>JAKCOX010000003.1:78461568-79149068 GCA_022605575.1 Laterallus jamaicensis coturniculus | reverse complement strand
GCAAATGTTGCCGAAATGAGGATTGAAGAAAAAGGTATGTTGAAGGAGGCATGTTTCGTTACAGCGTGGCAGGAGCAAGCATCTGGCTTGTGGAGGAGGCATGTGAAGTGAGCAGAAGCAGTGATATCCATGTGAGGAGACTTCACTGTTGCGAAGGTGAACCTGTTTTGGGATAGCAAGAGGAGGTGCAGCTTTGTTTTCGGCTGTTCTGCAGGACAAGCTTGTGTACTGGGTGTTTGAGATGGGCCAAGGACAGCTCATGTGTCAAAGGCATGCTGAGAGGTGGACCGAGAAGGCCTGCATTCACCTTAGTGTAGGCTTGAGGGTGAGGGGTGTAATACACCAAAAAAACCTGCATGACCTCTATTATTCTGTCTGAAAAAGGGCACAGTCCCTCACTGTTGGAACCATAGACCTTGCTCAGCGCTTCAAGGGATGTGATACCCCAGTGGCAGGCAGCCAAACACCCAAGGTAAGAACAAGATATTGCTGGGAGCAATATCAGCCTTGGAACAACATGGTCCACTTACAGTAACACGCATCTCTTTCTTGACATGTTGGCACAACCTGCTGTGCTGATGTGGTGCCACAGCTTCTCCCCATCTTCTCAAATGTGGAGTATGTCGTCAGAAAGGTAGAGGGGTGCTGTAGCCTGGCACTCCCAGGGAGACTGAGCTCAGCTTGCCAGCAAGCACCCAGCAAATGGAACACAGTGGGTCCTTCATTTGCATAGATTTACACAAATTTGCATACCGGTGTGCAAAGAGAGCAGCTGGGAAAGAGGAACAGAAAGACTCCAGAGTTTCATTGTTTTAAAAAACAGCTCCCCCTCAAGCACTTCATTATTTAACCCACCCCTTCCTCCTCCAATTTGCTGTTTGCTCCATTTGCTGAGGAATTAGGGACAGCTGGATGGCCCTGCTCGGCACAACTCCTATCAGCTAACCCAAAATACGACGTCTGCATGATGATCCTAGGGCATGTTCCCTGTTGGCTGTGATCTTTGCTTCTGTAATTAAGTTCAAAATGTGTTGTGGTTTGGTTTTTTCCCCCCAAAGGCTTTATGACTTTGCGAAATGGGAACTTCCTTTATTTTAGGACAATCCCTTACATACTTATGGATGCCAGCTTTGGAGCAGGGGAATGTATGGATGTTTCAAAGAATTATTTTTTTTCCCCCCCTCTAAATATGATGTGAAAGACTAGTTTTCCTTGATGCTCTCAGGAACAGATTAACTTAATTACTGAGCCCCTCCTTTAAACCAGCTTGAGGCATTGTTTTTGGCAAAGTTAAAATGATTGAAAATAAGAGGTTATAATTGAGAATGTTAAGCAGCCACAACATTAGTTTTCATTATCAGCTCCATCTACAATACTTCACAGTACTTTTTGACATAAAATGTAGACTGAGGCCATGAAAAGAGCAAAGAAAAGAGGGCTTGTGTTTATCGCTTTGATATTCTTATTTAAGCATTACTTAACCAGCAGAACATCAGGCAGAGTTTGTTGCTGACTGCAGCTTGCAGTTCAGAACCTCTGCTTCCCAAAAGAAATTGTGACCTGGTAAGTGTGTCCACATCCTTACATAACAACAGTATTTATAATCAAAGGGTAAAATTATTTGTCCCCAAATATGCTTGGCAGACAGAGAGCTTTGTGAATCATCTAGTGAGACTCTCCATCTAATAGAGGGTGGTAAGGATCATGTGAGTGGAGGGTAATGAAAAAATGGTAGTCACGTATGTTTCCCTTCAAGAGCCAGATGCTGGAGGCAAGTGATTCCACTCTAATTTTCTTTCTCTTGCTCTATCTTTTTTTTTTCCCTCTATTTAATGTATATTTGTGGTCTTCATTGCTGTGAAGAAAAGCCGTAAAACATGACCCCAAAGTACTCTAGAGGCTGAAAATCTATTGCTTTTCTTTAAAAGAATTTCTTGATTTAGCAGACTGTTGTGTCTGACTTGTGATTTTAAAAAAAAATATTCCCTCATAATGTTGTGTTAGGAAGGGATGGGAGGCTTGTCAGCATGAAAACAGGAGGAACATTGTAGGGAAGTTAATACATACAGCTGTAGGTAATACAGAATTGAATGCTTAGAGTTGCACTGTAACGTCCTCAGTATAACGTAAGATTAGATATCAAGAACATCTAAATCGGTGTTCTGACACTTACGCTGAGTTGCTGCTTAGCCACAAATCACATGCACTCTGCTATTCCTGGTCTTGTCTGTTGGGGTGAATCTTTTCCACCTGCACTGGTGTCATGTGGTTACTCACATTAATATGCTCCTTTCTGCTCAGTCCTTTCGGAGGTATTACGTATACCAAATCCTCAGCATCCGTTCTAAGTATTTTGCATGGGTGCCTAGAAAGAATACAGGAGAGAGACCAAATCCTTCCATCATGACCGCAAAGCAATAACTGGGCTGTTTGGCTGAAGCTAAGTCGATGGGGTGCTGTATTACCATCGACAGATCCAGCAAACCAGCATCTTGTTGGAGTACCTTGTTGGAAAGCATGCCCAGCTGTAGATGCTTGGTGCACAGGAAGGTGGTGAATTTTAACCGTGCTTCTAAAAGAGAGAAAATCTGTGTGTGTTATTTGCAGCAAGTGGGATCTGAATGGTTTTATCTTGATGATTAACAAAGAAAGGCTGTGTTTAGAAGGAGGCAAGGGATTAGTCATATGATATAATATAAGCATGGGATTAATTCTGCCTAACATCTCAAGCCCAAGAGTTGGGTGTCTAAGTTTAGTGAATTGTCCAAATTTCTTTAGTATTTGAAGTGAGTAAGTGCACAGTAAGGGACAGGTACACTGGTGCATCCCAAAGTGTCTAACTTTCTCCAGGTGCTACAAAGGGAGATAGATGACACTGTTAGCTACCTGCAGTTAGGTGAGATGAAACTGGGCCCAGACATCTAGTTGCAGGTGTCTAGGAGATAAGTCTTCTGCAGTGCCAATTGAGAGGGGATGATTTCTTCTGAGAATAAAGAAGACTGTTTCAGGTAGGCTCCTGTTCTAAATAATTCACCAAAAAAAAAAATCTCCATACCTTTACCTAAATGGTATGTCTACATTCTTACATGTGAATCAGTGCCCAAGTTAAACTTGAGTGCCTGCTGACTGTGTGACTTACAACAGGAAACATATTCCTTCGGTTCTTGAGGAAATGCCTGCAAGAGGCAAAGTTTTCTTGCAACACCAATTTCTAACCTCTTGTTGATGGAAGCTTTCAGAGCAGTCTCCGACAAATACTGGTATATATTTGGCCATATTTGTGCTATTAAAGAAAATGCTTGGTGATAATGCCACATACTTTTGTGTTAGTGAATATCAACAAATAAACACTTTGGTCTCTTTAGTAGTTCCTGCAGAAACTGAAAGAATATATTTTATGTCTTGAAGTTTTGAGTACCTAATTTCCTTAATGCTTGGAACTAAATCATCCAGAAATAAAATTGGGGCAATATCCATGCTTCCCTATCAGCTCCTCTCAGGCTGCTGCGGGGCAAAGGGCCTTTTCTGCATTAATTATGTCCAGTGTGCTGAAAGGTTTGGCTAGAGCCTTAGCCAATACAGCTTGGCAAGGGTCTGACTCGGCTAGCCAAGCCTTTCTCCCCACTGACTTGACTACCAGGGCTGACAGCTGCCAGGTCCTGTTGTCCTCAAATGGAATTTTTCAAAGGTTCCTTCTCAAACTGTTGCCACTGACTGTCACAGAGTGAGCCCCGCTTTCTAGGTCAGTGGTTTTGTGTATATCTCGTATATCTGCCAGCCCAGCCTGTAAATTCCATGCCCAAAGAGACTGCTTTGAATTACGTCGCTCAATAATTCACGTGTTAGTGTGAGCAACATTTAGCACCCTCCTTTTGTCCCAGTAGAGTTGATTCTTCAGACTTGGACTGAAGAAAGCAGCTGATCTGTATATCCACAAGATTGGCAGGATGCTGTGTTACACTGCTCACAGAGCATATGGCCTGATGGTTTGGGAAGGTGCAAAGTTGTTAACCCTGTCGCTGCCTTCCAGAGGTGCTGAATTTAGAGAATAAAACCCCATCACTACTGCAATGCTATTTCGATCAGTTTTGCTTTAGGGATGACAGAATATGTTGCATATATGAGCGACCACCACCTGCGTGTCTGTGGTAGTATCTCTATTGGATAATAATATAACCTCCTGAGCTACCGAATGTGAGAAAATATCTGCTCTGTTAATCCCAAACCCCAGCATAAGTAGGGCACTTGCTCGGCTGGTACCTTTCTCCTTTGTGGGCTGCCAACCTCAGACTGTTCTTCTCTCTTCTCATTCAAGATTCTTGATTGTATTATTAATTAGAGGTCAACTTTATACTGCTGTTGATTAAGTTGTTCACTAACAACTGTTTAAATTATCAGGCCAAATTTGAAACTTTAGTAGTGAACTTGCCCTGAGTTGTGGCATGAGGATGAAAGTCAAAATCAAACCTTCACCAAGGCAGAAATTGCCCTTATAATAATGCAAAGAAAATTTGGGGCACAAATATCTGAATTCTGCACTCAAAGTCTAAGTTGATGAAAGATTCTGAAAATGAAGGATGGTTGTCATGATGCATAGTAGAAAAAGTAAAATGGCTGAAGATTACATTGAACTGGAAAGAGGATCTTCATCATCATTTGTAAAAGGAGAGTTGCTGCCCTGTATTAAAGTATATGTAATGGCACAGTGCTTACTATGCAGACACAGACTTATTTTCAATATTTGTCTCATCACGTGAAAAGGTAGTTGCAAGAGACGTTGCTTGGGAACTGAAGATTTGGTTGAATCCCTGAATAGGAAGGGGTTTAGCCATACTATTACACAGTAACCCATTTTAACAGGTACTGTTAGCCTACAGAATGCTGTATCTTTTTTTATTAAACTTGGTCTAAGGCTTCTTAAGCCAAAAAATCAATAGTTGTGTTGGTAAGGAAACAATGTTGCCTGCTTCTTATGTCTTTCAATCTAATGCAAGCCCTGGTGTCTTCTGCTCTCTTGGTGAAAAAGGTGAAATGCTGCCCCAGGGCTGTTTGCATAGTGATTTGCTCAGAACTTGAGATGAACAGAACCACTGGAGGGTAAAGAGCTTTCTGCGGTGGCTGAACAGAAAGGAACTGAGCTACAGAGAGGGCTTCATTTGCATAAACAAAGTAACCATGTGTTGGGAATCTCTGTAACACCCTGAAACAACTACATTTGGGGCAGGAAAAGGCTGCTAACTAGTTGGAGATTGCATGCCTGACCGTGAGAGCTGTGCTGTTAGGCTTGTGTGATGATGCTTTTTTTCTCCAGTGGTGATTGCATGCAGCTTGAAAAAATCTTACTGAAGAAGGGAAGTTGCAGAGAGATTTGTAGGGGAAATTACAGAGCAGGGTAGAAGCCTCTTCAGCCTGTGCCACTGCCAACAGCCGAAGTCAGTGTAATTTTGCTACTTGTTGGCAGGAAGTTAAGACTCAGTTAACACTTTCCGAAGGCCTGGAGGGAGATGTGACCAAATTCCTTGCTTTCAGCAGAGCAAATAGGTGATGTTCTGTTCATTGCTTGCTGTAGTGGCTGGAGAAAGGAATGCAACATTCTAATGGTCACTTTCAGGAGGGACTTCAGTTACTAAAGCCCTGCTAACATCTTTCTATGTACAGGTGCAAGTATGGAAATGAAGCATCCTGTACTTCTCTTGATCATAGTGTGCTTCTTTCAAACATAAAGGTTTTATAGTCTTAATCACAATAGATGGTTGTGAATATAAAGGCATTGGATGTTGATAATAACCAAGAAACATTTCAGTGATCCTAGGGATTTCTTGGGGATCCTCGGAGGTGTTTGTGCAGATGGTATTTAGTTTTAAAAAGAATTCCTGTTTTTAAATCTGATTAGTGTGGCTTTTGCCTTTTCTTGATCATGGACTATGCTTTGGATGCAAAGCAGCTTCATTTAGATCAGACATGTTTAAAGATAACTCAGAACTGATGGTCTTGTGTTTAAAGTGGTTGCTGTTTCAAAATAAGCACTAGAAAATGTGCTCAACAAACTTCTGCGCAAATTGTTCCTAATGGAATCAATTTGTGGAAGGGAATTGCAGGATATCCTGAAGTGATCTAGTGAGTGATAGGGCAAACATCTGTAGGATGGGTAAAGCCATCACCAGAAAATTGTGGCAAATAGCAAAAGTAGTATGAAGGGGAGGGACTGGAAGATAAAGAAAGGGAGACAAAACAATAGAAAGGCAAGCAAAGGAAGTGAGATAATTTATCTTTGCAGAAAGTGCTTATGTCAGACTGACAAGAAATGCTGCCTTCTGTTGAAGAACAGTCAGGCATCAGGATACAGCAGCAGACATGAGAGAAGATTTGCCCAGCTGAGAAAATGTTAATCTTTTTTCTATTGCACATACACACACAAACACACAAAGGCATTTCTAGGGTTTTCCCCACTGCCTTGCCCCTGCTCTAATCATGTCCTGTTTCACATAGTGCCCACATCTAACTACTGGGAAACACAGACTTCTGTTTCTATTTGTAACAGTCAAGAAGAGCAGCGGCACTGTAGCATGTTTATGAGTGTGTGTTGTTTTGCCTCATTGAGGGACACTTCTCCCTGGGGATAGGAGTTCATTTATCTTCATGTTAGCTCCAGAGGGAAATTGTCTCGAGCAGAGAACAGTTAGTTGTAGTAAGCTGTGTATGTATGTGCCGTGTTTTGATGTAGTTCACTGACAGCTAGTAACAGGACCTAATCCGTCAAACTCATTTCACCTAGGACCTAAACTATAACTCAAATTCTGATCTTTAAGGTAAAGGCATCCCAAAGCTACTTGGCTCCTAACCTTCTATTTTTCCAGAAAATAATATATTTTCTTCTTTCCTATTTTTGCCTTACTTCCTTTTCAGAAAAACTGCTTCTTTCAGTCACTGATGCTTTGGTGTTCTGTACTTTTGGAGGGGGAGGGGGGAATTACTTTTACTTACACAAACTGTTTCAGTATAACATTATTATGTAATCACTGCATTAACAAATATTATGTAGCAGAACCCCTATCGTTACCTGTTAAGAGAGTTGTTTCTAATTGGTCATTTCTTACTAGTTTGCTACCATAAGTCGTGCCTACCAGTTCAAGTAGAAAACTGGAGTCACAGTTATTAAAGGCTCTTCAATAATTCTATAAGAACAGGAGTCTTGATTGCAGGAATTGTTTGTTATCTAGGTAATAGCTATTAGCAATCATGATTCCCAACTACAGGCTTCCATTGGCTACTTTAGTTTTCTCTGATGGACTGTGAAAAAGTGGACCTCAAATTCTACCTCTGAGTTTAAGAAAGATCTTTCTCACCCTCTTGAAACAGTTATTGTCTGTCTAGTTTCTGTTTTTTTAAAAAACTGTTGCAGGGTTGGCAATGTCCTCTTTCTTCTTTTATTTTGAAAGCTGTTATAAATATTCTGTGCAGAAGCTGAAATTGCAACACGGCATTCTCTTGATGCTGAAACACTTCAGGACCAAAAATCTTACTGTAACATTTTCTCTGTTTCCGGTAGCACTATAGCAGACACAGAGATTTGCACTAGAAAAGAGGGAGAGTAGCTGACAAGGATAACTCTTTATAGACTGGACCTAAAAAGACCAACAGAAGATGCTATTTCTTATCTCTTCATCTGATGTTTATTTCTAAAGGGAAAATAAGGTTATTATGTATCTTTATGAATATTAATAAATGAGAGTGGGTGGTGGGATGATAAACTGGTGGCCACATGGCCGTGCTGTTCTTCTTGAATGTCTTCTTGCTAGAGCCAGAATTACCTAGATGTGACTCTCTCTCTGGATACAGTGCGCTTATTTCATCTGGCTGAACCAATGATTTTCAGTTTGAGATCTTAGCCAATGTGTTAGGTTTGGGTCCTATTTGGTTTCACTTTGGCCAGAGTTTGTTTGATATTTTGCTTTCTGCTGTGTGTTTTGTGGGGGTTTTTTGTGTGCACAGTTTGATGGTTTGGGATTTTTTTTGGGGGGTGGTGTGATGGTGGTGTTCAATGTTTAAGAGACATACAGATGAATAGTTTAAAAGTCTTACTCTTAGCATCCGGCCAGGTAAAGGTTTTCTAAAAGTTTGTTTTACTTCTGTTGGATGTATTATTCTTCACATCCCTTAATTAAAAGACATATACTATGCATGCTACATGAAAGTATGGTTTTCTCACATTAAATGATTAAATGGTATTGAACTGGGTATGAATTATTGCACAAGTGCTGTCCCATAAGAAATCTTATCATTAAGCCCCAGCAACTTATTTCTGTTAGCATCAGTTTCTTTATTATAGTCTATGAGACTGTAAGAATCAAGAGTTCATGGAAGAAGCTGAAAGTGCATTGTGCTTCCGTATGCTAAGATTGCAGTTAGCATTGCATTTTAGTTTGGGACAAATGCTGACTGACTAAGATACTAGAGGATGATTTTTGCTATTGCTTTTCCTAGGACATATCTGAAGGAATCATGCTAAATTAGTATGTTACACCCCGGATGATGATAAGAAGTATAGTTTCTAGGTACCATTGTGAGAACTGTAGGGAAAACCACCATAAGCACGGTGGCTTTCAGTACCATGAGCAATGCTAGCACTGCCCTGAGCTCAGGAAGCACTTGTTGCAGCCTTACGACTACTCCCATGCAGGAAAACTTCAAGAAAAAAATGCTCTGAGTAATTCCTTGGAGATGGCAACCCACAGATTGATTTTGTTTCTTCTTTCTCTCCGAAGTTGCATAGCTGCAGGGTATTTTAATGACAATCTTATATGATGCAAGACTTTTCTCCTGAAAGTCAGCTTTTTTTATTACAAAATCGTGCTAAATTGCTGTATTTACAGTAATTACAGTGATTGATTTAACTAATATACATATATAATGGAAGTCCTAGAAATAAAGATGCCAATGGAACCTTCATTTGGTTCTCTTTTGCATATGCACCGTAATACAGTCTTTAATTATGTGAATATGTACTATTTTATTCATACAGCTGTATCTCTGCATGTATCCAGAATATTCTAACTACAGCTACTTACCTGTAGGTCCTCTACTGTTCTGACATATATCACTTTTCAGTTTAAATTCTGGTACACAGTCAGACTTTGCTTGTGTTCTAAGGATCTGCATACCCAGCAAGCATGCTATTTCTCTTTTTATTTCATAACTTATATCTGTACTATAACCTCTTTGTTCGGTCTCCAGCTGAAGTGCTTTTGTTCTGGATAATCTTATTTTCTGAAGATGTGAAGGACCATACTTAGTAGTACAGAAAGCTTGTGGACAGTGTCAAGTTTTTGTATCAAGCAGGGTCATACCCACAATATTGCATGGTGTTAGGTTTAAATACATGTGTTAAAGATAATAAGGTGGAAACAGGATTCTGGTGATGCATTATCTAATCTCTCTCCAGAGATGAACTGGAATTAATTTTGTTACAAGACATCATCCCTAAATGGTGCTGAGGTGTGATGGTGCTGTGGTTATGAGGGTGATGATAAAAACAGTATGTACTACTCAGTGCCTCAGTGCTATGAGTTCTTTGGTAGACTAGGGTAAGACATTGCTGTGATGGAAATGTCCCTGAAAGTTGTGCTTGCCATCAGGGAAGGTTGTAGGAAGTTATTACACTAACCTTAAAAACTGTTGTCTGCATAGCTTGACCTGCACCTGATAGATATTATCTCCTAAAAAGGGTGGATGTAAATGTCATAAAATCTCATAATAGTTTTTGAACTTTTAGTCCTCTTTTCTCTAAACTGCTACCTCTCTCAACATGTTAAAATGAGGATGTTGTTTGGGATGATGCAAGATCTAAGTTGACAGCAATAGTACAACTCTCCCAGTATTTGCTCATTTCCTGCCAATTGAGCACCAGCTGCTCCTGTAGATATTGGGGATCCTATTTCCCCCTCCAACATGATGTTGGTGCACATGCTAACTATGCTAGATTAAAAATGAGCACATCACATTGTGTTGCTTGAGTATCACAGTGTGACCATAAGATCTCATAGTTATCATATACATAGTGCATTTTAATCAGACCAAAAATTAACTTGGATTGTCTGTGCAAGTTTGTTACAAGTTAGGCATTTTTTAATCTGTATAAATCTCTGGTGATTTTTATCACTGCAAATGTATTTTAAGAAAGCAATTGAAGTAATAGATAGGAAATACATTGCACAAAGCGATTAACACCATCAACTCCCAGTATGCTTCAAATTAATTGAAAACCTGCATGAACAGTTCTCCAGTTTTGGCAGGGATAGAGTTAATTTTCTTTCTGATAATACTATTGGTAACACACTGATGTTCTCAGTTGTTGCAAACAGTCAAGGATTTTTCATTTTCTCAAACTGTCCTGCCAATGAGGGTTCTGGGGCTACCCAAGAAGCTGGGAGAGGACACAGCCAGGACAGCTGGGCCAAACTGGCTAAAGGGATTCCACACTGCGTGGTGCGATGCTACTTATATCACTGGGGTGTAGTCTGGAAGGTGTTGGCAGCTCAGGAACTAACTAAGCATTGTCTTTTGGTGGTAAGAAATTGTGCTGTTTCTCACTGGTTTTGTATATTCTTTTATTATTTTTATTCTTGTTACCTTGCTTTTTTGTCCTATTAAACAGTCTTCATCTCAACAAATGAATGTTACTACTTTGTTCTTTTTTTCTCTGATTCTCTACCCCCAACCCACTGGGGGCTGGAGGGAGTGAGTGGATGGCTGTGTAGTTGTTTTAGGTGCTGGATGAGTTAAATCCTGACAACATTACAACCAAATTTTAATGTGCCTGCATTTAATCTTTAAGTACAAAATAAAATTAAAAATATAGATGTAATTCTTACTTTGCACAATAAGGAGGCCCTCTCTGAAGTTCTCAGAGCTGGCTATTTCCTAACTGCTCATGAAAGTTTCACAGCCTGGCAGATATCTTCAGGCTTTTGGCCTGACTGGCCATAGAAAGGAAAAAAATATGTGGCCAGAAATTACAGTTGGCTGATGATTATTTTGTTGGCTTTTTTGTGTGTGTTTAAAGAGTCTAAGATGAGCTGTCTCTTACTTTTCAAATCAAGCCTTTGCCATCATCACAGCACCTCTAATTTATATTTTAAAAAAATAATTAATTTGCTTAATTCTAGAACTCTGATTTCTACTTTGTAGTCAGTGTCACAATTCTTATCTTCCATTTGTTTTCCTGAAAGATCCACAGAGCATGAGTACTGCCTGCTGACCAGAAATACCATCATCCCTGGGCTGTGATGCTGACAGTGCTGAAGCAAAAGCACAAGTTTCACGTATTTCGAAACTCTGGACAGCACACAGTACTTATGTGCCAAGAACAGCAGAATGAAAATAGGGAGCCTATAATGTCCCTAGAGGCAAGGTCATGTGTTATCACTCTTCACTACCCTAGTGAAAATTGTATCTGCCTTTCTACATAAAATTGAATGTTGGAAAAATGTTGAGAGATCTTTCACCATTAATTGACATCCTCCATTCTGTTTAATCTTAAAGCTGTGCAAAATCAGTTCTACAGAACTAAAAAGCGTTCTTCTAGCTCATTATGTTGAGGAACCTGTGCAAGTTCTGCCACAGATGTAAGCCATAACTGGCAGCAGGAGCTGCTGAACAAAGCAAATATCCGAAGTGTGTAATAGACTTTGCTCAAAGAATATGCATAAGTCATCCTGGAGGAATTTAATTTAGATGGGGTATCCTATAGGCTGCATTGAGAGAGGCTTTTAAGCTGTTAATGATGAGGTTATGCCGATTACTCTGGTAGATTCTGAGCCAAAACTACTGTGCAGTTCTAGCACAGGCGACATATTTTGATTTGGGTTTTTTTTGGTAGATGAACTTTGTGTAGATTTTAGGCATGCAATATAGGGTAGGAGTGGGGTTGCTTTCCTCTAATAAACTCTGACTTCTGCAAATAAACTTGAGAGAAATGCAAACTGTCTCTGCCATCCTAAGGAATGGCAGGACTTGCAAGACATAGATAGCAATGAGCATTAAAAGGGCAGTTTGCATTTCCCCTCTAAAAGTCCAACCACTGAGATCTGCAACTCATAAACAGGGCCAGCAAATGTCTAGAGATGGCTGTGTGCTTCTCACAGCTCATACAGTTCTCAGGCTGATACCCCGTTGCTACAGTTCAAAACTAAGCTACAGCCTTTCTTTGACATCAAAGGAAATATTTATATCAGGCTGAAGTTTTGCAGCTGTTTCTGGGCATAATACCTCTGCAGTACCATTCTCCAGCTGGTGCTTCTTTCATGAGCCCAGAAATGGCTGTGTGGGGAGAGGCTGCTCTAGAACACTGTTGTTCTTGAAGCTGCTGTTCACTCCATGTCTTTCACAGTCACCAAAAGGCATCTGGAAATGCAAGTAGAGCCAAGGAATGGTAGTTACCATGATTGCTCTCACATCATTCAACCAGGAATGCTTGGTCGCATCACAGGAGCTGGCCTGAAAGCTACTGCTGCTTGGTGATAACATGTCAGATAAAATTGGCACATTAGCAACTGCCAACCCTGACATATGGCAGTGTGTGGCATTCATGGTGATCTGCCAAGAGTCCGAGAACCATCATCTACTTCAAGGAATGGCAAAGAAGATGATGAGGATCTGGGTATGTTGATCCCTAGATGCAAAGAGCATTCAGCTCTACTTAATGCAGAGGAGAGCAGGTTACCTGGTGACTTAGTTGTGCTCATTGTGAGAGAGCATCCTCCTTCTCTCTCACCCTTCTTCACATCATCTCATTATATGGCTTTTAGTTTGGAAAGGCCAGTTCGAACAAAGCAGTTACACCAAAGCCTGGTAGTAAATCACTTTATATAGACAAGCCTTTGGACAAACAAATCAACCTTTTGTGACTTTTTCAACCTGTGTTTTCACAATTTGTTGCAATGACAGTTGAGACCTCCTTCAAGGGTGTGAAGAATCTTCTTCACTAGACAGCCTTCTGAAGTGATCATTTACATGCACTGGCTTCCTTCTGTGTATTTTGAGCTCTGCTCTGACACTTATTCTTGCTGTTTCCTTAGGCAATAGTATAGATAGTTTTCTCCATAATTTACTTAGGACCTGGCTATACGATAGCAAATATGATGTTCACTGTCACTGAATTTCTCCTGTATACTGGATGTTTGAAATTATTGAAACACTGAAAAATATTTAAACTCATGTTCCTCTCAGCGTTGACCTGATGGGGTCAACTCTCCCTAGAGCTGTGTGGCTAAGAGCAGAGCTGCTCTCAAGCGCAGGCTAAACAGGCAATTTAGGGCAGCAAAATAGCCATGGTTTTCCTGTGGATTCTGGCATATTCTAGGGCCCCAGGAAGCCAGGTTGCTACACCTGCTAAAGTAGTGAAGACCTTGTAAGATGGCAACTTGGCCTGGGGGAGTTAGTAGTAAGAACTTTTTTCTCTTTCTACAAGAGACCAAAGTCTCTGGAATTGTTCTACCAGCTACCATCATTACATCTCTTTTCAACCTTTAAGAGTTTATCAGAGACACTTGTTTATGCAGCTGAGGACCCACTAGTAAACTCTGCTAGGAAGCATGAACATAATTATTGTACAAGCCTTGCCTCCCCACCCCCCACTCCTCCCTGCCTTTTTTTTTTTCTCTTTTCTTTGCCCCCCACACCTTTGGCATGAGCTAGTTTTGCTGCCAGCTAGATGTAAGGCCTGACTGGGTTTTGGCTTCTGCTCCTTGTTCTCTACTTCATTCAGAGTGCAACATCAGGGCAGAATCTTGCTTAGTGCTTAAAGTTTATACCACTTCTTGGATGTGTAAGGGGATGCTGAGTGTGATCATTCCCTGTGCTTGAAAACCAAATGGTACTGATGAGTGGAGGGACTTGGGGAATTATAGTTGGGAACCTTGTTGCCAAGTTCAGAATAAAATTGTGGGTGGAAAATTCCACTCAGATGCTATCTGGTACCTATAATGGTTTCCTTTCACATGGACTTTTCAACAGCACAGTGTATTATCGTAATGATTCCTTGTTGTTTAAAAGAATGTGTATTTCTATATGCTAAAAATCACACTTAATAATGTTGTTGAGCTATCCTACCCTCTACTCAATACATCTTTCATATGTTGATAAATACAATTTTAAGTGGATAATAATCAGTAAAATTTGCACTTTTGTAATCAGATGAGGACAATGGCAATGTTTTTCCAAAGGTAGATGTCCCTTAAAATAGTTACTTTTTTGGGTGATATGATTTATCACAAATTGCCAGCCACAACAATAGTACTTCTTATACTGACAGCTTTAATAGAGTCTGCACAGACAATTTAAGGCAAAAAAGTTTTTATAATAGTTAAGTTCCAAATTAATTTTTCACTCATTTTCATAACCTAACCCTATTATCAATATTGGTTTGTACATTTTTTCCAATTTTTGGTTAATAAGGAACATATTTTCTTTAAAAGATGCAGGTAACCCCATTTTCCCCATGTCCCCATACACAAAAAAGAGCATATCTGTACTCAAACCAATAAAGAATGCACTGTAGATAAATTCCTACTGTACCAATGGAGTGTAAGGATTCCATTAATGCTTTAGTGATATCATCAAGGAAGAAAAAGGCAAAATGGATCCATGGCTTTTACTCTGCTGGGTTTGTAATGAAGCAGTGTTGTAGCAGCTGCTGTCTTTTTTTTTTTCTCCCTTCTCCTGTAGGCATCAGTTGGTGTATTGTGAAAGTTTTTTAAAAAATATAAAAAATTCCTGACATTTCCTTCTTTCTTTTTCTGTCTCTATTTTCTCTTTTTTTTTTTTTATTTTTAAAGAACAGTCAGCTTCCTTTTGTTACTGCTGTGATGTACTTTTCCCTACTAACTCCAAGACGGAGCCTGAAATGCAATATGGAAATTACTAATATGACAGAGAAATATGAGCTTTATACTGTAGAAAAAGTGGCTGTAGCAATATATCAGAGAAATTATTGAATGTTATCGGTCATAGCACAATTTATTATTTTACCAGTGTGCTGTGAAAAGTTGCTCAGCCAACTCAAAGCTTTCCTACTATATTAGCGCTGTCTGGGAGTTTAACTGGTAGCACTTTGCTAAATGCAAGCACAGTAATTATTTGTACATTAGCCCCTTGGATTACTCCCTCCCCACCCCAACCCATCATCTTAACATACCGTACGTGTAGTAATTTGATTTACTATTTTTATTTTGGACTTTGTACAGTAAGGCTTTCACAGAGGAAAGATGGCTGAAAGATATAAAGGAGGGCTGAGAATTTGGAAACTGTCTGCTCTGCACTTTGTGTATGCTCCCTGCCAAACTCACGTGTAGCTCTCATTAATGCTAATGGGATTTAATACATGCTGCAAGAGGAAAATATCCTCATTTATTTTGCACTGAATCAAGTGGTAGCAAAAGTGCTGTATTGACAAGTCTGGAGCCCTCTATTTATCCACAGAACAGGCAGTGTCAGAATAGGTTTCTTCTTACAACCTGGTATCTCAATCTTCTTCTGAGAGGGACTCCTGAAGGATGGCACAGCTACTGGCACCTCTGCCACTCTTGCCTGCACAGAGAAGTTTTGCGATGTTGATGCCTGTACAGTAGCAGCCATGACAAATTTCCCACACTTTGCTCATGGTATACAACAGTTTGCAGAGGATAAGCACAGGCTGGGTTTGAATGAATGCTAGAAGGATGAACAGTACAAATGAGCTCTTTCAAATAAAAGTAATGGCCCAACCCCACAGTCCTGTTTGTAAATTCATCAGACCAACATACTTTTGAGAGGAAAACTTTTCCTAGGATTTACTGGCTTGGATATAAAGCATGGCATTGAATTTTAAGTAAAGAGTCGCTTAAATAAGACCTTGAATATTGCTTTTGCTTCCAAGTAATGTCACCAGATGTAGGTGATGTAGTAGTGATGAGAGTAGTATCACATGTGTATTGTACACAGACATAATTTTTCAGTATTACTGAATGATAAAGGTAACTTTGTAAGATGTCCTCTGAGGTATGTGCATGTGTGCTTACTGCTCTGAAAAAGCCATTCTGTTGAAACTCAAACTTCTCACAGGAATATGTTAAGTTAAAAACATACTTCAGGGAAAAAAAATTACAGGACAGGAGTTTTTTATTAGGATCAAGGCAGTATTTTTTTTCTTTTGATTGTGAGACAAAATTAGACAGACCTAACTGCATGTGACTTTAAACACTGAAAGTCACATTTCAGCAAAAATTCTTCATTCTGGTAGAGGGAAAATTTTGTCTTGAGTTGCCTTTTTATAGAGAACTGGTATATTTATCTGTAGATTCTCACTATTATCCTGACTTGGGTAATCTTGATTAGCTAATTCCACTAAATAGAAAAGGAGGCTCACCTGAGCCTCCAAAGAGAGCTGCCTCACACCCAATGATTAGCCAGGGTTATACTGTGCGGTTCTTTTACCACCCTCTTCCCCATCAGCAGGGCTCTGAATGGAGTTTCTTTCTACCTGTCTGGCCTTACTACATCTTTCTACTGCATCTTTGGTGCTATCTTTATAAAACACTCATCACCACATGCAGCTGAATTGGCTGTCTTCCAAATGTTACGAATATTAATTGTGTCTACAGAAACTTGCTATGTAATTTTTATAACAGAGTTTCAAAATTAGGTATTGTTTTTTCTCCTTTGGACTAGAAGAGAAGGCTTTTAACAGACAACATCTTGCTGGGGAAGGGGCAATCATAGCATACATCGTACCATCAAACTTGCTGAAAGTCAAACTCTTACTGCTGATGTAGCGTACTTGCAGGTTTAAAAACTACTACTACCAGGGAATTCCTTGTTGAATGGGTATAGTGACATGTACCTTGTCCCACCTCTTTGCCTTCTGCAATGAAAATCTCTAATTCCTCAAGCTTTCATAACCCTGGGTGACAATTGCCATCCCAAGAGCAGGGTAAGGTTTGAACAAATTTCTCTTTTTGTCTTCCCAAGCTGCTGCTATTTTTTGTTTTCATTCTCATTGGGCAACAGCAGATGTCAATGTCTCTTTGCAAAGAGGTGCAGAGAACTATAAGTGCTTGCTATTCTATTCCTTGCTCTACCCCCCTATTTATAAATCTTGCTGCTGCTTCCTCCTGATCCCCTTGGAAATTCCCTCTTTGTTTCAATTTTCCAGGCTTAAAAAGTTTTATTACATTGTCTGCCATCTTGGCCTCTCTTAAAGCTGCATCATTATTTCTTTTTAAATCAGTCAAAATGCAGTGACTAAATGTAACTTCCCAGGCTGCTAAGTCATGGCCCTTGGATCATGACTTTCAAGTCACTGCACTAGCTGTTTCTCTCCTGTTATAACTCACATGTTATACTGCTTAGCCTGCCTTAAGGTTTTGACTATCCTGCTTTTTCTTTATTCCTTTTGTTCTTTCAGTAATGCCACCTTATTGTCTCATTTAAATCCACATATCAATGGGTTGTATGTGTTTTTTCTTTTTCTTAACCTCACACTGGTGCCTATCTATGGAAAAATCTGAGTACTATAATCTCATTCTAACAGAGGTATGCTCTTTTCACCTTCAAGTACTTAGTGCAAAATGGGCCTGATGGGACAAAAAGCACAAGTTTTTCTGTTGTCAAAGTTGTAATTTCAAAAGTGGACTGAAGTAAACAAAAAATCTAAAAAATGAAATCAACTTGAAGTGAACACCATCCTTCATCTCTGAAGGCATTTTGTAAAACCTAAAGCAGATACTTAGTAAATAGTAGTTTAATAAATCTCCTTTTTTTCTGTGTGATACCAAAGAAATTGTCAATGCTTAGGTAACAGATAAAAGGTACTGGAAATGGAAACCAATATAAAGCTAAGATGTGTTTTGCTACTAGTTGGATACTAGTCTTTGTTTGCTTCTGTAATGTTGCAGTCATTTGTTATTTTGGTCATTAAATCAACCTGCAGATGCCAGGATTGGGACCGCATTCTAAAATTTTTCTTTTTCTTTTTTCTGAGAGTCATCTCACTTTGTAGTTGTAGTGGATCTTTCTGTATACTAGAGATGATTGCCTGCTGAGTAGCATTTCTAATACGTAATTCAACAAAGACAACAAAAAAAATTGTGTTTTCTTTTGGGAAAGTGTGTGGTTGGCTTTTACAGATTTAGGTTGGCCATCATTGCCAGACCTGCTGGCTACATGCCTTCCCCTAAAAATAAACTGATCTGCTTCTTGATGAGCAGAATTCAGACTTGTAGAGTGTGAGGCTTGTTTTCCAGGCTTTTTAACTCGGCTAAACAGTTCACTTCTATTCTACAATTTATTTAATTAATGTTTATCTCATTAGGAGGGATCTATCTTAGCCATCTACCATTAAACAGCAAATTACTTTAATGAATTCTGTGATTCTCTCAAAATTCCCAATCAGATGAGAGACCCTGCTAATTTAGTAAGTCAAGAAAGTACAGCTTTGGAAAGTCATTAAATTTTATTTCGTATTAATTGTGTCTGGAGTAACTCTGAAAGAAGGACAATGCTGAAAAGGGGCCATTAGTAGACTTCCTTGTTACAGATGACCAGGAACTATGAAGTTTAGTTTGGCTTTAAACTTCATGAACCCACTATTGTTTTGGGGGTTTGTTGGGTGTGGTGCGTTTTGTCGGTGATTTATTTTTAGGTTTTTTGTTTGGTTTGTTCTGGGTTTTGTTGTTTGGAGGTTTTTTAAAATTTAATGTTTCTTAGAAATTGAGGTCTACTGCAAATTCTTATGGTCAAATCCCCTTGAAAACAGTCTATGAATGTCTGAATTTCTTCTTTGTCTCAACTTAAATGACATAAAAAGATGTTTTCTAGTAAAGGTCCACACAAAATGTCTACTCAATTCAGGTAAAATGTGAGTTTACCTACACTGTGTAATGGAAAGAATTAGACAATGTGAAAAAAAAATGCAGGATTTTCTAATAAATTATTTTTCCTGACCTTTTCCATCTTCCTTTTCTAGATAACACTCTTCCAGTTTAGTATTCAGTCTGATCAGAAAATCATGTCAAAAGGAATTAGAACATTTATTGAAATACAATATTTCAGTTGGAAGGAATATACAGTGATCATCTAGCCCAACTACCTGACCACTTCAGGGTTGGCCAAAGCAAGTTAAGGGCATTGTCCAATTGTTTCTTAAACACTAACAGACTCGGGGCATTGACTTCATTAACTTATTGGTAAAGAATTGCTTCCTGATGTCAAGTGTAAACCTTCCCTGGCACAGCTTTGAACTGTTCCCATGCATCCTATCACTGGATACCAGGGAGACGAGATCAGCACCTCCCTCTCCACTTTCCCCCTCATGGGAAGGTAGTATGTTATTAAACTGTTTAAGAACAAAATCAGAATAAAAATACAAAATTAAGATAAAGGTTATATTAATATTTATTATGGGAAACAAAAGAAATAGTTGAATTAAAAGTATCTGTTCTACTTTTTCACTTATTTTCCTTTGTATTGATCACAGATAAGTAGGCTCATGCCCCTGATCTGTATCAGAGTGGTGGTTAGGGCTGATAATGCTCTAGATAAATAACAACTATAATATAGAATGTGCAATCTGATTGTCATCCATTACTTTAGCCACTGTCTTCACCTGGTTGAGACTTCTAAATCTTAGAAGTATCTTCTGTTACAGAAGTGATCTGTTACCAATCTCTGCCTGTGCCTAGAAATGTTTGGTGGGTGGGCTGTTTTTTTTTTTTCCACATCATATAGTTTGTGTCCAATTAATGCTGCCCTCCAAACTCTGCTCTTGTACATGCAGTTTAGTTTTCAGAATACAGTTTTACTTTCAGGCTCAAGTGTCTAGATAATTCTTACTGTGTCTTATTGTATATATACTTTGTAATATGGAGTCATCTTCAACTAACAGATGTCTAAAAGTCCTTATATTGATAGTTGTAAAGATACTCAAGCTAATATAGTATGCTTTAGATTGATATGAACAAGAAACCACTCTTCAACTTCCAGCTCCCAGGCTGCCTTTACAGGACTCAGGAACATTTAGGCTGCACCTCACTCAGAAGAGGCAAAAGTGAAGTCTCCTCTGCTCCATTTTCAAAATTGAAGTATAGTTAGTTTACTGGGAAAATGAGGACACTCTCCGCAAGCAGAGCTCTGTTTTCCCACTGGAGACAAAGATGTATGAGTCTGAAAGGATTATGTGTATTTTTTTCTAAACACCAAGTTTTGTCTATAGGGAAGTATAGGGATAAGTCAAAGAATTAAACTTTTTTCCTGTCGTCTCCCTCTCTCCTTTGTAACTAACCCCTTCTTTAAGATCTTTGATAGTATCCATTCATAGGGCAGTAGAATGATGTTCCAATAATTTCCCTTCAGCAGCAGGAGACACACTGCTGTATATTATGCCCTTTAGCAAAAAGAAAAATTGATTCTGTCATGTATACATTTATATCTCATCTATTTTTTTTCAAGGAAATTTTTAACTCTTCTTATGAGACTGAGGTAGGAAATAATAAACTACTGACATACATGACACGATTCTTCCATCTTGGGAAGACTGTCCATCTTGAGAAACAGGGAATTCAGAAGCAAAGATATACAATGATTTGAGCTCTAGGTAGGCTTTATACAGGCAAGCTCTGCTACATTTGAGGAGTAGGTTTTTCTCTAAGGAAAGAAAAAAAGTTAGAGAACTGAATGCAACATATATCAAGTGTTTGGAGTCCCTTACTTTCTGAATCTTGAAATTTGAAACAACCCAAAACATTTCTTCACAAACAGCCAAATTTTAATCCATGCAATATTAAAAGGTCTATTATCTTGAGGTAGCTGTATGTTCTCTCTAGGAGTAGGAGAGCCTTTTGGTTAATTCACTGGGCTAATCAGGCCATCTGGCTTCTTTTCCTGGACTGTCCTGTGTGATGTTTGCCATCTAAATTAATGTCTGTTTCCCCAGCTTTCAGTATGAAAACCTGTGATAATAGTTACTTTTTCTTTCCAAAGTAGAATAAAAAATATGAAATGACAATGCTTGATGCACTCACAGTTTGTAGCACTGAGCATTCCCTGAGTTTGGTAGAAAAACAAATGCAGACTGTATTAGTTTCCCCATCCCAAAAGGTAGTCCACAGACAGGTTAAAAGTTTTCCTTACAAAAATGCCTTTTCAAGTCAAAGGAATCATTATTCATGGGATGTTTGGCACTGACAATTCCAAAATTAAAAAAATAGAACAAAAGTAAATAAAATATTCCAAACAAAAATTTCTTACTTGATTCAATTACATTTTGAAATATATAAAAATCAAATATTTTGAGTCAAAGAACACAGAATAATTTTTTGCAAATGAAACAAAATCTTACTTGGTGTGACACCTTCTAGCTTGGATTTAGATGAAGATAATTTTAAAAATCCATTTTGAGGAGGTTAAAAAGGTAGTCTGATCAAGCACCCTGGTTTATAATTTTTTTCAAAACTGTTTCTCACGTTGACTTTGTCAGCATAAGAGGCACGTAACCCTGGCATTATAAAGGTTCTTTTCCTGAGAATATTTGCTGTGCTTGAGCCCTGCTACTGATTGAAAAACATTGTTAAACATTGCTACTACCTGATCTATAATTTTGATACTCCTGTTGTTTCGTGCTTGGATTTTTGGCTTGGGATTTTTGGGGGTGGGGTATCAATGATCCTCCTTTCTATTACATGAAGGCAATGTACTCTCTCTATCTGCTCTGCTTAAAAACTTTATTTCTAAGTCTTCTGTATTTAATTCTAGGCATTATCTTCACTGAAAACTGAGACTAATATATATATTTTGGTTTTTTGCCCATATTAGTATTTTATTTAATGTAAAGAGCATTTACAATCCTTTTCTGCTCTGTTAGAGAAAGAAATTACTGAAGACAAAGATTGAGGAAAGGGGTTTGGAAACTATGAAGCAGAATTGATATGAATAGGGAAATTTTTACAATCTAACCACTTTTCAGAAAAATGCTTGGGGTGGAAAACCTAAGCAAACTCAAAAAAATGTATTTGGTAACATTGTCACGTTTCAATCCAATGTGAGTTGGATGTCTCATGTTCAGTTTCCCCTGGTAGTCTAGATAAATTGCATTTCCTGTGATTCCACACAACCTCTTGTCATGTTGAAGAGAAACCTGAAATCATGGGAGGTCCTGATCGCCACCCACACTGGGAAGTTTTAGTCTGAATAATATCTAATCTAGTTTTGGCTGATCAATGTTAAACAGACACACTTTTCGCAAAATCAAGAATCACATAAGAAGGGTTGGGGGGAACTATCGCCCAAAAACCTCTACAAAGCACATTTTCTTTGATTGGTTTTCAATGGTAAGTTTTCATCCTTTTCAGCAAGGAATAAATAGATAAACACGTAGGGAAATGACGTAAACCACTTCTATATGTGAACACAGGGACAAACACCCATTTTCCTAAACTGAAACTCTTTTTTGTTGTAACAGTAGAGGACATAGTGCTGCTAGGAAAGGAAATGTACCCAGTACAGAGGCAGATCCTTAATCCAGGATAGATTCTATCCTTTTAAGTTGCATCAGGCCCATGTGTATCCCCCCGACCAAGAACACCCAGCTGCGTTGTTATCTTTTTTAATAGTAACACTTCATATTATCTATGAAGCAAAGTGAGTCAATTTTTTTTTTAAGAACATATGTTTGATTATTTTATTTTGTCTTAGCATGTTAAACTTTAAAAAGCATTTTAGAATTAATTCATTGTGAAACCCTGGGGGTAAGAACCACATGTCACAGGTAACCAAATTAGAAGTCCACAGGTTATGAGATCACAACCCCCTAGAGAAATATTTAGCGGTATGTTTACTTAATATCTAACAGCATGTGAAGTTTATTTATTAATATGCCTGCAGGTTTCTCTCTAATCCCACTTCTCAAAGATGCTCACACACAGATAGAAAAGCCAGGAGGGGGTGAATTGCCCTGGTACTATTTCCATCTAATAGAATAATGTATCTTTTTAAAGAAAAAAGTTAGGGTGCAGTACATGCTGTACTGACCTTGACCAAATCTCAAGTCCTGTTTTACACAGAAGTCTGTTGTGTGCTGTTTACAGAGAGCACAAAAGCGCATGCACAGCAACTTCCTCTTAGGGTTATGAATCTTTAAATAAGAAGAAAATTTATTTTTTAACACAGTCAGAAGAGCAATTGCTTTCAGCTAAGCAATGAGAGAGAATTTCACCCCTCCTTTCTCACACTATGCTTCAGTAATTGAGCTTAGTGAAAGGACTTCTGCAGGAAGGAAATCTTCCCCTTCCCCCCCTGTTAACAGTGGCCAAGCTCTGGTCACAACTCATCTCCCATTCAGGGCCAGCAAACAGAGGACCTGTCTTGGCTGACTCCATGCTGAGGGGCCAGGAGCTGCTGAATGCCCTCTGTTACCTGCTGGATGTCACCCACAGCCCTGATGGACTTGGAAAGCCTGTTCTGCACAGGGCTTATGAGCTGTCAAAGTTGGTCTGTCTGTATTTTGATTTGGCTTTGCTCCCTGGGACTTCTGTGTTTTGCAAGCAACATTACCAATGAACCAAGGGTTGCTATTTAGTTTGGGGGATCTTGCTTGCACTCCTGGACCTGTTGCTAACCCACTGATTTCTGAATGATTTTTATAATTCACGGAAATACTAACATTTGCCTCCTTAAAAAAGCATTTTGAGATTTTATGGAAGACCAAGAGATCATTGATTACACTGATGAGGTACTATGATGTCTTTCCTATTTGCCAGAGTAACTTCAGCCTTCTTGATCACTTAGTGTCCTATTAACACATTAGATAAAACATTAGATTGAAGCACAGTTAAGAAAAATACTGAATCAACGCTATCCTTTCTTTCTCACTCAATCTATGCAGCAGTTTGCTACCTTAAATGTTAATAGGTGACTGCCTGGACTTCCACTGAGTTTGTAATTATTGAGCTCATAATAAACCTGAAAATGAAAAGCAAAAGAGTTATTTTTATGTTCTTGCTAAAATGTCAAAGCTTCAGAAATTTTTAGAAAATGTGGAGCTCTTTGTGTCTTCTGTGTCAGAGGCTATTACCAGCGTAGGTGCCGAGACAATCCGGACACCTGCAATCTCCAGACAGATTCCATCAAGCTCCTATCTGTTAGAAGCTGCAGTGCTTGCATTTGGATTCAATATCTAACAATAATGTGGTATTTTATAAACATTAGTGGGTCTGATTTTGCACTGGTCAGCAGAGGTAAAAAATAGGTACTTTTGGAAAACAAATAAAAAAGGAATTGGAACTGTCTCAATAAATAGTGCAAATTGTAAATTTCCCAAAGATACAGTCTTTTGCTCAGGCATAAGAAAATAAAGCTGGCAATTACAATATTGAGGAATTGCTCCGGCTGCTTCTGCAGTTAAGGCCTAATATTTGCTTGACAATACCTTTATATTATTATGTATAGCATTTTGTCCTTTTAATATATAGAGTTGCAGTTGTTGCTTTCTCTTGCATCAGAAAAAAATTACCCACTATCTCTGTATATGGAGTAAACCTGAGAATTTTCTGACTTTTTATAACAGTGCTGATATGCCTCTTTTCCATACTGCTTTAAAGTATTGAAGTGGAATATTCATGTTAAGAGAAGTATAGACACTTGTTTGAAAGCTGGAATACTGATCTTAACAAGTCTTTTTCAAAAGCTTTTTTGGTATGATCTTGATTAAGGAATACATTTCTGATTTTCCTTGACACTTGTTCCCTAAAACCACAAAAAGAGAATGAGCATTATTTTACCCACAGAAGGTAGGAAATATTGAAATTCTGAAACATTGTTTCAAGGAATACTGTAACTTGTGCCCCTGAAACACCATTTTGATGAAAAATATCACTGTTGTTAAACATGTGTTTTGGAGTATGATTTTGGGAAGAGAATCTCAGTGAATATTGCTGTTTAACTTATTCCACACTACCCCACCTATAGAACTTGGTTTCAAACAGTATTGGTTTTCACTTAAAAATATGAGTGACGAATATATCTTTTTTGAGGTAGATACTGAGAAACAGATAGAGTCACGTTTAGGTATTTGAAAACTCTGCTTTTCAGAGAAGCCAGACATTTTCTTTAGAAGCTTGTGGCTGCTGAGGGCATTTTGAATGTTCAAATTCAATAAGAGCCAATGCACATTGATTTGAGGTAGGATTTAGTCAAGTGTAATTCTGGAGTAAAACATGGGTGAATTACCGGCTATAGCATGGTTTAATAGAGAAAAAGGTTGCAAACTACATGCCTAAGAAAGAGTTGTAAAGATCTTCCTCTCACTTGTGATATGGGCTGGTCATCTTCTCATACATATTTGGTTTTCATGTGTGTGTAATTGTATTTGTTGTGTGCCTACCCACTGTGTGGATTATAATTTACTTTTTAAATATTTATTTGTAAATTCTGGTTCTCGAGATCAGTTTCTATGATAATCTGAGTTTGAACAGGTTTACAAGAGTTTGCAAATCAGTCTTGCAGTGATTGTGATGAAAGCTGACCCAGGCTGACTATGGTCAGTCCATCTTACACAGCTTTTAGTATTAGGTAAAGCCTGGTCTTCAATAAAAAGAAGCACAGATGAAGTAAGGGAAAATGCATTCAATGTCTACACAGGTCTGCTACACAAGTAAATTAAATGTCTCTCAAGTTTTCCTCTTTCTTCACTAAAGCACGGCCCAAATGGTGCTCTATTTGACCAATGGTTTCTGACCTTTTTTGGTGAATATTCTGTGAAAGTATTTATTTTGTACTTACATTCTCTTAGTTCATACCTATCCCAACAAAAAATTTGGCTTCTTGCCAGACATTTTTCTTGCTTTCTTAATAGAAGTACTCTGTAGTAAATACTATAGGCAGTTTTGTGTTGAGGATATGGACTAAGTTAATATTGTTAGGTGGTTTCTGAGCAGACAAGTCACAAACAGGCAGCAAGCGCAACTCACAAGACTGATCATCCTCCTTGAACTGCTGGGGTAGCTGCATATTTAATCTATTGGTTGCTTTGAATTTGCACAGGAGATGGAACTAAAAGCTACACCTCAGACACTGACAGCTTGTATTACATCAGCATCTGAGGAAGTAGCAAGCAAACCTTTTATTCACAGTAAGTTAAATTTCTAATGAAGGCAAAATGCAGAGTCCTAAACAGAAACAATTTAGGGAACTTGTTGGTGAAGGAGATAGGAAAGCTCCTTTTACCTTTTGTTTATAGATTACCCAGACCACCTAGAGCATGTGAAGTGTAATCCTACAGTAGATTTTTTTTTTGAAAAATACTTTAAAAATCTCAAAACTATAATTGACCTTATACGTGCAATCAACCTTAGGAGGCAAATAGAATTTGTCTCAAGGAACTTTCAGCTCAAACACAAGCATTAAGACCCCTTAGGTGGTCTGGAATTTCCATTTTTATGGGAAATTTCAGTATTTCTACAATAATACAAGAATCTTACTGGTTTTTTTACTTCTTTAGACTAGAAATTCTGAAATAGAATTCCCAGATAAGTATCTATCTGGGTTTTTTTGTCATTTTGATTAAGGTACTTAATTATCCCCAATATTAGAATACTTTTTTTTATTTCTCAAAATCCCTTTGCTTTGATAAAGCTCTACACTGAATGGTACTTTTCCATTATAGCACACACTAACAAGGATATCTGGAGTTTAGCAGTCTAATCCCCCTTTTTATTCCAGGTGAATTAATTCTCCCCAAATCTATCTGAACCATATAATTCCTATGGCAAACCAACCAGCTGCTTCTTGCTAGGCAATTTATGTTGCACAAAGACAAGATGGAGAGCATCGGGTAGGTCAGTCTCCAGTATTGGATCAATATTGGTCTATACACAGATTTCTTCTCTCTGCAATGTTTCTGTGGTATATTTTTTCTCAGACACTTTGATATAGTTAGCAACAAATCTAATCTTAAATGAGTGTATGATTTACCTTGACTGAATTGTTTACCAGATAAAAGGATGCAGTAGACCAATATGCAAATAGTACAGTCATTAAACTTCAGGATTTTTCTTTTGTGGCTTGCAGCAATTATTATAAGACTATATCCTAATTCACTGCTTCGGGAGAAAAAGATCTTCAGTAGTCCAAAATCATCACACTGACTTCACAGTGACTATGCACAGACAGTAGGCTACTGAAAATACCTTTCTCAATGAGATGTTATAGTGAATTAATATTTCTAATCAGCAGTGATACATAGAATGATTAAAGAGAGTCGTCACACTCTAAATAAGTGAGATGGAGAGTGTCATTGTTAGTCCGGAATGAACAAATTATCATGGCATCCTGTAACTACTAGTGTATGGAAGCTTTACTCATCAGGTATTTCACAGAATCACAAGGTTGGAAAAGACCTTTAAGATCATCAAGTCCAACCATTCCCATCCTGTGATAAGCCATATCCCTAAGTACCTGATCTACCCTTTTTTTAAACACATCCAGGGAAGGTGACTTAACCACAACCCTGTGCAGCCTGTTCCAGGCCCCAACAACTCTTTCAGTAAAGAATTTTTATTCTAATATCTAATCTAAACCTGCCCTGGCGCAGCTTCATGCCATTTCCCCTTGTCCTATCTCCTGTTACTCAGCTGAAGAGACCATGATTTACCAGGCTTTGTAAGAGTCTGTTTAGTTCTGGATTGGCTTGGGGTTTGTTTTTTTGGTGGCTTTTTTCTGAACCTCCAAAAGCTTTCCAAACAATATCTTTTCTTGAACTAAATGAAAACATTGGAAAAAATTATACTGAACTAGAAAAGATATTTTTTCCAACAAATCTGTTGATAATGGATCAATTCTTCCTACAAAACTGGTCATGGATTATGACAGCACTTCTACTGTTTTAAAATATATCAGTCTAAAACCTGCCCTGCCAAATCTGTTGCCAGATTCAAAATAGTTGATATTTGGTCAAAAAGAAGTCTACTGTAAGTCAAGTTATTTCTAAATGCGGGAGCATTAACAATGAATTGTGTTTACATTTCATAAATTTTCAGTTTTCATGTTACGAACCCCCCAGATTTTTATTCAAAAATTATGATAGATGTGGCAAAGTGCTGGAGTTTTTGAATTAGCTGGTGAATCAGCAAAATTTCAAAAGAAGATATTTTGCTATGTAGCAAATACTTGGCAAGTTTATTTTCCAAGTGCATTTAAGCTGTTATTTTTTATGATAAAATGTTATGCAAGACTTAACAGAACATTTCTCAGTGTAGTTTACACAATTCAGAAACGAGATAGTGGAATTACCTCCTACTGTTCTCGGTTGTAGTTGCACACATTTATACTACAGCTACTTTAGACTTTAAGGTCTTAGCAACTACAGCAGTCTGCTGTTAAATTGTAATATTCAAATGGAAACAGTCAGTTGTATTAGAGGGGGTGAGGTTTACAACTGTTGTAAAGATGATGATATTTTAAAAGGTGTGACATACGAAATAGATACTAGTGCATGGTGAGCAATTCTCGATAATGTAACTGAAGTCAGTAATCACAATTTCAGGGGAGAATTTTGTCCTGATTTGCAGCATAAATAAGAGCTGCTAGGAAGCTTTCTTGTCTACCCATTTTCCAAATATTTCTGCTTGGGGAAATAAAAACAGGAGGTTCAGGTGTCTAAACAAAAATGCATAATGTTATTTCAGGTGCTCCAGGCCATGAAGGACACCTACATATAGGTGGCATATGCCCTAATGTAAACTTGGAGACCTGCAAATGTAAACTTGGAGACCTGCATCCTTCCAGACTGACTGCTGGAGGGTTTGTAGGGTACCTTAAGATGACTAAAATGATGCTAAAACAGGTTGAGGCCAACCCCAGGTTTCTGACTGTGCCAGAGCTTGCATCTTAATGGTGGGCTTCTGAGCCCATGATCTTTTAAATTAATTATCTACATGCCTGTATACCAAATGTTTGGAAGAAAAGTCGTAAAGTAATTTCAAAGTATATGTATAGATGCCTGATTCTATATGCTCCTTCCAAATTCTTTCAATAACTTCTCTCATATTAATTTACAATTTTATCTGCTTTGATTTATTTTTTTAAATTTTCTTTTTTTTCACCTTTGGTTACCACTAAAGTGTTCCTACCCTGGGTTGGACATGATCCCAAGGAGGCTGTTCTTGCAGGAAGCCCAGCATTCATTGATTATCCTTGTGCTATGCCAGTAGAAAGGGAAAATTATTCGGGCCTCATCTTTGAAACATAGTTAAGGCAAGATAAGTAATATGGCTTGCCAAAGTCTGTATGTGTAATGGATTGTAACCAAGGTCCCCTGACACTGAGTTTGTGGCTTAACCACAAGACCATTGTCTTCTATTAGAGAAATGTTAACCTCAGAGAAGTGAAGGAGTCTATAAGCTTTATTATCTTTCAAAGTCTGGCTTAATGAGCTGTGGTGTCTGATTTTCAGTAAAGAGGAAGGCATCATGGAGGAGCCTGCAAAGCAGCAAGAGACATGGTTTGAACACTGCTTTATTTTTGTTTCTTATTAGTGGGTAGAAATGGTTAGATGAGGTCCTAATTTGAGGGATAGCATATCCTCAAGCATTTTTCACATATCTCCATCCAATATCCATCTTGCTGAACAATCAATATTCTTATAACAAGTCCTAAAATTGTAGAATATTAAAATAAAATTTTAAAAAATCAGTACGGGCAAGGAAAATATCATTATTAGAACTGAATGTTATCCATCACTGATATCAGCGTCTTTCCTTATAGGCACTGAAAGTAACTACTTATGGTCTAGGGTTTGTTGACTGCTCTCTTCAACCCTTGTAGTTTCATCAACTTGAACAGAGATTTTCTACCTCAGAAGCCAGAGGAGTCCACAAGGAGTCAAAAATGACTGAGAGTTGGTATAGTTTACTTGCTGTTAAGGAAAATTATTTTTAGATTCTTCAAATCTAACGTTACCTAAAATGGGCTTGCCATCTAGTGTCGGGAAACCTGAAAGATGATCTCATTTTTATTGTTTTTGTCTCTCAAGAATTATTCTTTCCTATTTCAAGTGGTGGAGCTGCTGCTTTGCAATCCGTGACTTGCCAGGGCAAACTTAAGCAGAGCAAGACACCTTGGAGGGGATGACTTCTCAGACAAAAGCTGGCAAGTACCATTTCTCTGCCAGTGAAATTTAAGGGACTTACCATTTTACCAGACTGGTGGTTAATGTTATTTTCAAAAATCTCTTTTAAAAAGTCTCTAGGTGAGGAAAAACACCACAATGTGAGTCTGCTTCATGTTTGTGTGATTAGATGCCAGTTGGTATCAAGTTTAAATCTCTTGTGTAAAAAAGATGCCATAGTAATGCTGGCAATAGATAAGGTTAAGGACTTTAGGGGACATCAATGCTTGGTGGGCGTGGTATAAAAACATAGGACAATAATGATATTACAGTTTGACTTAGGGTGCCTGTTTACAGCTTGTTGTCTTTAAACATCTCCTTTCTCCTCCTCTGGAAAGAGCCCAAAACCAAAACTTGTCAGAGTTAGAGAAGGAATTAAACCAGAAAGAGCAAGCCTAATCTAACTGAAGAAACACAAGATGCTTCCTGGCTGATTTTGTGGCACAGAACAAATGTAAGCCTCAGTAGGTTGTACCTCCTCCATTCTGCAGAGCAGGTGGGAATAGGACAAGTAGAAGAAAGTAGGTCCTTTGCTTCATGGGCTGGAGGTAGGGGTAGTGATCTGAAGACAGGGGCCATAAGGGCTATGTGACCCTGAAACCATGCAAGAGACCACAGAAAACATGTCTGAAGACCTAAGCTTGTGAAAAAAGACTTGGGTCCCATCCTTCTGTGAATTTTATTTTGTGGACCACACATTTAGTCATCACAACTCCACTGGCTGGACTGAGCTTTGTCTCTGTGCAAAGGCTTCTGAGTGGAGGAAAAGGTGTTGCAGCAAGTGATAGAAAAAGAAGGTAGCCAAATAAATGAGAGTCCTAAGGCAACACAATTAATGAGCTGCTGTTTTCTGCAGGCTTCCAGCAAAAGGAATGAGAGAGGAGATGTAGGAGATCAATTCCAGTGAACGATGATCTGCACTTTCTGTACAATTGTTAGTTTGTCTCCATTGGGCCTTTATATTTCCAGCTTACCAGCTAGCCATTCCCCTGCCCTTGCCTTTATGGTACTTTCTGCCTGTCATGTAGCCTGTGTGGGGGTCTTCAGAAGGGCTGTGAGCAGTGGCTGATGATAAATTCCCCACACCTGGGTTCCCATGAAGTCATAGGATGGGTATTAAGGGTATTGGACAGTATACGTGTGATTAATAGTGTATTTTCCAAAATGGATGGGAAGGTTGTTATAGGGGAGGGAAAGGAATTTTGCAAATCTGTTGCAATTTTAAATAGAAACTGCCAAACTGAGTTGTCAAATTTGGGAGAAGCAAAAGGAAGATATAAAAATTATTTTACTACTTGTGATGCAAGGTCTTATTTCAGAAAGGATGTCCTTTTTATTTAAAAAAAGAAAAAAGCAGCTTCTAATTTCTAACTGGCACTTAAAAAGTTATCTTCAAGTGAAAAAACAGTGAACTTCCAAAAACTAAATAAACAAACAAAAAAAGTACTGAAACCTTATAATAGGTTACAACCAAATGTTCAAGGTTGAACAAAGTGGATCAGAAGACCAACATTTCACAGAAGTTCCCAAAATAAGGGAGATGAGTTCATACTCTGGCGTGTTTTATTCTGCCTTGGCATAATTCATCATCAGACCAATGCTGATCTATGGAACCAGCAGGGCTTACAGTAGGCAAGGTCACAAGAAAGTGATGTTCTATGCTCTGTAAGGTAGACAAAGACCTGACCGGAAACCCTGGATCCCAGCTCTTCCCTTTTCATCCTTTCTTCTCCTTTTCCTCTACCTTACCTGTTTTCTTTCTTTCTGGAAATCCCCCAGTGTTTCACAGCTCCAATGTCCACTTTTTGTTTATTCTATTTTAGCTGTGTTTTGAAATCTGACAGTTATATGAGAATGAGGAAAAACATGTTATATTCATTAGCATGGTTAGTCACAAGAAGAATTTGTTTGATTAGAAAATAACAGAACTCAGATTTTTAACAAAAAAACCCAATTCTTCTCACAAAACATATTCTGAAAAATGTGAAGTTTTAGTCTATAATTTAATTTACATAATTTCTGACCAGTTCATTTTGCTCAAAACTTTGCTATACAATGTAAAATATAAAAATACATTTTTCTCATAGAATCTCATTAAATATCTGCTGTCGCATCAATGTGTTTGGCATAATGTGAAATTTTCAGATGATCAAAATTAAGATATTTAAGTGAAATAGTTTTATTTTTTTTAATTTAGTCATCTCAGTGTTGAAAGGATCAGTATGGACTTCTCTAGTTTCAAACCCAAACAATATTTTAAACTAGTATTTCTCTGCAATTTAAAAAAAAAATCAAATTATATTTTAGCATTGGAAAATGGTTCTATCAAAGAAATTTTTTAGACCAGTTCAGCTTATAGGCTTATCATTGACTAGACTGAGGCCTGTGAAGGGGAAGGAACAGCAGGAGGCCTGGTTCATTTGCGTCCAGCTTGTGTTACAAGATGTCCATGATGCCGGTTTGTTTGCCTAAGATGTGAATGCTATCCCCCGCCTCTACAGTCAGTCTGAAACATCTAGTCCAATAAATTAAAACAAAACAATGAGCTGAATCTGAACCAAGTTTTGCCCACCCGCATTATCTGTTCTCACCACTCCTGTAACAGTAATGAGCGCTATTACCATGCAGTTTTTGAATTAAATTAAGAGATTCATTAGAAACTACTTATTTTCTCTGCGCCTACGTGAAATTCATCATCTTCCTTGCTCTAAATACCTTAGTCTTTAACACGGGCACATATTCCCTGTTAAGCCATTGTTTTAGAAATATATATTTCTAATTCCTTTTCTTCTTATATATGATCTTGCTACATTTTTTTATCTGTCCATGTTTGTTTATTTTTTATTTGACATTCAATGAATTTGCTCTAGCTCTGTCTTTTTAGTACAGGCTGATGTTTTATAACGTATTGATTCCCAATATTTTAAACTGACCCACTGTTGATATGAGGATCACACAGGGAAGTAAGATGTTTACATCTCACTATGAATAGCAGATAAACGAAATAATAAAGGTTGTCAAAAGCTGAGAAATAAAGTACACTGGGTTCTTGTTTGCTCTGAAGGATATATGGCTGTGCAGCACAGAGCTAGCAAACTTCAGAATTCAAGGCAAGTAATTATGGACTCAAGTTTTCTCCTTAATTCTTTTGATTTTTAATAAAAGGAAAATAATGCAAGACTTCAGGACTATAATTTATCCACAATGTTGCATGAAAATAGTGACTTTACCAGTGATTTTCTCATATAGCTTTCCAGGTAGTTCCTTTATAAATAATCCATATTCTAGTGAGCACATAAATGAAGCAAACTTAACTTTCTTTCCTTGTTGTATTTGATCCTGTTGACTAATTAGAGACTTAGAATATGCGGAAATATTGACACAGGTTTTTACTGGGTTATGTTACAACTTTCTCACATATAAAAGTATTATTATTACTCTTTCTCTTAAACTCTCCTTTTAAATTGCAACCATTCCTGTTGAGCTTAATTTCTTCTGGTATTTACTGCAGTAAAATTAATCCCAATGAACTCATCTGGTATTTAATTTTGATGCAATTTCGTATTTACTGTTTGTGAATTAAAATACTTATTTTGTAGACAGTGAAAAATTATTTACTGATTATAGCACAACTCTGTGTGTGTGTGTAGATATAGATATATTGTATACATTAACGGTGACATGTAATTTAAATCTGCACATTTTGCATTATTCAGTAGTTGGATGCCAGCTGCTTTTCTTTTGTACTTTGTGATTAATTTCATTGTCGGTAGATTTTATGTTTCTGAAGAGTCTTTCACAGAACTACACAGGATTCAATGAAGAGAATATGAATACCCAGTTGTCAGTGGTGTTTTAGCCTGATCTACAGCACTAAAGTTCAATGGTCAGAGTTATAGGATAATGAGGGAGGACGAAAAAAAAATGAACTGTGGCATTATTTTCAAAGAATACTTGATTGACTTTTATCACATAACTGAAAAGAATTAATCCTCCCCGTCACTCTTTTTTTAATTTCCACTGCAATAGTTTGTCTACTTAATGGAAACAAATGCAAGGTAGAGGAGTGCTTTGTCTGAATTTGCATGTGTGTTTTTCCTTGCAACGGGAGAGGCATCTTTAACTCTGAAAAGCATGTAGCTGCTGTGTGCTTTTAAAGAGTTTAAATGCTGGAGTTTGCAAGCTCGTTTTATATGTATTGTCGTCTTGTTTGCTTGATCAGGACCACTTGAAATAAGACAATGTGGAAACAAAAAGCAAGAAGTAGTAAGCATGGGGGGAAAAAAATTGCAGCTCTCAACCATTACCAGCAAATATGAGTTCTAAAGTTCTGTCTTTTGTGTTTGTTTTTAAAAAGCAATTCAAAAAGCTACAAAATTTTGGAGCACTCCAGTCAGGGAAGCTGCAGGTAGAATTTATACTACATTTCTCAAAAGACGTAAATTCCCCTTTTTTGTAAAGCATTAAGTCCCTCCCTTAATTAAGCCTTCTGGGGTTTAAATGTGTTGATCTCATTTTAAACTGAGCTCAGCACAATTAGACACACTGAGAAGATAGCAGATAATCAGCACATACAAAAACATTTCAGACATAAATGCTTCATCCTGCCAGGCCCAAAATTACTATTTTTTTGGGTTTTTTTTTTTTTTATTGGGCAGGGGGAGGAAGAGAAGAGAGAAAGAAAAAAAATTGATTATTTTCAGCTCGTCATACATCTCATTTGTAGTGGGTCAGACCTTCCCCATTCACAATTACCACTAGTTAATCTTATCAGAGAAAAATTCAATTACATTTATCAAGGTTATTCCATACACTCAAGTTATTGCCTCGGAAAAATCGGGTTTCAGTGTTAAGAATGTTGGCATTGTGTATGTGTATGGGGTTTGGCTTTTATTTCCCCCTATCTTTAAAAAATAAATAATTAAATCCTGCTTTTACACTGACGTTACTAATATATAGTTATAATAAAGTAATATTTGACAGCTTTGTAAAAGGGATCATTAATACATAGATTATGGAAGTTTAGGAGGGAGGCTCATAACTGTTAATAGACTTCAATTCTCAGCCTACACTGACATTTTAAAAAATCTAGTTTCAAATTTGATAACAGATTACCAGCTAGGCTGGGAGCCAGCCACCTGATTAAGGCAATTTAAATGCTTGCAAAGTGGTGAGATTAAAATCAAATAAGTGCCGATTTTTTCCCTGCTTCACTTATCTTTCCCTGGATTCGTTCCTTAACTACCAGGTGGCAGAGGACTCTGGGTAATTTTCCTCTGCGCCAATTACCCCAGGATGGTTTTTAGGGTGAAGCAGAATAATTACTGCACTATCAATCCAAAATGGGCTGCTTAATGTGTTTAAGAGAGATTTTGAGCCTTAGCAGGGAGGCTGCCTGAAGCGTGCTATGCTTGTGGTGCCAAAGCCCGCTCGGCCTGCTTGGGTAGTTAACTGTTCGCAGAGAAGGCAGCACACACCCAAGGTGAAAGAAAACAAGGAAAACTCCTGGGAAGCTGTGGGAAAGTTAATGAGCTGCTTCCAACGCGTGGCAGGCTGCAGTTGCAGGTGGCTGACAAAGCTAGGCAGGTTAAGAAAATAATATTTATCATCCAGCTGCCAGGACCACCTTTATCAAAAGTCTTTCTAAAATCCATACAACACACAGAAAAATGGTGTTTGAAACAACAACAAACAACAACAGAAAGAAGTGCGAGGCAGGGGAGAAAACATAGAGAAAAATGCAGTCAATGAAGCAGCCATATCCTTGATCGGTTATTTGCAAGGAATCGTAGGGAAGCTGATCTGATATGAGGACACATTGATTTTAATTTCTTTTTTTCTTTATTTCCACCCACCAGTCCACCCTCCCCTCCTAAGTAGGAGGAAGGAATGGGCTTGTGATTGCAGGGGAGAAGGGGAGAGCCAGGGCTGGTGTAGGCCCTGCCATGGGCTCCGACCTGCCTGGATAGCATCAGCCTGCTTGTAAAGGTCTGCTGAGGGAGGGGATGCCTGGTGGAAGCCGGGCCTCTGCTCGCTTCTGTGCAGCTACATCCTCCCATTGGTTTTAATTGGTGCTGTGCTGTAAAACGAGGTGCTCTCCAGATGCTCCCCCATTGATGGTCTCTAGATGGGAGCCAGCTACCATCCCCCTAATCCCGGGACTGTTAGTGAAAAATTTGGCAGTAATTTCCCCGCTTTACAGCTTTTTCCCTGCACAACACAGAGAAAGTAACACTTGGCTAAGCCACAGTATAAGAAATAACTCGTTAATTATTGGTTCATTAAAGCATTTGAAGATCATTGGAGGAAAGGCAATACAGAAAAGCTCAAGTGCGAGGTGAAGAAGTGTTATGTTCTGTTATCAAACTGGTGTGTGGTGGGGGAGGGATGGAAGAAGGGAGCAGGGCTTAAGCTCAGCTGAGACTCTGAAATGACATTACTAAATAGTATACTGTAGCAGCCACAAATTAAGTATTATCTTCCATCTGGTGACTATGCACTGGATTTCTTTAATTATTATTATCTGAATATAAATTGTGAGCTTTAGCCAAGAATTCTAGAAGGTTGTCCTTAGAAACAGAGAGATAATTAAAAAAACCCCAACACTATTATTTGTGAAGGGGTTGCTGCTGCTGCTTGCCTTTCAGTGATTTGCTTACACACAGTTTTCCATATGATCTCTACCTACTTGATGCACAGAGCTTCTTTATTATTTGATGAAAAATTGATCTGTGATTTTTGTTTAGCAGATGGTTTGGATAATGTGAGTTAAAATGTTCAGCTTTCAAGAGAAAGTCTCTATTCTTAAATTGTTTCAGGGTGCTCAGTGACCTCAAATGGACTTCATTAAATATCTGGTGATTTTTAGGTATATTTGAAGATGTTAATATCTTCCAGGAGCACAGGGTATGGGTGAGCCCATGCCCTTGTGACTGGGGATGTGTAGCTTACAGGCTTCTATTCTGGTTCATTTTCCCATGTAAAACTGATTTACCTGTGCACCCGGCCTCAGCTGCCTTCCTCCAGTAGAACGGTGCCCTCCCAGGAGCAGGAGGAGTGGAGTGAAGGAAGATCACCTCTCTGATTTAGATGCCAATTTTTAAGCTGACCCTGTTTTAAATCACAGGAGCTTCACCTGCCACAGAGAACCTGTTCATGTCCATCTCAACAGATGTGACAGTTTATGCAGAAGTGTGTCTTGTAAGACACATGCAATCCATTTAAAGATTATCACATGAAACCATATTTACTTCAGAGGCCTGTAATAATTACACCTTCACTTGAAAAATCCCTAGGACTTTGGCTGCTGTGCCACAGATTTATACTCAAACATTTTCATTTGATGCGCAAAGTGTGAAGTACTCTTTAGTGGCAAGACAATTATCTGATTCTACTAATAAATGAATGCACTAGTAGTCATTTTTAATTGAACAATTATAGGATATTGCACTGTCAGTTGATTATAGAAGTCATTTCATAAATGTCAAAAATCTCTTTAAACGAATTATGGAGCTCCAAAATAACTCCGGCAATCAGACAGCAATAACACAATAATCTGTTTACCCTGTTGTCAGGCAAACTACCACCATATTTTATTTTTTTTTCCTTTTGAGGGGGGACTGAATCTTAAGGATTATACTCCTGCTCAGGCTGTGTCAACTACCAAGACTTTGATTAATAGAGATTGTGAGTGTTGTCAAGTGTTCTGACATGTATTAAATGCAAGAGAAATTAAAGTTGTTTTAGAAAGATGTCAATAGCAAAAAGGAGGACATTTCTCCTCTTTGGGAGAAGAAGGTGTAACTCTGAAAGGTGCTCATAACATGTTCCTGTTTGCAGATGCTTTGGTTTGCTTCAATTTTTATTTTGGTGCTGAACACAACACTATTTTCTTTTTGTTGTTACATGATAATATTTCCTCTCCTTTCCACGTTGTATGTAGAAATGGTAGGCATAGACACAAAACCAGACTGGGTCTGCATCTATCTTTGAACACCTGTGTCCATGAACGCTATTCACACTATTTTTTCCTGCCTACTCATACAAATGAACACAAGAATTTGGCTCACAGGTATTATGTTCTTCCCTAGCGAATTCATCTATTTTCTGCCTTGTACAGGTAGGTGACATATAATAGTCCCAAGGGAAATTTAGGTAGGTCTGTAGGGATGGGTTGCAGGTGTACCCGAACAACTCATCTGACCAGGGAAAGGTGAATGGAGAGCATCAAAATAAAGGAGACTGGACAGTTTCCGTGAAGTAGATTTGACCCACCTTTGGCTTATTATGAGATAGAGGGGAGTATTATAGACCTTTTCCTTTTTAGTCAAAATTACATGAGTGTGACTCATTTTTGCTCAAGTTAAGAGCCCTTGAAATTAAAATGCAGGTAAAATGTAACCAAAAGTAGGATTAAATATAGTTTGAAAAGTGTTCACTTTCTGGAGGTTTTAGGTGTGTAGGTGCAGCGGGGAGAGGTGTTTTCTTTCCCTGTTTTAGATGCTCAACTCCAGATACCTTTAGTCTGAATAAATTTAATAGGAATCCACTGCTTGACACTGTTTCTGGAAATCTGATTCTCAGATCAAGCTAGTCATCTCAAAATGAGCGATCTTGAAGTAGCGGATCGTTATTTTAGGGCTGATGGTAGTACAATAGACGTGCTGCTGGTATACAACAAATTCTTTAATCCTTTTTAATCCTTAGCACTATAGAAAAGATACCTGCAGTTTTGGGTCTGCTTCTTGGTGTATTCATGTCTTCAGATGTTGAAAACTTATATTCTGTGAAATCAAGCTTAGAGTGGGAATGACAAGAATAAGGGATTTTTGGTCACAAATGGTGGTAGAAAAATCCAGTCTGGAATCATCACCATAGGAGGAGAAGAACAGGGGCCCTCTGTATTGTCTGTGCCTCATGGAGTAATCCTCTGCCAGCCCTGCATGAGCTAGCACAGAGGGTAGTTTTGGGAGTGGAGCCAGAAGCATTATGCAGATTCAGTGTCATAATCATCCTATGCAAGCTAGGTATGCCTGTGGCTGTGGCCATACTTCCAGCTCAGAGCTGGCAGTAGTGATACTGGGGGTATATTTTCATATTGACCTCTTATTCACATTTCCCACATGAGGACTGCTTATTGGGATCAGATGCTTAGGGACTAATAGATCTGAGGAAATGCTCACATGTAGGGTTTGATTGCTGGAGCCTGCGATGAGTAAAAATGAATACTATTGCTCAGGTGCAGAGCTGTAAGTCAGCAGTACTGCAATGGTTTGGAAGCTGGGAGCTCTAAGTTCTCCACACCTGGCCCTTTGGGCTGACTAGTCCCTAAATAAATCCAAATATTCTTTCCCTATTAGTAGGGCAAGGCATGTACAGGAGAGATTACATCCCTATTTGCTACATGGTTCCTGAGGTTAGTGCATCTATCTTGTAAAGCGTTGTTATGCTGGCACCAAAGGTTAGAATGGTCTGAAGCATTTGGTTTGAAAAAACAGAAAACTGAAAAGGAGTAAGAATAGTCAGAGGTTCATATGGGAACAGCAGATAGCCAGCACTAATATTTATTTAACTCTTATTGTGAGGCTTTTGATTTACAGTTAAGGGAATTTCACAGGTTTAAGATGAGCTGGGTGGCAATTTGATTGGTGGAGATGTGGTAGTAAAAACTGAGGATCTGCTTCTTCCCTTACTTATATTTGCCAGGTCTGTGCCAAACATGGATGGTTTGGCAGCTTTCTTGTATTCACTTTGTTCTGAATTTAACTGACTACACAAAGTGCAAGGCAGTCAAGAAGCCCCCTCTGACATTTTTAATTGCCATTGAATTTAAGTCATCACCAATTATTCTGCTTTAAAGGCAGCTTTATTCCTTAGAACTGCCATGCATGCTATTCAAAACTCTTGCAGGGATCCATCCTTGGTATCTGTCTTGGCTAGTAGGATTAAGCCCTTATGGCTAGTAGGTGGCTGAAACCTTACCATATGCTGCTGGTAGACAGCAGCAAAGCTTTACCCTGTGATAAGCATACTAAAAGCAATCTGTTGGGCGCTTTTTTTTTATATAATACACCAGCACGTGGTTAATTGACATTCATATTATTAAACTAACTTGTAAATAATGTGATTCTCTCAGGAATCACATCAGTTACACTGTGGGTAAGTCTAGATTTCAAAGGTGCCACAGTGCCTCATTCTGTGTTGACGGAATTGAACAGCATTAACCTTTTCACTTACACTAACAAAGACAAGTTAAGACAAGATGTGCTATGACTACTGCACATCTATGTTTTGTTTTTGCCCAGGGCCCTGTACAATTACCCAGCACTTCAGAGCTAATATTGGTTGGATGTTTACCTTCCCTCCCCCTTCAATATTTCTACAAAATGACAGCCTCATTGTTTGTCCAAAAAATAATGAGTTACTTAATAAATATATTTTCTCTTTTAAAAAGAATAAAAAGATATTCCAGACACTTACAAAGAGATCTAGCAATGAGAAAAACACAGGGACTTTGCAGTACAGTTCAGCTAACATCTTCTTAATATAAACCATTCTGATGTCATTCTAAATTCCACACTGCATATAAGAAATATAATATTGATAGCAATGAAGCTCCATGCTGTGTGCGTGTATATCCCAGAAAATAAGGGAAAAAACCCCATAATCCTCAATTTTTATAGGCAAAGAAACCTGGTTTATTTATCTATTTTAACATGCAGGCACTTCACATTTATGCAACTAATTAGTTTGAATATTATCTTTATTACTTGATGTTAGCCTCAATTGTGGTACTGAAGAACTTGACTGAGAACCTGGTGATAACTCTACCCTGTCCTGAGACATCAAAGGTTTCAAAATAATGCATCTAAAACTTAGAAAGAATACACGTATCCAAGCTGCAGTGATTACAGGACTGGATCCTTAGCACCAAGTACATGTTTCAGCTGCTATATAATTCACTTTAGAAGTGAAAGCTTCCAAAAGAGGCAACTGCAGAATAGCCTGCTCTCTCCCTCTCTGTGGTGGAGAAACAAAATGTGGAAAACAGAGCAGAAGCACAGAGAGAATAGTGTCTTCCTGTAAGTCACATAGCAGTTGCACAGTGGCCAAGCCAGGAACAGAAAATTTATTCCCTGACTTGCTGTATTATCTCTATAAAATTTGGCAGATTTACAGAGGGGGGATACTGACAAGCTTGTTGAGACCTGACTTGTTTGGCATATGTGAGATTGGTAACTTTTTTTTTTTAACTTAGCTTCCACAGGACACTATCTCACATTCTATAGGCAAAGCAGCACTTATGATGAACTTTCTTTTACTTAACTTTAGGAATCTAGAAAGTAGGTGTCTACCTTTGTGGGATCAAAATTTTCCTGCTGTGGACAACAAGCAGGAACACTGGTTCGGCTCATCCAGTTACACTATAAAAAAGTCTATTTTTCTCTCTTGACCTATAGAAATTCCAGACAACTGTTTCTGATGTGAATGTCTGTATTGTAAATATATCCCACTCCTTATTATCAACATTCTTAAAAGACTAGGCTTAGAAGAACGAATACAGTCTTGAACATTTGTGAATTAGCACAGTAAACCAAGAAATAGTTCCTTAGATAATTATTAAAAGATTACATCACAAAATCTTGCATAGAAGATAGCCACGTATATTCTAGGTTGACCATTTAATGTCTTTCATAAACGCCAACCCATCTGCCAAAATCTGGGATGATGTAGCATACAGCTTACATAAAAATCACATAGATTCCACCAATTTTCCCTGTTAAAACTAAGAATACAAAATGTTCTTTCAACTCAGACATGGATCAACCTGCATGAATTTCTGCTACAGAATATAACCTATAGTTATGATGTGTCATGACTGTCATCTAAAACTGGTCAAAATTTTATTAGGTCTACGATGGTAATAGCGATGAGAAGAGAGATGGCAATGGTCTAATGGTAGATAAATGCAAGATAGAGACTTTGTTGCTTTAGTGGGCATCCTTGAGGAACCCATTTTTTCACTAGGTTTTGTGTGTAAACAGTAAATATGAATGTATGCTGGTTTAATGAGCTGTGTAGATTCAGCCTTAAAAATCATAATTACTGGAGTTTATGCTTATGATATTTCTCCCTACCCTTCCGTACAGTCTTTTCACTATTAACAATGTTTACTGAGCTGAGAGGTTTGGGAGCTTTGGTTGGTTCTGGGTTGGTTTTTGTTATGTTTGTTTGTGGTTGTTGGTTGTTTGGGTTTTTTCCCCTCTTTTAAATACAAACTTCCCACTGATTACAAATACACTTGGAAATAGATGTCATGCATTTCACATCATAGGGAATGTGGTATAGCCTTTTTGGTTTTTGTGCAGTTGCATAAGTACCACATCTTAGACAAGATGAAACATAAACCCAGGTTAGCTTATGCTTTGTTTTATTGCTGTTGGTCTTGTACGACTTTATTAAGGTCTAGCCAACTCACTTTTGAAGAAAGTGGAGCGTGTGACTGATGTGATGCAGTAAGACTGTTCTTTTTCTTTCAGTCCAGAAGTTGGATTATCTTTCCCTGACTCTCAGGGATGAGTGCAGATGGAACTCGGAAAGGTTTGGGAATAGCTATGTTGTCAGGCAGAGATTATTGATGGCGGCAGGCCTTAAAGGTGGGAAGATGTTCAAGTGAAAGGATAGAAGTCTTTAAGGGAAAAAACATTCTGTGAGCTTGATTATTCTGCAGCCTAAATCTCTGGTCTATCCAGATCGCCCTCATGTTTCTGCTGATCTCAGGACAAGTGGAGTGTTGCGATGAGGTGAGGCTTTATTCCTTTGAAGATATTCACTATGCTTTCTACCAACAGGGTAGAATGAGATGGAAGTAATTTATAGGCTAGAATTTTACTGTTATGTGTGGGATTATGTGGTTGTGGGCTAGATTAAAAATGGAATAAAGCAACTGTCTCCACTCAATGCCTACATGAAGATCAGTGGTGAGTGGTGTTCCTCAGGTCGGAGCTGGAGCACCTCTCCTGTGAAACAGGCTGTGAGAGAATTGGGCTTGTTCAGCCTGGAGACGAGGATGCTCTGGAGAGACCTTATTGCAGCCTAAAGGAGCCTTTAAGAAACCTAGAGAGGGACTGTTTATAACGGCACGTAGTGATAGAACAAAGGTTAATGGCTTTGGTAGAATTAGATTAGACATTAGGAATTCATTCTTCTCTCTGAGGGTGGTGAGGCACTGGCACAGGTTGCCCAGAGAAGCTGTGGCTGCCCCCTCCCTGACAGTGTTTAAGGCCAGGTTGGATGGGGCTTTGGGCCACCTGGTCTAGTGGAAGGTGTCCTTGCCCATAGCAGGGGGCGAGGAACAAGATCGTCTTTAACCCAAACTGTTCTATGTTGGTTCTGAAATTGCTGTTGTGAATTATTTTTCTTGAAGATGCCACATTAGGACTGACATCAAACTGCATTGCTGAAGATGTAAGGAAGAAATTTTTGAGGATACCTACAGGCAGTTTAAAGTAATAAGAAAATGAATGAACTCTTTGAATTGTAAAGTTTTCTCCTATTAATTTGACATTTCTTCCCCTCTCTTATGGTAACCATAGAACAGTAGAACCCTCTTTAACAAGGCATAGAGACATACAGAGTTCTACCTCCACCGACCCTTGTATTTTGGTATTATTTTGATCAAATTCAACTTTCTTGATTCCAGCAGGCTGTTGAGAGAATAACAGGCTTAAATACACACCTTGTCAGTTCAAGTATGAATGTAAAATTGGATAGCATTCAGGATACAAGTCTTTTTGTACATTTTTGTGGAAAAAAAAAAGAGGATGTCATTCCAGAAATGGTGAGGGAACAGTCAAGAGGAGAAAAGACTTGGAGATGATGCTGGAAAGGAGAAACAAGAATTTACTGCTAACAGAGAAAATGGCCTTGAAGGACAAGGATTAGAAGCTGAGCTGGTCAGAGCATCAGCAAGAACTAGTGAGAGAAACAGGTTAAAGGTACACCATTAAAGACAGATCACCTTATCAAGAGACAATTTATTTAAAATAAATAGGACTCTACACTGTGTCAACTCCTGTACTGAATAAAAATAGAAAAGTAGAAGATAAGTGAACAAGACTTAGGGAACCCAGATATTTTAGTTTGTTGTCTTTGTGGTGTTTTCACCCTCCTAAAAAGAATCTGGTATTGACAATTCTGGGAAAAAGATACAGTCCACCTTTAACTCTGTTTTAAGGCATTGTCTGGCCTAGTCCTCTGGGTTCCATATATGGTGTGTAAAGGTTCCTCAAATGAGGTTAATCTCCCATATTCTAATTTCACAATGTAGATAATGATGTAATTAATTGTGTTCGGGAGTTGCCTGTTTCCTTTGTCTTTAAAGTGTAGACAGGTAACCTTAAATATCTAGAAGTTTGACATCTAAAGACAGATGAGTTGAATCTCATCTTGAAAAACTGGTTTATGGGTTAGATATGCAACTAGATTTAGCTGAGAGATATTTTCAATGTGTAACAAATATATTCAGCTCACATCTTTTTTTACTGAATGTGTGATAACTTTGATTAAACTACCAGATTAAATTCTCCTGGTTTAGATTTTAAACTTGTTTGAAACAAGGTTAGATGGCATTTAAGTTCCATAACACTGTGTCTCCAGTAATGAAAATTAGTCTAATAGGCTAAGGTACCCATTATTCAGGCTAAATTAGCTTCCTGGGAGAGATCCCTGTAAAGTAGCCATCATGATGAAGAATGTACCAATTAAACAAAGTAAACCAAGCTGATTATTGACATATTCTGAATTTCTTTTAAACCTTTCTGTTTTAAATCTTTTATGCTTCTGCCTGTTGCAGAAGTTTGGAGATTATCAAGCAGAGAGAAGGATAAATAAATGTATAAGGGAAAGGGAGGAAATGCCCCACATCTTGTTATTGCCATTATTTTGTCCATATATTGAGTAATTCTTGAAATAATATCTTTCCTTCTGGGTCCTCCTTTGAGATTATATGTGCCATTCCCTTTTTCCTCACTAGCTGCCACTGGGATGATATGTCCAGCTGCTCATATAGAAAAGTCATCAAACAAAAGTGTTTTTTATACACACACACACACACACATATATATATATATAATTTAATAAATAAATGTATATATAATTTAATGTGTAAATATATATGCTGCCTATTAATGGAATTTAATATCTGGAAGAAGAGAAAACCAAAACTCACTTGACAAACTAGCTCTTCATAGATAGTTTTTAGAGAAACATTGACATGTCCTGCTTCTGCTGTTGATGCAATGATTGCTGAGATTACATTGATGATCTTGGAAGCTTCCTATTGTTAGAATTTCTGCAAATTCAATGAACAACTGAATTTTGGAAGATCTGTATTGTATACTTGATCAACGCTTCAGATGACATCAGAGGGGCACTGGAATCAGTTTTTAGGAGTATCTGTCTCATTTTAAGCAGTTATTTGGATTTAGAGGAGATTTTATTGCAGATGTAAAACATCCCTGTTTGGAAGCAGTTGGAAAAATCAAAATTGTACAAGTGGCTTTGTTGGTCCAGGTGAAATTCCACCTTCTTGGTTTTGATATATCTTCACTAGCAGTTTTAAGCAGCATCCTGGACTTTGCATTGTAAAGGCAGCAGGACAGGTATATGTTTGTTTCTGCTGTGGATGTGGTATACACAGCAAGAAGTGAGGATAACAGTAAGAAATTGCATCAAAGGCCTTTCACACTTATATCCATATATTTAATCATTACTAGTTTAAGCATGTCAAGGTAACATGTCACATAAAGGTGAATTAGTTGTGACTTCAGAAAAACAAAATTACTACTTGGAGGAATGGTCCTCAGTGACTTTGGTGGTCTTGGCACTTCCTGTATCTCCATTTCACATCTCTGAAATGGGAAAACAACACTTACCTACTTCTAAAAGATGTTTCACTGAATATTTTTTGTGAAGCCCAAGCCTCCTGTGGCATGACTGCAAAGTATTACTCTATTTATTTTTATGAACTTTCTGTTTTACTGCAGTCAGAAAGCTTAAATTATCCATAGAGTTCTTGAGCACATTGGGGAAGCCAAAGATCCTGATGTTGCCCACTGTGCTCCTGGCAAAGAAAAGTCCCAAGGGAGACTCCTAAATGAAAAATATAAACAAAACCCTGAAGCTACTCAGATTCTTAGAAGATTAGATTTTTGAAAATATGTTCTTTATAAGATAAGTTAAATGCATTCTTTCCCTTATTTTTTCCCCTGGTTTGGTCACAAGTTGCTCCAGGCATCCAAATGGGGGTATTCAATCCCTTGCTCTATTGATCCTGACAGGGACATATGCTAAGGTGCCCTATCCTCCCTGAGGCCATCACTAACTGCAGATTTAACAGGTCCAGCATGGAGAAGGAGAGGTTCCGGAGGCTGTCATTCAGCTTGAGATTCTTACTTCACCCTTTCAATCTCATCCAACTCTTTGTGTATTTCATTATTATCAAGGTGTGCAATACTTGAATTTCCAGTGGTACTGCAGAACCCTTTCAGGGCTGGTAGTTGTGGGATGGGTGAGGTTTAGTGAACATCTCGTAAGTGGGACAATTACCTGTGAGACCAAGCAGTGCTCTTTGTGTCACTCATGTAGAGGAAGGACAGGAGAAAGAGTGGAAATGTATTTGTGTGAGGTACTTTGGGGGTTGGCCACATAAAAGATGAGGACAGGTGGTCTAGGTGTCATTTTTAGACTTTGACTGTACAGAGAGATTTTAGGCACTTTTCCTCTTTTGATACCAGCAATTTAGAATTCTGGTGTGACTCTTCTGTGTTATGATTTTGAAGAAGTAGTAAAATCATTCTCTTACATTTGGATTTATAGAGTCTTTTTTAAAAAAAATTTTAGAATGCTATTTATTTCTGAAAGTTACGTACCCAGAAAAACATTAGTGTGGATCACTGCTTTTCTGTTAACTATGACTGAGGTTCCATGAGTCAGTGCGTTGCTCTGGAGTTTTGTAACGCAGTGCTTTTAGTCACTTCGCTCAAAGGAACATCCTATAACCAAGGCTAACTTTATCAAGGTTTTTATTTCTAAAAAGATCTTGAAGCCCTTTACAAATCCACAGCTTTCAGGAATGTATACAATGTATGGAGCACTGAAGTACAGTATGAAGAGTGTCTATCTACTTGTCTCAGTATTTCTAATAAGCTTTTCACTGATGTTGGACAAAAAGACAAAATTAACATTGGAGATGAAAACAAAGGAGGTGGAAACTAGACGAATGGTGAAATCATATTGTGTGCTTGAGTCTGACTGTTACCACCATCAGGGTCTTGCTACTGCCATTTTCTTCTGCTCCTCCACTGTCCTTAACAGGTGACTTGTCACTTCCTTTATGCTGGTTCTAATGTGTCAAAGCAATGGCCTTGCAATATCTCTTACTCTAGGTGAAAGGGACAGGCCAGCTCACTGCGGGCAAGAAGACCTTTAGATTTTGAGAGGAAGGGGGAGATGTTAGGAGCACATGGCTGGGAGCAGTGTAGGGATTGGAGGAACGATACAGGTGGTTATAAATGGTAGGAAATCCCCTACGCAATTTTCACAGCAAAAGTCACATAATCACTAGATTGGAAAAGACCTTTAGGATCGAGCCCAACTGTAGCTGCCCTCTACTAAACCATATCCCTGAGCACCTCATCTATCTGTCTTTTAAATATATCCAGGGACGGTGATTCAAACACCTCCCTGGGCAGCCTGTTCCAATGCCCAATAACTCTTTTAGTGAAATTATTTTTCCTAATGTCTAACATGAACCTGTCCTGGCACAGCTTGAGCCTGTTTCCCCTCATCCTATCACTTGTCGCTTGGGTGAAGAGACCAACACCCACGTCTCTACAACTTCCTTTCAGATAGTTTTAGGTAGCAATAAGGCCTCCCCTCAGCTTCCTCTTCTCCAGACTAAACAATCCCAGTTCTCTCAGCCGCTCCTTGTAAGGTTTGCTCTCAAGCCCTTTCACCAGCCTGGTTGCCCTTCTGTGGACACACTCCAGAACCTCAGTGTCTTTCTTGTAGTGAGGTGTCCAAAACTGAACACAGTACTCGAGGTGCGGCCTCACCAGTGCTGAGTACAGGAGCACAATCACTTCCCTGGACCTGCTGGCCACACTATTTCTGATATATGCCAAGATGCCATTAGCTTTCTTGGCCACCTGGGAACACTGCTGCCTCAGATTTAGTCTGCAGTCAACCAACACCAGGTCCTTCTCTGCTGCGCAGTTTTCTAGCCACTCTTCCCCAAGCCTGTAGCACTGCATAAGGTTGTTAAGTCCCAAATGTAGGACTCTGCACTTAGCCTAGTTGAACCTCATTGGGTTGGTCTCAGCCCATCAATCCGTCCTGTCTAGATCCCCCTGAATAGCCTCCCTACCCTCAGGCAGATTGATGCTTCCTCCCAGCTTAGTGTCCTCCACAAACTTACTGAGGGAAAATCAATGAAGTGCTTAAATGTGGTATAAATGCAAAGAGGAAAATGGACCTTGATGTGGTCCTACATGAAATACAGGACCATATATATTGCATGTATTTATCCCCAATTCTCAGGTTGTTACAGACTTATATAGTTGGGAAATCTGTCTTCTGTTCTTCCCTCTTACAAACAGTTCCACTTAGTGCTAATGTTTTCCCACCTACCCTTGGACAACCTAGTCCTTTCAGAAGACCTCTACTAGAGTGTCACTTCACGTTATTGAGTGAGTGTTCAACCATGAAAAAAATTAGAGATCCTAAAGCAAGTAAGTGCACCTTGAGTGAATACCTTAAAATATGCAGTTATGTGCTTACCCACAGTTATGCAATGGACAATTATAATTAATGCTACAGGTTGTTTAAAGAACAACTTTTATTGCTTTTTGCCTGGCTTCTTCTGCTCCTCTTCAGCCTCTGCCCAGTGCATGTTAGGAAAAATGTCTTGGTCTTAGTACCTTGTGCTCTGTGCTGTAAAATGCAGAACGCAAGAGCAGTAGCATGGGTGCTGGCTGGACGGTCCCTGATCGAACTCAGTCAGCTATTAATACAGTGGTTAATTGAAGAGAAGTGGTAGCCGAACACTAGCTGCTCGGCAAAACTAAACTGTTTACAGAGAGCTTGTCACTGTTTAGTAGCATCTGTGATGATTTTGATGTGCTTCCATGCTTGAACAGCTACAAGCTGTGTTACACACTTAATCTTGTACACCAAATTCCTCTGCCACCAACCATCTGGATCACAGTTGATCATAGCTGTGGCTGCACCATATCTCATAACATGGAATTTCTAATTTTTTTTTTTCCAGTTCTCATCATTTTCTTATGGGCTGTGATGATAAAGCTTTGGCTGTGTGTTCATTAGTAGTCATTAATGGCACTGTGTGACCTACTGCAAGATCTTGTACTTACATAACGGATTAAATGCATGTCTTTTATGGGAGTCAGCAGCTTATCGATAATTTATATTGTCTTCAAGATTTTATTCAGTATTTGTTGTCTTTATGTACGTCTTCACGCCTAGTTCAGTGTGAAGTTAAATGAGGACAGATGATGCATAGCCTAGTATAGCACCAAGTGCTACAGAAGTAAGCCATTAAAATATGTTTGTTTTCTTTGATGGCGCAGTGTGAGCTTATACAAAATCAGTGTTTTGTGTTGTGTGGTGTCCCAGATTTTGGCCCAGTACAGAGAAGATCCTAAACTGGAGGTATGATGTTGTCACCCTGTGGCCTTAAAACACCTATACTTTCAGTCTTCTCTGAAATCTACTCAGTGCTCTTCAGTTTGAGCCTCCATGTCTCCATCTGGAAATAATGCTTACCTGCTCCGTGGGGATCTGTAAAAGTAAACTGATTACTCATTTAGTCGGTGTTTGTACAGCACTTTGAAGATAAAATAAGCTATGCTGTGATTGTAAGTGCTACTCGCTATATTGCATTTCCTATGTATTTCTATAATGTTTTTTCCCTGAGATTCTTAAGATATATTTTAATCTTTTTAATTGATACTGCATGCAGTAGAACATTATCTCTAGCTAAACAGGGTATTGTAGAAGTGTAGGGAAAGAAATTGATCTATCTGCTGCGTTATCCGCTCTGTGCTCTTACGATATTTTTGCGAACTGCTTTCATCAAGCTAGTAAGGATTTGTCAAGGTGTTTACCTGTTGGGAATCTCAACATGATTTCTTGAGGGTGCAATCTGGGGCTGAGTTATGTGTTCTCCTCTTCTGCTCTTCTTACTATTCGTACATCAAAGTCTCCACCATTGTAATTCTTTTTGGCCTGCTCTTTATTCAGCAGTTGCTGTACAAAACAAATGTATGTTATGCTCAGAGAATATTGTATATCATATACATTTATCCACCCAATGAGATTAATGTATTCAGTGCACATAAGCAGAAATGTCTTTTTGGGGAAAGCTACTGGTAACTCGTGCCTCATGTTGCAGAATGCAGTACAAGGAGTAGTGTATTGGTGGTGTGAGACAAAATTAACAAATGGAAATTTTGTGTGAGTATCAGGAAATAATTCTTAATACCGAGTTCAGGCAGTGGAACAGTCTCCTAAGGAACATGATGGAAAGCCCATTGCCTGTGTCAATTAAAAGTAGACTAGTTTTAGAACTGGGGAATATACTGTAGGGAACAATCCTGCACAAGTCTAGATGACCTAATAACTCTTTTCCATCTGTAATAGTTATGCCTGAATTTCAGAGTAATGCATTGCCATATGATTTCATCCTGACCGAGAAAGACCGAAATATTTTTCTGTCATGTAGGACTTCTTTCACAGTACCCAGAATTCTCATACCCACTGAAAACATGTAGAGGAAAAGAAAGCAGAACCAGTTCCACACTTGAAATACTCTTAAACCACTGCTTGTGCAAGAAGCTACCCTACTCTATTTGCACCTGCTATCTCAGGGTGGTTGCAAAAGCAACCCCAGACATCATTTCCCCAGGTGAAAACTTGAAGCAGGCCAGGTCTCACCAAGATCGTAGGCAGGGCAGAAGGATGTTATAGAGAAAGATCCTCTCTTTAAGCAATGGTCCGAGGATTTGTCTTCCTATTGACCGCTGTTGATTCCTATCTCATCTATACCGGCAGTCATCGTTGGGGAGCCATAGCTGATAAAAATGTGTCGAACATGGCATATGCACTGATGTGCAGTTTTTGGGGGAGTAAAATGTTTCCAGCACATTTTAGATTCCGTTCTTGCAACAGCCCTGGCAAAGCTCTACCATGACATTATTTTGAAATACAAAGCGGCATTGAGAATAATCAGTGATGCATCACAGGAAGGCCCATTTGTTTCCATTTAACAGGGAAAAGGTTAGAGTAGTACATCATCTTCCTGCTTCTATTCTGTGCATTTAAGAAATGATCTGTCCAGCCACTAATTGAGAAGTGAATTTGTATACAGAGAAACCAGTTTAGTAGTGTCAGTAAAGGAATCGGTAATTTTTCCACTAATGAGATGCTACATTGGTAAAATAAACCCCTATCAAACTGAGACATATTGTCTATTTGCTCCTTAAAGATTTCTTGACTGTGAAATATGAACACCTGAGTTTTGCTTTGTATCATTCCTCCTGTTGGCTGCTCTATGGCATCCTGAATTCAACAGGAAACTTGTGATAGCATCCAATCTTTTTTTACTGGATCTAATATACCATAAATATCTATTCTTCTCTTATGCTCCTAGTAAAGTCAAGAGTTTGGCCATAAACTTTGTGGGCAGCATGTTGGGCACTTTAGACTTGTGCACTTACAGTATGGACAGGAGGCCAGGTGGGCTAGAACTAGTTTAAATGCCTGAACGTTTGCATCCAGACTTGGAAGCTTGGCAAATCTCTGCAAACAATCTTCCTGTAAAATAATCTTTGACCCAAACGTGTTACAAGTCTCATTCAGTTTTGCTCCCCCTTAATGCTTTGTTCAAAACCTGCTTCTTCAATATTAGATAAAATCAGGGTGTTTTTTAACATTTGCTTAGACTTTTTCTCTTTGCCTGTTCTCTCGTCTTTGATTTCTTTTTTTTTTTCATCCTTATGACTCCTCTTCTATTTGAATATATGCTACTATGAAAAAGATAAACTAACTAATGGTTCCCTCCAGCAAGAACTTTGAGGGGATTTCTTGTCTCTCTGACTAATTCCTTTTGTGGCCTTGGGAAAGTCACTTATCTTGTCTTTCTCAATTTTCCCATATGAAAAATGGAGGTAACAATGTACATTGATATCCAAGAGGTCCAGTTGGTTCTGTACTAAGAAGTTAGACATTTCCAAATACTGATTTACTCTATGTGAGTATTTGAGTTAATTAAAAAAACCTAAGATGTTGTGATATTGTGGATTAATTTTAGACTCTGTGGTCAGCACTGACCACATCACTGAGGGGAAAAATTATGAATTAAAATAGAGGACTGGAAAAGTATTAACATTTTATCATTATTATTAATCATTGTGTTATTTATGGCCCTTTATTTTGTAATTATTGCTTGGGAAATAAAAAAAAAATCTATCACTGCTCTGTGCCAGCTCTAACTGCAGCTGCGGATTTAGAGACAACATTCAGGCTTCAGCCTTTCCCTGGGGCTGATGGACTTCTCCTTTCAAAGTAGGACACTTCTATCTGATGGCATTAACCATAAAATCCCCCATTTCAAGTCTATGATATCCTGAAGGACAACGGCTCATTTCATTTCTTATCAAGAAATCGGGCAGATCAGTCATATTTCCCGAATCAAATGACATTTTCAGAAAATTCATTTGAACCAAAAATGAGGTTTCCTCTCCACAGACTCCAATTAGTTTAAAAGTGGTTTTCTGATGAAAATTCTTGAAATAACTGAGCTGTATAAAGAAAAATCTATATCTCTGTATATATATATATGTATGTATATAGATACATGTACACATGCACAGTCACTGTGAAAGCCATAGCTGCAGTACCCAATAAGCAGTATAAATCTTTAATTTTGGTGATCATCAGTAATGGTGAGATACCTTAAGATCTCTCCTTGTTTCCTTCTCTTTTTTTTCCTACCTCTCATCCCATCACTCTGGCTATTCCAGGGGGAGTGCACACACTCATTTGCTCCCTAAGTACACAAAATTAGCTGCTTATCTGTTGATCTTCTTACATGATCCTTTAAAAATCCTTTCTCTGTATGTGTGTCCAAGGCCGCTTTTGCCTTCAGGAAGCCCAGACAAGCCAATCCTCATCCTTTCTCTTGCTCACTCACAGGGGGCCTGAGCCTAATTAAATTGCTCTCAAAGACAAGAAGGGATGAATTTCCTTCTTTCCATCTCCCTTGTCGCCCATTTAACTCAGCTGAGATCCGCTCGCTCCTTTTTAGTTATGTTAAAATGGAAAGGGGGGAGCTTGAATTGAGGTGGACATTTGGGGAAGAAGGAGGAAGAAAGTATGCAAGGACGAGGAGGTGGCAGTGGTGTGCCGGTTGTGCTGCTGAGGTGCAAATAAAGGAGCAAAACCTGAGTAAAAGGGAGGTGAGTGGAAAAGAGAAAGCACCAGAACAGCAGCTAGGTTTCTCTGGCTAGGGCTTCCTCTGTTTTTGTTTACTGACTGCTTTACTTACTCAAACCAAGGAAAAACGATGATATTAAAAAGACAAGGACATTTCAAGCTTGTTTATCCACTCTTTCAATGCAATGCTTGCTCTTTCCCCACCCCCCCCAAGACCTTTCTCCAATGCACTGGGAAATTAGGAGGACCCTTGCCTACTCGTGTGGCATTGCCCAGGAGGGGCAGAGGACGATTTGACTCGTCTACAGTTGGTTGCACGAGAATGTTGATAGAGATAGCAGGGGCAGCAGGGCTGCTGCTGCAGTGGAAGTGTCCGTGTCTGGGGAAGAACAGCCCTGGCACTACCAACACTGGGGTCCTTGCATGAGCCAAAGCCTGGCAAAGGCCTAGAAAGTGTCAAACAATTAGCCTTTTTAGGTCATCCAAAGTTGTTGCTTTTTTTCTTTTCTTGTTTTTGTTTTATGTTTTCCCTTCCTCTTCCCCTATGTCTCAGTGCTGTATCCTCCTCCTCCATCACCCAAATTCCAAACACAGCTGAAGGAGCCGTTCAATTAAATCTCTCCCGGCTCAAGCCGGCTCCTGAGTGAAAGGTCAGCGGCGTCCGGGAGGGAGAGACACGTGGGAGGAGGAGCTGGAGCCGGTGCTGCTACTGCAGCCACCTTCGTCTTCCCCTTGCCTGCCTGCTTCCCTCCCTCCCCTTGCCTCCCCTCTTTAATGATACCCAATGGTCAATCACTCCCCAGCAGAGAGAGATGCCCTGAAGCATCATTCTGGTTGGGAGCGATCGATCAGGATTCTTTTTTTTAAAAAAAGAAAGATTATAATGATAACCTGTGGACATAATGTCAGTGAGTTTGCAGTGCCTCTTGGAGGCCGCGCACGCTCTGTCTGCCAGTGCCGAGGAGAGGCTTGGAGGGGCCTGAGAAAGCCTTTTCCCCCCACTGAGCCCACTTAGCCCTGCCTTAAAGACAGCTAATTAGACCGAGGGCTGCTATGTGTGCTTACACTGGCGGGGGAGAGCGGGAGCTAGGAGGGCTTCGTACTGATGGCAAGCAGGACTAGAGCAACCTTTGTTTTAAAAGAGGCTTCAAGTTAACTGGAGGTACTCATACAGAGACGCGGCCATAAATAATACATACCTGCGCTACGCGACCTGGATGCAGGCCCTCATAAGAATACTGTGGTATGCAATAGTGGTCCACCACTTGCTACCTCCGCATGCTCTTCGGGGCCTTTATTTTAAGACAGATTAGTGCTTTGTACTGCCAGGCAGATAGAGGTAATCACTGGCCCATGCCTGAGATGGAGATCTGAAAATCACCAGGAGGTACTTATCAACATGCGATCTGAGCACCCGTGGATGTGTACAGACCTTTTAAAATTCTATTAGTATATGTCTGAGCAGATTGCGGTAAAAATACAAACAGTTTTCTAAAGAAAAACTGTCAGTCTCTCTTCCTAAATCTCCTACCCTGCAGCCTAAGCATGGACTTCTGTTTTTATGGATAAATGTGATTTGTCTTTTAACTGTTGAGATTACACACTCACCAGAAGGACTGCAGACCCTGCTTGGAAGAGGAAATCTTCCCTTTATCCCAGTGTACACTTTATCAGAAAAATAATAATCAAACCTGGGGGTCCTCTGTCCCTTCCTTCCATTGAGGAGATGTAGGGCAAATAACTCCATAGCAATAATTTCCCATTCCAACACACAGGGGTTTTTTTTGTTGTTGTTGTCATGTTATTTTCTGCATCATTTGATGAACAAAACTACATTTTCCCCTGCACCTATTAAACTATTTGATGATGCCTTTTATTTTGCACTATAATTGGGAAAGCAATCATGTGATAAAATATAAGTTTGTTGTGAAATAAAATAAGCGATGTTGAAAGCATCAAAATTATGTTGTCCAAGAAAGTTTCTCAGATATTCTGTTCATTTAGAGAAATGATACTATTATTATTTTTAAGTTTTTGCACTTTGGGGAAGAAATATTTGAGTATTAGAAGATACTTGTAACAGACATAACAGTAATGACTCATGATTCTGCCATTACCATTCTCTTGAAGTACAAAAAAGGTGGATAGAGAGTGTTAAAATAGCTGTGCTCTGAACTAGGACATTTATTTCATTTCTTTCTTGGGGAGACGAGTTGTGTATGTGAAATTTGGATCTGTTCATATGATTGAACTAGTATAGAAAAGCTGCCAGGAGTATGTATTCACATGCACTAGGAGGACTGAAAACTTTGTGTAGGCTTTAAGAGAAACATTTGATGCCATTTGGTATTCTGCACTAAAGAATCACAAAACGCCCACATGGATTTTCTTAATAAAACACTCTTCTTTTAATTAAAAACAGAGGCATAATTTGAGAGAAGGAGCTGAAAATTGGTCTGACCACTTCGAAAGCCCGCAGACAATGCGCAGCAGCTCTGTCCTATATTCAGCTTCATTAGAGATGCAGGTTTCATCTAGAACAGTCGCAAAAATTAATTGTATTTTATTGCTCCCAAGCTAGTGAATCAACCTGAAACCCCACAACTTTATAACCACACAAGTATACATAGGAAGGTTGTATGGGACTCACTACTCTTTTAAGATGTTGAAATCAAGTACTTCACTAACCACCATGTCTGGCTTAATTTCTGGATAAAAATCTTAGAATCTCATTTTTCTGTAGGGACAAAATGCTTTTTCATACCCTGGAACCAGTTAGATGTGAATAATGATGTTGTACATAAGGTCAATGATGACATAGCTTTTAATCATCAGTGACAGTCTATCGTGTGAAAGTCCATTCCTGGCAGATTCCTTAGAGCAAAAAGCCCTATAAAAATGGTGGGAAAATAAGTGTTTGGGAAGGTCTATGTAACCTGTTAAAGAGCAGGATTTTTCGACTTAATTAGGTTTGTAGAACTTCAGGTAAGGTTCAAAGCATTAGCCCCCTTCGCCTGCTACCTCCCTTATTCCCCAGACCTTCACTGTGAAGCATTGCTAGATAATAGTGAGACAGGCACAGGTTAAAAAGGTAAAAGTGTTCTGGTCTTCCAGTCCAGTGCCAAGGGTTCAGGCTTAGTTTTTTTTCTTCCGAATCTCCTGATAAATTCCTGTATTGTGTGTAAAAGGGATGGGGGAAAGGAGAAAGTAACTTTAACAGCCCTTGGATCCCTTTAATATCCTCCAGCTCATTTTTACTGTTAATGAACTTTGAAATCTGCAGATGATAAACTCTTAAGGCCTTATCCAAAGGCCATTGAACAACTTCCATTGGGGTCTGCTTCAATGTACTCTTTTTAATATTTTATTATCAAAAGTATACGTAGAAATGTAAGCACACTTTTCTTCCATAGCCGTAGTCTTCCAGACTAATCCCAGTTGATACAGCCAAACTACTAGATGAAGGAGCAAAGAGACCACCCACACAAGCATCCACTGACTCCCCATTGAGCTTTTGAATACCAAGCGCTTTTAGATATCACTGAACTATTTCATGGACTACTCGTCTCCCTTTAGCAGTACCAAGTAACAGGTTAGTTTACTCTGATGCCACCCCATTAGAAACATCATAGAGCACTGTAAGTAGAAGTATGAAATCTTCAGGTGTATTTTTGCATTAAAATAAACAACAACAAGCATAAGAAGCCATATGCTGCAGATTAAATATCTGAGGATGAAAGAAAGGTGTTTCTTCCTGGTTTAAAGGCTTTTGAAAGCTTCCTATCAAATACCATGTGTAGGATATTGCACTGTTCTCTTCGTGAAACTAGGTTACTAGCTGCTGTTGCAACAATAAATGAATTCAGTGGTTCCTCTCATTATGGTTCCTTTGTAGATTTTTTTACTACTTTGTTTCTGCTGTACTGAGCTGAAATGTGCATTTTGTAGACTAATATCTAAAGCATTTTTCTCTTTTCTGCTTTATTCATGCCTCCTGTTTTATCCCATGTTATCTTTAGACCCTTCAGCACTGTCCAACACATGGTTTAGTTTCTCAGAGAAGAAAGCAGGTGTGAAGTAATGTGTGAGGACATTTTGATTTCTTTTGGCTACAAACCATCCCGGGAAAAATGAATTAACCTTAGCACTGGTACAAAATTTTCTATGCATTGAATTTGCAAATAATTCACCCAAATACTGAATTGAGTGCTCACTGTCTGAACAGATAACAGATGTTCAACCCTTAAATATAGGTCTTTTTGTCATTTAAGTCATTGTAATACTGCATTGCTTACACAGTATAACACAAGTGATGCAGAGATGTGGCATACTTAATACAGAAAGAGCTTTAAAAAAAAAAATGTTTGTAGGCATTACTGCATAGTGTTTTATATTTATTTCCTCCAGGTGATTCTATGTCAGGTTTACTCAGATTTAAAACCAGAGCCTCTCTGCTAAATGCCAGGGCTGTAAAAAACAAAGCAAACAACAGCATCCTTTCAACCCCTCAAAAACAACTACCTGAAAAAGAAAATCTTATAATGTTGTTTCTGTCGTTTACGTCATTGTCAGACTTCAAAATTATGCTTGTCACTGATCTCTCTAATCACATTTAATCTTCTAAATTTAGCAAGTAGTTCTGATTATAGTAATGCATAAAGTACAGTGTAAACTTTTGTGTGATTTCACTAGGGTTGTGTATGGAGCTTGATGCTATGTACTATGGACTAGGATGCCAGAATCTGAGCTATTCTGATGTGTTTGGTCATTTTGCTCCAGTTGTTTGAAAGCAGTGATATTTCAGAAAATAATGAGTCCCACCTCAAATCACTCTGAACTAAACAATGTATTCATACATCTGTCTATTTGCTTCTGTGAACACCTTCTGTGAACCTATCCATCCTAGAAAGCTTAGTATTATTGGGTTGGGTCGTAACTTGAAAAGTTCCTTAGAAACAAACAAAAAAAGCCAAACCAAACCACCAAACAGATTCAGCGTCGAGTTGAAGATGAGTATTTCTAGAAATCTGGCCTCTGTTGTAGCCCAAGGACTGTGGCCAGCACATCCCTTTCGATGTTGGCTTGTTGCCATGGCATGGACAAGGTCTCAATGAGTCCTTAAGCTGTGGTGCGTGTCACTTGCAGCGGTAATCAGACTATGGTCTGTCTGAAAAATATCAGGCTTCTGCCTGCTACGTTTTCATTTTTTAACAGGTATAGGTATTATAACTTCTTTCTCATGGTCTACACTGCTAATTCGATGCTAAGTAAAGTATGTTTGTACGTTTACAGCGCCATATATAAATGATCATTGCATTAAGCATTTATAGCAGATTTTACTCTTTAAGGTTCCCAAACCACTTTAAGAATTTAAAACCAATGTAAATGATAAAAAGGGATAGATCTGGTTGAACTACTTATAATGAATAATTAATTTGACAAATCTATTTCTCTTTTCCTATTTGCAAATTATCCAAGTGCAGACTTGAATTCTTTTGTTCATCAGTTGAAGTTACTTGATTAATAGTTTAGGCAAAAAATTTCAGACTACGGATTGCCTGCAAGCTGTTTCATGTGGCAGTTATGTCATGTGTTATCTATTTATAATTTATTTTACCTGCAAAACAATGACCTGCTGTAAATGAAGTGGGTTTATTTTTCCACATTGTTTAACTAACTTTAAGAAGTCACTTTTGGATTAATATTCATAAAGAGAACTAGAGGATAGTTCATACCAGAAGAACCTTGGAAAAGCCCATGAAATCGTTCTTGGCAGGACAATAAAATGTAGTCTTTCTTGACAGCTTTCTAGCTGACACCATACTAGCTGCAGGAGATTTCAAGGGAATAGGAGTACAACGGACAATTTTCTGGTTTCCTATATCAAAGATGAAAAATTTGAAGTCAAGCCTAGGTGAGATTTAAGTTAGCAGGATGTAAGCTGGTACTAATACCTTGTCATGCATCATCTGACAGGCTGTTGATGGTTTCTTACCAGAGGGAAAGGAAATTCTGATTCTGTTGACCGCCTCAGTAAGAGCCATGGCAGTCAATGAAAAACTGCCAGAAGGGCCTTAAACTAAGCGTGGAGTTGAGTAATAACAAAGGGAAATTGTGGCAAGTATGTGCTTGTGTGTCTGCACCTCACAGTGTGTCAATTACAACCAAGATACCAAACATGCAAAAAACCCAAGTGATAAGGGACATACTATATTGTAAAAAAAGTTGCTAAACTAATGGTCAGTCATCTTGGTAATAGGTGGACAGAGGCAGTATTCATATGAGAAGAAATTCCATATAGTCGATATTTCTGAAGCTTGGTAAGATATCATAGTGCTGAAATCTCACTGAAAGTGGTTAAAATTTTAATACCCTTAATAAATTAGGAAGAGGTATTGGAGAAGGACTGCTTGATCAAATACTATGTTGCAAGTTGAAGATTCAAAATAACAGGAACTCACTATTTCTGAGACAAGGTACGACTATAGACAGGATATCTGTGTACATTGCAGAAAAAGAACCAGTGGTGTAGACAGTGTGATGAGCTGCTCTTTCAGCATCATTCCATCAGTCTAGGGAGAGAAAAAAATTCCCTTTTCTATTATAGTAGGCTTTAAACTGAGGAATATTTGCTGAGATTTTGTTTTGTTAGCATCGAGATTCTCTACAGCTTCTAAAAAAGATAACAAATAATCTCCAAGTGTAGAGATTCATCTTTCAAAAAGAAGATCAAAACTGAGCATGACTCTGATGGCCAAAGAGATAAATATTGCCCACCAATGACCATCAAATAGGAAGAAGAGCTAAGGACTAGTGATCACAACCTGGTTGTATTTACTTTTTGGATATGAGCTGTATATAACACCAAGTAGGCATATGCACATGTTTTGGAGGTCCAGTTTACCCAAGCCTGAATCAGTTAGCATAACTGAGCAGGAATGTAAATTTTAATTAGGAAGTATTAATGAATACTGGGAATTGTTCAAGGGCCTAAATTTGTGTAAAAAAATGTACAGTAGTCAAAATATACTGATTAAAACACATAAAAGTAGTCAAATCATAAAATAATGTATCAAGAACGGACAAAGAAAGTACAAGTAATACACTGAGAATTATAACTAACTGATAAAAGAAATTAACAACTCAGTTAAACATCAATGGCCAATATGGTTATGAACAACAAGAAGGCAATTTAAAAACATTTTAGCATCAAAAAGAATCTTAGGTCAGATATAGTTCCACTGAAGATGCAGATGGTGGAAATCTTAAATAATGATGCAGAAAAGGCAGAAATGTTTAATAAATATTTCTGTTCTGCACTTGGAGTGAAACAGGAGGATGTATCCATCCCATATGATGTTGTGGATGGAAATGAAAGTTTGCCATCTGTAACAAAGAAAGAGGTAAGGAAGCAACTGCTAAAATTTAACATAGTCATATCAACAGCCTGAGATTATTTTAGACCCAAGAGTCTCAAAGGAACTAGCTAAGAAACTATATTTAGCTATCTTCTCAACATGGAGGTATCAATCCTGCCATTTTGTCTTGTAGGCACCTAATTTCCATACTTTGGGGACTAGTGGAAATATCTCTCCCCACGATGTGATGCAGAGCAAGTCTCACTGAACAAACATATACCTGCTTTCATCTTTGCTTACAGTGTAGAATACTCCTCAAGCTGATACAAACACAGTACTGTCAATGGTCTTCATTGTGTATTAGGATTTCTCCAAGTTACTTTCTTTAGGAATATATACCACCTTTTTAAAAAGCAGGCAAACAAACAAACAGGGGCCCTAAGCAATCTTTAACAATTTGCACTATATGGGATTAAAAAGTCACATTAAACAGATTAAAAACTGTCCTAGTGGAGTAGTTAATGAAGAAACATCAGTGAGTTATAGGATTGCCAGTGGTGTTGAAAATGGATCAAGGTTTGATAAAATACTATTCAATATTTTTTCCAACAATCTAGATAAGGAATTTGTGACGACAAACTTGCATAATATAACAATGAGAAAGTTGAGCCTCTCCTATAAACTGATTCAGTGAGTGTTAGGTGGATGGAGCCAGGCTCTTCTTGGTGATGTCCAATGATGGGATAGGGGGCAATGGGTGCAAGCTGGAGCACAGGAGGTTCCATGTGAACATAAGGAAAACATTTTTTACTGTGAGGGTGGCAGAGCACTGGAACAGACTGCCCAGAGAGGATGTGGAGTCTCCTTCTCTGGAGACATTCAAACAAGCCTGGGCTTGTTCCTGTGTGATCTACTCTAGGTGATCCTGCTGTGGCAGGGAGGTTGGACTAGGTGATCTTTTGAAGCCCCTTCCAATCCTTAACATTCTGTGAATTGTCTGGTTACTAGTCAAGAACCAGCAAAACATCTTTAAGTGCAGCCAAAAGTGAAGTAATACATTTAGGTGGAACACTTACGGAGGCTATTTCTGAAAAGAGTAATTCAGAAAAGGACTTTGGCAAGTCCTCAGAAATTATTGCTACAACATAATCTCTCACAGCACTTCACCCTTAGGTAGATGAAAGGGAAGCTTACAAGTAGGAACAGGGACTTGAGCCCTATTTCTACACCTCACACTGGGAAGACCATGTCCAGCTTTTGGACCTGCCCTTTAGGAAGAATATAGAAAGAAATATCAGGACAAAGCAGAAAGGAGGACTACTGCATTGTTTTAGACACTGGCAGATGAGCCTTAGGGTGTAATGGACCTTATGGATCTGTGTAAGTACTCGTGTGAAAAGATGTAGAAGAGACCTGACAGATGAGGCGTTTTTCACTTTGCAGATATATTCAGTAAACTCCCTTGCAAAAGATTCAACTTTCTATAATTAAGTATTTGAACAGTTTGTTGAAGGAAGTAATAGACTCACCATAGGTTAACATCTATAAAATGAGAGCAGATATCTCTCCAAAAGAGGCCTTATGGAAGACATCTATCTACCTATGCATACCAATGATCAGACTTGATTATGACAGGTTTTTTTCTAGTCTGGGAATTTATAAATCTATGAAAAGAAAAAAGAAAAAAAAGTGACAATGTTTGTGAGCATTATTTGTGAACTAAAAATATTGGAAAAATATTCAGGTTTTGGTTGTGCAAATCCTTGGAGAAAATTTTTGTGATGCTCTCAAAGGAACCTGGTTTTACTACTAAAATGCAGCAGTTCTGTGGTGGAATTCAGCAGCTGTAGACTCTGTATCACTTGTGAACTTGGAATTGGGAGTAGTAGATTCATCTTAAACCAAATACAAGAGAGACATGACAGAATAGATATTGATGGCATAGAGGTAGGGCATGGGATGATTTTAGTAAAATTGCAACGAGGGCCTGAAAAAGTAAATCATTGTATAACATATCTCTTTCACATTATACAGTGCATTGAGAAGTGACTGCTTAATTGTTTAAATTGAATGAATTTTATGGTCGAAAGGCATAAGCTTGTTTGCTACAATGGAAGGCAATTCATGGGATGCTTCTGTTAGCAGAATACTCATAAAAGCTCAGACAAAGTACTGGACGTGATGTTATGGGGAAGGAACAGCACAGTCTACAAAATTTTTGAGATGTGTGTGTATGCAGCCAGTGCTCAGATGTCATCTAGAGCAAATGTTCAAAACCTGTAACAATGGACAGATATCAGAAGTACCCACCTTGTGTCTAAGTGAGGACAGGTTTTCAGTAGCATGCGTGAACTGAAAGCCACTAAGTCTACCTGAGCATGACTGGAGTCACACAAATGAAAAATTGATGTCAGTGAGAAACTAGACCTGGAGTACAGTGTTGTGTTTAACAGGGGATCAGTTTTTCAGCATCATCAAGGAGTCAGCTGTCTTTAAGACAAGGTTTCATGGCCTCCATATTCTTCTGCATCCAAACACAAGTTCAGCCAGGCTAGTAGTAGTGAGGAAAAGGTCAGCAATAGGCCTGAGTTCATAAACATTCCTCAAATTGAAAACAGTGTAGCTGACTTGTTGCTGTGGTAATCATAGTTTCCAGCTGGCTTGAATTGTAGACAAAACTTGTTCCCATCTTCTGGTAAAAGATGCACCAGTAAGTAAGGAGACCTTAGAGTATATAGTTACAAGTGATAGGACTTGCCCACACTTCAAGCGAGTTCAAACATATTTCTCAAAAATTGTTTACTTTGTAGCCATATTATTCTCTTGTGTTTGAGATATAGATGCCAGTAGTTATGGAAAGGGTCTCACAGACTTTTATCTCCGATCCTCTCTGGGTGGGTAGGGAAAGTTACCCCTCAAAAACATATTTGTAAGATTGTTAAAAGTCTGGATGCAAGTTAGGTGGCAAATTGAAGTTAGGCTCTTAAACAGTCCTTTTAACTCTTTTAGGAAGAAATTTTCAACTCTGGAAAGATGGCTGCTGCTTTAAAATAAATTTTGAGAGGAATTCTGAAGAATACCACCTTTCTTTTTGAGCGAAACAGAGACAAGTTAGAAATCCAGCATACAGTTGAACATAATGAAGAGTGTGTAGGAGCAAGTGTATGACACTGGTTATGCAGCAGCAATTGATGGTCTAGAATAATATCTTGTCTGAGTCATAGCAGCATAATCATTGCTTAGGTGTGGAGATTTACAGTAACAATTTGGCTCTCCAAGTGATTCACTGTGTGGCCCTCAGCAAACTACTTAATTTTGCCTTTCAATTTACTTCACTATGAAATGGAGATAATTATATTTCTGGAGCTTTATAAACACTTTGGGATCTATAGCTGGAAAGAGCATAAAAGTGCTAAGCAACAATACCAGATTTTTTTTCCCCTAGCTAAGACACATACAAGGCCAGCTTTGCTTATTTTCATTGTGCAGGTGGTATACCTGAAGCTGATAGAACGCAAAATCACTCGATCAAATTTATAGTAAGACTAATGTCTTTATTATCTTTACTCTTTGTTGCTGTTGTTAGGGACTCTTCCTCTTCTTTTTTTTTTTTTTTTTTTTTTAGATTTTTGATTCTCATTTAAAGGCTTTTATCGAGTCTCTCTACTTTTCAATAGAAGTAAATATGTGTGTGCTGATGCCAGACACGTCTATAATACTTGTAGTGGCTGCTTCGGTGCAAGGTGAGTTTAGAAGAGGAGCAAGTCAACTGGAAATCATACTACTGGCATCAGCCACTAATTCAGCTATCAGATGTGTATATACAGGGACTAGATCTTCCATCATTGTAAGGCAGCCATTTCCGGGTTAAAATACTAGCAGCAAATAGAGATTTTTAATTTATTCCTTAAGCAACACTTTGGGACAAAAAATAAAGAAATATATAGAGGCATTAAGTTAATTTTGTGAGCTATAATTTAGCTGAGACTTCAATGATAATACCTATATTTATTCCAATGTGCTTCCATTTTTCAAAGCACATACTGTACTATGTATAAAAACTTTGTGTTAGAAGTTGCTAAGGGTTCTCCTCTACCTCCCACCCCTTCTTGACCCTTCCCCTTCACCCAGGCAGAGCTCAGGTATGATGCTTAACGGATAGCTTTGACACTAGAAACATTGCTGTGCAAGGACATTTGCAGCACAGAGCTCTGACTACCGCCCACCTCTCTGTAGCTGCCACCTGCATCTCTCCCAGCCAAAGGTCTAAAATCCAGTGCTGGTGAGAAACAAAAGATTATGTATTAATCAAAGTCTAACGCTTTTTTATTCACGGCTCTCCTGTCCCCTGTTGGGTGTATGCTACTATTTGCTAGAATGTCTGTATTTTATCTGAAGATCAATTTTTATCAAATAGGGTATTTCTGGTACTAGAGAACTAGTGCTGGTGGTGTTGATTTGCTGTGGTATCTCAAACTCTAAGACAGCTATATTCAGGGGAAAAAAAATAAAAATCTTCTTTTCCCAGAAAGGGGGCAGGGGGGGAAGGGGTTGAATATGTTTTGATTTAATGTGATTTTGATGATACATGTAATGTTTCTCTGGGTGATTTTGCAACTCATTCAGGTTTGTACATGGATAGTTCAAAAGCAAAGTTGTACCTGCCAGATTTACTGATAAACCATTTTTAATTCTCTTTGTGGTATAACTGTCACAGGGTGACACAAACAGGTGAAAAGAAAACTGCCTGCATATAAGTAGGACTATCCCTTTTAAAAGCTGGAAGTAGTAAGAGAAAAGTGTCTGGAGACTAGAGTTTGTTTTGGTCAGGGGAATCAATTTGTTTCCTATTACCTTCTGGTAATTTGTTCTGTTTCTTAAGTTGATCCATGAGCCCAGGGTTAACAGGGAGGGATACAGGTTCTCTTCTAGGCTGCAAAGTTTCCAGTGACAACTGCGGAATGCTGCCTTCTTGTTCTAGTGCTTTCATACTGAAGACAAGATACCAGATTGCACCAAATTTTTTTCTTAGTTAAATCTAGACACCTCTGCTGATAGATGTTTTGCTGCAACTTAAACTCAGTAGACATCAAAAGTATTTTGTGATCTACACCTTGCTGATCTCCTTTCTTGTCCTTTTGCTACAAGACTAAATAGTACCAGTTCTGCACTTCGTAGGAGTGAATCTGGAACACTGGAGAATTAGTGTTCATTTCACTTGTTTGGGCCACTGTTTACGGGGCGTAGAGGTGAATAACAGCTGAGTCCTAAGCATTTAGGCCTTCATTCCACTGCAGGAGTTAGGTGCATAGCAAAAAATATTCTTACAGTTTTATAGTCCTAAAAATGGAAAGCTAGCCTCCTGTTTACAACTAGATATTTTGGCTTCCAGTATCATTTTACTTGCAAGCCTGCAGAAAGGGAAATAATCCTAACTAATAATTCAGTCATTCCTCTGATTTAGTTTCCCCAGCAGCCCAACACACTGAACTAAACAAGGGTCCTGTGCTGCCAAGCTCCAGTTAAAATCCATATGTTCTCCAAAATACAATCACTTATGTCATGCAGGTTCTGAATCATTAGGTATGATGTTCGCATTATTACTCACTAAACAGTTTCTTATATTGTTCAGGCCAATGCATATCAAAATTCATGAATTCTGATGGTTACAAGGAGATTTTAATGATACTTTCAGAAGATGAAATATATAGGTTTCAAAAAGGTATGTGAAAATATGGATATTAGGCATAATAGTTAGAGGTAGGAGGAGCACACAAGATCAACAAGCTAGACAAGTTCAGAAACCTTTAGTGATTGTGTAGCGATCTGTAATGAAAATTCAAGTACCTTCACTTTAATGATCCATTTATCTCTTCGACATGATTTTCTATCATTCTAACTGGCATGGATCCTGTTTTCTGAGTGTGTATTGCAAATTTGTTTTGTCAAACAATCCTTTAATACCAGACAGATCAGGCTGCTTCCTCAAGATTTTCTCTGAACAAATTTTCTTTTCTAAGGAAAACGCAGATGAATTATTTCATGTCTGAAGTAGCAGTAGTGATATGATTCTTGTGGCGAAGAAGGAGAATTTTAAAGGCCCTAAAATGTGGTGAATTGTTTCCATATCAGGAGGTTAACTGTACGGAGTCATCAATTTTAACCGATACTATGTTTTACATAGGTCAGAGTGGAATCCAATCAGGAAGAACAAGGTACCTGAGAGAGTAATGCTTTCTCCAATGAAAACTGCTAGTGCACCTATCCTTTCAGTACATAATGTAAGACTGGTTCTGCTACAGTGCAGAGTACCCCACAACATAGCAACAATATTTATTTTGGTTCGTTATTGCCTCTTCATAGAGAGATTTAGCTGTTTGGATTTTTGCTTTGGTTTTGCACGTGAGATGGAATCAATGTGCAATTACAGCTGCCATGGGCGACCTTACTCTTTATTTAAAAAAACATAGTCAAATTGAAGAATTCTCAGTATCAATAAGGGCTAATAGCAAAAATAATGTGTTATTCAAAGCAAAAAATAATGTGGTATTCAAATTGAGACTATTGAGAAACAAAAATTTTTTTTTTTAAATCTCTATCCTGAAACTCCTTCCTTCAGCAGAATCTTTTAAATCTAGCTGTCTCAGTTACTTGAATCTGTTTACATAAAAATTTACAGGCATGTTTCTGTACATGACATCTTTTTACAAATCATATAAAATTGCCCTATGACTTGTAGTTGTGATGTCACATACTCTAACTTGAACACAAAGGGAACTCTGTGAGTGGGTAAACTGGGGTATAAATTCAGAGTACTGCAAGTACTTCCCAATATTTTCCTATGCACAGCCTTCCTGTGGGTACCTCAATCCGTTTGGAAAGTGGTGCATCACTACTGAATGAGGGATGTTGCAGAATAGCTAATAACCTTGTAAATTCACACTCTGTAGTACAAAAACTTCCCTGAACCATTAGTAAGTCATTTTTATTGATTTTGGAATCCCATTAATCTTAAGGATATTCCTCACATGTTAGAATCACTCAGGAAAGCAAAAGCAAACCCTAAACTTGAGGCTTTGGGCTCTAAAAAAGCATCCCCTTACTTCTATCCCTCCTCTCAGCCTTGCAGGTTCTGAATATTTCTATTCTCCTTAGTCTTTCTTATGGCTTACTCTGCAGGTTACTGCCACAGTTGCTACTAGAGGCAATCCAGTAGCCGAAAGTATCCAAGAAAGACCTAGGGAGCAGAGTAAAGGGAGTAAACTGAAGATAGCAAGCTTGGAAAGCAGCAGCTCTAAGCTTTGTGATAGTGATAATAATGTAGAGTAAAGGAACACTTGTGAAGCAATAAGGTTTCCCTGTCTTTCAGCTTCAGATCCATTGTTTGTATTAAAAGTAAATGGGAATTCAGGGTGGGAGGTAGAAATCATATGTTATATAAGATTTTATATATGGGGTTTTTAATATATTTTATGTATATATTTATATTTTTTATATATATTTTATATACTACAAGTATTTCTAGTAAATCCTTGGTTCTTCAAACTGGAATTATAATCATCCTGAAAAGTATGGGATACCTGATAACCTTAACTGCTATTGAAGTTTAAGTCTTCTCTAAAGTGATAAATTTGGGGAATTGGTATTGGGAAAAAGGGTTTTCTGTATTATATTTAACCTGGTCTTGTGATATACATTGGATGTAAATGCAAATGCCCTACTTCAGACACCATCCCTCCCACCCTCCCAATCAGAGAAGTCTTATGACAGGACTGATGCCAACTAAGAGTAATTTTGACAGGTTTTAGTTATACTGTTGTTGACTTTGAATATATACCTGAATAAAGACTGCAGCAGCAGCTGGGGAGAAAGCAATATCAAGTTACCTCTGATCATAACTTTAACAATTAAAAAAACAATAGAAATGAGGACAAACATTTATTTTGTGATTATATTTATCCCCACAATGAGAATATAACTTTATTTTCTTCAAACCAATAATACCCTTTCTTCATTATTTGCAAATTCCCAACATTATGTTTTTATGTACTGTGCTATAATCCTTACACATTAGCTTCTTTTTCTTCTTCTTCCTCAACAGTTTGATTAAAAAGTAGTAAGGACAAACTTAGAGTTACCTTTTCCTAGCAAGTCAGCAAACAGAATTTTTACCACCTTTCTATGTTCAGGGAATAGGCAATACCCTTGTAAATTTGGAACCTGATATTGCAGATGAATTAACTGCTTTTTTAAAAAACAAATTCTGTAGTTCTTATACCACTAGTGGCATATAAGGGAGGCACAAAGTGTGATCTAGCACTGGCTCCAGCTGTTGTTAGACTCACTGAAGTCACTTATTATTTCCATATGCAGATGCTTTTCACTGCACCGAATGTCTCCCTTATTGTCTCTGAAGAAGCTTATGAATCATTTTTACAATTAATAGATTGAAGTCAGAAAATATGGACACATGTAAGATGGTGGTCACTGTTTTAGTACGTTCAAATGACCTAATTTGTTACTTTGATGTGTTTGTCTTATGATTTGAGTATTTTACAGATTCATCCAAAAGATGTGATTAAATCAGAAAACAGCTGCAATGTTTGATTAAGGTAAATCAGGCTCAGCAAGTGTGTCTTATAACCAGAGTCATTTTAGGTATTGCACTAAACATTTTTTGTAACCCTCTCATTACATCACCACAGTGCCCATGTAAAACAGATCCTCCCCAAAACACACCTGCTTGACTTTAAGCATTTAGGCTCATGCTTTAAGTTAACTGCATGTTTATGTCTCTTGACAACTTGCCTTTTTCTAATGCAGGATTTAACAGTCCTTGTACTGCTGAGATTTTGTTAATTATTCTGTGGACTGAATTTGAAGATTTTTTTTTTTAATTGGGTAAAATAGGGTACCATTTTTGCGTTTGTAATTTATCAGAGGTATGTTAAGCACTGCTGAGGCTTCAGGGATCAAAAAATCAAGCAAAGAGAGAATGAAAAGTGAATCAGCTGGGTTATATTAGTAAATAATTTAGAGTGCTTAAAATAACAATGTTCACACATTTTTAATTTAAAGCCTGCTAAATCCTTTTAAAATTCATTTGTATTTGCAAATACTTAAACTGTGAGCTGTGCACTGGAGGGAGTGAAACTATAGATTTTAAGTACGCAGCTGGAGGTAATATATAAATTCAATTGATCAGTCTGGCAGAGAATTGATGCCACAATTTGTACCCAGTGGCACTTTCTCTTTCTTACCCGACTGGCTTAGAACATTATCAGAAAGTCAATATGATACGCCAATATAGTGATATACTTGCAGTCATAAGTCCCTTGTTTAGATTAAACTCTAGGTGCTCACGATGCGGATTGTAATGGACAGACAGCCTGACTCCATCCCACTATGAGCTGTTCTGAAAGCACTCGACTAGACTTAACTCCGAGGTTTCATATGGTTATCAATGGCCTCAGCAGCCAGCCAAACCAGTAACAGAGGATATCTGTCTCTGCAAGGCAATGCAGCAGGCAGGGAATAGTGCCTATGTGATGCTCCAGTCTGGCTGCGGTCCCCTCTCTACCAGCTGCCTGTCTCTAAAAGGCTTTGCACTCATTGTGATGAGGTTTCCTTTATAACTCTTCTTTAGTCTCGTGTTTTAGTTCTCTCTCTTCCTTGTAATTTATTAATGATTTCACCTCCTCTGTGTTATCTTTTTAAATCCTTCCATTCTGCAAAAGGCATCTTTACGAAGCCTGGAATGGCTTCCAAAGTCTGCCTTTTGACAACAAGCCACTCTGTATGTACAGTAAGTATAGGCTTGTATTTGTGGCTGCATTGAGAAGTGGATCAGGCCACTAGCTGCTAATTTCATACAAAACACTTATTTGAGTAAAAACCCATTATGTCTGGTGTGACATATAAAACTAGAAGGTCATCCACAAATCTGCCCTGCATATATTTTCCTCCCAGGGATTTCAGTTGTATATAGTATGTACAGTAACATCTGACACATCACTGCACGTGTTAATTTTTCCTGCAGTAATGACCCTTACCTCTCCACCTACATAACATGTGATGCTTCGAATCAGAGAAATAGTGAGGAGAGCTGTTGGGTCAACAGTTGTTTAACCCTCTCTGTGATAATGCAGAATTATTCTAGCCAGTACGCCACAAGTACTTTGTTTTGTGCAGCTTTAAGTGACACAGCTGATGAGCTCTTCCACCACTTTCCCCTCCTGACACTCGGCTAGACTTCATTGTTAGGAATCCTTTCCTGGTCCTGGGACTAAATTCTGCTGTGCTCTCATTTATACCAAATATATTCCCGATTCTTTGCTTTCTCCAAAACTGATCCCACTTTTAGTTTACTTTTTGAATAGTTCTCAGTAATGACTATGTTTGGTTGTTTGTTTTGCTTGGGTTATATTGTAATCTTTAGGTATGGACTGCTTTCAGTGACACAGGACTTCTTTTTGTTCCCTTGATGCTGTGTTGGTGACAACAGCTAGGAAATTACTCTTAAGTTAAGATTAGTGTAAAGGTGTAAAACATTTTATTCACTGTATCAACAATGAAAGGGAATTGTTTCTATTTTCTCAGATGAAGAGAGACAATTCAGAAACCCCACGGTACTTCTGCGTCTTGCAGTATGCAGTATTATATTTTCTATTTCCACTAGTCTGATTCCATGTAATAACTGGAAAATGAAAGTCTTATAGTTATTTGGTGACCTGTTAAAGACAATTGTAGGCAAGATCACATGGGTAAAGCTATCTTGCAAACACTCATACATACACTTGCTGTTACGTTCGTGGGTAGTTATGTTGTTTTCATGGATAAAGGAAAGCTGATGTGTTAGTGTCAAAAGGACAGGTTTTTAGACCACAGCTCTGGGACACACAGTCAAATGTTTGAGTAGCACAGAAGATGCACATAAATTTCCTGTGCCCTGTATATGTCCATGTCAATGACTTAAGTAGAGTGTGGGGCCTCTAACCTCCAGGAACAAGAGGAGCTGTACTTGTTCTGATTCTGTTTCATACTGATCTGTTCCATCATCAGTGACAAAATCCTTTAACTGTAGATTTGATTTTACTCATGACAGCAAACCCTTTTGTTAGACTGAGATCAGGGTAGAACCAGCCTCTTAATCCATTTGGCTTTTCTATTTTTCTACATTGATTGCTTATCAGGAAATAAATAAATGTGAAGGTAAAGGACTTGTGCACATCAGGGCAAAAAGCAATAGCCATTAAGCCTGTAACTTACAGTATATGCCCTTTTAGCAATAAGGACACTGCTTGAAATGGTTAGTGTGACAGATTTACTCTTAATAGCTTAAGCAAATTTCACAGTTTACCCAGGTCATTTTGAAGTAAGAAACATTAATGTGTTTGGAATAAAAATTAAAGATTATAAACTTCACACACATCTGCAGAGAGTCAGCCATATGTTTCATTTGTTTGTTTAAAATATTAGCATGTGCTTGTCGGGATAGAATATGTTTCCTCTATGTGTAGAATATAAATAACCTAAAGGCATTTAAATACATTTTGATATTTAAGCATATGTTTAAATCAGTTTTAACATATTGATTCCGTCCTGTTCTACCACCGTACACCCAACACTAGAGAGTGCAGAACTTTGCTTGTACAACGTGTGGTGCTTTTTGAAGGCTTCTATTTTATCAAAGCTTGGAGGGAAACAAGAAAGTGGAGAGAAAGAAGAGGGAAAAAAGGATGGAGGAGTGTGTGTACCTGCACTGTAGAGTGAAAAGGTAGTTGTCTTGCCTCATGAAATTGGGCTGCACTTGCCTCTGCTACTTTGATTTCCTTGTGAGGTTAGAAAGGCAGTCCATGTTTTGGAGTAACCAGTCATGCTTCCTGCAGCAGCAGGCTCGTAAGCAAGCATAACTTACCCAGAGCATATCACTGGATTGAATACAAGGTTTGCTTTGGACCTGAGATCTTTTTATTACGAGTGGTTGCAGCAGTGGTCTTGGAGTTTCACTCTAACTGGTTTGGCTCAAAAGCGATCGCTCTTTAAGGAGTACAGTAACATTACGTAAACTTGTTCAGTGAAAATCAGTGCCAGTCACTGCTAAAAGAAGGATGCCAGTAGCTTAGTTTGCTACTGATGTCATTGTTGCCACTACAATGTTAGCGGTGGAACATTTTAGACACAGAAAGGTGACATAAACAAAGCTTTAAGTCTGTTCTATTGGATGCCAAACCTCTGGATCTAATCCTGGAAAATAATTCCATGTGTGCTTAAATGGAGAGGATGGCTCAACTACTCATAGCTAACTTTTGAGGGATTGCTCAGGCGTTTACAGTTAAGCACACACCTAATCGCTCTGCTGGACTGGGCCAGAACACTTAACATTCTGTAGGATTGAGCCCTGAGTGTCTAATTACCATAAAAAATATACGGTGGGGAATGATTATGCACTGGTAGGGGGGATGGTAGAGTAACTCTAATAAATCTTTTTGATCTTTAATTTCTCTACTAAAGTATAAATCAGCTCCGTATTTTTCTAAAGCCTGGGTTGGTAACAGATATTAATGTAGCTGAGGCTAAAATTAAGATGGTGTGTCTGAATATTATTGAAAGGAGTTGACTGTATCACCAAGGGTGGGGCTTTGTGGACAGACAAGGAAGGGATGTGAGCACAGCCTTTACTGAGAAACAGGATGAATACCACAGCATGTGCCTCCAGTGAAGGGACAGTCTTCCTCTAGCCCCCTTGTAAATCTACTCAAGATGTTATGTTGATGAAAACTAAAGATACTTCTTTGTAGATTCTCTAAACTTCTGACATGGACAAAGATTACTTTGGATGGCAATTTTGACTTTCTTTTTTAATAGTCCTCGATGGCTGCACATCCAGATTTCCATGAATTTGTCTAGTACTGTACTTTTTATGTGGGTTAGACTTAAGAAATGAATGTAGGCAACCTTAATTCTCTGTTAACATTTTTGTGCGTATGGGAATATATTTATACGGGAATATATTTATATGCACACATACAGACATACAAGTAAAATGTAGCAAAGATGCATTAATTTTACATTGATTCAAAATATTTACAGTTTCAGTTAAGATGATCGTGCTAAAGTGACAGAAAATAGTAAGTATTAACATTGCACTGTAAGTAATGACATGTGCTGTAGATCCTTGCAGAAAAAAACAATTGCCTGTGGCATCCACACAGTATTTAAATTGGTAATCGCAAAAGAGAGGGATGCTTAGATTTTTCAAGCTTGTTTTGGGAAACTCTTATCTTAGCTGAGAGTTGTAAGTTTAGGGGGAGTTGATAATTTAGAGTCTGTTTTGTTTTTTCTTCTTGAGAGCTAAGAGACTGATGTCAGAACTTCTTGGATAGGAGCAGTTTTCACTATCTTTTTTATATATTGCTATTTAGCTACAAGATTGAAATCTCAGAATAATCTCATGCCTGGGAGAGTCTCAAAAGGTGCAGATACATTTCAACCGCATAGACCCATTTTGTCATTTTATATTCCTTTTATGATCTTTGCTTTTTTTCATTTGCTAATTTATTAATATGATGATTAGCCATCTCTTGCCACACCCATGAAAGCTACCTTCCAACAGATAGATAGGATGATGGGTCAGCAGTGCTTATTCTCTGCAAGTCTAAAAGGAATTGTATACACCTTTTTTTTCAGCCTTCCCTAGCTAAATTCATAGCAAGCGGGTTCCTACTGTTCTGCTTGTCCCTGAGTTGGAAGAACAGTTCAGCACACTGTAAAATCAGAGGTTTATGGTCCTCACAGTTAAGAGGAAGGATGAAGAATGATGTCTCTCTAAAATCTGAGCACAGAGCATGCAGAGAATTGAGTAACATACTTGAAACTTCTGGGAATATGTGAAGAGGTTTGTTAGGTGTTGTAAATGTGCATGACGTTGTCCTTTGGTTTTGGGGACTCTTTCACCTATTGGACTCTGTTCTGTTAACACTAACTTGAAATACTTCAGTGTTGGGGGAGCAGCTATGAAGATCTCACAGTCCTGTTTAACAATGTCTTTTGTACAGAGTGGGGACCTCTTAATATTTTCCTACTTAAGTTGTTATTGCTCAGTCAAGGAGCCCCATTGTTTATTCACTTGGGTAACAGCTGAAAGAGAACTGAGGATTCAGCCCTGTGATGTACTAAGAAACTCTATAAAGGAATTCAGTAGCTTAGGGTAACTGTGCCACACGGGTTCAGTTCTTTAATTGTTAAAGTCACCCACCTAAAGAAGAAAACACATACAGAAGGCAGAGTTAGAGCTGATGGGGAAAAAAACCCAAGCCTACCATGCTTAGTGCTATTTACAAGCACGTTTGACATTTCTTAGTTTCTTAAATTATATTTAGGTTGTTAATAAGCATAAAAATCTCAGATTTTTTTTTCTTCGCTTTAAAGATGCCAGAGTAATTATTCAAAGGAACACATCAGGTCAAGTGTTAACAATATGTGCTTTAAATAAAAAAAAAAAAAGAGGATGAAAGAAAAGCACCACATACAAGAACCAACCATCTGTTCCAAAAAACACTTACAGCAGCATCAGTCTTGGTAAAGATTTAAAAAATAAAATACAATTTCTGTGTTAAGATTTTTTATAAGAATTAACAGAATTACCTCAGTTAAATGATTCAGGGTAACTTCTATACGATGTATATCTACAATTAGGTGATCATAGCAAGAAAGTGCAAAATGAACACATCTTCTCATGTGGCTGGTTTTGTGTGAAAATAACATTACTTAAAACAGCAGTTTTCAAAAACAGTGATGTAAAGTGACTCAATTTCTTTGTTGTAAAGTTTATGAAATATTAAGAGAACTCATAGTTTCCTCCCATCGCTGAATGAACAAAATACAGTGAGTGTCAGCATAGAAGTCATTAAATGCCCAAAAAGGCAGAAGTAGTTTTTTGGTTGGAAATATCCTCAGCAATTCTGTTGTCCATTCCTGCGGTTGCAAGGTTACAGGTAGGTCTTTTAGTCAGGGCTTAATTTTTTTGTCTGTTAACTTTAAAGTAAAACAACTCTAGACTAGATTGTCAGTGGTAAAGAACTTAAATTTCCTACAGTATTAGCTGGTTGATTCAGGTTCTAAGGAAAAAAGTAAGTAGTGAACGTCATTTTTCCAGGTGATCCTAATGGTGTAAAGATACTTTCAAGGAGGAGGATGTGAAGGTGAAAAAAGGTTAGACATACAGACCACTCTGAAGGAAGCACTGGGCAAATTCAGTATGTATAACTTATTTTTTCAAGGTACTTTCTGTAAAATACGGTCATTGCATTTCAAGATACAGCTTAAATGTGAATCTGGTAACGTTACAGAACAGAGTCCGGGGAAACAATGCATAAATTCATATAATCTGTGTGCTCAGGGAAGGGCCACAGATTCAGAGGCCTGGAGACCATAAATCTGGTGCTCAGTCAGCATGATCTAGTGTTATGGCCGATATCATAGGGTGTTATCATGGCCTTGTGCTCCCACTTACACAGCATTTGGCTTGAAGATTTTTTTCTGCTGAACAGTCACACCAGATCCATCCCTTGACCTGCATGCTCCCTGCTCCTCTTTTCTTTGTGAGGGTCTTCTGCTGAACTCTTCTGTGTATTTAGTGCTTCTTCGAAGTTTATGGGACTGGATATTAATTAGATCTCTCAGCATGTACATTATTACAGCCATCACCGATTGCATAAGTGTTTTATCCCAGTCAACATATTTGTTAGGTTTTGGTATGGAGTTGGGGTTAATCCCTGACTGAACATCTACAGATCTGAGAAGAATTCAGATCAGCGACTGTATAGGCAGTTCAGGTTTATTTGTAGCAAGAAGTATGATTGGGCTTGACTCTCCTGTCTGGATTGATCCTGAAACGTGCTGGTCTTTTGGTGTCTTAATGGAGCTGGGAAAAAATAGTCAGTGTGGATCTCTCTGAGAGGCACTGTGTTGCCTCTTTTATTCAGCACAATGCACTGAGTAGGTTGTGTGTGGTTCTCCATATTTAATGGCTCTTTTATCAAACAGAGTTGCTTTAAGCAAAGGAATAAAATGAACTGTGTGCAAGTTGTTTCCTTGGCTTCCAATATCCTCTCTTAATCCAAATATGCTGTTCCCCTATTGCCTGTAAATCAAACTGCACATACAAAAAGGGAATTAAATGGTTTATCTGCTTCCATTAGCAAATACTATATCTAACAAAGAGATTCATGTAATGAATAAACAAACACATCGGAGGCACACAGATGTTTTCCCTAAGTTTTGATTGTTTTTTAAAAATAATTTCTGAAAAACATAGTTAAGTCTCCTTAATTGGCACAGGGACTCAGCAGAGAGAGGAACATGACAATTAAGCAATCAGTCCAGTGATCAGAGGTGCCATGGAATATCTATGTACCTTTTGTGTTGGTAGACAGCATGTGCCAAATCCACAGCTTATGTAAATTGGCATAGATTTTTTGAACCCTGATGTTCTGGCCCTTGGCTTGGGCATTTGTGTACTGGGAACACTTTAACTTCCTCTGCCAATGTCAAACCATTCTAAGTAGAAGTAAAGAATAGCAGAAATGGACTAGGATTTGCATGTTAGGCCACTTATGCCAGCTTCAGTGCCTTTCCAGGCACTAAAGTAGCTTTCTAGATACTGCCAAAAATCTAGGCATGGAGGAAAGAGGATCTAGATAGAATACCTAGCACTCTCGTTGACTTTTAAGAAGTATGTTTATCTCTTGGTAGCAGATACCACTACATTCCAATCTGTGAAAGTAGAATTATGATATCATATCATTGTGCTGAGGCAGACGCCTATTAAAAAAGGGTCAGTGCACTGAGACAGATGGTGTTAGAGAAGCTAAAACATCTATATTTTTTATTAGAAATTAGACTCTGTCATTTATGGCTTTCAGATTCACTTATGTGTATGGTCATAATCTTTCATCTGGCTACTGTGATGCCTCTAAGAGGTTAATTCGTAAGGGTTAATTTTGAGAAGCTGCTATGAAAATGTGTCCTCGGGGGGGACTGGCCAATTAGAACTTGCTCTTATGGTAAAATATTTGCAACTTCATAACCTTTACTCAGCCTTTAATATGGCTTGAGGAAAAAAGTGAGTAAAGTTGCTTCTCAGCAAGGATCCTAAGGTACATTAATATGAACAGAATTCTAAAACATTACTTGAACTTGGGTTCTCAAATCCACATTCAGGCACTTAAGGAAGTGGAAAGATTTTCAGAAGTGCTGAGCATTGAGATTTTAATCCAGTCTGATCTGGTGCATACCTCGTCACTTCTAGAACCCAGCTTACTTATCAGGTACCTAAATATGGATTTAAACTATAATTTTCAAGCATTTAACTTGACCTAACTTTCCAGACCATCAAAAATCTTGATTTTAAAGACTCGTGTTTCCTCCTATTTCTTAATGAGCATTATTGAAACCAAAGCTATTTTAATTCCCAACTACCTACATCTGCTGTATTTGAAGGTGCCAATGACCTAGTGGATTTTTTTTCTGGACTACATGCCAATTACATCTAAAGGTATTTGCAAGAAAAGGAAATTTTCACCCCCACTCCCAGGTAACATATTTCCTGTAATGTATGAAGCTGACACCCTTGGTCATCAGTACTGAGCAATCAGCATGAGAGAAGGATACAAAGATGCATCCTGAAACTCACTGATTTTAATTGGAAAGAGATGGTTAAGTCAATTACAATCAATTGAAGATGCTACTTTGAATGCTTTGTGATCTCTTCATGTTCTGAGAACCTTGTGTGGTTGGATGGTGTTCTCATAGCGTAGAAATGCATCATCTCCTGTGAGCTGTGGCTCTGTGTATTTTAAAGAAAATGTTAAACTACTTTGTGTCTTTATTTTTCTTCCTGCTATTTTTTTTTGTTCCTTTTTAGTTTTCTTGGACTTATCCCATCACTTTCCTCCCTCTGCCCCAAATGGCAGTGGCTTCTAATTTAAAGCTGACCTTTGCAGGTGTCTGTGGCTTTTAAGAGTGCTTTACCCTTTGTTGAAGTGGTTTTTAACTTTACTTTATATTTTAAAAAAAGATCAGTTGGGAGATTCTAATGCTCCCAATTCAGCATTTTTTACTAACAGTGCAAGTTAAAAGTCAGCATGGCTGAGAATAAGGGATAGAGAGGGAGAACACGAGCAAAGGAAAGTGCATATTGATGCATCAGAGTAGTGCAAAGGAGCCATTATCATTGAGGTTGTCTCATTGTTTCTGTTATGAGTGGAGTTCTCTAGGCAAGGATTGAATATATTTACTGATAAATCATATCCAAAAATCTCTTGAAGATGTTGTAAGAGAGCACTGAATCCCCATGACCTGTATTAAATTTAGAAACCCTTCTGTTGTCTGGAATTTTCACCTTCAGATATATATTGAAATGGCTATAGTTTTTACTGAAAAAAATTAATCTATAAAGCTGCCTTGTGTATCTAATAACATCTACTAGTCTCTCTTCTTTACCAATCAAACCTGCAATGAACCTCTAGATTTTTTTATTTTTTTTTAGCAACAATCTAAATTCACTTGAAAAACATTGGGTAGGGACATGGGAGCCATGGTGGTAAAGAGGAGGAGAGGAGGCTGAGATTTCAACTGAAATTTCAATTTTTATTTAAAATAGCCCTTATATATTTCTTCAGAATAAATTTTTTAAATAAGTCTTACTCAAAAAGTTTAGTCTTGTCGAAACCTATGTCTTCCATTCCCTACATGTGCATTTGTTTTGAAGTATATTAGGAAGTGGATGTGCGTCCAATGTTTTCCCACATAGAAACTATTTTCTTCAGATAAAAGTCTTCTGAAGGACACAAGAACTGTGGAACCTCATGGGGTCTTATCCTGACTTGGATTTTATGACAACACCATGTTGAAATTTCACAAAGGTTTTAATCCCACTACCTAACATCAAAAGGAGCCTGATTCATAAAACATTGCTTCTATCACTTTTTTTTTTTTTTTTAGAATCTTGCTATAGATCTTTTGGAAATGGAGGAAGATATTGTATGTTGAATTGATTCAGAGCAAATAAAAAAGAAATCAAGCCCTGAAGTGTTAGTCAGTATTGACCTGAGGGAATGATCTTGGCAATTGGACAAGTTTAATTTTTCAAAAATCAAAAAAGAAGAGTAAGGAAGAAAAAAGTGTTCATAAAACAGGAAACAAATGAATTTCTAGAGCTGAAAATAATATATCAACACTGTCAAAAAATCATAATTGTCTCAACACTGTAACATTATTTATTTAATATTGAGAAGCTATTATTGCACTCTACTTAAAAAAACCAACACTCTAACCTTAAAAATGCATGAAAATAATATTAAAAATTAACACTAAAACTACACAATGTGGCACTAGAAGGCTCAGCAAATTGATAACGGGATAAGGAGACTTTCAAACGAGGTCAGAATCTACATGATATCTTTTTGATGACATATGAAAAAATGAGACATTAAATATGCCCTATTTCTAGGAAAATATGGGCTTATTTGTAGAATTTTGCCACCAAAGAGAGACATAAATTACAGAAGGATGCCTATGGTACTGAGATCCTTAGAAGGAAGTAAGGGGCTTTATATGGTGAGCTTGCCTTTCTTCTTCTGGAATAATCATTGACTAAAGCATGTTGATGGAGCAGCATAGTGAACATTCATGGCTTAAGTTTATGTGATACGTATTGAAGTGTACAAATCTAAACCAGGCAACTTTCCACTCTCACTGTTTGTTTAAGTTATGTTTTCACTGTTCACATTCATTTTGTAGTAGGGGCTAAATACAATCAAGCAAATTGTTCTCATTCTGCTAGATGTCTTGTAAAGTCCTGTTCCAACTCCATATTGAAAGTGTAAATCAAGCATTGTGTCATCTGTAGCCATGGTGAGTTTTCACCTGTCGCATTGAGTCACTGACCACAGTGGAAATTCCAGGTCCTCGGGGCTGAGGGTTGGGTTCCCTATTGCTACAAGCATTCCAAGTCGACTCTGCTCAAATAAATCTACATTTGGGTATTTTCATCTCCTTTGCTGGTAGCAGTACTGTCATGAGAAAATGTTCATGAAGTATTTTTATTTGCAGGATGGGCACAGTATGTCTCTATATCCACCTGAAGAACGGTTCTGTCCTGCAAATTAGGACTGTGTTTTTGAGAACTTACAGAAGCAGGGAATGAAAGAGTGAGAAAAATTGTTTGTAAAAATGAAGATAATATGGATGAAAATGAAAATAATATGGATGGTACATGTAGTTTGGAGAATACTTGGAATGAGACTGATGGAGTTTCTGGAAAGAACTTTCACAATAGAATGATGACAAACATGTAGTGACAGTAGAAAAGTAAGACTACTACAAACCTATATGTGAAATATCCCTTTATTGTGTGCTGCTGTTCTCTCATCTGTTGATCCACCTTCTCTGGTGTACTGTTTATTTTCAGGTAGTTTTACACTAGTCTTGGGGAAGTATCTTCAGCCAGTTACACCTTTTGAATTTCCTTGGAAAGCTTTCTTGGCCAGTCAGTTTCTTCTTGCGTACTTAAATTTTCAACTCTTTCATGTTTCTCCATGCCTAGAATCTCCCTGAGTTCAGTTTTCAAGAAATACTTGTCTTTCAGAACTGAGGCTTTTCTCTCACCTAATTTTGAATCTGTGTAGGGGGTGCTGCCCTGCCCTTAATGCTCTGATCCCAGCTGCTTACAGCTAGAATTATCCACTAGGCCTTCCATTGCAAATATGATTTCAGCTTCACATCCAGGTTTTGGCTTCAGGTTGAGGAGTTTGTAGAATGTTTTTTGCTTTAGAATGTCTTTGTTCAGGTACCTTATGGTAGGTATTCTTAAAACATGAATAATTATGGTTCAGAGAAAGTGCATTATTACTTTAAGTTACAACTGTAAGTAAAAATGACAGTGGTGCTTAAATGAAGCTTGACAGTCTGCATAGCAGGCACCAGCCATCTGTGCTATGGCAGCTCTGTTTGTATTTTAATGTTTAAACATACAGCAAAGATAATTAAGAATAACTATAATTAAAAATGATTACAACAAATTACTTTTCCCTCAACAGTGATGTGTGCCTGTAACTTATAAGTTACTTGATGAAGTAACCCTTTGGTAAGGCAGATAGGATAGCTTTGCGATTCTCACAGTTTCTGACAGTTCATAGATTTTTTAAGGGGCTTTTTTTTTTTTTTCCCCAAATGATGAAAGCATTTTACATACTGGGCTTCACACACCTATTTGATGCACAGTAATTATCACTGAAATTTCATCTTTCATAACACCATCTTTTTTTTTTCTTTTCCCTGAGACAAGATTAAAAGTAGTGTATTTCTCAGGCTTTGGGAACAAAATGACAAGAAAAGAACACAAACTCACACATTTATTTTCATTTTCAAAGAAAAATATTAATATTTTCTCTTGACAAAAGCAAACCAAAATTTTAAACAGAAAACCCCCAAACTTTTAGCATAAATTAATGCAATTACTGCTATGACTTCTTATACCTAAGAATAATATGCCCATTTGATTTTTGCAGCCCCATTTCTATAAAGCTCTATCCCTTCTGTCTTGTCTTGAGTTCCATAAGGATTCCTGATGAGTCCTGGTGTCTGTCCCCATGCAGCAGATCAACATTGCTTTAAGTGCATGAGATGGGTTAAAGACAAATATTTCTTTACTGGATATTTCTGGAATTTCAGTTTCCAAGTGGCACCTTTTGAAGATGTAACTGAGCTGTAAAAAGAATAGTTGCTGTAGCTGGCTGTGGGAAGACCTTATTACTGCTCTTCAATTCCATAATGTTCTTAGCAGCAAGGTGAGATCCTGCATGGAAGCTGGATGTGGTCAGACCATGGGTGCAGGCTCAGAAAACAGAAAGTTCTCTGACATTCTTGCACTACAGACATAATCTCTATCTTCTACGATGCCATCCTTCTTAAACATTTAGTACATCTTTGGGTTTGTTACAAAAGTTATTAGAAAAGCTTCTGTGAGGCACAGCTGCATTTTAGTACCCAAGTAGTTCTGGTTCAGAAGGTTTTGGCTTTCTTAGAGAAAATTGAATAGTTGCTTGATTGATTACATATGAAAACATTTGTCTCTCTATCCATCACATACCAGTTTAGATGAAAGATTTTTTAACAACTTGTTCAATACCTGAAGTTTTTTGTGGTGCTGCAAATTTGACTCGGTGTCACAACTGCTATGAGGTACCTTGCAGTAATTTCAGAGACTCCAAAGTAATTTGACAGATGAGTAAACAAAGGCACATCGTTTGCTTATGCCTACTTAGCATTATGGAGGCACATTCAGAGTGATAGGTTCAGATACTTTGATTTCCTTAACCAATAAAACATGAAAAAATAGAAGATATAATTGTCACTCATGTTTCTGCTTATTAAAGAAAACAGTGCCGCATCACTGGAAGAACTCTTCAGAAAACTATTTTGGACTGCCACCTTCACTTACTGCCAGAAAATCGGTATTTGCTGTTTTGCAGACACTATCATTTGAAAATTGCTACAGAACTTACCAGTGATTTACTTTACTTTAGTGATGCGGACTGGTGAACGGAGATTGATGGATGAATTAAAAGGCACATGTTTATAAACTGAGACTGCCACAGTGGCATTCCTTTTGCCCTGAAGGTGATGGAGGTGCCGTGCTCAGCACATGGGTGGTGGTGTGTTCAAAGGAAGCATAACTGTGTGGAACTGCACTGTTTGATCACATGCTGGTCACTTAGATTAACAGAATGAAGAGAATGTATAAGCAGGATATGAATAAAACATTGCAATAATGTGAGGAAGAATCCAAATACTTTTCCAAACTAATGTTTTATTTACCACTCTAAGTAGTTTAGTGCTGTTGTGGCATGTAATGTTTGATGGGTATTATGGTTTATAAAGTTTGCATTGATGAAATTATCTGTCTTTTATACAGGGAACCACATGGTCTTCTTGCTTGAGAATATTACTCTATAAGGCTGATTACAGCTATGTTTGAAATTAATTTCAAATTTAAATAATGTGGGCCAAATTGAGCCCTGGTGCAAATCTGCTTTTACCAATGGAACTCCACTGGAGGAATGTTTGACCCTATGGGTTAATGTAATGAAAAGATAACAGCATACTGTATGATCACATAAATTAAAGATGGGAAATACCAATTAGGTCAGCTAGTCCTTACCCGGGGGACCAATTTAGATTGTTCCCTACACTCTACTCTTGAGTGCTTTGCATTGTTTTAAGAAATTTGTGAAATCAGACTCGTGTCTTGGGAGACTGTGTTGTAGTTCATCAGATCTCACCACTAAAAATTGCTTTCTTAAAGCTTGCCCAATGTTTTTTTAATTCTCAAAAAGTAAGTCTCAATATCCTTGTCATAAGCTTTGCATTTCACTGTAAGCAATATTACTTTGATTATTCTATTGGCTTTTCACGAGATACTGCCGCACATTTTCAATCGCTTATCTTGGATTCACTCACAATATATAGAGTGGTGGTTGTTGTTGTTATTATTATTTTAAGAGTGAGTTAAATTGCCTAGGTCAAATAGGACTTAATTAAAATGTATTTTTATCCTCACAGGTGAAACAGCCATTTAAAAGAACCGTTATTATTTCTGGGTTGAATTTTTTTTTTTAAGAAAGACTGGAAATAGAAATACACAAGCAATTAGGAAAGGTTTTACTTTCATCCCAGATAAATCTAAGTAGTACTGAAGATTCCAGACTTAGATGAGATAAAACCCAATTTCCAGATGTGTCTCCACTGTTGTATGCTTCTGGCTACAAAGCTAACACAGACATTCAAGCTGTCACGTACAAGAATGGTGTCAGCCAGTGACTCAGGCAACAAAACTTGGTGCATAAACAGTGCCATTACAACGATGAATGCTTTCTTACAGTGTGACTGGGTCATCACACAAATATATATTTGTCCCGAATTTGACCTTTCAGTGAAAATAAGGCTAGATGAGGGTTAAATTGTCCTCATTGTCTAAATGAAGCAAGTCTCATGCTTTTAATGTGAAAGACTGGCTTTGATCCAGTGTGTGCCAAATAGATTCAGGAGATGTTTAGAAATTGATTGGCTAAATTGTTTCTTGTGCTGTTGGTACTTTTTGTCTGAGACAGACTTAAAAAATTTTATTTGGACTACCTGCCTTTTCCCACAATGTGCTATACCACAGCAAATAAATGAACTTGGGTGGGGTGGGGTTTTTTCAGATTTTAGCAGGGCATTTCATCGGGTAATACAGTGCTTACTAATACCAGTTGTTAATAATTTGGCTGGAATTCATACACCTTAACTTTGACACATTATTGTTATTTTTTTCCTTCATTTTACAAAAATCCTACTAGAGGCAATGTAATGTCAGACAACTTCAGAAACCGATTTTAAACTAACCTAAATCTTCTTTTGCTATGGCTTGCTTCCTGAGGACTTTCTCCTTTTCTAGAAGGGCCTCAGACCCCCTAAGCTAGATATCTGTAAATACCATGAATAATTTCCTTATTTGTGTGCTTTTTCTTTTTTTTTTTGAGACAGTGGAAGAAAGTGGTGAGTTATGTGTATTGTCCTTTAATAATGCTAACAATAACGATAGCAAAAGTTTCTTAAAAGCTATACACATCTACCTGTAAATAATTGATTGAATAATCAGAAATAGTAAAGGAAATTGAAGAAAAGAAAAGAATGGCATCTGAAAAGAATCTGAGAGAAATTGATTAGAGAAATTAGAAGAAATTATAAGCACTGGAATATTAAGGTTAACAATATTTGTCCTTTAATGCCCACAAAAAATGTAACAAATGCATACTAATTTTACTGATTATGTATTGCTGAGAAAGCACAGAGTAAAAATAGTTACTTCATTTATGAGCTCTTTCTGAAGGGCTGTCACTAGCCAAAAGTTCCTGTGGCCTTAGTCAGAATGTTACTGAAAGCAATAGAAGTTGTTTGGCTTTTTAAAAAATTGAATTAATTGAGGGAATGCTTATAATTTTAAAACCATTACTAAGATGGCTGTTCGGCAAAATATCAGGTGTGAGATTGTTGCCTGTGCTGAGTTTTGCTCAGGCGTGAATGGGCATGGTGCCATGATACATCTCCCTGGATCCTAGGTCTGCCACCAGGAATGACAACAGAGGGAGTGACTGACACAGTCCTGGTCCTGTAGCCCCTCCTGCTCCAGGTCCTATCACCGCAGCTCCTCCTTTTCGCAGCAACAGCAGGGAGGCATGGGCTGTTTGACACAATCTCTTTTTGTAACCAGCCAATTCCCTAACAGGTTTTACAGTTGCTTTACAGACTTTTTTTTTTCTTTTTCCTTTTTTCTTGTCACCTGAGTGTCACAGAGGATGACGCACAGTTTGTGATTCTGGCCAAGTTAATTTAATTTACGTAAGACGTGTATGTTGAGAAGTGAGAACATACAGTTTAAAAATGACTAGCATAGCTTCAGACAGAGTGCCAACATACTTAAATTACCTACCTTTTAGGTCTATGTTCATGAGAGATAGGAGAAAATCAGAGGATGGCACTTCGCACGCTACTTCACACTTCTAATAATACACTATAGACTCTTAGATTTGCAAAAGGCATCTGCTGAATTTCATACAAAAATTAATAAGAAGGATAAGATATAATGAAACAAGGTAAAGAATAGAAATTTTGAAGATAAATCTTATTTGCAGTACATCTCCTTGAATAATTATGTTGGGTTTTAGTCAGGTCAATTGCCAAGCCCAGACACACGATTAAAAATTCTTTTGGGTCAAGTCTAAATTAAAAATGCTCAGTTTTCCTTTAACATTCTGTAAAGCTGAAACAAATTATTTCATTTCAAATTGAAGGTGTCGTTCAGATTGAAACTTTCGCTGACTTTGTCAAAGATTAGAAATATTTAGAATAAAAAGACAGTAAATTTGTAACTAAAACCCAATTCTCGCTGGAAATGAGAATATTTCATTCAGTAGCTACCAAAACAAAACATTTCCAACTTGCTTTTCATATTCTTTTTTACTAGAAGTTGCTTGAATTTGTTATGCTCTTCTTGATCCAAGTAAGCATTTTTTCTTCTGTTTACAAATAAATCTTTTCACTTGTTAAATTTAGAAGGGAAAATAACCAGTAAAGTCATATATGTATTCAGTAGCCTAAATGCAACACACAGAGAGAGCAAGTATATACTTATATGTAGTTAATTATTCCATTATTGTAAGGGCTTACTGATTATCAGTGAGCCTTGTGAAAACTAGAAAGAAAAAGGTATTTTTTTAAAAAGAAAATATGTCTCATATATGCATGTAAAAATAAATGAACATGTATAATCTTTATTGTTATTCATATTGAGTTGCAGGAAATAGTCATCAAACAAAATAATTGCTTCAGGATGCTGGACTTGTTTCAATTTCAAAGGAGATGGCTCTAAGTACTGTTATTATACATCCATGGCTTTGTATCATGCCTACATGCTTCACTTTCTCTTATAATTTTTTTTGAAAGTGAAGGATTCTTGAAAAATGCTAGGATGAATTTTCTTGTCTACAGCCAAAACTGTACCATATGGAATGGTACCAAGTCCTCATAGCTCAACCAATTAGCAATTTTGTGGAGGACCATCTCTAAGGAAGACAAATTTACCAGACGGTCCCTAGTTACATGATCTACAAAGACAGTTGATGGATAATTGATTCTGAGCCAAATGTTCACAAAGAGGTACTTTTCTCATCTGAAATTCTCAAAAGTTCATCATACCTTTAACATGGGATACTAGACAAGCTTTTTATTGCAAGGACTTCCAAAAGTTGGTTGGATAAGGTTGACTGGTGCTAGATACTTAGTGTGAAGAAGATCGATTTCCTGAGCTGTAGAGTTCTCATTCTCATCTTGCCTTATCGCGTTTTCTTTTCCTTCCTCTGTAAAACCTGTTTCTTTGTGTTGATGTACAACTCAATGCATGAAATCTAAACAATTATGTTGCACTGATTTTCAGTAGCTTATTGTAACTTTATGCAATCTGATCTTTGTTTTGCATCTTTCACTTACATATGGTGTGCTTTCTCTTCACCTTATCTTGAATTTTATGTTAATGCATGTTTCATATTTCATTAGGATGTAAGACTGCTAATAGTCGCATAAGATCATATATTACTGTTCAGGTGAAAAAAAGTCTGTAAGAAAACTCAGAGCCCAGATCTGAGTAAAAGGCAGATTTCTTGTTTTTCCTTAGTTGCTACAGACCTTGGCTATTGACAAAAACTTCCTTGTATACAAAAGCACAAGGGGGCAGCATTACATTAAAATAAATTGTTGCTCTGTGTGTGTGTGTGTGTGTGTGTGTTTGTGTGTACTGAAGAATAATCACCTAGGTAATGCTAAGGTTGCAGAAAAAAGTGTTATTTGAGTTTGTTCAGACTGTCTTATTAGTTTACCTGCCCTGATGGCACTGGTAGGTTAGAGGAAAAAATTCTGAGGCCGTGTGGAGTTTTACTCACTTTCTGTTGTGTGAAAGATCCTTCATACCTCTTCCTTTTCCTGCTTTTCCCTGTCAATAAATATTTATTTGATTTTAAGGACCAGCATAGTTTTTCAGAAAACTTTCTTTCATGTCTAGTTGGCATGAAAAACAACTCCTTTCCCTTTCACCAATATAGTACAGTGAATGTGCCTTAGAGGATTTCTGCCAACCTTTGAAACTTTCAAAATTTATTATCAAGTACCCATTTGGAACAGACCAGTTGAAATGGCCTGTTGTGTTGCGGTGATGCTGATGTCAGTGAACAGACAAGGCGCTTGCTTCATGCAGAATTCTTAAAAACTCATTTTGGACAGAAATTATTTGCTGTAGAAGCTTGACTTCAAGGAACAAGACTGTTTATAATGACTTTGCCAGAAGCTGGTCATATCCAGAATGTTCTGTATTGGTTTATTGCAAGTTGTTATTTTCTCATTTTTGAATAATTAAAATCTCCAGTGTTTTTTGTATGAAATTAAACATGTGAGCCACTTTCTAAAACTTGAATTCTGCTAATGTACATTTGTCACTTTCAGTTTATATTGACTGCAAGGTCTGACATATTTTTGCTGAGCTGGGCCAGTTTGATGGTATGCCCAAAGGACTTAATCTATTAATTATTTTTTTTTTGAGGAAATGTTGTGTCAAGGGTTGCTAAAAGAAGTGGCTCTATAATGACTCACAGACTCTGAAATATGAAAATGAATTGCCTGTGTTTTGTTTTTCTCAGCTCTACATAGCTTTAGAAAATTCTAATGCTACTTAAAAGAATAATATCAATGACTAGGGAAAGGTGTCAGGATTTGTTTGCAAAGACCTGTCTCCAGCCATTATTTTTAGTTTCTTCTCTGGAGATGCAAATATATGTATTATTTGGCATCACCTGTTGGAAGTACTTCAGAGAGTATTCTATGAATCCACTTGTGTGAACAACTGCTTCCACCTGTGTTAATGTATCCACTCTTCCTTCTCACAGTCTTTCATATAATTTACTTCTGGAAAGGAGAGTTAAAATGAATCTTCCAGGGCCTGACTGTTGAGAGTCAAAGAGGTTGATGGGATTCACTGCTTCCTGGGGCTGTCTCAGAAGATAAAAAGAAGTTAATGCATAGCGTAGGTATTTGCACCTGTTTTAACTAATATTTTGCTGAGATGAAATATAAAACAGTGGTGCCTGGCTGTCCATCAAGTAAGTAACCAATACTGCCGTTAATCTTTGACAGTTGTCAGTCATTCATCTAAGACATTGACTGCCATTTCCTTCCCATGCCAGAAAAGCCTGAGTAGTTTATAAAATGTGGGTTTTAAGAATGAACTATATAAAATGGAAAGGTTGGTAATAAAATTTTTTAAAAGTGTTCTGTTTTTTCTCCCAGTGCACTCAGAACCTAAAATGACAGAAGAGGACTTTATTGTAAGAAGGGAACTTTGTAATAGTAACTTCAAGACAAAAAATATTTGACAGATAATTATAGGGTCTTTTGTTGCCTTTTTTTTTTATTCTTTCACTATGTGAAAAATCCACTTTTTTCTTTTTAAGGAAATTTTAACAGATCAGGTCACTCAGTTCAAACTCTTCGTCCATGTTTCTATTTAAAGTCATCCAAAGGTAAACTTTTGCTTAAGAATTTGCTTTAAAACTCTAAATCCCCATCCTTTCATTTTGATAAAATTGCTTCCTTATATTTCACTTTCAGCTGTGTTTTGGCCTGTTACCATGTTAAGTGTAGTCTTATTTGTATGAAGTCTTTTTCAGTAATTTTTATGCTTGGCACCTATGTGAGCCATTCTTAGCTCTTCTTTATTTTTCTGGAAACATATAAAATGCCATCTTCCCACCATTTTGGGAACTGGGGTATATTATTATAGTTTGGTATTCATCCAAAAAAACTGTAAGGAAGATGCTTCAGAGAATTTTTCTCTTTCTACAAACAAAACATATACAGTTGATGGCAACTGCTCCTGATTTTTCAGGGTTGAATAGGTATTGGGGTTATTTGAGTTTTTTAGTCAGATCATCAAAAAATTTTCCTGGTTTCAGCTGAGATAAAGTTCGTTTTCTTTCTGGTAGCTGGTATGGTGCTGTATTTTGGATTTAGTGTAAAAATAGTGTTGGTAACACATTGATGTGTTTAGCTGTAGAGAGTCAGTAGTAGTGTCTACACTAAGTCAAGGACTTTTCAGCTTCCCAGGCCCTGCCAGGTGCCCAAGGAGCTGGGAGAGCACAGCAAGGACAGCTGGCCCAGGCTGGCTAAAGGGATGTTCCCTGACATATGACATTAGGCTTTGCATAAAACTGGGGAAGTGAGCTGGGAGGCAGATTCACTTCTCAGAAACAGACTTTGTGTTGTGTTGGGTTTTTTTGTTCTGCATTTGGTGAGCAATTGCATTCTGCATCACTTGGTTTGTATTTATTATTACTATTACTGTTGTCTTCCTTTTTTTATCTTATTAAACTGTCTTTAGCTCAACTGATGATTTTTTTTCCCCTATTATCACAGAAACATAGAATGCTCTGGATTGGAAGGGACCTCAAAGTTCATCTAGTTTCAACCCCCTGCCATAGGCAGGGACACCCTCCACTAGACCAGGTTGCCCCAAACCCTATCCAACCTGGCCTTAAACACTTACAGGGATGGGGCTTCCACAACCTCTCTGGACTATCTGTTCCAGTGCCCCACCACCCTCATAGTGAAGATTTTTTTCCTAACACCTCATCTAAACCTAACCTCTTTCCATTTGAAACCATTATCCCTTGTTCTATCACTACACTGCCTGTGAACAATCCCGCTCCCACTTTCCTGTAGCACCCCTTTAAGTACAGGTAACCTTCTCTTCTCCAGGCTGAACAAGCCATACTCTCGCAGCCTGTCTTTGTAGGAGAGGTGTTCCAGGCCCTGATCATCTTCATGGACCTCCTCTGGACTCACTCCAACACTCCTACGTCTTTCCTGTACTGGGGACCCCAGAGCTGGATGCCGTACTGCAAGGGGGGTCTCACAAGAGCAGAGTAGAGGGGGAAAAGCACCTCCCAAGACTTACTGGCCATGCTGTTCTTGATGCAGCCTTCTGAGCTGCTAGTGCACACTGCCTGCTCATGTTGAGCTTGTAATTGATCAGCACCCCCAAGTCCTCCTTAGGGCTGCTCTCAATCCATTCTCCACCCAGCCTGTAGTTGTGCTTGGGATTGCACTGACCCACATGCAGCACTTTGCCTTGTTGAACTTCATGCAGTTCAAATGAGCTCTCTTTCCAGCCTGTCAAGATCCCTCTGGATGGCATCCTTCCCCTCCAGTGTGTCAACCTCACCACACGGTTTGGTGTTAATGGCAAACTTGCTGAAGGTGCACTTGATACCACTGTCCATGTTACTGACAAAGATGTTGAACAGTACCAGTCCCAGTACTGACCCCTTCAGAATAACCGCTCATCACAGACCTCCACATGGATGAAGAGCCATTGACCACAACTCTTTGAGTGTGACAATCCACTGAGAGGTCCATATGTTAAATCCATGTCTCTCCAATTTAGAGACAATTATGTGCTGGACAATGTCAAATACCTTGCACAAGTCCAGGATGATGATGTCCATCATCCTTTCCTTGTACAACATCTCTATTAGTCCATCATAAAGGGCAACCAGATTCGTCAGGCATGATTTGCCCTTAGTGAAGCCATGTTGCCTGTCACCAATCACCACCTTATTCTTCATGTGCCTGAGCATAGCCTCCAGGAGGATCTACTTCATGATCTTGCCAGACACAGAGGTGAGACTAACTGGCCTGTAGTTCCTCTCTACCCCCTTGGTGGGGCAGAGAGGTGAGCAACTGTCAGCATGGTGCTTGGTTACCGTCTGGGGTTAAAAGCCATGACAGATACATGCATGCAAATCATATCATTTGAAGAAAAAACGTATCTTACCAATTATATCTGCTTCTAGAAGAGGTGATTTTTATATTTATACACACATACATACACGCTCTGGAGATTTGAACAGGAGTTTTAGTTCTGTCTCTGTCTCCCTTCTCAAAAAATGTCTTATTCTGACATGAAGCAGTTTATCAATTTAGTGACATAAGTCAGCACAAACTTTTCGTCATACTGCTTTCATAGCAGACTCGTATCCTCTTTCCATAATAACTTCCTATTAAAATCCAATTATAGTTACCTGTCTCAATAACTTCCATTTCCCACAGGACTTCCCTTAGCTATTTAGGTACTTTGGAGATCACCTTCCTATGACCATCATCTTTATAAATATATATATAATTTTAATAGACATCATTGATTTCAGTCCAAAAATTACCTTGTGTCATTCAAATTTGGTGAATCCATATGTTGATGGCAGCTATTTTCACAAAGTATGAAGAACTGTTAAATAACAATTGTATAAAGAATTATTTGTACCAAAAGAAGGATTTCCCTTGTATTTTAAGTCTCCTTTGATTCTTAATGATTTTTCTTTTATCATTAATTTTGATTGTTTTTCTATAATGTTGACCTGGGTTTGATCCAGGTGAAGTTGCATTACTTCTACACCAGAGTAGTCTCTGGTAATTCTGAGCTATTAACTGAGATCAGTAAGCGGGGTTAGAGAGTCATCTTAAGGTTTAGGGCACCATATCTATAGAATGGAACTTATATAAACTACTGAAAGCCCTTTGGCTATATGAATGACTGTTAGAAAGGAACAAAAGCTAGACATTTGAAAAGTAAGGAGAATTTCATTTGTTCAGTTTTGCCAAAAAGAATGTTGACCTTTTAACATTATTGGGGACAAGATATCAACTTTTCTCTGGGAGACATTAATACACTGTAAATTTGGGATTTTCTGAAGGGCTAGGTTGGACTACATTGCTTCTACCTCTAAAACTGAATTCAATATTAAGGTTTAATTGCCAATTTCTTTTTTTGCTTTAGGACTTCCTTCCACACAAGCAAAATAAGCATAATAATGATTTTTGAAAATTCTATAGCCAATGTAATTTGTCCCCTGTTTACTGACCAACTTATGTCTCTCATAGGCTAAAGGAAAAGGGGATGATACTTCTAACAGTCTAGATTTTGAAAATGCTACAATATTAAGATGAAGGAGTACATAAAAATCTTTAAATAGGATAACTGATGGGAAAGTGGATCATGTAAAGGTGAAAACATCTTCATTTTGTTCATTCTGAACATTCAGCTTCAATGAACTCCATCTTTTCTGTGTCTATCTTTGCAATATAAAACCTTTATAGTTAGTATAGTAAGGCTGCCCAGGGAGGTGGTGGAGTCTTCATCTCTGGAGATATTCAAGACCTGTCTGGACGCCTCCATGTGCAATATGAGCTAGGGAGCCTGCTTTGGCAGGGGGGTTGGACCTGATGATCTCTCGAGTTTCTTTCCAGCCCCTATGATTCTATGATTCTCATAAGTGTGAATATAACAACAGCAGCAAAGGCCTCCTCCCTCACAACACCTGCTGAAGTGCTGAGAACTTTCTGAAACTATCACTGTAAGAGGCAGTAAGCAGACAGTGCCTTGCTGGTTTCCACACCTGCAATGGCAGGGCCAAAGCGCTGGCCCAGAGGGGCTCCCTCCTGCTAGACTCAGAGCTTCATGCTCTCTGCTTCTGGAATGGGCCGAGCACATTTGCTAATTTTTATTGCCAGGCTGGTCATCTGCTTTGCCCTCATTCTCCTCCTATGTCAAATAAGACACTGCTATCCTGCTTTCTGACAAAACCTAAAGCATGTGTGCTTCCTTGCTTACAGCAGCTGAGAGCACTAATGTTGCTTTCCCAGGCACACACCATCCATGCAGCTTGAGTGCACCATGCACAGGGCCAGAGACACATACATGCCCTTTGACCAATTCCAGAGAACTTACCAAGAATGCTGGGAAAAGATCACCACAAGGTGTGATGCAGTACAATGCATTTATTTCTTAATACCCCTGTTACACATAAAACTAAAATGTTGTTGTTAAATTAGGAAATGTATTTTTTTCCTTGATTTTATTTTTGCATGTGGTGTGGCATAGCATTCTGGAGTCAGCATCTAAAAACTATTTGATCTTTATGTGTGATTTCCAGGCAAGTTTTATTGTATTTTTATAGAGAAACATTATTTTCTAAGTTATTTTCTAAGACTTATTTTCTAAGTTAAAAAAAACCCCAAAACTACTTGGGGTTCAGTGAGGCTAGTGATGCAAAGGAACAGTAAACAGCATTTTTGCTTTATGTCTGTAACTGAGAAGAGAGCCAAAGACATGATCTATTATTCAAAGGTGCTGCCCTTCACAATTCCCATTGACTTTGGGCTACGTATTCAGGTCGTTAAGTGAGATGAATTTTTAACATGCATGCAAATCTAGAAGTGCTTTGGATTTTTTAGGAATAAGCTGCTATTTCCCCCCCACCCCCAATTTTTCGCTTTTCAAATTTTCATTTTCTTAGTTACTGGTTTTCACGGAACTTAAACAGATATTAAAATAATGAAATATTTTGTTACACTGTTTTTATTTTCAAATTCATGACTATACTGGCTAGATAAGTTCTTCAAGTTCTTTCAGTTTCTGTAAAGGAGGCACAAGTATTAGGTCAAAATGGATAACATTGCTCTGTGTTACATTCATTTTACTTGATCATCTAAGTAATGGAAAGAGGCTGATCTTCTAATTAATGGAAAAAGGCTGATTTGTGCAAACTTTTATGTTCCTTGGGGTTTTTAAGAGGAGCCAGTAGGTTATTCATCTGTCTTTAAATGTGTGGGTATTTTTAACTTCTGTATGTTATTTAACTGTATGAGGCAAGTTTCTGATCTAGAAAATCATTCTGGTTCAAACATGTGAAAAAGATTTCATTAATAATCTAGGCAAGACCTTCCTTGGCCCAGGGTGAGTGAGCTGACTGCCTTTACTAGCACTCCTCACTGAAACATGGACTATATGGGGAATCTTCTTCTTTGACTCCAGGCCCAAGAATGGGGACACGATTAAGGGCTTGTGAATTAAGACCCCTCTTCACAAGCAGATTTACAGTGTAAGCCTGGGCAAGACACCAAATCTCTTTGTGCTTTGTCTCCCCATATGAAAGAATTGATAACCTTTCCTTCAGATGGATGATATCAAATGTTTCATGAGGATGAGACAGGTCTGTAAGACATTCTGATACTACAGAAATGGATGTTATACAAGTAAATAAAAATAATCATTTATTTGAACTGAAGAGGGAAGGAGATAAGGAAACATAGGCAAGGAAGGTAGACATCCAATTTATCATAAGAACACAGAAAGCTCTCAGTATATACAATGGGAATAACTAAGAGTCGGAAAACTTTTCCTTTTCAGAAATCTGTGGCCTATCCACAGGACACTAGTATCTTTCTCTCTTCTTTTCTACATTTAAGAAGAAAACTCTGTACTTTCCTCAAAAAGGAATTCTCCTATTCCTTTGCATTCCTGTCTCTTTGATGACAGAATTATTGGACTTATTCTGTTTTCCATTCTATTAATGGAAAACATCTTTCAGGAAGTTGATGTTGCTCAAGTGTGTCAGTCCCCTGTGCTAGGCCCTTAAAAGCAAGGAATTACCAGATTCAGAGACAACTCTTTAGCCTCCCCTCACACCCACACAGCATGTCTCTATTGACAGTGACAGATACTGCATCTTAATAGGGAACATACTTCAGCCTCCAGCAGGGAAGGAAGCACTCTACTCATTAATCTCCCTCATAGTATAGTATGAACCCTTATTTACAGCCTCAGCAACATTAGCAAACGTTCTCTGTTGACATATGCACACAGGTTAGGCATGTCAGACAGTATGAGCTTCTGGAGGAAGCTGATGTGTTAATGAAGGGTTTGCCTCCTCCCCATCAGAGGGAAGTACTGCTCTACTGCTCACCATCTGTAAAGTTACATCCCAATGGCATTCTTCATCAGTCCGAACCCGCACCTCCAAAACAAAATATGAAGGTGTTTAGGTGAAAGGCTCCAATCAGCCAAGCCTTAATGTGTAAAGCCATGTTTACTTGCAGGAAAAGGTCTGGTTTCTCCAGTGATGGGCAGGACATGAAAGCCTGGGAAAAAGACTGTCTATCCAAAGGGTCCTACATTTCTGTGGTGTTTAGACAAGATCTGTGTTTGGGGCCTTCCATTTGTCTTCGATGGGAAACATTGTTTTGTATCACTTACCAAGAAGGAAAAAAAAATTAAAAATTCAGAAACTCAAACGAATTGATCTGTTTAATGAAAATCTGATCTGGGCAAAACCAGTACCAAGTTTAGAAAGATCTGCGGCTGAAAGTCTAACCGTTGAAACCATTATGAGGAATATGTACCAAGAAAATTGGATAAACAGATAGCTTTGGTTTTTTACCACCTACGTTTCAGAGCATGTAGCACTAGGAAATACCTAGGTGTTATTTGCAAGTTATAATATACTAAAAATGTAATAGTGTCAATACTACAAAAAGGCATGTTCGGTGTGAGCAAGCTGTCTGTAGAAGGAATAAGGAGTTAGTTATTTTGGGAGGGCTTAAAGAAAATGGAGTGATGCTCTGGGAAAGTAATGTTTAATTTAAAAACAAGTATTGATTACAATATTAGAGGGATACTATACACTTGAAATTTCACACCAACACTTGAAGTCAAAGGAGCAATGTGGCTCGTGCATGATACTTTGACTGAGATTGCTGAGAGCTGAATTTTGTTTCTGGCATTTACAGCGTGTTTCTAAGAAATTCTCCACATACTTTCAGAGTATGTCTCTAGCATGGTTTTCTTGTTACAGCTTCCTAGAGCTCATCAAGACTGGTGAGTTTGGAGGCTGAGGCAAAGACACCTGACCATCTGTCTAAACGTCTCTCTGCAAAGTACCTGGAGATATTCTGGCACCTTAAGGAGAACTGGATGAGGTATGCTTCAGAGAGTTGTGCAGGTGAGTGGTTGGCCAGAGAAAAATTTTCTATATTCTCATATTAAAGAAATTACAGAGAACATCTGAGTTGGTTGATTCCTCTGTTATGTTCCGTCTTGCCAGTAATACTGACCAGCTAAATTCTTGTAGAAATACAGAACACTAGTTTCTTTTACAGCATTGAGACAGACCCATACGAAATTGGAAAGCAACCTGAATGTCAAGTTTACATTTAGGGCTATATATTCTGAACCCACGACTCTTGGCCTTGCTATGTTTCATATTAACCTATGTACTTTAATACAGACAGGTCTCTATCTCCTTCTGTGAAATTCACTTGACCCTTCCTTGCTCACCTATATAAATTCCAGTATAGATTTTTGAGGGATATCATCTGAAATGTTTTATTCATGGTACAAAATCATACATTAGTATCACAGTGTCTGATCCTTTGAATAATGATTGCTTGAAAACACGCTTTTTATCTGATCAAATGCTCAGAAACTCCTTATTGGATATGGGTCATGGGCCATTACCCACCAGATAAGGGACATGCCTTCAAATGTCGGAGGATCGTCACCCTAACTTCAAGTTTTACCCCTAATATTCTCTAATATTTCAATAACTGCATTAGTCTTACCTGCTGTATTTAACACTGTTAATCTATATTGTTCTGATAGCTTCAATGGAATAAACCCAAGATTTATCAACGTTCTTAATTAAAAAGCAGTAACAAACTGAGTCAGGGCATATTAGTTTGCCACATTTGCTTGTATATCCCTGTGATTTTTCTGAACATGCTCACTGCAATGAGGTGTATAAAAGCAGATTTCAAAGAATTTGAAACCACACACAAGGTGTTGCTACCATGGCCTCTCTTGCAGGCAGAGGTTGTTCAGAATTCAGTTCCTTTGCTTTCACAAGTGCAGATGGTAGTGAGTGTTATCACCTTCTTCACTTTGCAGGGAAGGATAAATCAGATACAAAAGTCACAGAGATTGATACCATCTGTATGTAACAAGACTTGTATATTAGGGAGAAAAATAATGTACCCCTCTCATGGGTTGCTCTTTAGCTATAAATTTTGAAATATTTTTTTTAAAATTGGTGATCATTAGTAGCTTCCTTTCCAGAGTGACAAACGGAAGTGAGACACTTCTATTCTGATAACTTTACAACGAGTTAAAGGTCCTTAAAAGAGCAAAAATTTCCAAGTGGACTGTGCCACATGGCCAACAAGTCTTCTTTCCAAGGGCCCTATAGCAATAAGTAAACTCTTGGGACACTAAGGAATCAGAAAGAGGAAAGAAGTAGTAGAGCTACAGTGCTGTGGAGTTGGGGCAGGATGATAGTCCTTGGGGCACTGCGGGGAGAGATCTACAAAATGGGGCAAATATGCTTTGATTTTTTGAAGACATTCAAGATGATCAAGCTAGCTTCAAAGCCATGCCAACTGCCATTCAAACAAACAGATAAACTTTTTAACTTAGCTTCTTAGGTGGATTTTCCAAACTGTGACCTTTACTGCCAAGGCCCCTTTGCCTTTCATGCTAGACAGTACTCTATATTATGAGACTAGCCAGTAACTCATTGGGCTATTGTATTTGTGGTGTTGAGAGACGCTCTCAGAAGTCCGTTGTGCTGTCTGAGTAGTCCTGAAGGGCTTCCTCCCACCCTGACAGCAGCCCTATCCTGTTCTTGGGGCAGAACACCATGTTCTCTGCTACCCTCAGCCCACAGGCCTTGTGGTCCATATCCAGGGGCCTGGAGGGTGCTCCAAAGGTCGATGCAGACCCTTGTGGCACAGCTGGATGCAGACCCTAAGCCACTTGACCTCTGGGGCTGTGCTGTCCTCAGAGCTGTCCCAGGAGGAGGTAGCATGTCAAGTCATGTTAAGTATGTTTGCCTAGCTAGTCTATTTGAAAGGTATTGGAAGAAAGGTAAAAGCAATGATTGCATGGAGCTAGTCATGTTATGAAAAATATACTCCTAAAAATCATATTCAACAGTTAAACTGCCCAGCCTTGAATAAACTTGCTTTGCAATGTTCTCTTTACACACCATTTCCCATAACTTCAGCCCCCTTACTTGTGTTTTTTGAGAAATGGTGTTATATTTACTAGTGCAATATTCTGCTTCTTCTATGGGATGCGAGCTTTTTATTTGCTGCAAAATAATTAGTTCATCACTATGGTTTCTCAGCACTTCCAGGGGTACAATATCAGTCCTCTGTTTTAGTTCTACAAATTGTCGTACACGTCCTCTTTCAGACAGACATGCTCACCCACACACACAAAAAACCCCACACACATTCATTTACTGTCTTACTCCAAAGAACAATGTATTTGTGGGTTCTGATTTCAAAATTTTCATCTTCTGGTGTTAGGAAATGCAAAGTGAAAGAAGCGTGGACATGAGTATAGCATTTGGCATCCCATCCCTAGCTCCCAGAATCTGCTGTTAAACGCTGCAGAAATTATACAAAAGGGAGCTGGCTCTGCTACCTCAAAACCAGCACAGGATTTGTAAGACAAGCCTTAGTATCTGTGGAAAAAATACCTAGCAGAAGTACTTGGATACTGACAGCTTGTCTCTAGTCAGCATCCCACCGCAAAGAATTATTACATCTTATGATTATTTTTTATTTACATACACATCAAACTGACAAAATGAGGTTTATGCTTTCTCCACTTTTTAGTTTCCAGCTGACTATCATTTTCTTTTAAGATTAAATAAGTAATTTATTGAACTGTAACATCAAGTATTTATTAGGAAATTGCTGGGTAATTTTAACTGTATCTTTTTTTAAAACATAAATCTGCATCCAAGGCCTCCAGTAACTTTGTGCGACTCTGCACCATTAATTTCTTCCAGAGTGACATTCTGATATGAGCTGAACAGATGGAATTGCAGGATTGTTCTAGCAAATTTATCATAAAAAATGCATCCGACACCTGTGTAATTTGCCTAATCATTTTCCTAATAAGCTCCCACCATTAATTATGCACGATTTCCACAATGCAATCAAGATAAAAGTAAATCTGATGACTTAATACCCTTCAAAATAATTGGTTCACCCAACACAAGGCCTCCTTTGCTTTCCATAGCCATTCCAGTTAATTAGAAAAAGGGTGCACCCTGTAGGAGTCAGCAGAATGGAGGCTGATCGCATGGTGGGAGGCAGGCCTGCTGGTTTTTTGGGCAGGAGTCAAGGATATTAACTCATGAAAGAGAGGAACGGGGCCCCCCCTCATCCCCCCGCCTCTCATCGTTGCCTCTCTCCCTCCCTGCCCACCCCACCCAGCAGCAAACAGATGCGATTAGTGTTCTTCAGCCATCAGAAAACTGACTGCAGGACTCCGAGGGTCTAATGAGAATCAACTTTTCGGCGGCTGCTGTCTTGCGGTGCAGCCCACCTGTCACATCATTAGGTGCAGCATGTGCCTGGAATTCACTTTGCTAAATGAGATTTACAGGCCCCAGTGAAACCCATCCTGCAGCATTCCTGCTTCAATTAGCTAAAGATTAATTGTCTGAGAAAGGAATGAAAGTTTTACTTCAACTGACCTGAAAAAGGAGGGGGGGGGGAGAGGAGGGGGAGAGGATGGAGAGGAAGCCAGGAAGGGGGGCAGAAAGTATGGCTCAGGTATTCCACATAGGCCTCAGGCAGTGTGGAAAAACGTGATAATTTAAAGGTGCTGCAAATTTCCTACACCTCGTCTGGATGAGTGAAATTAACTAGCACTAAAAGCTGTCAAATTAAAGGTTGACTTCCAGATATTAGCACCTTAAATGTCACCGAATATTCTCCATCTCTCCCCTCCCCATCCTCCCTCCTTTCTCTCCCTCGGCCTCTCCTCCCCTCTTTCCCCCACCACCCGCTCCAACCCTCCCCCCCCCCTTTTTTTTTTTTGGCAAACATGCACATCAGCACACCTGCACATGCACACAAACATTATCCTACTGCTGTTCCTGCTAACTGCTTGTGCGTGCTCAGGCCGGAGTTGCTTGGTATAATCTCCGATGTAACCATGGCTACAGAACAACTGGCAATTACAAAATTTCCTCCATTTTTAATGTTACACTAATTATGTTTGAATGTGTTTTAATGGAGAAAGGAATAGAGGAGATGAAACAGTGTTCTGCACGCAAAGAGCAGGGGGAGAGCCTGTATCTCCTGTCTTCGACAGCTTGAAATCCAAGCCCAGGAAAGGCACAGAGCATCTTGAAATGAGCTGGTGTCACTGGGAGTGTAGGAGTTACACACAATATGTGAAATACATGGATTAAAGTTTGGAATCAAGGTAGGACCACCAAACAAGCCTTGTCTGATAAATTGAATAAACAAAATTCCAGAGTCATTTTAACTTCAAGATGAAATGATGGCTCCAGCTCATTCTTTGTACTGCAATGCCATTCCTTTGGACAACCTGCTGGCCAAAGGCAAAGCTTCAAATCCAAGGTTGGTTTTGTGTCTTATGTTCTAACTATGATTTTGTATTAGAAACCATTTTTCTTCTGTGTACCGTAAAATACTGGGAGGAGGGACAGGTGGTTTCCAGGCTTGTGTAAAATATAAAATGATGTGCATAGTCTGCAGAAATTTTTATGGGGTCAAAAGAGCCAAACTATTTTGTTACCAACTGTAGTCTCATCCCTTAGGTCTGACATGTTCTGCTTGTGTTCCACTGCAAGGCCCTGTGTCATCCAAATGCATATGCCACGTCAATACATTGAGAATGAAGCCAGTAAGTTCCTGCAAACGAGTGTCTCCTGCCCCAGCTGAGGTATGGGTCGCACATTCCCAGTGCCCCCTTTTTATTTTAATGCCATGCTGGAGGGACCCGTGTTGTCACCTAGGTGATTCTGGGACTGGGCATCAACCTCAGAGCTTTTTATCGGCAGTACCTAGTGGGTACCCTGCCATGGCACAGTTAGAGATGGATTGTGTGCTGGTGTATTGGTAGAATGTCTTCAAGCAGGGCAAGATCTTATCATGAGAGGAGCATACTCCCTCTGGAATTTTGAACTGGGGTCATAGGGATGCCATGCAACAGGTATTTGAAAAGTTTTGGGATTTTTTTTTTATTTTTTTATTTTTTTTGTAAGAACCTGGACCCTGATTTGGTTAGCTATTACTGGGGGCGGGGGAAGAAGCAGCTTGCAAAAAAACCCCAGGTATCAACATTTTGCCTCATGCTGTTCCATCTTCTTCCTTAGCCTAGTAATTTAATATGCACGCACACCCACTCATTGCCGAAGTTGGGGTGGGGATACTGTTACAAGTTTCCTCACAGCAGTGAGCTCTCCATCCCAGCTGTGTCTTCACCGGCATGAGCCAGCTTGATTATGCTAAAGCACCCCTGGATCCCTTCCTCTTTTGTTTCATTCTACCCAGGGTTTTAAAGCTTAAACATTTGACATGCTTGGGTAGTTTCTTCTCTAATTTTATCCCAGCTGACTGTGCAATGAGTTTAACTCAGAGCCCTTAGGTGCAAGCCACTTTCCACAATGTATATTAAACCTTATAAAACTAGCCGGTATGTCATTACCCAGAATATAATTACCTATATTGGAATTTGGCCAGGATACTGGGGCTAATATTGTTAGCCTTGCAAAAATTGGCGTGGGACTTTTTAATGACCACATGTGGTCAGTGCCATATGTTTCTAGCTCATCTGAAGGATGGTACCTCTCACACAGCCATGCCCCCTTCAAATGACTTCAGGGTAGGAAAGCAAAAGCTCGGAGGACAGACAGGACAGACAGTTGCTAGTTCAGAGACTGATGACATCTTTGATGTGGGGCAAAAGAGATCTCTGTAGCAAATCCCAGTGCTGCATGGCCAGGAGCTCTTACTGACCCAAGCTTTGCATGTTCCCTCCCTTTCCTTTGTCAGCCCTCATGCCTTTGCAACCTAGCCTGCTAAGAAGTGTCCCTTTCTGAAGATGATGATGTGCTTTATGCAAAGCTGATTTTTTTATAACTTGTGTGAGTGATTTCATCCACTGAAGATGCTGGTTCAGGCACAATCAACCAATTGGATTTCTCAATTGGAAACTTTCTATTTTATTTTTTTTTAAATTCTGTGTATTGTGTGCCAGAGAGCCATAACATGTCCTAATCAAGGATGACTATGTGTGAAAGTGATCAAGCTAATATTAATATTCACATTAAATGGAAATACCATTTAAATATTAATTGCAATGTTTCCACGTTTGGTCCGTATGCTACTATGAAGTTTGGGATGGAAGCTTTCTCAGAGAAAACAGGTGTAGTTTACCACTGCTCTGGTCAGTATGAGACTAATCTCCATCTCTTTTGTCAAAATGTTCTCAAAAATCTTAAAAAAAAAAAAAATCAGGCTTTGAGCTTCTCTCTTAGAATGTCATTGCAAGGTTCAAAATGAAGCTTGCACTACTCTGTTTTCCCTTTGTATCCTGACAAGAGTGACTATTTGGTGTCCTTGTCCTTTCTCAGTTTCTTCTCTGCAACTCTCCTGAGTCTCTTTGAGAAGAGACAAGTCACTGACTGTATTGCGCTGCCTATGTGCCTGGGGTTCTGTCCCCACTCTTTTCCTTCCCACTTTACTTTGAACCACTAAACCGTATTCTCTTTAAATTGCACAATGAAATCCTCCATTTACTTTAGCCTGCAATAAAATAGATTTTCATTATAAAACATTTGATGATACTGCACTACTTCTGGCCTGTGTGGCTTGTTAAGACACTAGTGGTGGTAGAAAAGTGACGACCTACCACCTCTGTTTTAAACCTAATTCTCTCCTGATTGTCAAAAGTTGTGAAGAAGAAATCAAATCTATTATTGTCAAGGTTATCATTAAGAAGGTTAGCAAGCCTTCATCTTTACAGCCTTCAGCTTTACAACTATCTTTTGCTTGAGAGATCATCGTTTGGCTTTAACGATCTGTCTTGCCACAGGTAGTGTTTAATCTTCCCTTTTTGATGAAACTAATAGAGATGGTTTTGCCAAGTCATTTCCAAGGCTCTGTTTGCTTCAGATGTCCTAGACCTTTGACTTTGCTACAGTTTTTTATACCTGAATATAAAACAAGGCTGGTGTTTGTGACTTTGTTGTTGATCTCTTACTAAAAAAGACTTGCATTCAATTCATATAATTGTTATTCCATTTACACACAGTGAAGATGTGGCAGATGAGCAGAAAGAAAGAACTTAAGTGTTATCCATAGTCATTATAGTCACAAGGGTTAAGAAGCTCATAATTTCAGTGTCCAGTTAGACTCAGTAGCTATGCAACTCCTTGCTTCCTGGTGACAGCAGTGGCACATCATCTAGAGGCACCCCAGACCTGGTGTGCATTTTTGAAACCGGGAATAAGCTCACACTTCAGGTCTTATGGTAAGTGGAGAGGCACAGGCTGCCTGTTAAGTAAGTTCACTCCCTGGTGTTTGGAGCATGTCTGGGCAGGATTTTTGTGTGCCTAGAGGGCAGTCTGCTACTTGGCTGGAGGGGAGTCTGACTCCTCTGCAGGTGGCTTGGCCACCGCCAAAATGACATGTCAGTAGCAACCTTGTCCACTCTTCACCATGGTCTCTGTTTTTCCTGAGCTAGCCCATGTCGGGCCAGCATGGTACTCGAATTTTATAACCTGACTCAGTTACTGTTAAATTTTTGCATGAAATTGCAGAGATAGATGCTTACCTTTAAAACACTGTCCTTGTTTCTACTGAGATAAAGTTAATTTTCTTTCTAATAACTGGTACAATGCTGTGTTTTGGATTTAGTATAAAAATAATGTTGGTAACACATGGATGTTTTTAGTTTAGGGAGGTAGATGTAATGTCTACACTAAGTCAAGGACTTTTCAGCTTCCCAGGCCCTGCCAGGTGCCCAAGGAGCTGGGAGAGCACAGCCAGGACAGCTGGCCCAGACGGGTCAAAAGTATATTCATGTTCCATATATAACTGAGAAAGGTAGCTGGGAGGCAGATTTGCTGCTCAGAAACAGAATGGGTGTCTGGCTGCTGTGTTGGGGCTTTTTTCCTTCAGTATGTGGTGAGAAATTGCGTTTGTGCGTCATTTTATGTATAAGTAATAATTCTTACTGTTGTTGATGAGGCCATTGGTGGTGGTGTTATTCTCTTCCCCTGTTATCCTATTAAACTGGCTTTATCTTAACCCTCAATACTTTTTTCCCCATTCTCTTACCCATCCTCTTGGAAGGTGAAGGGGTGAGAGGTTACTGGTTGGGGTTAAACAATGACAAAATCTAAGTGGCCTAAGTCAAATCTAACTCGGGGTTGGGGAGGCACATTTCTGCTGTTTGAATTTCACAACTTCGAGAGGGACTGTAAAATGAAGGCAGCAAGAGGTGGGAGGGCTAGAGGCATGGTGATTTACTGGAAAAATTGGGATGGTTTTGGTGAGAAAGGGATGCCTGCATTCAGTGTAAGTGGATGTATATGTAATTTATGGCATAATGCCCAGTGCTTTTGGAAAGCACTTATGTACCCAAATAAATAATTCATTAATAGCTAACAAAGGGCCTAACTGTGATCCATGCCAGGACCACTTTTTCGCTTGGTTTCTTGCTGCCTTTTATGTTGTGATACATATCTGCAGCCCTCCCAAAGACCAGTTCAATGGGTTAGAAGTCATCTTTGCATGAGAACTACTTCCACTTTTACTTATTCCATCTTAATTCCATAAAATTTATTCTTTACTATTGTGTGACATTATTTTGTGGTGTTATAGGTCTGTTTACCAGGAGCTGATGCACACCCATACCTTTGTTACAATGAGATTGCAGAGTTGTGCAGAAAACACTGTAGAGGTCTGTTGTAGTTTTGTATGTCTGGGTTCTGGGGCAGGTGCCAGTGGCGGGACACAGGGCTGCAGGGATGGCTTCTGCGAGTAGCAGCTAGAAGCTTTCTGTAGGCCAGGCAGTAAACACCAGCTAGGTCAAAGCCAGACCCACCGCTGACCAAGGCCGAGCCCATAAGTGATGGTCACAGCACCTCTGGGAATCACATTTAGTAAAAAAAAAATCACTAGCAGCCACTTTTTGCCACCAGAGAAGGGAGAGAGAAGATTAAAGAAACTGTGCAGACAGCAAGGTCAGTGAAGAAGGGGCAGGGGGAGGGGATGACGCTCTCCAGGGGACAGAGAGATTCCCTTGCAACCTGTGGAGAAGACCACAGTGAAGCAGGCTGTCCCCCTGCAGCCCATGGATGATGATGAGGATCAGAGATTCCATCTACAGCCCATGGAAGATCCCATGTCGGAGCAGGTGGAGACACCTGAAGGACACTGTGACCCTGTGGGAAGCCCACGTTGGAGCAAGCTCCTGTCAGTGAAACCTGCAGTCGGTGGAGACACTGACCCATGCAGGAGCAGTTTTTCTGGGGAGACCTGTGACTCTGTGAGGGGACCAGACTGGACCAGTCTGGGCCTGAAGGTTGGCATCCCATGGAAACAAGCCACAGTGAGGCAGTTGGTGAGGAGCTGAAGCCCTGTGGGAAAGTACTTGGTAGAGTGTGAGGAATGCTCCCCCGAGATAAGAAGAAAAACAACTTGTAAAGAACTGACCAAAACCCCTATTCCTTTCTCCTCCCTGTGCCACAGTGCAGGGACAGGGGGAAAGAGGGGAGAGAAACCATTACTAAAGTGAAGTCTGTTAAGAAGGGAGGGATGGGGGGAAGATGCTTTAAGACCTGGTCACACTTCTCCTTACCCAACTCTGGTTTCACTGGGTGTGTGGTGCAGTGTAATAAATGAGATAGCTTGCTTTCTTTTATTCTGTGTTGAGTCTGTTTTGCCTGTGACATTAATTGAGGAATGATCTCTCTCTGTCCTTATCTCGACTCCCAAGCCTCTCAATATATATTTTCTCCTTTGTCCAGCTAAAAAAGGGAATGATAGAGCGACTTTGGTGGGCATCTGGCCTCCAGCCAGGGTCAAACCACCACAAGGTCCTCTGTGCCTTGAAAATACATCTGAAGTTGATGATTAACTGCATAATAGGTTGACTACTTCTACAGCAATGTGGTGTGACAGACTGGAAAATGTATTCATTTTCCTATGTAAAAGAAAAATAAGTGCAGAACCATAAATAAGGAGGTGAAGCATAACCATGTAGCACACAAATGTATATTAAGTAGCATTTGATGCGAACAGTTTACAATTTGTTCCTGAGAGCATTGCTGACCTGTGTAATTTTTAGTGTGCAGTAAAATTAAGACCTTTTAGATGGATCTGGTGATATCAACTCACAGGATGCTCTGCAGAACACCTGGACAATTGCTGAAGCAACTGTAATTAATTTTAAAGGTTGCTTTTCAGGTGGTTTTTTTGGAGGTTATAGGTGTTACTTCTGCAAAGAGGACATCCTGGTATCTGAGGAAAATGCTGTTTTATCAGAAGTTTGAAAACACATCTTGATTTTTTTGAGGCCTTTTTGTTTTTTTTCTGATTGGTTGTTGTTTTGTTGGGTTTTTTTCCAGAATGATGGTACAATTTTCTCAAGGGATTTCTGAGAGCTATCCATAAAAATATTTAGCTTCATTGAACTTTACTGGGACAGTTATTGTGTCATGTAATCACCAAGGTACTGATATCAGTCGTGGTATCTGACTGGTCTTTTAAGTGCTTTCTTTTTTGGGATGTAGGTTCCATCTACATATCTCATTAAATCTTATTTCTAATGATGTTTAAATGTCTTCTAAGAAAGAGGCAAGGTAGTCAGTGTCTTAAAAATTATTAAATGCTTACTTTAAAAGATTACTTTCTGGTATTGGTAGAATGCCCCGCCATTTAAATTATTTTTTTTATTTTTTTCTGCTCTGAATTAATTATTTAGTACTGTTGGGTTTATTTCTACAGCTATTATTTGCTTTTCAGATAGTCTGGCTTGGAAAAGGCAATCTGAGGCCATTGGCCCCCCCACCAAGTTAAAAGGACCAGAGCTCCTGCTGGGACATCCTCGCTCCCAGCCGCAATGAACAGTAGGAGACTGCTCTAATTTTTTTGAAACTCTCCATATTTCTGCTGATACTGAAACAGGGATTGCTGACTTTTTGGTATTTTTGAAAATGTCTGTCTTGTCTTAGCATCCTCAGCAAATGGGAACTCAGCTCTAGCAAAAATTTGGCCCCAGGTCTGTATACTTACGGCAACTTCCTCTGTGAATAGTAAGCTCTGTTGTTAATTAATGCAAGCTGTGTTATCATTTCATCTACTGTTGTTCCTTCTGTTAGGCAAATTTTCTGTTTATTATAACTATCATGGTAGTGTTTACAGGTCTTAGTCAACAACTTGGGCCTCATGGTATATGGAAATAATACTTACTACTAGTTTCCTTTTTTAGCTTGCTTGCTTGAGGAAACATGGGTTATGCTGTCATGCTGTTTGTCTGGCGGCTTGCTCCAAATAACTTTGGAATCTTTTAATTAACTTCAACCAAAGTTTACTGTGGGAGTTCTACCAATTTTGTGGAAACTGGCTACTGGCAAGAGGAGAAGGCGATGCAAATTAGGGTTCCTGCTATAAGGAAGGCTGTGTTGTGAGCTCATGTTATTTTCTTTCTGAGAGCAGGCATGTGCTGGCTGGCCAAGCAGCATAAATATAGCTCTTGTGCTGCCTCTTCCCTATTCAGTAATTAGGAAATCCAGGAGGGAGGTGGCTGCGCTGTGTCCTCATTTTGAACAAGAATGCAAGAGTGGAGGGAGGTTGCAAGTGATGTAGAGGAGGACTTGGATATATTGAGTGGGGATTTGGGAAACAGTCTTCATTAGCTCTGCTGCTTTCAGATTAACTAGATTTATTTTTTAGTGTACTTCAGAGCGCAGATATTCACTAGGATTTTAATGGGAGTCTTCCTAAGGAGAACTGGGAAAATCCATGGGAAATTCTAGAAGTGATGATGATGATTTTCAGGACTAGTGATGGTAATATAATTTCCATATGAGGTACAAATATGTCATGGTTTAACCTGCCAGACAGCTAAAACAACCACACAGCCGTTCACTCAGTTCCTCCAACCCCCCAGTGGAATGGGGGAGAGAATCACAAGGGAAAAAATGGTAAAAGTCATTGGTTGAAATAAAGAAAGTATAATAGGAAAGAAAGGAATAAAATAATAATAATAATAATAGTAGTAATAATAATAGAACATACAAACCAAGTTATGAACAGCACAGTTGTTCACCATCTGAAACCAATGCTCAGCTAGTTTCTGAGCTGCCCCACCTCCCATCCCACCCTCCATATGGAGCATGGTGCCATATGATATGGAATATCCCTTTGGCCAGTTTGGGTCCACTGTCCTGGCCATGTCCCCTAACAGCTTCTTGTACAGCCTCCTTATTAGTAGGGCAGTGTGAGGACCAGCAAAGTCCTTGACTGCTTGGCAACAACTAATATCATCAGTGTGTCATCAGCATTGTTCTCATCCTAAATTCAAAACACAGCACTATACCAGCTGCTAGGAAGTAAATTAACTCTATCTCAGCCAAAACCAGGGTAGATTTTTAAGTAGACCTTTCACATTTCTGCACATTTTACAATTCTCATATATATTTGTCTGCGCTAGAGATGTCTAACAACGATCAGTGTCCATTTGGTTTAGTTTTGTGGGAGATTTTTTTACATGTTTAATTTATCAGCTCCTTATTTTTATACTGCGTTTCTCTTAATCATTTATAAAGTCAGCTGAAATTCTGTCAAAGATAGATAATTTTTCTAAAACTGTAATAAAAATAATGAGTATCATATGTTTAACTAGGAGATTATCATGAATAAATGCACCCTAGAGAACATTTCATAATTTTTTTTCCCTTTTCCCTACCTTCAGTTTCCAAAGAAAACCCATTTTGGGTATCACAGATGCTCTATGTTGACTGGATAACAAGGTAAAATGGTCGAGAAGTAAGAAATTCTTCTCTGGTTTGAATACCATTAAGGGGTTTTTGTTATCATTCTTATTTTATTTTATTTAGCATCTTAATGCTAGTGTCCTGGCTTAACTCCAGCTTCTGGACAAATTCCAGCTTAAGTAATTGCAACCTATCTAATGAATTTCGCTATATGGCATTAATTGGAAAAGCTATTCTTCACTTCCTGCCCTAACGTGTTCTATAATGTTTCTGTGTGCTATAAGTCACCATGATCAGTCCTGGAAATGAATGCATTTTAATAGATAACTCCATATGCACTCAGTGAATTTAGGAACAAAGCAGCTAGGCAGATATGTCCCACTGCCATCTTCTACGATGTATCACCTACGAAGCACAAATACTGCTCTTTTTCAAAAAAGAATATATAATCCTAGCCAAGGATTAGTAATCACACTTTTCCCCAGTAGCTGGAAACCTTAAAAAAGAGGATATAAACATTAATTCTACCTATAGGTATTAGAAGGGCTCTTTTTAGTTGGAGTGCCAAAGGTCCAAAGATAGGTTCTGGATTTACTTCACAGTGTTACACGGACCTTGTTCAGGTAAGACCCGTACATGTGCAGCTGGCCATGTCTTTGTTAGTGTGGCTTTGGAGGGGAGAAGGAAGGAACCTTACACAAAATAAATCAAGTGAGAATTCTTTACAACTGTTTTGGTAAAATTAAATTAAATTTCTCTAATCTCAAGTGGTATTTACAATATAAATTATCTATATATACTCAGCCTGTTAGCATCCAATATAATTAAATCCAGAAAACCTGTTTCTAGTATTGTTTACTGTTTACACACCCTCATAAATTCTTGGGAGTTTTTGGCCATATTGGCTGCCTATTCTGAGTTTGCCTTCCTTGCATGCTGAATTTAAATACACATCCTTAAGTATTGGGAATGTTTTCTTCAAATTTCCTTTGTTTTGCAAGGCATGCTGAGACCTACGTATGAAGACAAATTTGAAGAAAATTGTTTTAATAATGTTATGCACAATTAAAATATTCAAGCTCGGACACCACTTTCCTGATGTGTATGTATATACTTGCATACATAGAACATAAAGTATGTTTTTTCAGCTCGATGTTATCGTTGCTGTGGACAGAAGACTGGTTTATGGCAACATAACTAATTATTTTGTATATATACTTGTTAGGTTTTTCAGACTTCTTGAAAACTCATGAGGTAATTTAATGACCATCTGATCAGTCTTGCATATCACTTGGCATTCCGCCATCACAGTAATGTCACTATGGGCTAGACACCTTTACTCTAAGTCCTGATAAAGAGACTATGGATGGTAAGAGAATTGACTACAGTCCCATACCTTTTTGTTAGGCATGTGCACTTTATTTCTGAGCTGAATTACTGTACCTTCATATTTCAGCAATTGTGTCTTATTATATCAGCGTCTTGCTGACTATCAAGAACCTCCTAGCACCAGAAATGTCTTTTGAGATACAAAATCTGGTTAATTCCTTTCTTAGCCTACATCCACACTGCATCTGAGGTATAGTCAGCATGTGTTTCTTATTAAAAGAACTAGAAATCAGGGGTGAAAAAGTTTCTGTATATTGTTCGCTGAAATGAGAATTAATGATAACTGATTAGATTCTAGCACACTTCCCATGACTGTCCATGTAAGTTAGCTGCTAAGAAAAGCCAAATTAAATTTTTATTACATGGTAAACCACGCAAAATACCCAACCCCTCATCCCCCTTATTTTTTCCTTTCAGAAATATTTGGAAAGTTGCTTTAGTGCCTTGAGTATAGGTTGTTACAAGGTTTTAAATATATAATTAAATCACTTTAAAATTTTGGTAAGTTAAACAGAAAGACTGACCCTCAAACAGTATAATAACGTCTTGTTTTGCTGGCAACATTTACTCTGATGTACAGGCTGGCTGGCTGTAGATCAAAACTGGAGGATTTATTGATTAAAGTCTTCCTACAGTGGGGATTAAAAAAGTATGCCTTATCTTGCTATCTATTTGAAAAATATAGATTCCTGTTATTTGCTGAAGTAAGGGAATCTTGGCAGTATCAAGTTCTTTACATGAGGACTGACATGACTAGCTGCTTCTTTGAAGATTTACCTCACTATCTTGGAGGAACAGTCCAGCCAGCCTGGGAACAGAAGTGCTGCATCTGGGCAGCCCCTTCCCCAGACCTCTGACTAGCATTCAGCTGGCTCTGCGCCTGTGAGTAGGTTGTTTTGGGGGTTTCGTTTTGGTTCAGTCATTTGTTGTTGTGAATTTTTGGTTTGGTGTTTATTCCCCAACTACTGTTCTGGGTTTTGTTCATGTGCAAATAAAATTGAGTGCAAATTGGTTTTAGGTTACAGCCTTCACTTAAACCACTGCCATCAGAAGAGGGGTAGCCAGCATGGACAAGGAAGTGATTGTCCCTCTCTACTCTGCCCTCGGGAGGCCCCATCTGGAATACTGTGTCCAGATCTGGGGCCCCCAATACAAGAAGGATGTAGAACTGTTGGAGAGGGTTCAGAGGAGGGCCACAAAGATGATTAGAGGGCTGGAACACCTGCCCTACAAGGAGAGGCTGGGGGAGCTGGGCTTGTTCAGCCTGGAGAAGAGAAGGCTGCGGGGGGACCTCATTGCAGCCTTCCAGTACCTGAAGGGAGCATACAAACAGGAGGGGATTCAACTTTTTAAAAGAGCAGATAATGGCAGGACAAGGGGGAATGGATTAAAACTAAAGGAAGAAAGGTTTAGATCAGATATTAGGGGGAAGCTTTTTACAGATAGAGAGGTGAGGTGCTGGAACAGGCTGCCCAGAGAGGTGGTAGATGCCCCATTCCGGGAGGCATGCAAGGCCAGGTTGGATGGAGCCCTGGGCAACCTTCTGTAGATCCAGGACTGGAGGTTGGTGGCCCTGCCTGTGGCAGTGGGGTTGGAGTTCTATGATCCTTGGGGTCCCTTCCAACCCATGGCATTCTATGATTCTGTGATTCTATGATCACTGAGAAGACATTCAGAGGCATACTTAGAGAATGGCACTGTATCACTGCAGCAGCAGGAGAACTGGGTGAAGCTTTATTTTGTCCCATGTGAGAGTACTTAGGGAATGTCATAGGAAGTAGGTTTGTTTAATTTTTGGACCTTATTCAACAAGGACCAACTCAGACCCAATTAACAAACAGCTACTTAGAAAAGTAGTCCTTTGTGGTTTAAAATGTGTCCTGAGATTTTTTTAAGGAATTGTTTGCAGTGCACAAGCGTTGGACAAATAATGCATGCAAATAAATTACAGCCTGTGATTTTGTGACCAGTAGCACTAATTTCTCCTGAGAATAAACTTCAAATATTCTAAACAAGTTACTTGCAAGCCTGCTTTTAGGGTTAAAAGCTTAGTAAGAATTTCCATGAAATGGAAAGAGTAACTAGGGTATGTGGATTTACAGCACCAACTGAGCAAGTGGGGCTGAGCACCATCCCACTCAGGACAGAAGCCACAGCAGATGGAGACCACATTCTGGTCCCCCTCAGTCCCCTTGATCAATTCATTTAGCTGGAAATCTTGCATCAAATGTGACTGCGGTTTCCTAAAGGCCATTCCTACTTCTAGAGCTGAGTAGAAAATAGCAGTTCTGTTTCTGTGAAGATTCACACTTCTGATATTTATCTTCCATGTTCCAACTATACAAAATACAATAACTGTTCTCTGTTCAGTGTGGCTGGGCTGGAGGATGAGAGCTTGGGACCTTTGACTTCAGGAGACAGCTACATTTCTGAGGAGTCAGAGAGGATTGCTGGCAGTAAACCAAACAGTGTCTGGTTAGAAACCAGCTGATGGGGAGATTTCAAAACATAAGTCCTGTTACAATCCTGAAATCCTGACTAATTTTCAGCAGAAGCTTTGTTCCACAGGTATGTTTTGATGTCAGAAAGTAAAATTTTCGTTATAATTTGCCTTTCTTTCTATTTAGAATTATAGAAGTACTGCTACCATACCAAGTAGTTAGCGTAAAAGCCTGCCCACCAAGTTCACAGTAATGGAGTAATGCACATCTTACTGGATTTTCAGAATAATTTGTAACATATTGGATTTTATGTACTATTCATTTGGCTTTCCTGTTATTCATTATTCTCCTCATATGAAAAGTCATATATAACACAGGGTATTTTTTCTAATTTCTACTTTCTTGTCTATTTTTCCTTTGATCCCCTAATGAATTAAAGACATTGTAACTGTTTCTGTATTGTAAATTCGTGGTGTTAATTTGGCGACAGCACCTGGTTTTTTTCGTCCTGTGTTCTGCTCAGTCAAGCACTGCCCAAAAGAGCTAAACCAGAAGACAAATGCAGTGTAAGCATTTATTTTGAATTATTATGATTAATGTGATTGATTTGTGAAAGGATGAAATTATATTGTAAAGTTAATCATTAGAGAAAATTTATGCCTGATAGATCTAAGCTTAATATATTGGGCTTTTCTTTTCACTGAGTCAATATAGATTGACAAGTCATACTTTCCATTCAAAGAAATGTTAAATGTGTTTACAGATTTTATGAAAGACTGAAGACAACATCAGTTTAACAATGTTTTCTGTCAAAGGCTACAATAATAACCTGATTTCTGCTCTCAGTCATGTGGGCATATCTGTCAGAAGTGGTAGAGCATATTGGTTAAGTAGAGTAGAATTTGGAATAGCCATCTTGTAATGCTGGAGAAAAAAAAAACAAAACCAAAAACCACCAAGAATTGTTTGAGGGGTTTTCTGTGGTTTTGTTTTTGGTTTTAATTCTGCAAGTAGAGGTGACTGTGAGGTAAAGCAGACACGTTATGAGAACTGGCAGCTCTGAACAACTTGTCTGCTAGGGCACACTCTGACGTGAACAAGACACTACCTTGAGTGGAAACATCACAGTAAAAGGTGATAGTGGTTTTGGCACAGCATCACATTACAGCAAATGCCATTGAACTTCTGCGGTGTTGATGAGTATCTTTGTGACCCAGTAATGTTTCCCCTAGTGCTCACATTTTGTGGTTCTCTATGGAAGCACACAGTGCCCCTGTGTGCTGGTGGGATGGATCCTGCTCCAAGCACTCCATGCCTTGCATTGTATGCTATGTGCTTTGCACTGATGTTGGTCCTGGTAACTTGTCTCATCCCTCACAGCCCTCAAACAATAGAAAGCTATGTGGCCCTTATCATGTATATTTAAAATATTCCTTTGCAATATACCCTGATCCGTTCATAGGTATTGTGCCTTTTTAAAAAATAAACACTAAAATCATATACATTCAAGACCCTTGTTCAAATATTAGAAGAGAATTTGAAGTTCGAGCTTTTAGAAGTCCAGAATTGTCATGGTTAACTTTGGTTTTCTGGCTACACCTGGCCTGGACACATGCACTCTCTGCTGGGTAAAAAACTGCCTGGATGGCCGGGTTGAAAGAGCTGTGGTAAATGGAGCTAGGTCCAGTTGGTGAGGCCACTTCTTAAATACTGTGTTCAGTTTTGGGCCCCTCACTACAAGAAAGACACTGAGGTCCTGGAGCATGTCCAAAGATGGGCAACCAGGCTGGTGAATGAGCTGGAGAGCAAACCTTATGAGGAGCGGCTGAGGGAGCTGGGGGTATTTAGTCTGGAGAAGAGGAGGCTGAGGGGGAACCTGGAAGGAGGTTGTAGAGAGATGGGTGATGATCTCTTCACCCAAGCAACAGGACAAGGGAGAATGGACTCAAGCTGCACCAGGAAAGGTTCAGATTAGACATTAGGAGAAAGTTCTTCACTGAAAGGGTTATCAGGCATAGGAACAGGCAGCCCAGTGAGGGGGTTGAGTCACCAACCCTGGATGTATTCAAAAGATGGATACATAAGGTAATCAGGGATATGATTTAGTTGCAGACAGGTATGGTTGGAGTCAATAATGGCAAAGGTCTTTTCCAACCTAGTGATTCTATGCTTCTGTGAAAATTTTGTTTGCTTTCCATAGGAGGGAACCACTTGCTTGGGATCTTATGTTTTGTTAATGTATGTTAACAAACGAAGCATGCTTGCTTGAGGCAACCCAGTAATCTGTTGGTAGTCAACAAGTTATTTAAGACTATAGAATCATAGAATGTGTTAGGTTGGAAAGGACCTTTAAAGTTCATCTAGTCCAACCCCCTCCTGTAAGAAGGGACATTGTCACTAGATCAGGTCAGTCAGAGCCCCATGAAGCTTTGAGGACATCCTGAATTCTCTTTGATTTTGATGTGGCTAAAGATTTGAAGGCTTCAGAAATCATTATGGAATCTTACACTATTTGACAAATACTGAATGTTTATAACATACAATATTTCTTCGCACTCTTCTGAGAGTGCATCTTAGCACTCTGCTGTAATATATGAAAATCAGTGTATTTTAATTTCCTTTCATGCACTTCTGGACCATACAAGATCCAAAACATGTAATTATAAGTCTGTCACCATGTCTTATATTGCACTAGTTCAGAACAGCAGAACTTGAGAGCTAAGAACTGTTTCTAGGTCTTTAATTAACTTTCTATATGAACTTTATCTCTGTTTCTTACACATGGAATGGCAAGGCCTTCTTTTCTTTCTATTCACAAGTATGATGTAAGGTTGATTAATTATTTTGAAAGTCTTTTGATATGCAAATTATTAATGTACTAGTATTAAATTATACTATTAAATTTAGCTGTAAGTGTTAAAAGTGTACCTGTCCTGGTCCTGGCCAGGCCAATCAGCCTCCCCAAGGAGCAAGTCCAGGTGAGCTGAGTCATTCTGAGTCTGACAGGGGTGTCTGCTCAGTCCTTGCATCTGCAGCTCGCTCTCTATGATGGTCAATAAGGGTCAATAAGGTTCTCTGTGTTATCACGGGTGTGAGTGTAATTGGTTGTTATTGTTCCTCTTTCACAGTGCTTTTGTCAGTAAACTGTCCTTATCCCAACCCATGGAGCCTCTGGCTCTTCTCCTGGAGTGAGGAGGAAAGTGTGGTGCTCAGCCACCATTTGTGGCTCTACCACTGCAGTATCCTAAAACAAATAGGCGGCGCTGATTTAAACGTGCATTGACAATTTTAACTTCCATTTTTTCTGATGTCATAGTACACCTCTTCTCATTTATATCATCTCAGGTTCTTGATGTTTTCTGGGGTGTTTTGAGTAATAGGAAAATTCTTGTTAGTTTTGCTTACTTTTGTTGTTTGTTTTCCAATTTCCAGTTTTGAATAGAAATACCATGTTGCAGAGAATGATAATTTTTTCTATATACATTACTTGGATTTTGTTCTCGTTGCTACACATGTAACTATTAGAAGAAAAAAAAAGGAAAAAGAAACCCCCCTCAATTATAATATCTCTATTGAACTTTGAGTAATTAAACGAAGTCTGTAATATTTTGGCAGCAGTAGGGATTATTGTTTGCTTGTGTGCTTCAGGGGCAAGTTTGAATAAGAACAAAGTTTATTGGTGGTAGATTCAATTTGCTTAAAAGAAGGCACTACATCTGACAAGAAGCATTTCTTCAGGCACTCTACATTTACTGCCAGGTAAATACAGCTGTCTGGAATAGCTCCATCTGGTGAGTCACAGCATACAGCAAAGCCCACCTCTGCTCACTCTTGTAGTTCTTTGACAGTAATCTGGATCTGCAGAGAAGTCATCATCTTGTGCTTCTGTTACTTGGAGATCTTATTCTGAAAATGTGTATTACTTGTGAAGGCAACACTGAACTGATGTAACTGTTTGTATTGCTTAAGCATCCTTTTTCTTATTTATTCTCCTCCTTTCTTGATGAGGAAAAAAAAAAACCAAAACCAACCTGAAAGCAAAACAGAGAGGTTTTCCTTATTGTATTCCCAGACCAGCACAAATCAGAAATGTCAATACCTTGAAATATATAATCTGATCCTTGAGACCCCAGAGCTTCTCTACAGGCAGCACTTCTAAGTGCTGATGCCACCCCAACCAATGAAGAAGTTTATTGATTTAGATTTGTCAATGTTTAATTATGCACCATTACAGAAATATATGATGTCAATGAAAAAGAGGGATGTATGAATAAAAAATTCTTTGCAGCAGAAGAGCTACATGTAGAGCAAAGCTTTTAGCTCTGGCTTTTAAAGTTGAACAGTTATTTTTTTCATGTAAACAATTTCACCCACCAGAAGAGTACAAATTTGTTTGAGAGGAAGAAATCGCGCATCTAGGAACACAACTTCTTTCTTTGTGTGTTCAGATGTCTGCTTGCATCCAAAGAAATATGTACTCGTCCACTCTGTAAATATCATCAGTTCCATGTACAAGTGTGATTAAAGACCTGGAATAGATCTTAGACAAAGATTTATTCAGAAAGAAATGACGCTGTAGTGATGTGGCTCTCATTAGGGTGACACCACAGTGGTGACACAGAATTCTTCTGGAAAAGAATGAATCCTGAAAAGAACTCAAGACCTGACACTATTAAGTGTTAAAAACGCCCAAACCAAATGATAGAATAGTCATCATTTATTGCGTTAGTTTTTTGGCATAAACAGAATTTCTAATGACTTCACACTGATAACTGTGTATTCAGGGTCATTGAAAACACATAGCTGACCTAGGGGACTGCCAAAGTCCATTTGTATTTGGCTTGCTTTTTCTTAAGTGTGTACCATATCGCCTTCTCATTGAATTTCCTGTCTCTTACCTCAGTGCTATAAACACAATTTGTCAAATAATTGTTCTGCCTTTAAGAAATACACAACGGGTGTTCGAAGCTCCAAGAACTGTGTATAAAATGCCGCTGTGCAGTCTTGCAAATCGGGTCTCAGAAGATCAGTTGGGAAGATGGCCTTGGGTGCTGGGTGAGCAGTTGCAGGACTGGGTGTGTGAACCTGACCTGGCAGGTTCTTAGGTACTCCACAGGATTTCAAGAAGGGCTGAAGACACTGAGGATATGGGCTGCAGGCCTCCATTTCTTTGTGTTGTTGCTTTCTCTCCTGTTTTTTCTGTATGTACGAGTTTCTTAGGATCAGAGATAAGCTCTTCAGTATCCAAATCTGGAGGGAAGCATCCTTAAATTATGAGCGTATAATTTATCTTTGGTATTAATAATGGGGGAACAAGAAGGATGGTAACACTTTGAAAAGCCCTGTGAGATCTCCTGTTAGTCATTTAACACTGTGGACTTGCTTCTCCTAAGCCATTATGAATTCAGTGTGTGAAATCTTTGAAAATTATCTAATTGGAGAAGGTTGTCTTGCATTTGACCATTTTCTTTTTGCAAACCATTGATCTGCTGATATATTACAGTCAACCAGCTCAATGCACCGTTGAGATATTTTATTGTAATACATTAACAGAGCAACGGTCATTGATTGATAACAGGGGAGCAAACGAAGATTTCTTCTGTATGTTTTGCTTAAAATAAAATATATAAAAAAGATATGCTGAGCAATATTCTGTTCTCACTCCATTACAAATCCAATACCATTTCATTGACATCTGTGGGGTTTCTCCAGAGTTAAGGTGGTATGGCTGAGAACTGAATTTGTCTTGCTTGCACTAACATGCAGTCAACATCCTCTTAACCAGGCAGAAATTCTGATCTCAGATGCTTTCTTTGTATTTAAATGGAAATCAGGTATACAGTTATAATTTGAGTCTAGAATGATATTTGCTAGCTTTCAGACAGATTATATTTAAGCGTGCACTTATTTCTGTGTATATGTGTCCTTCTTTGAATAATGAATGGGATGAATAAAGACACACTTTACCTCCTGGAAAAGGACCTGACCTCTTATTCAAATTCGCATCTTAAGCCAGTTTTTGCTGCTTTTCTTTCTTTCCTTTTTTTTTTTTTTTAGGTTATTTTAATAAGGAATTGCTTTGTTTCATGAAGAGCCATTGCCATGCTAATGGTATCTCAGCTGTAATCTAAAGTGAGCATTTCCACTGGGGGGGGGGGGGAGGGGAGTGAGAAGTGGGAGGAGATAAGAAAAAACAAAAAAGCATTGTTTAGTCTTTAGGTCAATTGAATCTTTGGCTTGTCGGCCAGATCTGTCAGCACTGGTGCCAGTTACTGAGCCTGGTGACTTTTAAGATATCAGCACTTGTCTTTTGGGGATTGGGCTGTGACTTTCACAATCATTTTATACAAACGGCTACGGGATAGAGCCTTTCTAATCCGAACACATTGGAACTGGTTTACCATTTGGATTAGTGAAAGTTCATGCTACTGCATGGTGTACCTTCCTGAGATGTGCACTTCAGGTTGGTTTTGTTCATGGAAATTAAATCTTTTGGCAAAAGGTAAGTTAAAGAAGCAGTGGCATTAAAGTCCATCTAATAAGAGTAGTAACACACATTGCAGAACACAGGCTGGAGCATGAGCAACAGATTTACGTTTCTCTGACCAATGTGCCTTGTGTTAGAGACCAGTGTGCTGTTACACCGAAAGCCCTGGAAGCTGTGTTCAGGAGTTTTTTATTTGTATGAAATCAAATGGGGATTTAGTGATTTAAGAATCTGAATTTCAAATGTAAAAAGTCATTTAGTTTCTTGAGTAATACTGAAATTCTAGGTCATGATTTGTAAATTGTATGTTGTGGATGGGCTACGACTTTTTTCAGCTGATCCATTTACAATAATGCTTTTTCTATAATGCATTGTTTAGTGCAATAGCACAGTAATAATTTGCCTATCCATGTTAACTCTCATTTCCCTTAAGAGTTTCCAATTACTTTATTTCAGGTTATATACATACAAGTGGTTTCACTTTTTCTTTTTTCCACACTCTTTTTTTTTTTTTTTTGTAGACCTCATTATAATCTCATGGTTGTGTTTGGGTTTGCAAGACTTAAGAAGAACAAACTGTATTAAAAATTCTTTGCTGTAATTCAAAATAGACTTAAATATTTTTATCTGCGTTACCATTTTAAATCCTTTTGTGAACAATTTGAAAACTGTTTATATACACAATTACCTCCAGATAATTTTAAAAGCAAGAATGGCCTTCACTTGGTATTCCTGCAAAAAGCCATCCTGCGTAACACTTCACAACCTGAATCAAAGTTCTTTAAAGGAACCAGAGTACTAGAACCCTGGTGTGCTCACCTCTAACTTTGGCTATGATCCTGCACTTTTAATAGTTAAATATAAAAATGTGATTTGAAAGTACTTGAAAAATTTAACTAGAAACAGAAATTCTATATTTATTTGGGGGCAAATTTTGTGAAACCAAAACATTTCAACTGAAAAGGATATAATCTTATTAGTTCCATATATTCTCTAGAAGAATTGTAGTTCTGATTCTTTAACTGTTATGATCCTATATCTGTGTTCACGGGACTAAATTTTATGTGCTATATGAAGATGCATTTCTTCTGAAGAGGAAAATTTCTGCTAAAGAGCTTGAAAGATACAATCAGATACATAAGGAACAGGTTAGAGAGGTACTCAAATGTCCTGTGTATGACGAGTAACAAGTGGCATCATATTAAAATAAAAATTTATGTATGTTTATGTGTGCATATATACATAGTGCTTTTATTCTCTGATTTTAAACCTTTTTTTTTTTTTAACCATAGAAAAGAATAGCTTTTGCACAGAGAATATCACTTAGTTTAGAATCACATTTTGGCCTTGTCTATTGCTGAACCATGTTTGAAATCTGTGCTCTCAGACCTTTACTTGTGACATTCCATTTTATATTGCTTCAGTGTTTACAGAGAAGAGAAGGTTGTTGGTTTGGGGTTTTTTAAGCAAACCATCACTTCCTAACTCACTAGTTCGTGCTAAATTGGTTTCCATTTTAGCAGTATGAACTTGTCTTAGTTCTTGGAAACATGCTTCACTGAATCATCAATCACTGTCTTCACTATGATGGTGGTTTTATTTATACAGCTGCATGAAATGTTCACTGTGAAGTATTACACCATATTAAGTTCTTGTGGTTTTGTGCTTTGTTTGTGACTGTGTGATTTGCTGAAAAGCTACACTGTGGTTCATAAGCCTTTATGTAAACGTGGTCTTATTTTTGAACTAACTTAGACTAGCTTAGGGAAGGCAGAACTATTTGTGCTATTAATACATTAATTAAGTGGATTTAACTCTTTGTTCATAGCTTGCTTGTAAATGACAGATTTTAGGATCATATTTCCTACTCAAAATTGTCCAGAATATATTATCTATTGACAAATTCTTGCCTCTGGACTGCCAGTACGCACATAAAGCATTATTTCTGAATTTACTTTTCAAGCTGGTAGGGTAATTTTCTTCCCATATATTTAATCCTAAATGTGATGCAATTACTATTAAGGAATTACAGAATAACTGAATGAAGAAAATACTGAGACTTTTTTTTTTTCTTTAGAAAAAGATAAGTAAGGCTCAGGTAATTTAATTATGATACATTAACCTTTTTTATCCCCTCAATTATCCAACCCCTTTTGTATTCTGGCAATGCTCACAAACACAAGATTTTTCAAAACTTCTTATTTCCATCTGACTGAGGGATCATGACCTAAATTGCTGAATGCTAGACTTTTTTGCTGCTTACAGCAAATGTTTACATTTAATTTTCTCTTGCTACATTGATACCACAGAGTAATGCATGCTATACTTCTGAAGAATTCAGTGAGATCCTTGTATAGTTACCATTTCTGTGCTGAATATAGCCATTGCTGCATTAAACAGTGTAAAAGTGCATTGATGTAATGCTACTCATTTGCCCATTTCAAATTATTAAATGTATCTTAACGGCAGGCATCTGTCCTGAGACTTTAGGGCAAGGCTATTTTATACATATGCTGTTGCATAGGGGCTGTTTACCATAGTAAATGGTTCAGATGTGAATATGCATTATTGTCTATCAATTTAATCAAGTTCCCCAAATTTCTGCCACTACTGTTCACAGGGAAATGAATAATGAAAAGAATAAGAAGAGAATCCAACTTCAAAGTTGTTGTAATCCCTTGCTATTTGCACAGCTGCAATCATGAGACATTCATATTTTTGTTGTGAATATTTGAATCTGAATATCAAAGTGAAACTTACAGAATGCCACCCTGTTGACCAACATAATAGAAAATATTAGTACAAATCTCTCAAAGACTAATTCTTGGGCAGGCATGAATAATGTCTTATTGAAAATAATTCTTGTTCAAAGCTGCAATGATTTCTGCAATGTATAGAGCAATCAAATCAAGCCTGAATACACAGATAGAAATTTGACTCATAATGCAAAGAATTCTTTTATTAGTAATTTTTAAAATGGAAGGTAATTTCCAAGCATCTTCATTGTAGTTGCCTGCTCAGGTCCCAGGCCTGGGTCTATGGGGTTTTTTTCCTAATCAAACAAAGAAATATCCAAGTTTTTATTGTAGTCCATTGTAAAAACAATGGTGTTGAAATAGTTGCCTTGATGTAAAATCCCCATGGAGAACAACTACAAGTAATTTTGCAGAGCACAAGGGTTCCAACCAGCCTAATATGCTTTACCTGCAGTCTGCTTTCACTAGCTGCCTACAGTGAGGCTAAAAAAATAGTCATCAAAAATCCCAGAAACATTTTATCCCCTGATTTATTTTTCTAGCAGAGGAAATTTTTCTGTTTGCTTGTATGACGAATTGGCACTGATTAGCTCGTTATTTTCAATTTGGAAAGTACAACTATCAATATAGCAATACCTGAAAAGTCATCTTTGACTCAAAATGTTGGATAAACCAAACATTTTATTCACCAAATATTTATGGCTGTAGTGCTTCACTGTTTCAAGTAGAGATGAAACAGAAGTGAGACACTGACTGAAGGGAATTGGGAAGGATGATCATCTATATAGATTTTATTTTAAAATCCTGAAAATAAAAGGGAAAAATACAATAAAATAGTAATAACTTTTAAACCTCTAAAAATTAGGATTGGTCCTAAAGTGTTTTTTTTTTCTAATTTGTTCATTACAGTTTGTGTTATCAAAAAAAAAAAAGTCTTTGCAGTCTTGGTATGACAATTCCATAAACAAAGTGAAGACGTAAGAGATTAAAATGTTAAAAGGAGAATTTAGGATTTTTAAATGTATGTCTAGATTCCAGATGGTAAGAGCTGTTCTGCCCCAGTGGCACCATTCTTCATAAATCAGATTCAAAATGTGGAAGGATCAGAAGAATTTCCACTATCTCAACATGTTTTGTTAACACTATTCATCATATCTTGTAAATTTTGCTTTCTTAAATATTAAAAATATATCTGGAATAATTAGAGGTAAAGATTCAAGAAACAAAACCTAATGGCAATGGTATTGTCAAAGTGACAGTAAAATGTATCTAAAATAAGTGAAAGCATACAAATTAATCACTGTCTTTCTATATACCACCCAATACTAACAGAACCACAAACCCCATGTATTTAAACCTACATTTTACAAAAGCTCACTGGCAAAAATCAATAGAAAGCTTTAGTGGGCAGAATGTGTGTAATAGTAACAAGTAGAAAGGTTAGTGTAGAAGTTAATGGTTCTATCAAGAATAAAACAGAGTTAAAGTCTGAAGGAAAGCTCTACCTCAAGTGGTTCATTAACCTCTGAGAACTCCAGTGTATCTTCAAAGTAAAGATTACAACAAACCTGACTCAGTCACTAGTAGCACTTGTTAGCTCTTGGCTTCAGAAATCAACAGCTTTTTCATTTGCATTATGAAACTACCACAAAGCTTTCATTCCACTAGGTTGTTTGACCCTGTAAACTAACTAGATTAGTTAATCCAAGGTCACGTAGAGCAGTGGGAATGATGTTGAATACCTTACCTAAAGCCAGCAGTATACGCTCACAAATAGCTGGAAATTTCATACTGAAATGATCAATAGGGAAGAACATCCAGAGTTAATTGGCATAGCAATGCCAGGAAGCTAGCATTGCACTGATGGGGCTGGAGATAATTTTTATTAACTCAGGTATGTACCATTGCAGGCTTCCTAAAACAGCTAAGAAGTGTCAGAGTTTTACTGCCAGAAGCCTCACTGCAAGGTGGGTGCTGGATTAGAGGCCGATCATGTCTATCTGCCTTTTCCTCAGCAGCAGTCACTACTGATGGGGAGCTGATATTGGTCCCCTTCTTCATGCAGCTCTTCTACACCTCCACCTGGAACTCCACTTGTCACCTAGTTTTCTTGGCACAAATATTTGCCCTTCACAGTTAATGGGACAACTGAAATGGTCTGGAATAAGCAGAAAACTTGTACATGCAGTGCTGTTGTTCAGGCCTATAATTGAGGCTTCAGATATTTCTACTGGTATCACATGAAAACGAACGGGAAGGTAGGAACTCTGTAAGCTACTACTGTGTCCAAACTAACAAAAAACTTGGAGAGGTTAGTAACAGGCTACCACATGTGGTAGTGTATTCCATTCAATAAAAAATATAAAACTGAACTGTTGCCATGTTGCCCATTAGATCCTGGGAAAAGCCAGCACAAATGAATTTTGCAAATGCGACCAATGAAGTCCTTTTTGAATAGTAAGAACAGAAAATTTCTTGTGGTATATATTTTTATTTTAGTTATATGGATTTATAAATATGCACTCTTCTTTACATATAATGTTTTGAAACTAATATCTATGATCTAATATTATTGTATTATAGTAGTGTGGTTGTATATTCTGCATAATTACATATATTCCAAAATATTTTTCAATAGGAGAATGCTATATTCGTACCCCAAGGATTCCTACTTACAGTGTCTCAAATTCCCTTTTGTTTCAGGCTTTGTATCTGGTATTCAATAGGAAATAAATGACAAAATGAAATAAATATAAAGAACATACTTTTGGAGAAAAACGTCTCATGTAAGTTAAAACATAATTTCATGTGGGGAAATTCAGGCAGGAAATTTAAATGGAAAATGCCTGAAAAATCTCACTTTGCATAGACTCCTGAAAATTGCGCTGATCATTTGGGTCACATTTTTGCATCTCCGTCTAAGCTACTGCTGCAATTTATCTGCATTAAGGAACCTTCCATAGTCAGTGCACTTAGTTTCAAATTTCACATCAAACTATAATGACACAGGTATATGTAAAATCCAATTCACTCTTGACATGGTAATCAAGAACCTTCAGACATACAATGTCAGTCAGTTTCATAACTGGACTTTGGTCAGACCGTTTCCAGATAAACTATTTTCAGGACAAATCGCCAGGGAGTGCACCCTATCAAATACCTTTTTTTTTTTCACTTCCCAGTGTAATAGAATAACAATTCAGTTAAAGTATGACCATAGTTGCAAAACCGTAATTCAGTTTGCTATGAAAGAACTACAGGGAAAGTTGGTAACTGTCAGATGTATTATACTGTAATGACCCAAAGATAAAAATGATGGCAGCCAAAGGGACAGTTGGGACCAAGAACCATTAGCTACACATTGACAATTCAAATGCATTTGTACAGTAGCCAGTTAATTTCAGTCTCCAGTCTTTCTACTATTTTTTTCCCGTTTTACTCTTCCTATCTTCCCCTACCTACTGCTGTAACTTTTCTTCCAGCAAGTTTTAGGGTGGAAGTTTAAATGAGCATCTGCCGCAGCACCAATGCCAACGCTAGCTGGCCATCAACCAGCGGGGCTACTCTTGCATGGGATGCCTGGCTCCCCTTTGGAGACTGTGCTTAACCTTTATGACATACTCAGATTCCACCAGCTTGGTGCCTCAAATCCCACATTCCCTCTTCTCTCCAAATTTTCCACTCGGTAATGTATTCTGATGGGGGGACTGACACCCCCGCCCTTCATTGTCCTTCACGTTTCTTTGCGAGTCAAAGAGTTTTTATTTTATTTCACGTTGGTTAATTACCTTTATTTTTGCATTAAAAAAGTGAAATGGGGGGGATTCAGTTCATAATTAGGGGAGGAGTCGTTTTTGGACTGAATCCCCCACATGAAATCTGTTATAAATGGATTCTGCCAAATTGCTGAACAGAGTGCAAATTTGTAGTGTGCCAGTTTTTTAATAGGTTTAGTTCTTTGGGCTCTTTCTGCAAGTCCAACCCTCATGTCATTTCACTGACACTTTGTCCTTGGAAATCTTGTTCCATAACCTCCTTTTAAAGCTAAGTGATACACATGCTTAAGCCTTCCCAGCTGTGACAGCTCAAGACAAAAAAAAGTCAGCCTAGGTTTTGGCACACCTAGGGTCTTCTTAAAGTAATCTCATTTGTGCTTGTCCTAGAACTGTTCTTATTAGTCAACATCCTTATCTCATATCCACAGCTGAGGATGGTATTGTGGCTTCCCAAAGCACGGTTACTACACTGGCTAAAGGGACATCCAGATCTTAGTTACAGCAGACACCATCTTTGGAATTGACTCCGATGAAAAAATTGCTGAAGCCCTTCATCTGTTTTATTTCCCTTGCTTGAATGATGGGTTAAACAGGCATACTTAAGAGTACAATAGCTCCCGCCATTTGAAATGCTAATTTTCGTCTTGGCCACAATATGTTGAGTATATCAACCCCTTTTATACCTTATTGGTTATAAAGATAATGAGATTCTTTTAAAAGAACAGCATAAAAGCCATGATATTCAGTATTCAGATTCTCCTCAAATCTAGCTCATGCATGCAAGGACTGAGAGCAACTTCAGACATAGGAAAAGCATTGTTTAGATTTGTAACATATTTATAGTTAAAACATTGGCACCTCAGAGAAGCGCTTCTTCACACTGGATAGAGGCAACTGGTAAACACTGAAATTTGTTCCTGTCTTAGAAGGCCTGCTGAAACTTCTAAAATATTTTTCTTGGAAATGGATCCGGTGATCCAGCTATGTATACTCTTGCTATATTTTCAGTTTATTTGAACGCATTAATATATCGCACAAGCACCTTTGCAAAAGACCAGTCAAACAATAAAAACAAACATGTTGTTCATCCAGATTGTCTGCTGTTGACCCAATCTGTGCCTTGTATTTTCCAGGCTGTAGTGTAAATGTTTCCAGGGACAGATGTTGTGAGAGAGATCTGATAACATCTGATGCTACTTCCAATCATTTCCAACGACACTTTCCAAAGCAGAGATATATTACACATATTTGCTTTGTAATTTGTGTTTTGGTTCATATTACATTTATCTAATATAATGACTGATACTTAAAAAAAAAATCTTTCTATAAAAATGAACTTTTGTATCGCCAGTACTACAACAGCGTGAGAAGACAGGCTTCAGAAAAAATAGTCCTCGGTTTTTCAGTTATCTGTCCAAGTTTGCAAAAATATTGGCAACTTTTAAGATTATAAAAACCTTTGCTACAGAATTTAGGTAGAAGGAGAAAACATATCATTGTAGAATACCAAATGTGAACTGTTAAGCTTTATTTCCTCGTTTTATGACATTAACCACAGTGCAGAATTGTGAGTGAAAGTAAAAGGAATTTCTGACTTCAACTGAAATTTCAGGTCTGAAGTTCAGTTTAAATAGGTGGATATCATCCATTCCAATAGATCACTTGGAGGATTTACCTTTGCCGTGAAATAACATTTAAAATAAACAAATTTTTGAGCCTTCTTCATTTATTAATAAAGCTTCAGAATTCTTTATTTTCTCAAGAAATACAATATTTCTGAAAAAACAATACTTTTTTTGTGAAAAAAATGTATTTTTAAAATAAAAACATTTTATTATTAGATAAAATCTTTAAAGAGACTTGCAGAACAGATTTTTCAAATATAGCGTCTATCGTAAGTTTTTAGTCATGCCAGGTCTCCCACAGGAATAAAAATTGTAAACATAGTTTTTTTTAAAAGGGAAAATATCTATAATGGAAATGAATTCCCAAAAGCCCTTTCCTATATCAATGAATTATTGCTTAAATTTTCTCTTCCTGATTACCTACAGAACAAGGCCCTGAAAAGCTGCAAGTTTCTCTAGTTGATAATATCAGATAATGTTCCATTTTGGATCCATGGAGGAGAAGATCTCCAGGTATTGCTATGTTGATAGTTGTACTTTCCAAATTGAAAATAATGAGCTAATCAGTGCTATCTCATCAGAGCAGGGTCAAACAGTGTGGCAAACGAGTGTGCGGTTTAGCAAGGGTCCCACTCAAGCTCACTGCAGTTCCTTCTTAAAAGTGTTCGCATGTGCCTTAGATGTTCCCTGTCTGGCAGTGGGGAACCACTGGAGCAAATGATAACAGTAGAGATTTTAAATAGCATAGCTCTCCTTGGAAAAGTTACTTTGGTAAAGCATCTTTGATACAACAGATTTGACTATTGCCTTTAGCAAAGCTAGTTCTTCAAATCCGAGTGATGTATTATTTTGTTTTTCCTAGAACTTCAAAAGTGAGGAGGAGGAGCACTGGAGGAGATTTGTAGTGTCTCCAGAATTATTAAATTGTAGTAGTGGGTACAAACTGTACCTCAGAGCACTCTTCAATGAAATTACTATCCAGTTTAACAAAGAAAAAATTTTTCAAACAGTATATGAACTTTAGCAAAGACGTAGGTTTTAGTAAGGAGCGTGCGTCTCTGATGTCAGGAGTTTCTGGAAGAAACTGAAGAAAAAGGGGGGAAAGTTCAGATTATTTTTTTTTAATTTTGTCTCTCCGATGCTGTGCTTTAGGAAACCAGTTATCCTTCCCTCACCTGCACTTCAGGGCTTTGCAGAATATGCTTGTCATTACAATGTAATGATTTTTTAAAATATTGATTGTTCTCTATTTGTACCACCACAGGACAGAGATCAGCTTTTTGTTTTATTTTTTAGTACTTTTTTTCCTATAGATGAGGTCTCCACAGGAAACTTTAAGAAAATTTTGCCCTGTGCTATCTCACAGTGAGCTGAAAAAGAAACATCAAACTTAGGTTTTCTTTGTATTACTCATTTAATTATTTATGAACATATTTGAACATGTACCTTAGCAGCTCTACATCAGTCTGGAGGACTTTGAGGGAGCCAGAGTGAATTAGCAAGTTAAACTACATCGACAGATGCTTTGCATTGACAGAGCAATGCAAAGCATCTGGGTTAGTGTGCCTTAGATTTCCCTCTACCTTCTTTCCTCCAGGTTCACGTTGCTGCTTGGACCTCCCTTCTGTTCCCCTGTCTACATCTATCACAATTTCCCATTGTTTCCTTGCACTTGTGTATTCATGCATTTACCAGGGTTCTCATTCTTCTCTGCCCAGAGAGGTTGTGGAGTCTCCTTCCATGGGGACATTCAAAAGCACCCACCTGGACGCGTTCCTGTGTGACCTAATGTAGATGATCCTCTCCTGAAGGAGGCATTGGACTAGATAATCTTTTGAGGTCCTTTCCAACCCCTAACATTCTGTGATTCTCATAGTCCCCTTTTCCTAATCTCTGGTTATATATTTTTAAGAGAAATATTTTTAGGAATTGTGATTTTGGCTATGAATTTTCAAGAGCTAAGAGAAACCTTTTCTTACTTCAAGTTCATCTCACTTTCTGAAGGGCTCATTTCTTGCACAGTTACAAGCCGCATTAACTCTGCAACTTCTGTCTTAAAAAAAATAATCCCCACATTAACCCTTTTTCTGCATCTTGTGAGAGCAAAGTCAGCAGCGATGTTAGGTGATTGCTGCAACCATAATTCAGTAAGAAACAGTAGAAGATTCTCCCCAAGATGGCCACCCAAATGTCAGTAAACCAAGAGGTAATACAATCATGGATGGTAGGAAATTAGTCATTTGTAGCAGACCTTCACATCTATCATATAAATCTCTGCAATTCTACAACTGACCTTTCAAAATCAATAAGCCAGGTCACCTGAAACAAGGAAGTTTTCTTTAAAACAAAGAAAAACAGAACATGTTTGGACTTTGTCTGCTGTTTTCTTCTAAAGCAGAAAGTCACATTTTTAGCTCTCTCTTTATCAAGCCACAAGAGCTCAAAATGTATTACTTACTAAATGAAAGATGGTTTTCTTAATTCAGTCATCCGATTTCTGAACGTTACGAGTTGTATAGAAGGAAAAGCTTAAGCATATTTTTGAAGAGACAATTCTTTGTCTGTTCTTCCTGGCAACTGAGTTACAAAGTTCAGTGAAACTCAGTATAAACTTAATTATAGATTTAATTAGATTTTATTTTTTAAAGGATTGGAATGCCAGAATCTTTATGGAAGGCAGGGGTTTTCTTGTTTTGTTTTGGTGTATAAAACTGAGTCTGTGTTTCTTGCTGGTATAATCAAATCAAATGTTAAAAGTAATAAAGTTAATCAAAAAAGAGTACTGGATTCCAGCTAAAGGAATTATTGAAACTATTTCTAATCCATTTCTGTGTTTATTATCTAAAGAATATTATTGACCAGTTTGAAACATTTATTTACTGAGCATCCCACTTTGGCAATACTTTGTTGTTATTTCTTCAATACACAAAATGTAAATTAATAAATCACTGTTTACAGATGCTGAATATTATCTTTCTTTTTATTTTATATACAAATTAATGTTGTTGATATATATAGAGAGAGTTCTTTCCATGTGTCAGTATGTATTGACATGCTGGGTTTTTTACCCCGATAAAAATTATTATAATCAAAATCTATTTAGCTAACAGAAGCAACAAAGATCTTAATGTATGTGGTTTTGGTTTTCAGATTTTTTCTGCCTGTCTCTAATGGATCTCCTCAAACAGGAATGAGATGTTGCTGCCTCTGACCTTGTAGGGGAGAGATGGAGTCCCTTCCTCTGCTTCTGTTGCAGCCAGAGTTACTCATTGCTGGGGTGTGCCAGGAAGCTTGAAAGAGAGGTCATGCCTGTCCTGGCAAGGAGAGGAAAGGTGCAGGTGCTATATTTCTAAAGTAGAATGACTTTAAATTTAATTTGAACTTGTGCATTTATAAGTTCCTTAGACAATTAATCACATGTCCAAAGATCAGATCTGATTTTGACAATATTCTTAGGAAATAGTGTCCAAATATCCACATTGTGTGTGTAGTACATACTCATTCAAATTAACTAGGGATCTGTGGATGACAGTAAGATTATATCTATAATGTATGGAATGTAATGGAAATATCTCTTAGAAATGTACACACTGAATTCAAACTTTTGGAAAAATAGCTTTGGGAAGCCTGGTGTTTGAAAACATGATATATTTAAGTGTCATTGAGTAATAAGGCAAAGGGACAAATTTCAAGATCTACACTAACACAAAGTCAATAAATGCATGTGCAGTCCAAAGATGTGACAGACAGATATATTGTACAAAAAGGATTTCTCAGACAGATTCTGTCAATATAAATATATTCTGTCGACATACATGTGCCTTGTCATGCTGCCTTGTCATAATTGCAGTCTCAAGAGCTTTAATTATCTCTTTAAGCCATCAGTATTTACATTTGGTTTGTCTCATGGTCCTTCATTGCTAATGTGTCACAATCTTTTTTCTCCCATGTGGGGGTGACAACTGGTCACTCTTCATTAATAAAATGACAAGTCTCTTATCCACGTTGTACTTGCAATAAGCTTTAGGAAGTTAAACTTCAAGAGATTAAATTCCCTCCGTGGTTATTCTACAGAACACACACTTCAACAGAAAATGCTTGTACCTCATTGTTTTTCTCCTGCCAAAATTAATATCTGTTTTTCAACACTAAGTAAAGTTGAGATGAAAACAAAAATATGACTCACAGAATTCTGTAGTGAAACAGTAACATATATGGTCAATCTTTATAAAATGTAAAGTGAAAAGGAAAAAGGTATTCTGGTGAACACTGTCATTTTACTAATAGGGTAAAGGAAGTCTTCTAACACTATAGTTTAGACACTCCTCACAAAAATACAGCAAATTAAGTTTTGGTTCTGAAATCCAACATTACCCCTAGACTTCATAGAATCACAGAATAGTTGAAGTTAGAAGGGACCTCTGGAGGTCATCTTGTCCAATCCCATTGCTCAAGCAGAGTCACCTGCAGCAGGTTGCCCAAGACCATGCCCAGGCAGCTTCTGAGTGGCCAAGGATGGAGATTCATTTTGATCTGTTTGTATATGCATCTTGGGTTTTTTCCATCAAAATTAGTGAGAGTTATGTTGTACTTAGAACTGAGGAATTTTCATGACCATGCAAAAATGAAGTAAAATTAAATACAGTGTCAGTTTAGGGTTCCCTGTTCTCTTTTTCTCATGGCTGTACTTCTTTCCCTTTCTTAGGTAAAACCACAAAGTTTGCTGTATGATGAACTGAGAACTACAAAATACTGGTGCCAGTTTACCACAAAACTGTTGTTCTGGACACCTGCCTTAACATCTGATGACAGTGACAGCAACAGTGGTGCCTCTAGGTGAGTTTCTGTCTACCTAAAATTGTAATCTGCCCAAACAGTAGCCAAAATCTTGCTGAACACAGCATCATCTGAAGCCTTTTCCCAACGGGTAGAAACACTGTCACTGATCTGCAAGTCCCAATCTGTTAACTTAAACAGGAATCACAGAAATTGTTATTTCAGCAGGTGATGTTTTCAAAGTCTGTAAATGCAGACAATTATTTTTGGGTATGCCTGGAACATGAAAGGACTTTGTCAAACAAGAAATGAACCAGATGGACCAAGGTGAGAGAAAGCAATGTATGTACAGCTGGTGGTATACGAAGGCAGCATTAGCTGTGAAACTGGTACCAGCACAGGTTATGCACCTGTTCTCCAAAAACCTATATTGGTTCCCTTGGCATGCTTAGCTTGGTTTCAGAAAGTAGAATAATAGATGTAGTGAAGATGCAACACTGGAGAGTCCAATCAATCTTTCTAGGAATCCTGAGCACCTGGATCACAGAGTTTTCTTTGAATATACGATTATAGGATTAGACAAATACTAACCAAGAGTTTGGAGTTCCTGCTTTTTGGTGAGATCATAAGGGGAATATCTAGACATGTGGTTATCAAGATGCTACTACATTGCCCATCTGATGTAAAACTTGGGATACTACTATCCTAGAATAAGGTTGGTTTCAGTGTGACCTGCCTCTGATTGCCATGGACACATGGACTTCGGATATGATCTTTTTGTGCAGCTTTATATGGCTGTGCTTTCTTCTTCCAGGAGCTGTTTTAAGAACCAGCTGAAACATTACATGTCTTGACCACTGTTGGGTGGCTTGGCCAGGCAGGTAGGAGATGCAACCCAGCCCTGAAGACATGGCACTTTGGCTTCAGTTACCAGGACATGAACTAGTTATTTACAGGCCTTGTTTGAGTATATTGCAGTGACTGCAAAGTAAGCATTGCCCAAGGCAATGAAGTACTCCTGCAAATCTTACTGTCTTAAACATCTCTCATCAGAAAAGGGGTGTTTAGATCTAAAAAGAGGATATGTATGGAAGAAAACCACCACCTCTGTCCAATGGGACCACTTAGAATGTGGATTAGTCATAAAACTTAACAAATGCTGGAGACATTTACAACTCTCTTCTAACGTAATGGCACCTACACCAAATACTTATATTAAATTGTAAATTTTATGTTCCATAATGCTATGCACAATAAATTAGCAAAGCCTGGATCAGTCTCAATGTGAGTATGAAGACAAACCAGAAAAATCATGTTTACTGTTAAGTATAAATAAAGTAAAACACTTTATTGCTCGGTGACAAAAGATTATAAAATACCTTACAAAAATAGATCACATGCTATAGCCCATCAGAACAAAAGGGTTGTCTGATTATGGAAATCTCAGGAGGAAAGGAAAATATGAGGTTTAAGGGTAATATCTGTTATTAAATCTTAACAACTTCTAGTGAGAATGAAAAAAAAATCTTAAGGAAATTAATTCTTTTGAAGATTAGTACTGCTGTAGTGGAAATCAGTGGGTTATTTTGTAGGAAAATGTAGTGTTTAGTTTCCTGTATGCATTAAAGTTTGTTTTCCCAAATGGTGAGATAATAAATCCTGCTTTCTGTTCTCAGATTTGACTTAAGTCATGACTAGGAACCAATCTTTACTATTGGAAGAAATGAAATAAGAAACAAATTACTTCACAATTACATAATTTTTTTCATCCTGATTGATCATAAGGGGTTTTACAAATTGTAGGAAAAAAATAATTTAGATGTGGCTGTGCTGCCTTGAGGCGGTGTGGCAATGCAAGAGAGTATGTATAGTGATGTTGGTTGTACAAGAGCATGATAGGTATACTTTGCTGGCACTTACCATATCTAACAGTGATTTGGCCTTGGGCAAGCATTTTGTTGCTCAGGCTTTCATCTCCAAACTGAGATGTGACAAAGCCAAATATATGTGCTTAAGAAAGAACCTCACCAGAGGATAGAGTAGCTCTTACGATGTTTTATGATACTTCTTTAGGAACAGGGAGGCCTCCATCTCATTTACAGTTTTTAATCACTACTATAGCAAAGTAATGGGAAATTTTATTTTTGCATTTTGAACTTGATTACATCATTGTGGCCTACAGACCCAATTCAAAGATATCTGTAACTGTCTATATGCATTTTTTTTAACTACAGGGGGAAAAAAGTCAGATTTTAAATCCCTAAAGCTTGAGCGTTAAGTTTTTACAACACAAATAGAAGACATCTGGATATCTTTTTTTCCTTTTTTTTGGAGCAGTTTCTAATGCCACAGATGTGAGTAAATACGGGTATAATTAATTTTCATAACCTTTTAAACACATAGTAATTTTCTACTAAAAAAAAAAGGAAACAGGGAAATTGTGCTTTAGAAACTTACATAATTCAATATTGTAAAGATTAACCAACCCTGAAATAGTATAATAAATGGGAGATGAGAGATGTTCGGGATACAAATGCATGACCTTTGGAAATAAATAAATAAATGAACAAAGCACAGGATTGTAATTTGTAGTTGACTGTGGTTAGATTTTCATTGGAGCTAGCAGAACATTGATTCAATAAAACATCATTCAGCACACTGTCCTTTTTCAGGAAGGCACATAAATATTTGCCTAACTTGTTTAAATCCCTTGGAGTTTGATTCTATGCTGAATCAGGTAATGGGGAAAATGCTAAAATAAGGTACAAATTTCAGCCTTGTGATCTTCTCAATAATTCCTTGCTTCCTTTCTCAGCTTTTGCTGCGTTTGAAACCCCTGCACCCCTGCTCCTCCAATTTCTAGGTATTATCAGCTGAACGCCACCTCCTTTTTTATATTAATATTTCAATTTTCTGAAACAACAGGTATAGCTGTATTGGGTGACATATGTATCTGGCCACCTGGACCGCATGCTAGGTTGGAACTCTTTGTGCCGGTCAGAGGGGAGGAAAGGGAAAAGATAATGAAAATATTTATGTTGTATTGCTTAATACTGGTTACCCATAGTTGCTTTGCTTATATCTGTTTTGTTACATTAACTGAGTTTTGTTTCTTTTTTAACCATAATAATTGCTGGGGTTTTTGAACTCATGAAAGTGTACAGAAGCACATTTATAGCAAAGACTTGCTTTTGCTCCCAACAGTTGATTTTACTATCAACCAAAGCTAAAGGTCAACAGAATAGGATGACAACATTTGAATGACAAGAAATTTTGGCATAAGGTGCATTAATTTGCTCGGGCTTCCCCTTCAGTAACTTTTTGGTGTATGACAGGAGTGTCATAGAAACAGAAACTAACGTTGTTGCTTCATAGGAGACTTCACAGCAAATCCTAGCTGTATTTGCTCCTTGAGAAGTAAAGTAAAGCAAAGCAAGATTGACCTTAACATCCAGAAGGCCAACAAAAACAAAGATGATATTCCAGATGTGGTCTGGTTAGCAGCAGTTCTGTCTCTGAGACATCTGGTTACAGGAAAGTCAAATGGAAACCAGTAGCACTGACTGGATTTATGAGTAAGACTGTAACTGGAGGACAGCTGTAATAGATCTAGGACTTGCAGAGAAGATAGTAATGCTGTGGAATACTATGCATGACTCCCGCCCTGGTGCACATCTATGTGAGAAAAAACAAGATGAGTACTTGAGCTTTATTTTTATTTCCAAGAAATCTGGTCTCAACACTTTTTTATTTCTGCCCCTGACTTTCAGTCGCTTTCACTATTATTTGGCAATTATTTCAAAATATTGACAGCCCTGGGAAAAATTTAACCTAAGCCATTTATCTGTCTTCATAGAATAACCATGATTGGTGATTAGATCATATTAGATCTGGACTTTGTTCTCAGAGGTAGTTCACTCTTTGGTGATTGGCTGACTTCCGGAAACAGCACTTTTTGTTTAAAAGAAATACGAAAGCATCTGAGAAACATTCCAATAGTAGTCAAAACTTTCAAAAAAGGAAAAGTACTAGAAATTAAGGGCTGTTTCTCCTTACAGAGAGAGGGATAAAAAGGCAAAGAGAGGAAACTGATGAAGCTTCAGAGTTAAAATATTTTTACAAGAAAACTAAGACTTCCTGTATGTGTTGGTTTCACAACAATCTGCTCTTCCATGGGTTACAGGGGAATCTCTCTCTCTGGGGCTTACAGCAACTCCTTCTCACCTTCTTCACTGACCTTGGTATCTGCAGTTTCTTACATCTTCTCACTCGCTTCTCTGGTTGCAAAAAGCAGCTGCTTGTATTTTTTTTCCTTCCTAAGTGTGACTTCCAGAGACACTATGACCATTGCTTATGGTCTCAGCCTTGGTCAGTGGCAGGTCTGGCCTTGAACCCAGCTAGTATTTATCTGTTGGGCCTAGGGGAAGCTTCTGCTGCTTCTTGCAGAAGCCACTCCTGCAGCCCCCTCTCCACCAGAACCTCACCATACAAAAACATAGCACTGTAAAAATTGAAATTTATTCTTAATCATGATAGTATATAAGTAATGATAACTGCATTTCAAAATAGCAGTCCAGAAAACTATTGCTGCCTACAGGCAAAACCTTAGAAACTGTTTCAATGTGTACAAAATATCTCCTCATGACAGCACCCTTTGTCAAAAGACTACACCATTTTTCATGGGTAAGGAAGGAAATAATTCTTGTAGGTTAAAAACAGCTTAAAAAATTAGGAACCAAACAAAACAGGATTAGCAGGTCTATCAGGTCCTACCATAACAAAAGTGAAGGAAGGAAAAGGTTTTGAAAATTAATCTGAAGGCATCCCAATGGCAGGAGCTTATGAATTGGCATATGCCAATCTAACCAGATCAGTAATAAAGCTTCTGATATATTAATGAAATCTCTTTAAGTAAAAGCAAAATCACCACAGAACAGGGTTTTATGGTAATGGAGGCTGAATAATGAGAAAATGGAGAATTGTCACCTGATCATGAAGATCCCTCCCCTTTGAACATAAAATGCATAAAATATCTGAAATATTAATATAATTGTACAAGGTCCTGAAAATTACAATGAAAATATTTTATGAGTATCCTTAGTGTGCCTGTGACCTATAGAGAACATTAATTTGAAGCCTAATAGCATACCTGATACCGTACAACTTCCACAACCTCATTTGGCAGAATTGTATTATATGTATAATATTGTTAATAATGTAAAACATAATAGAATGCCACATGGTACTACCAAAAAAAAGGAAAAGTAGATAATTATCAGTATTGTAATATGCTAGTAAGAGATCAAAGAATATAAATGTTATATGGACAAATGAAAGTCTGATGATCTGGTAATTTCCTTTTCATGGAAAGATTGCACCACTGGGAAAAAATGGACGCAATTCCTGTAGCTTTTGTCTTTAAAAAAAAAAACCAAAAAAAAACCCCATGTAGAAAATTAGAGACTCAGTGCAGTAGATTTTTCTCACTTAAAAATATAATTTAAATGATTAGAAAGCTCTGTAATTTTTTTTAGATCAAGGATACTTGATTGTCCTTATCATCTGTACTTTTTCTGCATCCCTGCCTGATATACCTCCTTATCACTTAACTAGCTAATCAATCACTAGACTTTTCCCTACATTTTAAGCACTGCAGAAGAGCGTCTTTCTGGAATAAGAAAGGTGGCAATGTGTTGCCCTTACTCTGAATCACCTCAGTTCACTTTATCATCTACAACCCAAAGCTTAAAATAAAGCGATTATATATTAGAATTCAACAGGGCCTTTAAGGGTTGCACGAGTAATATTTATTAAATGTTCACTTTATTAGGATTAAGATTGCCTATAGTTGTAGAAATCTTCTGGAGAAAAAAGTAATTAAAAAGAATGAACTGAAAATGATATATTATAGCAGTTGGCACAGGCAAGGCATGCCTCTAGTGGATCAGGGCTTTGCTTACACTGCACGAAGTACAAGTGCAGAGAAGAGCGTGGAAACCCTCACCTGACTCGCTTCTGAGCAACCAAGCATGCCTGGCTCAGCCTGCCAGTAAATTATTGTGCCACTGAATGAGACGCTGTGCTGTGACACCAAGTATCTCAAAAGGCACAAATGACTTCTAATTTTTCAATATCCTCACCCACTTCCTCTTCATTTTTTCTACTCAGTGGTTCTGAAACAGGTTATTAAGCACAATGGACCAAACGGTATCCTGCCCTCCCTCCTTCTGCTGGCCCCTCAAGTTGAAGAAGCCCATGGATTGCATATGTTGGAGAGAAAAGTTGATAGTATAGGGAAAAAAAAACCCAAACCAACATGCTGAATCCACCAGAACTTTGTGTTCTTTTTCTACTTAAAGATATAATTTAAAATGGAATGGTGCTTGTGGGGGCTTTCAGCAGGAAAAATATTTCTGGTTTCTTTAGATTTCTACTAACATGCAGGGAAACTGGTGAGATCACTTTAGACTTAACAATATACAAAAAAAGAAAGAAATGTAGAAAAAACCCAAAACAGATTGATTTTTGCATGTTCAGAATGGGTTTTGGTGGTTAAGTGTATGCTTCAGTATAACCTCAGTGATATTTGAATGTGGAAGAGTTAATCTGTTGATGTTAAAAGGACCCTGCTGAAAATTTTTCATGAGTAAAATGAGGGGCCCCAGTTATAGACTCAGAGTTAGCTAAAGGCTGAAAGTTGATAAAAATATTTGGCCTGGAAATCCACGTTGGTTTTTTTGGTGTTTTGTTTGTTGGGGTTTTTTGTTTTTCCAGAAAGGTAAGCAGCATAAAGTATTTAGTGTATTTCTTAAGAAGTAACGTGTATTTCCTTTCATGCTACATAGCTGTGATGATGAAGTTATGAAAAGAAGAAAATAAAAAATATCTGCACTCTATTCTACTTGTACCCTTTGCTTCATAGGCCTTAGACCCTGATACTTAAGTTTGTGTGATTCTGACCTTTGTAAAATGCTCTGTGAAATTACCTGAGTGAAATCTCTATGAATGACTATAAGCTCCTTAAGAAAACCGGTTACCTTTCATTTTATGGCTATTGCTGCTTACAAACAAGTATCTGAAAGAATAGAAAATTTGGATGACTTTGGAATAATAGAAAAAAACTGTATTCTTGATATCAAACTATTAAACTTGTTTGTGCTCACACTCACACATTCTCAAAAAATAAAGCATTTGTTGTCAGACAAAAAACAATCCCCAAAACATGTATTCTGAAACTAATTTATTTAGTATCACAGGTTTTTGAAGAGCAAAGATAGCAGGCACAGACTTCCTTTTTCTTCTGTGCAGGCACAATGCTTGGCATAGTAGAGTCCTTGGTTCTTTTTCCATGATAACAAGATAAATAAATAAATGCTATTGGTATTACAGAAACATCCGTAAGCCCAAGTGAAAAGGATGAAGCATTTTGCTATGCGTGATACAAATACCTGGTGAGAGATAGTCCTGACTTGGAAGGGTTTAGAATTTAAACAAACAGAGCAAACCAGGTGGGAAAGAGGAGATAGAAATAGAAGCAGAGAGATGTAAAGTGTCTTGCCCAAAGTCACAAACAAAATCTCTGGCTGAAAATAGATCCCTACTCACCAAAAATACGTTGCCTCTACCAGTAGTACTTGTGTAAAGAAACACTGACTCTTTTCCCGCAGTGCATGTAGATATTCAGTTCGGACTCAAAAAATAGTAGTGGAAATGCATGCACAACCCTCTGTGTAAATAGCTGAGATGACTTCAGGCTTCAGGAATCTGCAGTGGTTATAAAAGCAAGCATCTCTTCAGCCACTAATAACAGAAAGACCAACAAGAGAATGGAAATTAAAAATGTGTTTCTACTGTTTTGGAAAGTGATTTCTGTACTTGTCAATGTATGCTAGCTGATGAGGAAAGTTATTTGTGATCTGTTCCCCAAGGCTGAGACGACAAGTTCTCATATCCATTTCTAGCAGTTATCCTGATTTTTAAAATTAAAAACGGTAAAAGTATTTTCTCTTTTTCTTGTCACAATGTCTTCAGGTTAGCTGAGTGATTTTCAAAATGAGGTTCCTTTTCTGGACTCATTACCTAATTATTTCTAAATTGATCATTCTTACACCTGCTTAGCTGTGGTCTCCACTGTGACGATACAGAGCAGCTGTAAAGTTTTTAGAGGATATATGAAAAAAGTTCTCTGTAGAGGATTTATCTCTATTAGAAAATTCTGGATGCAGTTTCGACAAGATCAGTTCAACACCATCAGAACAGAAGAGAGCATCTTGGCTACTTTTTGGTAAGTGCTAATTAGGAAAGGATTCTACATCCTCAGACAGATCAGTGCTGAGCTACTCCAATGACATTGATTGTGCATTTGTAATCAAGATGAAAAGGCTACCGTAGGATTAGGTACAAATCAAAAAGCGTTATTGAAAAAGAAAATTTGCTTAATCTAGCAACTATAAAGTACTCTAATCTACAATATATAAATTTAAGAAAGACCTAAATGACAACAGAAGAAGAAAGAAATCAGGGGAACTTAAATAACTCTGAAAGAGTTATTATAGGCATATGTCCATATTCAGACTATATACATGTTTATAAAAACTCATATTCTGGATATGTAAGACATTATGAAAAAATTGCAATTTCTGATTTTGTGAATGCAATCTACTGGTAATCTACCATTCTTAATCATAACATTTTATCGATGGAGATTAATACTAGGAGGTCATAATTCATCAACTATTTTCCCTCATACTATTAGTACCTAAATAGAAACCACTGTATTCAATGTTCCAACATTTTGTATTTTCTTTTCTGATTCAGAATTTTACTAATACTGCTCTCTAAATAGGACAGTACACTATGCTATGCATCTTCATGCTATTTTGAACTCTTCTCATCCTCCTTTATGTCAAATTACTGTCATAACCACAATATTTACCTAATTTTGAGGGAGAAAGCAAAATGGAGATAGGCTTAAAATTTTAATTCCTATAAAACCTTGTCTTGGCAAACTAATTCATTTAAGATCTGTCCAGCCAACAGCTTGTCTGTTTTGGGGGTTTTCTTTCTCTACTTGCTTAATATTTTATGTGAAATCTCTGAAAATGAATACATTTATGGTTAGGTTTAAGCAACAGGATTTCCTCCATTCTTAGCTTTAACAAGATGTAAGAATTTCCTGGAAGAAGGCATTTAATTGTTGTCTTTTAATTGTATTTTCAAGATATTGCTTCCTCCTCCATGCTTCTCCTAAGGATTGTGAAGAAACATTATTTAATTTTCTTGATATCCTAAAATTGTCCTTTAGGATGTGGACAAAAACCATGTTTTGTACTCCTTCATCTAGAATTGACCTCTTATATGCTCTTAGATACTGCTATTTCCATTTAATTGAAGAAAAATAGTAGTTGCAAAACAAACCTTGTTATCCCCATTCTGTAAATATAGAAGCAAACATTTTCTATAAAAATATCTGTTTTTACAGTCTCAAACTGGAAGTTTAAATAATTATGAGTGCAAGATTCCATCAATAATATTCATGGAAAGAATTTACTTCATGTGCCCTTTTAGATAAGTATAGATCTATCTGTCTGAATAATGTGATGTACATATGCAAGTTGTCAAAAATGCAGCACCATCCCCACAGAAATGGGGTCACTGATTATAACTGAATTGAAAATGTCCTTTATGAGGTCAATTCTGTGCTCACTAACATCATAAGTTGCATTTTGCATACACTTGTTTGATTTGATCCAAAGGGAGAATTTCCCTCCAAATTTCCTTTCTTACTACACTTGCAGTGTTTGTGCCTGCAGCCACCTCACAGCAACTATGGACTGGCCTTCCTGACTTGTAGAAGTTAGAGATGGAAAAGATCTATTATGTCCTTTACTCCATTCCTCTGCTCATGTGAAATTGTTCTGTGCAATCTTTTTGAGAAGATACTGCAAAGTATAATCCTGCCTAGGCAGGAGGATGGACAGATGACCTAACAGGTCCTTCCCATCTGAAATATCTCTCATGTTATGACTAACTTCACTGTCCTTGTTATCTCTCCCTCACAAAAATCAGGGACCAGAGATCTTCCTGGGAACTGCTCATGACATAAGCTCTTACTGATGCAGTTGTGGCTCTATCTTTCAAGCTTCCCTCCCCACTGTAAGCTGTCATGCATGAATTTCTTTTTTCCACAATATGTTGACGCTTCTATCTGTTGTAGGTGCATGGTGAAGTGTGACTTGTATTGCTAGGCTGATATATTTTGCTAGTTATAGCCATTTCTGTTTGGTAAAGATTTCCTTTTTGCTTCTGCTATCATATACTCTAAGAGCTGTAGCAAAGCAATGCGTGATAACTTTCATCCTGAAACATACAGATAACATCAATGAAAGGATGTTAAGTCATCTACATAATTAAATAGCAATTGGCCTTAGCCATTACTCATTACAGTGTAGCTTTTTGTCATTCTGTTTGATGCTAAAGGATGTTCAGCTGCTTGTAATTGATAGAGAGGTTTAATCTGCAGTGGTTTCACTGTAATGAGCCAAGCATGAAACTATTTTTAATTTTTAAAAGACCCTTGTTTGTGTGAAGGCATGGGGACAATGCTTTGGGGTTCCTCAAATTTTCTAGGTATAGAAGTAAGCTTTTCTTCTGTAATAGTTGATTTTCATAAAGTGTTACTTGAGGAAAGATTGCTTTTGCTTGAGATGTAAAAATGCAGATCTATTCACAACAATTGAATCGCACTGAATCTATAGGAGTAATGTGTTTCTAATCTGGGGACACAGAATATCAGAGGGGTAAAAAGAAGCATGGAGCATTTTGCCAGAAACGAATCAGGAAAGAGTTTTTCTTACTTCTAAAGATCCTAAGATAGCTCACGAAGCTTTTAAAATGTGAGTAGCAGTAAATGGATCATATTGTGCAATTGGTCTTCGTGCAATTCTAAACAACATTCATACCTATTCGCTTTGAGGGGAAGTCAACAAGAGAGCTTTGAGGGTAGCTCTTTTTTAAAAAAATAAATTTTACACAGGTATATCTAACATATTAATGACCATGGCTGGAAATAGTGTTCTAATTCACATTATGTTATAGTGGAGTCAGCAGCAGAAGTACGTGCAGCTAACTATAGTAAAGGGTTCTGATCCATTGTCCTTGAATAAATTTTTGCAGTGGTTTAATATACTATCCTGCTGTTTGTCACAGCTCTGTTACCGACAATTTTTGCCTTCATCACGGGAGCAGCAGAAACAGGTGATATTTACTTGGAACTCGGATGCTTCACTTCACCATCTAGCATGTAAGTTTGAATTCACCTTTATTTGTGGTTTAATCTCATGCTCTGAGTTGCTGAGGCATAGGCAAACCTTTTGTTTTGCCAGCTCCAGAGCTGTGCCAGAGGAGTAGATATGGCAGATGGGCTATAGGTATAGCAGCAAGAGCTTCTCAATGAGCACTAAACCAGATGAAAGACAGAACTTTCAGTCTGATGTTAATGATCACCAGCTATCCAGCAGGCAGAAAGTCAATTAAAAAAAAAAAACACTCCTTTTTCTTTTTTCTCTTTCCCAAATTACCCCTGCACCAATGGTGAAGAATTTCTCTGAGAGAAATATGTTAAGTTGGGAGAATCAAAAAGTACAAGAAATATTAGGAGAGCAAAATGTGAGAGAAAAAACCAACAAAATAGGATACTGTGGTGGGGATACCCGCTGCACCATGGGTTTCTACACAGGCTGAAAGAGCATCTTTCTCTCCAGCACCTGGGGAACCTCATCCCCTTCCTCTTCCCTGGCCTTGGTGCCTGCACAGTTTCTTACATCTTCTCACTCCCCTCTCTGGTAGGGAAAAAGCAGCTGCCAGTGGGTTTTTTCTTTTTGAATGTGATTCCTAGAGGTGCTGCGACCGTCACTGATGGGTTTGGCCTTGGTGAACAATGACTCTGGCCTTGAGTCAGATGGTGTTTACTGTATTTGGCCTGCAGAATTCTAGCTGCTTCTTGCAGAAGCCATCTCTGCAGCCCCCCTTCTCCACCAGAACCCAGCCACACAAAACTACAACAACTACAAAACAAACCAAAGAAAAAAATATTACCCCCACAAAAAAATATAGGCTGCTTGTTCCTGAACAAAGAGATTGATCAAGAAAACATCCCGTAAGAACTGGCACAAAACATTTACCTAAAATCATAGGTAATTTTAGTTGGAAGAGACCTCTGGAGACCGCTTAGTCAAACTCACAGTTCAAAGCAGGTGTTGTCAGATCAAGACACAACCTCTCTGTCAACTTGTTCCAGTCTTTGGCTGCCCTTATTGCCACATTGTTCTGAAGATAATGGAGAGAGAGAAGAAAAACAATCAAGAAAATTAGACTAGAAATTTTATGTAAGACCCATGCTTTGTTCCTTATAATGATATGACATGGGTGAAATCATAGGCTTTTGAAAAAAGTGTCGTGTCAGCAGAATTTGACTAAAATTTAGAGGAGGCATTCTTAAACATGGCAGTTGTGTTTGATGGCTGAGAAGTGTGTTGCCTATTGCAAAAGGCTAGAGGGAAATATACATTTGTGATTAACCTGGTTATTTTGTTTTCTGCATCAAATCAATATAAAACTGCATTCCTTGTGGCAGTTTAAAATTTTAAATTGCCCACCACAAAATGATGTCTGAGACTTTTAATATTCTGGAGAATTTCCTATAGAAGAGTTTGTTAGCACTGTGTTGGACCTTCACATGGCTGTAAAAGTGAGAAATAAATTTATAGTTCCAGGTAAGAATACAACAAGATTTACTATGTTTTGTTTGCTTTTTTTTTTATTTAAAAGATCAAAACAGCAATGCATTCTTTTACAAAGGAAAGAACAATGCTGCTTTTTCATCAGCACAAAGGAGAAAACATGGTTGTTGTTTCATACATCACTTAAAGGCATGCTTTAATCTGATTTTCAGGTAGCACTTTGATCCAAAGATAACTGCAATCAAAAAAAAAAGCAACACAATCATTGTCAAACAGATCTTTATTCTTTTTGATGTAATTAAAATTGACTGAATTTCCATTCCCTGAGAAAATTCTGATATTTCAAAGTTTCATTTCATATCGGGATGCAATATTTACATTTTACTTTCTTGTAAAAAGTAATATTTCAACTATCTCAAAAATTTTTTTTTCACTCCTTTAGTATGCTACCAAATGATAAAAGGGTATATGTGAAATAAAATATTTCACTAATTGTCAACATAATTTAAAAATTAAATTTATATATTCTGAAGAAATATCTTGCTATCATTAAATCATCATTAAATTAAGTACCCCGGTGAGTTCTAATAATCAGTTGAATTTTTGTTAATAATAAAGGTAATCCCTGACCCTAGAAATCATGCAGATCTCTGCTCCTAATCAGTAAGTAGATTTTTAGCATGGGATTCTGTAGAATCACTGGGGACTGTATCCAGCTTCTAGAAACGTTCCTCCGTAGTCTTCTGCTTAGCAAGATTATTATTATTTTAACATGCGCTTTCTTTCCTATGAATCTATTATATAGGTATAATATTTTGTCATGTCAATGAGTACATACCTCAGTTTTAGCAGTAAATATGGTATAAGCATAAGCTTTTACTTTGCAAACAATGATTCAGCATTGGCACTCTGCTTAAGGTGGGGTGACCACACATCATAATTTTCCAATAGCTTCTAATTTTTTACTTTAAAAAATTTAATTGAAGCAACTTGTGTTACATTCCCATTATTCCTTCAGAATTTCTATCAGCAGTTTTATGATCATTGGGAAAAAATGAATCAAAGTGGTGACCCTTTATCAGGTTGTTCTACTCTTCATAGCAAGAAAGCTTGTAACTCCTTTATCTAGCAAAGTGAAAGAGAATTTGAAGATCATAGCAGATAGATATAACATATTAGATGGTCAAGTCGATGCTTCTGCCAGATCGAGATACTCCAACTAATCGGGTATTAAACCATTATTATAAATTACCTAAGGAGATAACTTAGCCTGTAAAATTTCTTTTAGAAGGTCATGAAGACCTTCTGGGGATTTAGTGAATCCAGGGACCTCACAAATTGCCTCCATTCTAATTTTTTTTTTCTTTCTTTCTTCTTATAGCTACAGGCTTGCACAAATCTCTTCCTGCCGAGTTGGATGTCCATGAAGCAATCCTGGTTGATGGCAATACTTAATCAATGTAGTCCATCTAGAACATGGATACACATCCATGTGACTGAAACCTCACAACTACAAAGAAAGGCCCTCCTGTTGCCACTAACAGTGGAAGTGGAGGTAAGAGGGGAATATTATAAGCAATGGAAATAGACATGCTGATTCATATAGTCTATAATGCAAGGTCTTTGGGGATCATGTGTCAGTTAGTCTTTGGAAGACATATTTTAATAATGTGGTAAGCATTGCAGTGGCATGAAGTTCCTCCAGCAGACTGCATTACTTCAGCTGTCAGGAGGAAAAATAAAGGTAGGTATTTTACTTGATTTTCAATTTTTTTTGGAGGTAAAAAAGAAAAAAAATGTGCACATATCAAGGCTATTTCTGCAGCTTTTCTGCCTTTCATACAGTTCTTCATACTATAAAGTGAAATAAGGCATAAGTTTGCAATTCTTTGAAATAACCGGTCTGAAAGAGGAATTGCCAGAAAAGGAATTTTGACTGAAGATCTAAACACTGTGACTTGCCCGCAGTCTACAGGAAGGACAATTCTCTAGATTTTAAGCAAAAGAGAGATGTAGTTCACATTATGATCCCAGAGTTATCTCTTTTTATTTTTATTTCACGTGCAATTCACTTTTCTAGAAAGCACTAATGTGATTATTTCTTAAAATATTTTTACCTGTAACTCCTTATTTTAATTTTAAGAAATGCACTAAAGACATAAAAGTGAGATGTAAAAGAAGTGTCACAGAGAGATTGCTCTAATAAGACATTCATGGGTGATTTGATTTCCCCTGCTGTTGCAGTAAGTCAGTAGATAAAATCATATTTTAGAGTCTCCTAAAATTTTAGAACTATTCAGGAGGAGTATTGATGGCATTGCTACTGTAGTTAGGTACATCCTTTAATTTTTCAGTCAAGAAAAACTGTTGTTACTGTTTTCAATAGACTGCTAAAAAAGACACGTATGTTAATAGAAGGAATTGACTTTAAGTACCATCCAATAGAACATTAACGTTAGTCAGGTAGCTACAATTGTAAATGAGTGGTGATTTTTCCAAACTGAAGCTCCAGTTTGTAATGCTTCTATACCCAAATATTCTCAAATATGTTCACTCTTTAAACTATCATATATCTCAGATATACAACAACCTAAGCCAAATACTATTTTTCACATATACTCTATGACACTTGTTCCCATTTTTTTATCAAATAATGTATGTGATGAGTAGCATTTTGCTGCATTTGACTAGCTTCTGCAGCTTTGTTCGATAAACTATTTAGCAAATAACAGAAGCGTTCATCAAATAATGTAATCTGCAGTATTGGATTCTTTTGGTGTTTGACTGGCTCAGATAAAAACATATCAGCGAAATGGAAGCTATGAAAATATAGTGATAAGACTATAGCGACTTCCCCAGAAGGTTTCACAGACCAGAGCAGAAATAAAACTCAACACTGTTCATTGCTCATATTTTCTTCCTTTTTGCTTTCTTATTTATTTTTGTGCAATAGTCATTAATTAATTGTTTAAATGAAACAGAAAATAAATTGTGGTGGTGGGCATGTGATACCAGTAATTCAGGAGGTGTACAGCTGGCTACTGAAAAGTGAAAAATCAGGAGAAGAAAAGAAAGATTTAATGAGGTGATTTTCAGCTGTTCACTAAGTCAAACAGATGTGTTAATAATTAACATGTACTTTAAGATGTGTTTATATAATTTATGGAGATGGAAACATAGACATTATGTTCTGTAAGGGAAAGAAAAGGCAGATGTCTAAAGTGTCTGTACCTTTACTGAGGTGGTCATGCCTGCGTATATGTAGATGTTGTTTTCTCACACACAGTGTAAACTGTACTGTGGTCTTTGGAATAACGCAAATGAGCTGGGAGGAATCAGACTAAGAGTTCCATGGTAACAATCACATAACCACATTGAGTTTGGAAGGGTGCTCAGTAATGTGCAGAGAGACATTGCAGGTGAATTTGACAGTGGACAGCCCAGCAGGTTACCTCTTCGATGGGCCCTATCAGAGTGCTTACATCAGCCTGAAAAATTTGTAGAGGTCCTTGCCTGTGCAGAACACGAGCTAGGAACGCAGCCCACATGCACTTGAGAAAATTTCTCTTTCCAATAAAAAGGAGATGATAGAAAGAGCTCTCAAAAATTTTAGCTTTACAGTCTTTAGGCCTTATTTGAAACCTTTCTGTTGATTTCAAGCTAGCTTTGTCTGGTTACAGGAGAAAAAGAGAGATTGAATTATCAAGGCAGCTGGTGGTGCTCCTGTTTAGAGTGCCTTTGTTAAAAGCTGGTGGCAGGCAACAGCTGATAGCATAGAGACATACTTCATCAAATTATATGTCCACTCTGGTATTAAAAACTAATGCATTTGTCACATGCAGTTGGTACTAAAGCAGGCAAAAGTACTTCACGGCGTGTCCTCTGAGAGCTGTCATAAGTAGAAATCAGAAAAAATGCCAAATTCTTTAAGGCTTGACAGTAAATGTTGTTTTAATTTAGTGGACATACAAAACTCGCTTTGATATCTAAATGGATGTGTGCCATTAGATATCTCTCCTCCATCCCTCAAATATTTCTGACAAAAGAAGACATGTACACAAATCTAATTGTTTATTTTAATTTAAGAAGACAAATTTGTGAAGTACAGAAGAGGTTGCCTTTGAAGGACTTAGCTCACTTTCCAAAGATGCAGATGTTAACAAATTGAGAAAATTTTTTATCACAAAGAGTAAATATGAGTCTTTAAAACTGTGTCCCTATTCCACAGTAACCGCAGCACAGTCTGGAGTACACTGTCATCCATTACACAAAGAATAAATTTTATGATCCCAATCCTTTACTTCAGGATTAGCCTAGTGACTGTAAATACAATGAACCAGGTCAAACTCTTGGAAAGGGAATCATTGCTCTTACAGCTACTACCTGTGACAAAATGTTTCTGTTGAATTTCCTAAAACCCAAACTACCAAGTTATTGTACTTCTAAACCCAGAGCTATTAAAGAAGAGAGACAAGACAAAACTAAAAGGATATATAACATCCGTCAGATTGAGTAGTTGCATTTCGGATGCTCCCTGAACCTAAACCTAGAAAGTTACTTTGAAATGAGCAGAGGCAGTTTCCTATTGAAAGGTGCTGACCTTTCAGCAAGGTTACTGGTTCATTTATATGCCTCCTGAACTACTCATCACCTTCATTTATGATTAATAAACTCCAATCATCCTGTTTGCACTGGATCATAGGTTCATTGTTAATGTTCCTTTTTTGTATCTTTTGGTATAAATGCAGAGTGCAAATTTGCCTAAACATCTTGGGGGTTTGTATATAAATACGCAAAAATTAATCAGGTAGAACTTTACAACAATTAACATAGCATTCCGAAATTTGTGGTGAATTCCGAATGCAATGTCTAGATTTTAATAGTGCTGACTAGAGGGGTTTTTTTAATCACAGTTATGCTTATGATTTTTAAAAGTTATTTTTCTTATAGACTGCTGTGGTCTGCTGTGTAGTTGTCATTCAAACAAGAGCAATTTCAGTGGAGGAGAGTAGGATTCAGAAAACATTGCACAGCTCTGCCACTTCCTCAGGGACTGGAATTGAGTGCAAAAAGGTGTTCCTACATAAACTTGTTGCTCAAGGCTGTAAGCTTCTTGGACAGATTCATGCATGTCAGAGAAGGGAAAGGCAAGGTTCCTATCTGTCATCCTTTCTCCTAGAGGACCCTATACATTTTGGAAGGACAGGACACCTTAGCACAAAAAACAGTAATGTTTTTCTTAGTCTCTTGACAAAATTTGTCCTGAATTATGTCTGCAGAGTGGACAGAGGGCTCAAGGTCTTCCTGCATCCTATTTATCTTCCTAGAAAGACATACTGTTATCAGTGCATGAATAACGTCTTGAAAAACTACAAAAAAGCTGAAGGAAATGTTGATTTTGCAGAAAAGATAGATTTTTATTTTTTTTATATATTAAGTGTTCTGGAGATGGCATTCAATTAAAAGATAATACAATTACAGTCCATAAAGTCCTCTAGCAAGTTTAATAACTTGCAATGTTCCTATGTATATTACTTCTGTGGGGCAGAAAAATACCTCCAGAGCTTTTCAGGTTCAGTCCCCTTTCATGACACTTGCCAGTTCATATATGCCATTTCATAAATTAATCTATCCTTAAGAAAAAAGTTAATTTGCCTTTTTTTTTTTGACTCGTTGCTTGTATTACAAGACCTCACTGCATCCACAGCAATCTACAAAGTCCACTTTAAATATTCATTGTCATATGTATTCATTAACTCACCCCAATAATCTTTTTCTGGTGTTTATATGCTAATATTTTTACAGCTCATGGCTGTCTCTCTGTGTATTTAAATAAGGTACCTTTGGTCTTTTCAAGTCCCCCAATAGTCACAGCTTTTTTCTATTAACTGTGTAATGGAAATAATAAAGGTTGTTTTGATTTGTGTAGTTTCTATTTCAGTCATAAAAAACTTTAGCTAGCAGTAGTCTTTGTATATTAGGGGTAAAGATAAATGGTCTTGGGGATGAGTTTCTTGTCTCAAGTGACAGGCAGTTAACATCCTAGTTTTGGAAGACAGTTGTTCTACAGACCCAAAGACTTCAGAGGTAGGGTTCAGTAAGTTTAATTTTTAGCTGGATAAAGTGGTGGTGTTTAATCTAAGGAAACTATTTGGATTTCTTGAGTTACTGAACAGAGGTGGGCTGTAGAAACCTCTGTTATTGTGGTAAGAGTAATTCACTGGCTGTTCTCTGTCTCACTTTCTCTAATGGAGGAGGAAGTCTGGAGTAGCTGCATAAACCTTAGGATTTCAGATCTTCGATAAAATAAGTCATAACCCCCTCTGGACTTGTTCCTGAAAAATGCCAAGCACTGTAGCCAATCCAGCAAATCACTTTAACTCATTTAGAGTTTTAATCTGTCCCTACTCAATGGGGCTTTCATATTTTTTTCCTAAACACAAGCAGAACTGCTTTCTGGATCCAGCCACAGAATTTATCACTTTGCAAGACTCAGGTCTGCTTCATGCCCATTTGCCAAACTCTTAATAGTTCCTACTCCCTTTCATGACTGAATCATCTGGGATTATGTATGCTCACTCTGTATTTGAATAGTGAAATACTTGCAAAAGAAGCTTCAATTTCAGTGGCAGCCCTAAGATAACACTAACATACAAATAATACATAAGAACAAATACGATAGAAATTCTTATCCTGCGTCTAGAGATAGAAAAGAAATAAAAAATGTGAGCAGCAAGCCTGCAGCCTGTGTTCTTTCAGGCTCAAATGCGACTCACACTTCAAAGCTGAGAATAGTTGTCTCAGTCCAGAATCCAAATTTACAAGTGAAGTTTGACTATGTCAGAGCTAGCTCTCTTACCCTACATGTTGTAAATAACTTTGAACTCACTCCTATGAAACAGAAGTGCCTTCTGAAGAAAAAAGTTGAAAAGATAAGTGGCTTATGAGCTACTGTAATTAAAATCTAAAAGATGCTTTCCCAGCTGTTGCTTTTGAAGTTATGCTTAGTTGGTGGCTAGGTGCCAGCATTCAATTAGAAGTATGCATTTTTATTAACAGACTATCATGTGTTATATTATGTCAATAATTCCTTTCAAATTAATTCTTTTTATTTCTTGCGATAGTCACAGGTGTCCAGGTCATTAAATATTAAAATGGGCCCCACTGACAATTGCAAAACATCCTAAGTTTGTTTTATTTGCACTTCATTTTAAGTTTAAAATTAAAATATCTCTGAGCTTGTAGAAAGGAGGGTTTGGCCAAGAGAAGTTAATGCCTGAGGGGAGAAAATCAAAAAGAGAGAAACGGTCTCTGTGCAACTTTTTGCCTGCATTTGACTTTCTAATTATCATGGTTTCATTTACTTACTCGTCATATGCACGTTGCAAGTTGGGGCCTCATTATTTCGATTCACTTTCTTAGAAGTCAATTAGTATATGGCTGGAATTAGTATTATGAAGTGGGTTTGATGTTTGTATGCTGTTAGAGGTACTCAACTCCATTTCAGATCCTCACAAGAAACACCTTTCTGAAAACAGTCCATTTCCTAGTCTACCGACTTTTCATCTGGTCTAACTTTAGATGCATGCAGTGTGGATACCTTCATCTAGTCTTGATGGCTACATTTTCTAAACTTGGCTAACACAGACAGCTATTTTGGGACAAGATGAATGGAGACTGGAAGGGTCTTTTAGCCTTCCTGACATGGTGACAGGGGCTTTAAACAGCAAAGTCAGAGGGAAGTTATCTAATGTCTAAAGATGCCTCAAGTTAGAAGAGGTGTACCCACCCATATTGTCGTCATTTGTCATCAAGACCCTACCCAGTATAAAAAAGAATTGGGACATATTCCTTCTTTCACAGTGCCAGTGGAAGTTCAGGATACTATCCTGTTGTTTAAACAGCAATATACAATAGTGGGTTTCCTCTTCCTTTATAGCTTAGTACCCTGACAAATTCTGAATTGCCAGTCATATAGACTGAACTCTCTAGCCTGTGCAGTATCTGAGCTGGTGTCTCTCAGTACTTGTTGCTAACTAAGGTCACTTCTGAGACTGAGACCATCTACTCTCAACCAATTTTGTCTATTCCTTTAGAAACAGTGTAGGGAAAAGTCCCATTGTACTGTTGAAAGCAATTAAAAGCAGCAGTCTAGTTACTTGTCTTTTCTCAGTAACTACCCTCTGGAACTGAAGATCCTTTGAAATACTCTGAAATCCTTTTACAATATCTTCAGATATAGGTAATTATAGTAATATAATGAAGATGCTGGTGGTAGCATAGATACAGTTAGTAGTGCCCTTCATTTGCAGCTTACAAAGGGTGTCAAACAGTTTTGTCAAAATAAATTAATTCCTTCTTGCAAAATATTTTTGAGTAGCTGCATTCTTTGTTTTACAAATGGAAAAAAGTGATCTGCCCATGGTCGTAGTGGAAGTGTGCTAAAAGTTAACTGGAAACCTAGGAATCCTCATTTCTATTCCTAATTTGATGGCTTCTGTAGATGCTGCTGTGAAAAGCAGTTTCTTGAGATATTCTGGAGTTAAGAGCACTAAGAAAGCAAGTGGTACATATGCTAATCTGCCATCTTATTTGAGCTTCTCATTTTGATCTCAAATGAGGAGGGAAAACCTCTCATGAGCTCAAAGGATGGAGAGAATTGTTAGAAATAACAAAAGAGAAGAGAGACGAATTACAATGATGGAAGAAAATATGACAAAGAGTTTTTAAAACCTGTTACTTGGTAACAGCTTTTCTAAATGATTTAGCTAATTAAAAAAATACAGATGTTGATTTGACCTATTAGTCATTTTTCATTGCACTTTTAAAGCTTTGGATCACAATGTGTTTTTAACCATCTGCAAATAGCTTAAGAAAAACATATATGCCTAAACATTCTTTTTATAACTGAACGTCTCTCAATAAAACCTGTATTTTCAGGTTTGAAAATAGATCTGTGCAAGAGCTGATGTTACTTCTGACTCTGACCTATCTCTGACATCTCTAAGAGCTACCTTCAGGAGATATATCACTTCTCTCCATTTACAGCCCATCTTCCACTGAATAGTAATTGATTGCTGGCCTTTGCCAACAACAAATTATGACTTTAGCTGGATTGTCCAGCTGTATTATAGGAAAGAAAGTCAATGTATTCTCTACTCTTCACTTTTTTTCTTCATGTTGTACCTCTCAATTCATCCCATGGAGGCCCAGCACCCTCAGTTTATGCCTGCACAGTAATCTAAGACAGTGAGTAGCCTGAGGAAGTTGGTAACTTGCCACCTAACCCAATATCTCCCACATGAACACATGGGCCACTTGTCCATACATGTGTAGACCAAGTGATGGATTGCAGGATGTAGCAAAATCTGCCAGAGACTTGGAAGGATTTCAGTTTCTTTGGATAGTCTGTGACCTATTTAAGCAAGCTATATTGATAAATAAAGTGAAAAATCTTTTGCACCTTTCAATGAAGATGCCATTTGGTCTGGCAACAGTGCTGACAATTTCAGGGATGTCCTATAGGAAACAGCTGGGATTATTAATTCATTTTTACACAGGTCACTAAGCATCCAGAAGTCAATATTTCTTTTAAATTGCTCTCAATCTGGACCAAATCCATTCTGAAGGTGAAAGGTTCCAGTTATATACTGCTACCAGCCATTATTAGAGTCCTTTTTAAGTCTTGCCAATTGTTTTTCCTTGGTTCAGCCTGAGAATGACTGTATTAGGCAGAACAGAAAAACTGTGCATGCTATTTAAGTTTTGTTTTCAGCTCATGGTGTGATTTCATCTTTTAGTTCTTGGAAATATACTTTATTTTATTACAGATGACACCAATCAGAGTGAAAAAAAATGAGAAAGACTTTAGATTCTGAGTCTGAAACAATTGCTCAGTGACTCAAGACTCAAATGTAATGAGGAAGGAAGAATTGCAAGAGAGAAAGATTTACGCAGACACAGTTAAGGATAAAGCTGAACAAAACTCTCCGGTTTCAATTCACAGGAATTTCTTCAAACCTGTAATTTGACTTTGTGTGAAGAAATACCTGCTGACTCTGACATTTGATGAAAGTCAGAGCAGAAGTACTAAACTTCAAGGTACATGATGTCAAATCTATGGGTCTGAAACATGACCTTAACATCCTGTCTTTGGAGGAGAAAGGAGGCAAAATGAAGCTTTGCTGTTGATGTCTTGAGTGATAATGCTATATGCCTGGGTCTTCAGATATTGTCATTTACACTTCTACCTTGCTGGCTTAAGACATTACTGATTCGCTTTTATAATCCTTTTTCAGAGTTGCGAACAACTAAACAAGTCCCAGAGAATCAAACCCAATATCTTATTTGGATATTAAAACAAGATTTTGTAAAGGATTTGGAGAAGAGCTACCTTTACTATGCAAGGGCTGGAAAGAGTGCTTAGCAGTAAGATGTTAAAAATGCACAAAGATGATTTGATTACAATGTGTAAACTCCTTCTTGGAGAGATGATAATGATACGTGAAATAAGAGAAGCAAGCAGTACAGGAGAAGTACAGGACCAGTGGCAGGAAGATAAACCCACATGTGTTCATATTAGATAAAGAAACAATCTTCTCATTGTGGAAATTAAAATAGCAAGGAAAAGATTGGACTAAAATGTTGATACCAAGCCTGCGTGTCGTGCAATATAACTTTTACTCAAGCAGAAGAAATCAGTCACATGGTAAGGTTGTCTGGATGAATTAGTATTGCTGATGTTATGGAAGAGGTCACACTAGCTAGTTCTGTGGTGTCTTTGGGTCCCAGTGTTTGTTGACAACTCTAAGTTTGTCCTGCCTCCTGCCTTGATGTGAGTTTTTGGAGTGCCCCTTGTATTTGGAAACACCTGATGTACTAGACAATTTGAAATACCCAGATCAACTTTCAACATTAAAAGAAAAATTAAAAGATGACTTGAAAAGTTCTAGGGCTACTCCCTCTTGGAAGTTCACTCTATAATATTCCATCAGTTAAATTTGCATTTTTGTTAGACAGACTGATCAAAAATGGGACAGCTCTGTTGCTACTGGTTTTAGCTTTATTAATTACTGGCTTTACCCTCTGGTTGTGACAAGTAAGTATGGAAGCAGCTGGATTGGAAGGACTGCAAAAGGAAAACCAAATACTCAAGAAATTTCCTAACACAGCTTTTAGACCAAGGAGATTTGAAGAAGTCCAGTAACAGAACTGCTTGGGAAATTTTTTTTTCGTAAAATGCTCCATTTAAAGAAACTTTTTCTGTAGAAAAATCTTATCTCTGCAGAAATTTTTTTGCATCTATATCAGGAAATTCAAGTCGTAATTATTTAGTTTTGGACTTGTTGGACCTGAATAAAATATCTCAATTTGTTCAACTGGCCAGGAACAGTCAGGGATGAGCTGGTTCAATATTATTCTTTGTTTTGTTGTGCTGGTGTCCCTAGGGATTTGATGTTCTCGTAACTCATTCCCATTCTATCCTGTGGGGCAGATTGATTATCTGTATATAATACAGCTAGATCTCCTCTGGAAGCAAGAACTGTGGTGCATTGTGGGAGTTCTGTGATGTCTTATGGAAATGTCATCCCTGCAGAGAGCACAGGAAAAGGAGCAAATATAGGTAGTCTTAGGTCGGGTGGAAAAAAGAAATAGTGTGCCAAAGAACCATTTTCCAGGAGTATCTGCATTACGGTCTTTATGATCAGCTGAACTATTTATTACTGAGACAAAAAAGCAAACAAACATTTTTTCCTTCTTCCCACTACCATCTCCTTTTTTTCTTTAATCTCCTGTAAGCTCTGTTTTTCTTTTTTATCAGTCATGTTGAATGTTAGTAAGATTCTTCATCCAACCTCAGGCACTCATTTTCAGGAAATTAACTTGGCATCGTAACAGTTCCTAACATCTGTGACTCTAGACTTGGAGACAGTTGACTAAAAGGACTAGGCAGAGTTTTAATTTATTGCCAAATAAATTATTGATTTTTTTTTAAATAGTTTGGGTTGGTTTATTTTTTTCTCTGTTATATTAACTTTAACTGAGTATGAGAATAACGCGAAGGACAGAATGTGTTTTGTACTACAGTATATTTCAGAGAAAAAGCCAAAGTAGAATATCCTCAGATTTCCAGAAATTTTTTTTTGCTTTGCTAGTGTATTTGTTTATGTATTAGGCAGATGCTGATAAATCCTTGCTGTGAAATCTGAAGTGAATGTAAAGGTGCTAACAGTATTTCCTGCAAAATAGCTGTGTTCTCCTAGTTCCAGTTCAGCATTAACTTCACTTGTGTTTACACTAAAAGAAAAGACCCCCAGAAAAAAGCAACTAACCAAGGATATTTTCATAGGTTAGTGATAGTGTGACAAGGACAGTTTTGTTACTGATGAAGGCTATAAAGAGCATAATGTAACCCTGTGATCTACACGTGGAAGATGCTAGGCACACTGAATCACTGCATCCAGCTGGTTATGTGCCTAATTTTTCATTCCTAATATACTGTCACATTGATACTTAATTTACTTTCCACATACTATTCCTGATCATCCTTTCTTCTTCGTGGTCTTTCAGATCTTTCTTGATTTTATTCAAGTTAATCCTTGCAAGCAATCATGTCAAAGCCTTGCATTCTGCAAGGACTCTTCTGCGTTATGAGGATGGGGTTTTTTTTGTTCTCCATAATTTTCCTTGTGTTCCCACTCTCTTCTATTCAAGCTTCTTCCTGTTGCTGTAATTTTCTAACTTGACTTCAAAGGAAAATACTGCAGTTACTTTTATATCAGTCGAGAATTCTTTCTACTGAGCTGGAACTGCTTAGTCTAGCCGTCACACTCAGACAAACTGAATTTGGTTCTAGATTCTAAATTTCAGGTCCTGCACATGAACTGGAAAAAAAAAACCCACAAGCTCTTGACAACTTTGAATTTTTATATCTGGACCAGATGTTGAAGCTGAAGTCTATTCCAGCTCTTCTATTCAAATTCCTACCTCTTACCTAGTTGTGTGACATCTTTTTCTTTCTTGTATTTTTTTAAATGCTAATTAAAAAAAAGCTAGATATATTTCTACTTAAAATATTAATGTAGCAGAACACAAAAATTGACATTTGAGTGAGAATTGTGTATATAATTTTTTTAATTTTCATATATTGGAATTGTTAAGCAACTGTCTTAAGAGTGACCATTCAGAAAGTTAAGAACTGAGGCGTTAAATTACAGCCTGATTTTTGACAGTCCCCAGTGGAATCACAGAAAAAACAGATTTAAGTATATATGTTTGGATGTATGCACTTTAAATTTTCAGTCCAAATCTACAAAGCATAAGAGGAAAGGTCCTATGCTATCTCTGCTCCTCGAAGAATCCAGTGCCAAAGCAGTATTAAACTGGCTTGCTTAACCACTAAGATGTAGTAGATCGATATTAGGCATTTTAAATGTAAATCCTCTGCATGCATTTCTATAATTAGGTCAACAGTACCTATTTTGAAATTCCCCATTCATCAGTTTATGGAAATGGACAAACAACCATTGTTTAAAATATTTCAAATTTAAGCCTTCCTTCACTCTTTCTTCAAATAATTTATTTTCTTCTGCACTGCAGATCCTTTTTTTCTAAATATAAAACTTGTCTTTTTAACCAAATGACGTTAAAATATTCATGCTTAAATCTCAGTATTTTTGATACTTCTGGTATAGAAGATAAATTAAAAGTACTAAAAAAAAGTTTTAAGGGCTGTACTACTACTACTATTTACTTTTTATCTTTAACTGATGAAACAAGTCTGTTCCATGATTCATATGTTTCAAATTGTAATTACAGATCATTTTTGTATTAAAAACAGAGAAATTGAAATTATTTCCCTTGCAGTTTTCATACTCCTCCTCCTCTTGGTCTTTTCCAGAAAACCTTCCAACAAGACAAACATGGAAACTGTTAAAACCCAACATCAGCTGATGACAACCAGGAGAGGTGTCTGGTAGTACAACCCACCTCCTCTAGGACCAGCCTCCCAAGTTCTGTTCACAGATTCCACCCTGGACCTGTTGCCATTTCTACTGGAGCATTAAAGGCCCTGATCTAAAAGCCACTGGGAGTAGAAGTAATCCTACTCTTACATTCCCTAAGTTTTTCATTGGGATTTATAATTACACTGTACCACAGATGTGGGAGAGTGAGATGAGTGAATGAAGAATTTTGCTACTACTTTTAGAATCATAGAATCATAGAATGGCAAGGGTTGGAAGGGACCCCGAGGATCATAAAGCTCCAACCCCCCTGCCACAGGCAGGGCCACCAACCTCAGGCCTGGATCTACACAAGGTTGCCCAGGGCCCCATCCAACTTGGCCTTGAACACTTCCAGGGATGGGGCATCCACCACCTCTCTGGCAGCCTGTTCCAGGACCTCACCACTCTTTCCGTAAAAAACTTCCCCCAAATATTCAATCTAAACCTTCCCTCCTTCAGCTTTAAACCATTCCCCCTTGTCCCGCCATTATCTGCCCTTTTAAAAAGTTGATTCCCCTCCTGTTTGTATGGTCCCTTCAGGTACTGGAAGTCTGCAATGAGGTCCCCCCGCAGCCTTCTCTTCTCCAGGCTGAACAAGCCCAGCTCCCTCAACCTCTCCTTGTAGGGCAGGTGCTCCAGCCCTCTAATCATCCTTGTGGCCCTCCTCTGAACCCTCTCCAACAGTTCTACATCCTTCTACATCCTTCTTGTATTTTCTTTCTTAAAACTGTCTGATTTTGGAAATCTGTGAAATGAGTTAACCTGACATGTCTTTCTGTTTTCTAAACGTGAAGAGACTTTATTGGAAAAACTCTGCTTGGAAACATTGTTGGGTTTTGTTTTGTTTTGTTTTCTAGTTAAAAATTGGCTTGTGGAAAATTCAAAGCTTTCTGGGAAAAAAATTATGATGTCAAAAAACCAGAAAACATCCTTTGCTAATGTTCTGGTATCGCCTAGGATAAAGTTAATTTTCACAAGGAGCTGGGACAGGATACAGCCAGGACTGGTGACCCAAACTAAGCAAATGGGTATTCCATACTACATGATGTCATGCTCACAGTAAAAAATGGCTAGTCAAAGAGGGGCTTCTAGACAGTCTGAGTGCGGGCTGAATGTCTGGTCAGTTGCTGGGTGAATAAATTGCCTTATCACCACTTTGTCTATTCTGTCAAAAGTACTGTTGTGATTCCCCTCTTCCTTTGCTGTCCCAGTAAACTGTCCTTGTACCAAACCACAAGGTTTTATCTTTTTCTTCCCATTCCCCTCTCCATTCTACCAAGGGAAAGGTGAGTGGCCTCGTGGTGTTCAGCTGCAGACCAGGCCTAAGCCACAACAGCAGAGTATTTAATCCTGGATCAACTAAACCTATATAAACTATATCTGAGTGGTTTTTAATTTGGTTTAGGCTTGTTTGGGGGGGGGGGGGGGGGTTGCTGTGCTGTCTTCAAAACCTTTTACTTATATGTCCTATAAGCATTTGCCTTGTTGTTTGGTTTAGTTACGTAGTGCAAAGTTGATATTCCTTCTGCCTACCTGATTGCTAATGGCAGTGCAGAGACAGCGGCACAGATATCTGTGAGGGTTGGCAGTCCTCGGAGGCACCCATCATGTCCAATAGCATTCTGCTGTCACATCCTTGGTTCCTTTGCATGACTCCACTAGAGTATGGCTGAGGACATCATCCCACCCCAAAGAAGCTGGTGAGAGGTTCCTGTAGTGATTTCTGTCCTTGATTTGCCCTGTTTTGCTTCTGTGGGTGAAGAACCTTAACCTTTAGATTTTGATGCATGTTGTCCTGTTCAATACGCAGAAGCAAAAAGAAATTGGCATTTTTACCCTTTTCTGCTACTTTTCTTCCTGGTAACACTTGAAATGTATTTAATTCCTCACCTAAGAACAATTCACCTCATCTCATCTTTAACTGCTTAGCAGATAATAAATGTTTAATCGCTGTGATAATTGGCAGTCCTATGGTGATCAGTGTAGATGAGAGCCAGAAAAGAATGCGTGTTTGTAAGCTAGCAGAAGAGGGAGTTAGAATTTTCCCTTTTCAGCTTTAAGAAAATCTTGTAACCTGTGTGGGCCATCCTTTTAGGTCAATTTCATGGAGACTATTTTCTCTTTTTCTATATCAATCCTAAATTAATACAGTAGGTGCTCTGCAGCCAGCATGGTTTTGCATTGATCTTGGCCAGCTTGTTTACAGTGTTTTGGCAAGTTGCTGATGTACTTCTCCCTGGGGATAGAGCAGGGGTTAATTGCTGTTAAACTCTCAGTGCCAAGTAATGGTTCAGACTCTGTGCTACATTAAAGATGACACTAATAAGGAAAGAGTGCACTGGATTGCTCTGTGTTGAAAATTGGACTTGTGGTGACAGAAACTTGGAGCAGAGCTGATGTAATAGGGAGGCCATAATGTAATTATAACTGCTGAACATGTGTCATACCAAGTTAAATGATACATTAATGAATCAAAACAGGTGATGGAGTGTTGCTCTTTCAGCAGATAGAGGTGTTTTCAAGGTCAGATTGTCATTAATTTAATAATCTGTAAACTGGATATTCTTCAAATTATACGCAAAATCAACTTTAATGGGGTTTTTTTAGTGTATTTTTTTGTCCTGTACCAAAGGGATGTTATTCTCAGTATAATTGTGTTTATCCCTCTTTTATTATATCTCTATTATACCTAACACAATATACATGTACCTAACATTTTTCATCCAGGTGTGAGCTCTGTTTCCCTGTGCTCCGAGCAGGCTGAACACAAGGCAAGAGGTATGTAGAGATATTAGTATAGCATCAAGCTGAGCTAATAAGCTCTGCTGAGATATGGAATACATTACACCAAATACAGTCGGTAAATGGCTTCAAGTCTGCTTGAACCATGGACAGAACAAGCTCATCCTTGCTCAAAGCAGAAGCTTGCAGTAATCTTATGAGTTATATTATTTATAAATGCTCTTTACCTATTATGATTCTGCAGCAAATGAAAAACCATCTCTTAACTAGTTCCTTGTTTAACTCCAGGGTCATAGTTGAAGTCCCTACTTTTTCATTTTGGTAGAACTTCTATATTCAGGAGTTAAATAAGGGTTTCTGTTCCAGATCAGTCCAAGACACCATCATATGAATGATACTTGACTGCCTGAACATGACAATAACTATTTATCTCTCCAGCAAGTTCCAACTACTTAAAGAAGTCCATCACCCTTTTTTTTTAAAAAAAAAAACACCTATTTTTACAAGTAGCCTTGGTTGAGAAGTTAAAACAGGGTCCCAAGAAATAAATCATATAGTCATTTTTAAGGAAAAAATCCCAAACTCTTTCTTGAATGTAGTGCTCCTCCAACTCCTGCCATGTCTAAAAAATTCTGTTCATTTCACGTCTATCTTGAATTCCATAAGCCTTTCATTTATCCTCATGCTCTTAAAAAATGAAGTAAAGATTTTTTTAAAAGGGTCTTCCTGAGCACAGTGATGAGTTTCTATAAAAAAATGGGATTTTAATGCCTGGAAGAAACTGAGTCTCTTTAAATGTCACAGTAAGGTCACACTTTGACTTCATTTTTTAATTATTAATCTTTTTTGTTTTCTAATATTGCTAATAAATATTTTTAATGGATTTTTTGTAACAGATTCCTTGCTAAATGGTTTATCTGTGGGTTTTTTTAATCTTTTCCTTTATGTAAAAGGTTTTTGGGGTTTGAGCAAATCTTCTGTTTTACTTAATTTTCCCTTTGATATCACAGTAGGTGTTTCCTATTTGGAAAGTAAAATAGCAAAAAAAATCCCCACAAAGCTTGTAGATCTCAGGAGCTCTGCTAGAAAACAGGTTTATGACAGCTCTGCTCATCAACATATCCTATCTCCCACCTCTGTTCTTTGGCAGAGTATTTCATGGAGGCCAGGCACTTCCCAAGCGCAATTTTGTGCAGAACACCTGAGGTAGAAAGAACTGTTCGCATATTCTTTCTCAGTCTTCCCTGTTCCTCATCCTCTTGCCTCCTTCTTTTCCTCCCTGTATTTTAATGAAACATATGAGAAACTGTGCAGCTTAGGTGACTTGCTTTTATGGCCACCCAGCAAAGATGAATAGAAAGGCAGTAACACTTGTCTTCAGCAGTTTAATTCTGATTTAATACGTTGTTTCCAAATACATTTGAAGAGAAAATTTTGTTCTTTCCACAAAGTTCAAATTTGATCTAAGAGTCGTTTGCATGTAGAGATTACTGAAATAAAACACTTCTCTTTCAGGAGGTGTCAGAGAAGTCAAACTTCCCTGAAGAGAAATGTCCACAGAGCAGACACCACCACTTGGGGACAAGAACAGCTTTCTCTGTTTCAGTTAGTATCCTTGGACCCTGAAATACTGGCTATCCCTCTGACAGGGAGAGGTAGAAGAAAATATTGCTTCTGTCGTATGTACTGTAAGTTGTCTGCCTGCACAGTCAGGTCAGCATTTTCTGTAGAGTGAATCCTGAACTTTTTTTTTTTTCCCCTGAAGATTTTACTTCAAGCCAGGCCCATCTTCGTGAAAAGCGAACATTGCCTATTGTGCTGGGAGCAATCATTATAAAGCTGTGGTGTGTGGTGTTCCAGCCCTACACCTACTCTAGTCATCCTTACTATAGAGGCTTGACACTTTCTTGTTTGGCTGGTCAGTTAACCAGATCTAAGAATCATGGATATTTATTATGGTTGCCAATCTAAGACTGAATTTTACCTTTGAGAGTCATAGGAAATTTCATTGCCCGTTTTATTTATCGCAGTGTAATATTGGAAAAGAATGGCTAAGCACTATAATGCTCAAGATGACATTCTCAAGGAAAATTTCTTACCCTACAAGGGATAAATTATCTAGAACATATCACTAAGAAGGCCTTTTGCAATACCCAAAAGTTGTACATGTTTGGGGGGACTCATTGACTCCTCAAGGTGTAAACTGCCACTTTCTTAGTGGGGGAAAATAGAATAATCCTTTACCATGAAGCAGATCTGATCAAAAATGTTATGTTGTCAACATTTAAATGTTCTATGGGAATATAACAAATTTGTAGAGATATTATGGGGAAAAAAGCCTTTTAGTTTTGGAATGGACCATTGAAACTTTTGGATTTGAAGCAATGTTTTGTGTCAAGATGTATTAGATTTTGGGTTGTTAACCATCATCTATGATTTAAAAAGTCAAGATTAGACTAAAGGATTTTAATTTTATAGAAGCAGAGCATAACCCTAACACAAAATTAATTTCCCTCATAAATTTTTACTTAAGTGGAGTAAAATAAATGAAGAAACGCTCTTATTCTGACTGTATATAAGAGCCATAATATAAAAAGGAAAGTGAACCAGAGTTGGGAGATGTGAGGTCCCATCCAGAAGAAATCTCTCCTCCTTGGTGATCCCTGAGACAAATACATTGACATCCTTCCTGAAACTCGGTGATTTTATGAGATTCATCAGACTCTGGCTCACCAGTATGTTATGATCAGCTCAGAAGGAAACAGATCTGAAAAACTGTCATATATGCTACAAGATAGAAATTCCAGGCTTTAAACCAAACTTTAAAGAATCTCCTGATTCTGCTTTTCTCCTAATCTTTTTCACTGTATTCAGCCACCCATCCAGAGTAATACCCTACTCTTTGTTACATGTCATTGGTGTAAAATTTCCTTTTCAGTCTTTATAAGCATGAAGAATTGCCAGTGTCTGTGGAGGTGCTCCCATAATCCTATTATTATGTTATTTGTATTGTTATTGTATTATTGTATTATTGTTATTTGTATGACATCATAGAGAAAAACCCCTTATGTTTAGGGTAAAACTGCAGTGTTACCAAGTGCAGCAGAGTTTCTTTCACTGACAGCAGTGGCAGGATTTCTGTCTGTTATATAAATAATATAGTAGCATGGTCACTTACATCCCAGTTATTCCCATATAGAGCCTATACTAGCTCTTATACACAGCTACACGTGTTACAGGCCTGTCATTCTGTAAGTGTTCCTTATCTACAAGTGACCCTTGATCAATTCCTGTAAAATCTGTCTGGTTATGGAAAATAAACAAAGCCCTAGGGGAAATTTAGATGTCTTGGTGTTTCTCTGCTACCTTTTTTAAACCCATATGAAGAGGTTGAGTTATATTCTTGATAGATGGATTCCTTTGAAATATATTGAACTGTCTAGAGTAATTCAAAAGAAATAGCAATTAAGTAATTGAGTTATCACCTGTTACTGATGACCACACCAAAAAAAAAAAAAAAAAGCAAGCTCAAATCAGCTATTTGAGGTTAATGTGCCTGAAACACTATTCACATTTCTCTGGTTGGGTTGTAGAGTGTTTAAGTTATCATGATTTGGTCAAATGGGTATTTAAATTCCTCTCTCCAGTAATCTATTTACTATGGTCTGAATCCTGCAGATTTTGCTCCGGGGCATTGAGAGAATAATATACTTTAACATGTCTGAGTATAGATAAAATGAAGTCTTTGGGGCCATGTGAAGGTGGACTTCGGTAATATGTTCACTTGGTCCATGATAATCTATTTCTTGGCAGAGGAACTAACTTATTTCTGAATACTGCCTTTATAATTGCAATGCTGTCAGATCTTGAAAACAGATATGTTGCTTCTAAGGAAAAAGAAAGGTGCATTTCAGAAACACTAGCATATTCCCTAAGTCAATGCTGTTTGTTCTTCTACTTCCATATGTCTTTCCACTGGAGGCACAAATTCTTTTATGGTCTAGATGCTTGTGTGCATTATCAACATTCTCTGGCATCATAGTCCCTGCATGATGTAGTAAAAATCTGGGATTTCACTTTGCTCCTCTCTGTACAAACACAAAAATTGTTCCTGCCCTAGGGATTTTACGATATAAACAGTTACGAAATATAGACAGTGCCTGAATTCAGGAACAGGAGACAAATAAGAAAGAGGCAGGAGCATTCTCAACACAGCTGGGACCTGGGGTCTTGCATTTATCTGGTGGTATTGCCATCACACAACTGAGTTTTGAAACTATGAAGATGAATAAGGATGTAGCTTTACAGATGATAATAAGGTACTCCTTTGAGGCCTATCTTCATATTTTCTGTTTTGAAATCCACATCTTCATCCTTTCTTGTGTACCCTTTGTAGCCTGAGCGAGGAAGATAGAGGAAGAGGAGCACTTCAAGGTCCATAAGAAGATGGATACTTGACTCAGGTATTGATTAGAGGTCAGTATTACATTTCATTGAGCTTTTGTTTGCATATGAGATTACCCAGAGATGAAAAGTAGGAGAAAGAAAAGTGGACAGAGGACAAAGGCCCCCTAGTAGGACACTGGAAGAGGATAAGGAAGGTTTACCAAGGAGTACACTGTAGGAATGTTTAGAAAATTAGGAAGAAAAGCACAAAAGAAGAGGGGCACTGAGGCCAAAAGATAATAGTTTCAAGAAAAGCATGGTCCACTGTTTCAAAGGCCAGGAGTAGGTCTGTGAGGATGAGAAAGGAGGCGTTATCCTGATGTAAGAGAGCAGTCACTTTAAGCTGGGAAGAATAACTTCATTGCATTGGAGGGAACATCATGGGAATTTTGATGGGATTATGAAAAGTATTAGCACCAAGTTCATAGATAAAAGGAGACTGCAGATAGCAACCACCTCCAAAACATTGCCAACTGCACAAGAATATTTTGTTAACAGCAACTGTTTATTTTAATTTATCAATTAAATGAAGCTTTCTTTCATCCACACAGTTCTATTGCTTGTATTTCCCTGAGTTTGACATGAGTTTTGAACACCTTTTTTATATATTTCTTGGCATAAGTTTGATGTGGGATTGGTGGGGTTTTTTTTTTCTTTACCTAGTCAGTTTAGAAGATGCAAATAGATATAAGATACTGCTGCTTTTAAATGAGACACATGCTTACCTTAACTTTAATTTGATACTAAGTTTTCTTCTGTTGTTTGAAGAACCAATCCAGAAATACCTATTGAACTTCCACTCTGCAATCCACTTCTCGTCTCTTCTGTACTACAATACTTTTTAAAAAATGGTCTTAGCAGCCTTTCTCTTGACTCTCCAGAAACTATCATTGTTAAAGGTATAGTTTTTCTGTCCACTTCTTAGTTATTTACTGTCTTTCTGTTATTCTGTATAGATTTATACATTTACCTCATAGGACATATGCACTGGAATATTTTAGCTGGACTTTTAGTGTGATATCTTGTGTTCTATGCCTGTGTAAAATGTACTTATTTTAAAATTTCCCCTTTTGAGTCGGGGATGTAGACCTAAATATTCTAAAGAGTTCTAAAGTGTTTCCATTGCTGAAGTTTTTGATTTATACCCTGAGAATTGCATAACATAGAAAATAAACCCCTGTTCTTATTTATGTATTTCAGTTTTTCTAGACTTTCCTCTTGGCTCAAGGTACAATCATTAAGGGGGCTAGTTTCCCACAAATGTAGTTATCTGTATACTGCTGCTTAAAGAGGTAAGTAAGCCAGCCTTCCATAACCTCACTTTTGCACGCGGTAAATATCTGACAACCCCAATCCATTAGCATTCCCCTCAGAATCCCCAGTCGTAGCATCCTTAGCATCTTCTAGGCTGCAGAATTACATCTTAAAATATAGCATACCTATGCTGTTTACAGTTTAAAATATATAAACTGGACAAGTATCTGAATCCAGGGTAAAAACATGAAGAATATTCCCCTTCTGTGTGACTACTGTTTCACTGCAGCAGGAACTCTGCTAATAAAGTTTTTTTTTATATTAAGGGAGTTATAATTTGCTAGCAGGATCTCGACAGTTGTCTTTAGAGTAAGACAATATGCCTTTCCCCTCCCTACCGAGCCTAATTCCCTGGTAACCTTATTGAAAATGTGCATGGGCTACAAAACTAAAGATTAACTGTCCAGGGACCTGCTTCCTGGAGCTTATTTGAAGATTAAATCAAATGGCAGGCAATATATATTTGGTAATTCAGCTTTGTTTCAGACTTTTCCAATCTAGTGGCAAGTATAATAGAAGAATCTGACACTCAAAAGCACTAAATGGGTTTTTCTTTTTTTCCCTTTCTTAATTTGAAAATGCCTGGTATTTCTATCCATAGCAAAATTACAATTAATGATTTATTTCCCCATGTCTGAAGTTCCTGTCCTTTATTTTTGAACTTGAAGCAAAGTAATTTTAATTACAGATGATGTGAACAATTTTTCTCTTTTTGATGAAATATTTTTCTTTTTTTTTTATTGTATGTAACAAATACCAGCAGAAGAGTTTAAAGAGAAGCAATAAAATATCTACTACAGCGTTAGAGCATTCATTTAAACAGAAATGGAAACACACATATTGTTTTTTAATTCAGTGTTTAGACTATGTATTAGTTAAACAGATTTCTATTCAGCAAATTGGATTGAGATGGATGGAGATGTTATGCTGTTTTAAAAAACTGTATTTAGAAGGCACATTCAAAGACACCGAAGTGCGATTTGTCCTAGTAGCAGACATCTGAAGAACAAGTGACATTCTTACACAAAATCTATATTGGTGATGTATTTAATTACAGAGTTGATTGAAATTGACAGCTTCAGTGACCTATGAGTGCACTGTTACTGACTGATGGATGCTTCAAATCTGGTTACTTTTAAACCAATTCACATGGTGTTCAATAATATCCTGTCAAACTGCAAACTACATTTTCGCATGTATATGGACTAGGCAGAGAACATTTTAATTAAAATAAGGTGGAGATGAATGGTGTTTAAAAATTGATGCAATTCTTAAAGATACGGTCATTATGATTTGAATAGGAGATAAAGAACTCTCAGTATTATTCAAGGTGGCTGTATTCCTTAAGAAACATATATTTTACTTTCATGCTCGCTCATATCAGCCAAATCCCTTTCAACACAGATTAGCTCTCCAGCCTCTTCTGCACACACAGAGGCACTTCCCATTAGTAGCTAGATGGAGTCATTGAGAAAATGGTACCTGAGCTTTCTGAAAGCATGTGACATCTACTAATAGAGACTCTGGAAGCTTTGCAGCCAAGTTCAGTGCAGAGGCCAAGTCCCCTAGCACCAAAAGATGATCCCAATGCCTGCTTTGCTCAGCCTTTCCGGGGCATTAATCACTGACTCAACCACAAACACATTTCTCATGCCATTGTTAACAGCACATGCAGTGTAGAGTGCAAAGGCAAGGCTAGTATTACCAGTGGGCAACTCTTCCTTGCTCCTCTGCTGTCTTTGTTTCCTCTTCTCTGTAGTCCTGTGTGGGTAGATCATGCTATTTCACACTGTAGAATATTGACTGGAGAGTCTAGAAAGGTATCTATTACTTAGTAATATCTAGGACCGGTTAGCTTCTGGAAGAGTAGCCAACAAGGTGTGAACTTCTGGCTGAGCTCATGTTCCAACTGCAGCTAATGGCATAAAGGATGAGCAGGTATCAGAGGCATTAAAATGCCAAGTAGCCTCATAATCCCATCCAGTTAATTTGTATCTATATCCTGGTAGTAATAGTAGCAATAACAAAATAAGCAAGCTTTCTCTCTTCCCAGATTTGTCACAGTGATCAATGTCTTCCTTAATGCCAAATTATATTGCTCTATTTATATACACAATTTAAAACAGAAGCAATGTTAAGGCTCCAGGATATGCCAAATATTTCAGCTCAACTACCCAGTAAGTTAATTTCTTCTTTGAGCATATCAAGAACTGCCTGAACAATCATGTTTCTATTTATGATATTTGCATTCTCTGAAAGAATAGCAAAGGTTACAAAGCCCATGTGAAACAAATATGATCTGGGTACAAAGCATCAGGCTGAAAAAAAAGAGTCCTCAGTGAAGACTAAGCCTCTTAAAATAAACTGTATGCTTTCTTCTTTGAAGATGCTTTCTCAGTGTAGCTAAAATTATTAACTTTGTACGTAAGTGATGGAAAAGTCAGATTGCCTATACTCAAAATCTTTATTTAGAGGAAGAGTGAAATGCTTCCAATTTTAAAAATAAAAAATAAAAAATGATTGATCCAGCATAATAAAATTTTAAAGAAAATCTGTAGTAACTTTTGCATAGAAAATTTTTAGTTTCATTTTAACTTTTGCTTCCATTGCATTCAACTGAAGTAGAAGCAGTAGATTCATACTTCACCTGGAAATCATCTCTGCAGTTAGAGTAAGTAACAGAATGCAAAAGTATTAAAAATCATAAAGTCATCCAGAATTTTACCAGTAGAATCAAAACCACTCTGTCACCAATAAGGATTGTGAAAATATCCTTTGAGTGAAAATTAAGAAAAAATAATAATATTTAGCATTAGAATAAGCTTTCAGCTGTTTGTAACTTTTTAAAACTTTAGAAATGTTGGATGAAATTTTCTAAGTTGAATATCTGCCTCAGACTAAAATAGTTCAACTCTTTTCAAGAACAAGATTAAGGAAAGAAAGACCTTGTTTGTTGTTAAAACCTATTATTTGCAGCAGGCTTATGAAAACCTTTGTTAATGCCCATGTGTTAATGACAGCGGGAGTTGGGCAGTCCAATGTCTGAGTCAACAAGCTATAAAATCAAAGCACAGACATTGCTCTGTTCCCTCTATGCCTTGCTTCATTTGGTACCAGTCAGTGTGTGGGGAAAGACTAGCGGAGGCATGCCTCTGACAAATCCCAGTTTGGTTATTTGATTTCAGGACTGGTATCATCTGTTTGCTGAGCTAGCAGTGCTTATGACTTCTGTACGCAGCATCTGACCCCTAGAGAGCACAGGCTGGCCACAAGCCATAAATGCCCCACTTTTACACATTTTATCCAATATCGTCTTTAACCACAGTACCCTCGTGCTGTCATGAGCATGTAAGTATGGTCAAAATGGGCCTTCTTTAGTACCAGCCAGCTTGAAATTCCCTTTTCTGCTTTTACTTCCTTGTCGTCTAGTTACAGACTGCCTGGGGTTTCTTGAGCAGAGTGAGCAAAAGAGCAGCTTAATAATGAACCATAGAATCATCATAGAATGGTTTGGGTTGGAAGTGACCTCAAAGATCACCTAGTTCCCCTCCCCCTCCCCCACCCCACCATGGGCAGGGACACCCTCCACTTCACCAGGTTGCACAAAGCCCCATCCAGACACTGCCAGGGAAGGGGCAGCTACAGTTTCTCTGGGCCACTTGTGCCAGTGCCTCACCACCCTCACAGGGAAGAATTTCTTCCTGACATCTAATCTAAAACTGCCTTCCTTTAGCTTAAGGCCATTGCTCTGTGTCCTATCACTACATGCCTCTGTAAGCAGTCCTTCTCCAGATTTCTTGTAGGTCCCCTTCAGGTACTGGAAGGATGCTCTAAGGTCTCCTGGAGCCTCCTTTTGTCCAGGCTGACCAAACTCAAGTCTCACAGCCTGTCTTTCTAGGAGAGGTGCTTCAGCACCTTCTTCATGGCCCTCCTCTGGACTTGCTCCAACTTTTTTTTTTTAATCTTTTATTTTGTTTTTTTTTTTTATGGTGGGGGGGTTTTTTGGGGGGGTTAATGGGACAGAAACTTGTGTTGAGGACTCAAGAGATCACAGTGAGAGAGCTGCTCTGCTATCTGTGAAACTCTGACCCAGAATCAGATCCTCTACTAATGATTTAGTCCACAATCATATGGTACATGACATGGGAGAGACAGCACTACATCCATCCTCTCCTCTAGTCCTGGTTGCAAGCAGTGCTCTGCCCTGGACCTGTACTTTGTGGGGTGGGCAGCTGGATACATGAGCTCACTGAGGCACAAGTGTCACTGGAGTATCACTATGTCTAGACGGGATTCTGGCTTAGAGGGGTTCAGCCATACACAAGGGTTCTGAACCTATGGTTCCTCTCATACTGAGCAGGAGTACTATTACAACAACACATCACCAGTAGGGTAAAGTTAAACTGTCTCATGACAGTCTAAACCCAGCTCAAGTTCTGTGTTAGTGGGCAAACAATCCAATGCTTGGTTAATTCTGCTTCACAGTGGTAGGAAGAGCTGACATCAAAGGATCAAAAAATTATGTTACTATGAACTGCTTTGAACTACTATGTTGGCTCCTGCATGTCAGTTATCCCTTTGGTAAGTTTTCTGGCATGTCCTGCTTAAAATGAAAAAGCCAGAAGGATTGTGAGGTCCAGCTTTCATGGTCGGTATTTGTATTGAAAATCAAGATCAAGTGAGCTTTTGCCCTTCTGCTCCATTGGAGGTTTCTGTCCTCTGTGACTTAACTGTGGGACATGTGTTAGCTTTCACAGGTATACTGATCCTGCCAAACTCCCCATGTGCTGCTGTCCCCTTGGGGCTTGACACCAGCCTCACTTGGTAAGGGAAAAAATGTTAGCTTCTGAATGTTGTTGGATTGTAAACTGAGATATGGGTGGTTGGTTCACAACGGTTGGGTGGTGGCTATCTGTGATGGGTGGATATAGAGACGAACTTTACAACATTTTTCAAGTGTCAAGCCTTCTGTCCTTTTCCTATCATCTTTTGTTTAGGTATGTGAAACTCCTAGGAAAAATTTTCCCTGAATTAATTTCTACATATATCTTTTCCCATCTATTCTGACACAAATGAGTTAAGGCAATTCTAGCTGCAATAGTCAAATGTTAAGCCAAGTCTCATTTTTCTCATCAGCTTGTTCACTTGGTATAAGAATAATCTCTGCACATCAGGAAAAGAAATACAATGATGCGAGTATTACACAAAATGTGAACTGAATAGCAGACTCAATGCAATTTTAGTAATTTTTCTTTTCATTCTCAACTTTTCTATTTTACTCTCTAGCATTTCTGGATAGAAATTCCAAGCCATCAATATGAATAGGATGTAACAACAGCCATCTGCAGGTCAGATAAACCCATCATTCAGCACATCAGCAAGTGGACCTAAAATATTTATAGAATTTTTATTCATGAGAGAATGAAACCGTTAATTGGTGATTAACATAAGAAGGTAATAATGAACTCAAATCTGCGTAGTACAGTTTTGTTATTACTCATTTTCTGCAGGCAAGATAAGAAAACAAAATGAAGAAATTAGTTTTCATTTGCCAGAAGAGCTATTTTGTGTAGATTACTGATGAAATGCATTTTGAAATCTGATGCATCTGTACATATCCAGATTCATTTCTCTGATCTCGTGAAATATCACAGACACTTCCCAAAAAGGGAGCTTTATAACAAACAGTAAAATCTATATCAATCACTGTGTATTCATAATAACTCATAGCCCTGATACTCAATTATGGCTAAATATAATTTCTGGCTTGAAACATTTTCCACATAGCACTCAGCATATTCCCAACTTTAAAATAAGGGTGTTTTTATACTAAAAGTTCAAATATTTTAATGGATTTGAGGCTGTCGTGAAGATGTCTATATAGTCAGCAATTACTGAGTTTAAAAGTATGAAAATAAGTTTGATTCATGTAAAAGAGACAACTCTGTTTGAAAAAAGGTATTGCTCCTTTAAGTGGTCTTCTTCAGAAAAGAAAAGATGAAGTGCCATAAAAAATTATATCCATTGCTTGTCCTCTCCTAGTTTAATTTCATTTTAACTTTAAATAAACATTTCTTTACATTTAGCAACACTGAAAAAAGCTGTTCTTACTCATTTTGTATGATTAAAACTACATTAGCAATATAGCTGTATTAATTTACAGATACAGATACTAATTGCTTAAATATTGAGTTCAAAACTAGACACTAGTACTGGGAAGGGATAATTGGTTCTTGCCATAGAAAAAACTATAATAAAGAACTTGAAAGTGCTGTCACATTTCACATAACAAGCAAAATCTCAGAATATTTGAAAAATATTCTGAAAGAAAATGTCTTGGGGCTTTCTTAATGAGAATGAATGTGGTTTGAAAAGATCAAATAATATCCACATATGTCAAATACAGGTTCTAATAACAGTTAGAGATAATGAATAAAATTAAAGTAGGTCATTTTTTAGTCATTTAGGATCCAACAGGAGGCATACCTCTTCATAACTGCTTGTTAAAATATAATTAGAAGCATTTGCTGTATTTACAAAAATATCAGTATCAAAGATTTTAAAAATTAAAATTAGTTATTTTACTATTCTTTAATTTTCTGGTTTTGTTTTATTAATATCTGAGTAGTAAATAGCCAGCAAATATTATAATATTCTAATGACTGGCATTGCACGGTCATAATCGTAAATAACATGGCAACTCTAATCTCATAGGAAAGGTGAGCTTTTTCCTCTCCTCCTGAATATGATAGCTTTTAGAAATTTACAGTTGTCTATGCATATATGGACCTGAACTTACAAAATTGTGTGAAGAATGAAAACTCCAGATCACAGCATTTTTAGACACCAAGGTAATGTGTCAATTTTAGATGATAATAACAGATTTTTACTGAAAATGGATAGAAATTCTTAAAGGAGGAGGAAAAAATAAAGAGGAAGAGTTTGATATAGAAGTGGTTATAGGAGAGTTTTTTCACTTGAGTTTAATTTAATGCAGATGCTCAGCACTTTTCAGCATTGGGCTAAATTTACCAAGCATACACTGATCATTCCTCCTTAGCATTGACGCTTAGAAATGCAATGGCTTATCAAGATGTTTGTTTCAGAAATGGATTGTGCAGTCACCACTAGATCCCGGTTTACTACTGAGAGAAGTGATAGGTAGAGCTGGTTGGTGTTCATGGCTGAATCATTTCCTGATTCAAAATGCTGATTTATGAAATCAAGTTAATTTTGAAACATCTCCACACTGATTTTTTTTTTTTTTAAAGCTTTATCATTTTGTCATTTTGAAATTTTCAATGTCTAGGAAAACGTTAACCTAGACAACAGTAAATGAACAGATGAAAATAGAACATGCTGAAAAATTATGAAAGAACTGCAAGAAAGAAGAATGAGACCACTCGTGAGAAAACAAGTGGGATAGAAGGAGTCAAGAAACAAAAGCAATATAGTTTTAACAGTAAGCTTTAGTAAATGTCTTAAGGCTTAGGGAAACCTCGAGGCCAGCGGGCTCAAGGGATACCTTGTGAATTAAATGGTAACCTACTTACCACAGGATCAGGGAAGAGATTGTTAGCTATTGATATATTCTTCTGACATCATCTTGAAGCCAACATGACCTCAGGTGAGTTGTCCTGTGGAATGGTCATTTAAAAAATGTCCCATATGTTGTTACACCACTGCCTTCTCAATCCTCAACACTGCTCTGCATCAGAGTGCAAACCACACTGACATAGGTAGAAAAGGAAACCTTGGATAACTCACTGGGAGAGACATAAAAATAATAGTTGACATAATAACAATAAAATTATAAAATTGGGTACTATTGTATTACTTGCTCTACGATATTTCTAAGGTATGGCCTCTTAACTGAATAATTAAAAATCGTGCTTATATTCTTGTCACCTTGAACCTCAGTCAGTGGCATTGAGAAAGGTGTTCTTAACCCAGTTATATGACTCATGTCTCTGACGGTGCCACCTCCCTTTGCATCTTCCTCTCTTTTCCTCTTCTTTACTGCAATAAGTGAAAAATGCTTATCTCCCTTCTGAAAGTTCTTCATGATCTCTTCATACCACTTCATTGATAACCTTGTACAAAGGCCGTTACTGAATGCACTGGGACTCTTTGCTTGTATGAGGAGATTTAATACATAAATAACTTCAGGGTAGGCCACCACTATTGAAGTTATTACTGCAGTTTTTCACTTTCTTTTATGTTTTTTTTTTATTTATGTATTTTTAGGTGGGCTTCTTTTTTTTTGTCTAATAATTCTTAATATGTCTGCCCTGTGGATTTCTTTTCTTTGCCTTTTCTCAACTTTCCTGCATTACTTTTTCCTACAATACTTTCTCCTGATGTTCTTCCTTGGCTTCCTTACCAAGTACATTTTTAAAGTTGTTATTTATTTGTTGCTGTTTGGCAAAATCCAGTTCTTGCAAAATCTCCCTGGGTGTTTTTTACAAAACAATTGATTTTTTTTAAGCACCACAAAGATCAAGAGTGGCTGCCAGTTGCATGTGTTTCTCTCACTGCAGCATCTCCTCCTTTGAAATGGCTGGCTGAGTGGGATATGACTCAAGTCAGAAGCAGGAAGCAAATTATTTCCTTCTGCTTGCTGCTTTGACTAAGTACTTGGCAAATATCAAGAGATCCTGCCAAAGAACCAACTCATCAGCTAGTTCCTTTTTTGACTCTCTTTCCCTCTTTTTTTTCTCTCCCTGTTTCCTCTCGACAAGTATACATTGTGGATGGTCAGATATTCTGAGCAACGTCACGTTGGCTCAGTAATGCTTCCTAAGAAGATACCAGGAGAGATGTTTAAAAAGTCACGTTTTTCCCCTTTCAGTGTTTAAAGTCTCCTCTGTGTGACATAGCATGTTATGAAATCCTTATGGATGGCATAGATACACAAGGAAAACCAGGATCACTCTTGCTCCTGTTGAAGTTAGTTGCTCCTGAATAGCAACGATAGCTTTTTGCTCAGAAACAAAATCCTTGCTATTATCTAAAGCAATTTGTGAATTTTTCCCATCATTGGTTAGTGTGATCCTAATTATTTTCAATTGAAGGTCAGAGCAAAGCCTTTAGAACAAAGGAATAAAGAAAGTCCTTCAGTGTAATTTCTGTAAAGGAAGTAAATTTCTGTTAAAGTAAGGATGCTTGACACCTTGGTTACTGTTAGCCCCATGTCTCAGTCTTATCTTTAAAGAGAAGCCTTGAGGACGGTTGAACCTCAAGGTGTGCATTGTTTTTGTAGAGTATTATGGTACTGTAATGCCCCTATTCATATGTATCTTAAACTTTTTTGTGCTAAGAATTGATAAGATGAAGGCTGAAGTTGAGTAATGCCTGTCTGCTCTTCGAGCAAGGATGAGTAAGGCATCTATTTGTTTATGAAACCTGGTAAGAGTATAGAGCACAATGGCATATGGCTAAACGTTAACATGTTCTTGCATGGGTTTTCTATTCCACATTGACAGGAAGGCTGTTGTCAGTGACTGGACTAGCTGTTTCACACAGGCGTACGTGTGCAAAATGCAGCTGTAATTTGACATGTTATAGTTCCAATATAGATGTGCCCACAGTATGGTCAACAACAACTTAATCTAAAATCTTCCATGGTAGAATAGGGTTCTTGGATTTTGTTCGTTGTTTTGTTGGGGTAAGTTGTGTGCTTGATTTGTCTGTCTTTAATTCCAGGTAATCAAAATTTCTTTCAAAATAGTAACTTATTTTCTAACAACCTGACCACAAGCTGCTGATGCCGTATCATCAAAGCTGACACAGCTATCCCAAGAAAAAGCATTCTTCTTCAAGTTTTAGACTTCTATTACAGAGAGTTATCAACTCAATAGACAGTAGGTAAGTTTTACTGATCCTATAACTACACGAGGAACAATGCAAATGACAAACTGCCAACCACATCTTTTTACCAAAGCACAAATCATTGCATTTTGCATCACCCTTCTCTGGGCTGTACAGTAGAATGTTCATTTTATAATTTACACTTTGTTTATTTACTCTTTCTCAAGCAGCATAAACTGTTCTTAAAGTCAGGTCCTCTTAATGAAATAGAACCTTTTACACCCTTCTTTTGCTAATAAATTCTTCAAGGGAAGACTTGCGTGTTTGAAGATTACTCTCAGACATAATGAAGAAATGACAGAAAGCTTGTTGGCCTAGAAAAGAGCCATTCACATCCATTCATTTATGCATATCCCACTCACATGCTGGTAGTGTTTTGTGACATGTATTTCTATCCCCTTATCCATGCAGTTATCAGGCACCATATGTAAGGCAGGCATTAAAGCAAGAACATCACACGTGACACCTAGTTAGTTGGTTAGAGACAGACAAAGTCGTTTCTTCTTATCTCAGCAGGAAGCCACACTACTTTGAGCCCAAAGCTTCTTGGTTCAATTTCTTGCTGGAATTGATTCCTTATAAATATGAATTACTCTTCATTTGATCTTTTCTCATTTGTGGGCAGGGCAGCAGTGCCCCACAGATCTGTATGTGGAGGGTCCACATAGGTTTTCTATGTTTTCTCTGTGGAAAGCAAGAAATAGGGATTCGATGCTCCTCTCTGTGAGACTTTGGAGGGTGCACTTTATTTGATGCAGCCCCATTGGAAGGGAGGCTTAAAAGCTTAGAAGAGCAAAGGGACAAACATGGCAGATATACATTAAACCCCTTTTCATCCTGTAGAAATTCATCTCAGACCCCAGGGAAAATCTATCTTTAAATGGTGGATCTCTGTGACTTGAGTTAGGCTCCTGTTCTGTGAATCATCACCGCACTGTCATTCCCCAGGTATGCAGGATTAGAGAGGAGGTAAACAGAGCTTTAAAACTGATCAAATTTGTGAAAGTGTAAGATAGATCCTAGATTTTCTTTTTCAGGGAGAGATGAAACAATTATCTGCTCATTCCTGTAAAAGGAATCAACCCATTGTCTTCTCAGTCACCTTCTATGGGTTTAAGAATAAGAAAGACTGACCCAGCCCTTGGTCATCATTTTGTTTTGTAAGAAATTTATTTACATCTTTGAACTTTCTTTTGTTCTGGATAGAATGTATGTTTGGGTACACATGTTAAGTTATTCTTGGTGTCTCAGTGATGTGTCACTGAGTGTTCATATACATCTTATAAATGTAATTCTTCCTAGTGTTTAAGATACTGCAATATCACAGACTGGCTGAGGTTGGATGGCTGGCTCCGGACTCTGTTCAGTTGAGTTTTGAGTATATCCAGGGATGGAGGGTTGCTAGACTCTCTAGCCTTTTTGGAAACTTCTTCCAGTGTCCAATCATACACACAGTTTTTTCATATGTTTAAATGGAATTTTTTGTAGTTCTGTTTGTGTCCATTGACTCTTGACTTGTCATTGGGTAGTACAGAGAAGTCTGTGGCTCTATCTTCTTTATTCTCCTTGCCCCATTTATTTATATTCAGCTGCTTGTTTTCCTGTGCACTAGGATGGATATTTCTTGAATTTACAGAAGGTGATCTTTTAAAATCAAACAGCTTGCACAGACCTCTGTTTTCTCCATGACCATATCACAAATGATTCTTCTAATCAGGTTCCTTAACAGTGCAAAGTTTGCCCTCCTGAATTCCAGCACTGTGATCTTCTGTTTGGCCCTGCACCTACTCCTTTCACAGTCCTGAACTCTACAATCAAAAAGCCCCTGCAACCCAGAATGCCCTTGATCTTCACATTGCTGATCAGTTCATTGCTTTTAAGTACGAGATTCAGCAGCATCTCCCTTCATTGATTCCTCGGTCACCAATGCCTAGAACTTATCACTGTACTCCAGAAACCTCTTGAATTGCTTTTACACTCTCAAGGGCTATTCCAGAAGATTGCATGATGGTTCGAGGTCTTCATGAAGACCAGGGCCAACCCTGCAGTTGGAAGGCTTCTTCCAGTTGTCTGAAGAAGGCCTCATTTGTTTCTTTTACTTGATCACATGATCTGTAGTAGATTTTCACACCAGTGTTTCCTGTTTGGTCTGCCTCTATTCCTGACCAGTAAGCTCTCAGATGGCTCATCATCCCAGTATGTCTTTGTGCTCCCAATCTGCAGGAGCCCTGCATCTGTGTGCTTGGAGATCCATCCAGCCATACTGATTTCCCAGAAAAAAAAATCCATAATGCTGCCCGATCAGCATGTCTTTATGAACCTCTTTCAGTCCTGATCTGCTTATTATAAGGTTTCCCATATCCCTATCACCCTGCACCATTTTCATGTGGAAGTCCACCAATTCCTCATGTGATTGTGAGTTGTCAACTCCCCACCATCATTCCAACTTTAATGCTCTCCTTACCAGGTTGACCAAACTTTTGGCAAAGATGCTTTTTTACCTACATGGTCAGGTCTTAGTATTTATTTGTAAGAAAACTAGTGTTAATGTCAACAATACCATCAATTTGTCTGAGTCTACATGTGCAATGTCTTATCAGAGGGACTAGAATATTAGCCTAATTATTTTCATATAATTTTCTCCAAAGGTCCACATTTGCCTTATGACTCCGTTGCCATTTTCCAACCATTTGTGATCATGCAAACATATTTGTGACTATGAAATGCAAAATTTTTTGGAAATAGAATAGTATATGAAATTAAGCAGTGCAGGAAGACTTCATTATATAAGCGATTATGATATTAACTGTGAGCTATTAAATTATGCTGTATCTTACTCTCCTTTGTGTAAAAGCTAAGTATCTTTTTTCACTCCTTTCTGGCATTTTTTTTTCTGCCCCATATTTTGGCCAGCATTTCTATGTTTTTTTCATAGTTCTGATATCTGGACTATGTATGATCTTATCACTGAGTGTATAGTGAGAGTCAAGTTTGCCAACACAGTCACTCAATTATTTGTCATTGCTCCATAATGTGCTTTGAGATACCTTCACTATGAAAGGCGATAGCTCTAAATAAATTTTGTTCTATTCTGTATGGTGCCCAAGCTATGCCAATACATATTCAGTGTTTTGTGTGATGGGAAGAAAATGGGAGGGGGAAGAGGACACAATCCATTCTTAACTGTATTACACTAGCCTTTCTTTCTTCACTACACAATTCTTTTCTGATGTTTGACATTCGCTCTTGAAATTGTTGCAGTAGAGTTATAACTCTGTAATGAAACATGGCAAGAAACTCCTTTTAAGTAACAAGACTTAAAGGACTGCTATGAAAAGAGCAGATTCTTTTTTCTTGAGCTAAAGCTAAAAGCCATAATTTAAATTTGTTTTCATACATGACGTATTTATTGGACTACTAGAACTTTTCAAATGTGATGCTGAGTAGTCCTTTTTACTATTCCAGTATACTGCTGAGGTCTAGAAGAAAGCACCCCTGGTCAGAAGGTCAATGCCACATGAATAGCTTCAGACTTCTTACTGTTCTCTCAGTGCTTTAGATCTCTAGAATCATCTTTTTGTGGTATATTAAAGTGGAATTACATTCATTTTCTATAAGTTTTAAGCCTGCTGAAGGCTCTTTACAGGTGTTTTGTGGGTGCTGGGACAGATGTTCTGCCAGCCCTTCTGATCAATATCCTTTGACTGCATACACATGTAAGAATAACACAAGAACTCTTATACTCCATAAAAGAATACACAATCATAAAGAATACCTTATTTTTGCATACAGTTTGATTTATGAGAAGCTTTTTAAAACATTTTGATAAATGAAATGGAGAGTGGCTAAATTCAACTGTGAGGCTCCTTTGGTATCTCAAAATATGGATGAATAAGTGAACTTCAGTAAATAACAGGTCCCTCCTGAGGCTGAAACTTGGCTGGAAAACTCTCAAGATCTGGCATAATATTTTGGCATTAATGTTTCTGGCAAGGCTGGAATTAGGATACGCAGAATGCAGTGAACTTCAAAAATAAGAAGTAACTCTTTCAAATAAGTTACTTTCTGCAAATTAGAGCTCATTAAAGGCAGTATTAAGCTACGAAATCAGAACATGATGTGGCTCCAGTCACCTCAGTGTCTAAATCACAAGATTTTGATTAATTCATGGTGGCATGAAGAGTTGTACATAATTTTGGACATTGTGTTCTGTGCTGCAACTGTACTTGAATCAAGAGTTGATCTACGATGTGGCTCAACATTTGGCTTCATATAAAAATATTAAATACATGCCTGATTTTTCTTTGTCTAGTTCTTTCATCCCTACTTGAAACTGTTCTCTATTATTTCTGTCCTATGACTGTAGCAAACCTGTGCTGCTTCTTGTGGGTTACCTCATGGATATTGCATTAGAAAAAAGGCAGACACCTATCTTGAGTTCCATTAATTTTAAGCTGAATGGATGACTGCATGCCTTCAGTATTCTGTTTTTAATGTTGTCATGGGTGTCATCTCTGTTTCCAGCTTTTTGGTTTTATTGCAGTTTTATTTTCTGTAATTTTCTTGAAATGCAGTAGATGGAGTTATGCTGTGATGAATGAGTTGGGGAGCCTATAGCTCAGACACTAGTTTGTTCAAAGATTGACCATCGAATGTAAAGTATGCAAGGGCTAAGATTTTTTTTTTATGATCCATTGTTGAATGTGCAGTGATTCATTTTGCTTTTCTAAGTGTGCTATCTTTGCTGTAGTTCTAACATTTGTCACATTTTCCCATTAATAAGTAACCAGAAGGACAAAAGCATGAGCAGTCTTTCCAAAGTTCAGTATAAAATAAATTAAATTAGTATATAAGTAATATCTTCTTGACATAATAAAACACACACCTGACAGTATGCCACATAAATTAGCAGTGTCTAAGAGAGTTTCTGCAAAATGATAGCCCACAGAAAGCTTTCCCAAAAGGTGATATTGAGAGCTCAATGGGAATTTCATGAGAATTTTGGAATATCCGTCTCTCGTTTCAGGTTATTTTATTCATAGTTCTGTCTGCAATGAGACATGTGCCTATATTTATAGGAACATCATATTTAAACCTGTGCAGGTAGTGTTGCAACTCTCAGATCAACAAAGTAGGTAAACATTTACTTTATGTTGTCCCTCTTTGGCAAAGTTATAAACATATGATAAAAGTTAATCACATGTTTATATTCTTTACTGAACGCATGGCACTGTAGTCTGGGCTATTAAACAGATGTATGGCCATATTGTTATCTGGCCATAGGCTGTGAGGTTCTCGGCCAAGTTGCTCAAGGAATTCATGATCTTGAAATACTGCAACATACTGGAATCTGCAGGATTTAAAATAAATTAAAGAAAATGAAGAATTTGTGTGTTTTATCCTACCACAGCAAAGCTTCCTTACTGCTGATTCCACTGTGAAGACCAGGAGGGTATTGGTTATTCAGGCAATGATATCGGTAGATTAAAAGCAAGCCAGGTTGGTAGAGATCCAGGGTAAGAGTGCTAGCTGAGAAAAAATGAAAAGGTAAGCACATATGGCTGAACAGCTGCTTTCAAATTTATAAAATATCTTCTTTAATCCCTGCAGCTTTCTTGGCTTTTTCCTCTTAATTCAGTTTCTTTACAGGAAGCACAGTGAAAATCATTCCATTTTTTTATTGTAATTTTCCCAAAATATTAAATCACTTCCATTTCAAGTTTATAGTTTTGGCTTTCACCAGAATACCCCAAATGCAGAAGTAAATACATCTAGAGGAGTTAAAGGGAGTTTCAAATCATAACATGGAGAGTGAAGGAGAATTCCTCTATAGTAAGACAGATTATTTATTCCTGTATGGTGGTGTGAATTTTTTTCTTACTGCTTTTGCTGCAGCAAACTTCAAACTGAATTTATATGCATGATTTTATACGTAGTCCAAATCAGGGATGTTTTCCAGCCTCAGTTTCAAGATAATGGTTTTTAGCAACACTAGCCTTCTCTAGTTTGCTTTGAAATTCTCAAAGCCCACTTAAGATACCAATTTATTTAATGTAACAATATACCAAAAGGGAGAGGAAAAATATTCCAATTTTCAAGCACAAAATATAGAAATTGCTACAATGCCTATACAATACAAGGAGTGTAGGACAACAGAGATTGAAACAAGGGAAATGGCTCCTTTCTGCCATTGTCTTGACTCACTGAAACATACTTTTATGTATTTCAGATTTCACAGGAAATGAAACAATCCCTCATACTATGGATTGGTCTATAAGAACTGTCCACAAAAAAGTTTACAACTCCATTGTATATCTCCACAGTAGAAATTTATTTTTGCTCTAGTATAATTTTTGGTAACTTCTAGTGTTTTCATTTTTATTTTTATTCTTATTAGCTGTGGGAACCAGAAGTCAAATGAAAGTTTTAATGTTTTTCTAAGAAAAAGATCAGTTAAAGAAATTGCCTTTTCAGGTTTTCCGTAAATTAATTGTTTTCAGATGACATTTTAAAGAACAATAAATCTTTCAGGGTTTGATTCTAAAATTCTTTTTTTTATTCCTTCAGTCTAATTGACGACCTCAAGAAAAGCCCCGAATTTTTCCTTTTCAAATTTAATTGGCAATGTTCTTGGTTACTGAGTTGGTTTTTAATATTCTTTTGGTTTGCTGCCTTTTGAAAAGAAACAAAACCAAAAATGTTATCCAATACTCAACCTTTGGTATAAAAAATTCTCTGTGTCAAGGCATAGGTTCTAGTATGGGTATGGGAAGCAGTAATGTGTCATCACGATGCAATTTAACTTGGCCTTTTGGTGCTTAGTTTTATGGAATCATATATTTGAGCCTACTACAAGCGCTTTTTCTCAGTCTAGCACTATGCCACCTGGACATAGATTTAGATTCCTGGATCCAGTTTTTAAGGTTGTTTAGATGTTTGTGGCCAGATTTTTTCAAATCTTTCCCAGAAGTACCTATCAGAACAGATAGGTACCCACTGGGATTCTGATTGATTCTGTTCCTCCTTAAATAAATCAGTTATGGATTGTAACTGATGTTAATGAGAGAGAAATTCCAGCTAGCTGGAATTCCAGCTAGCTGGAATTTCTTCTAGGTCCCTTGAATACCTTTAATACCTTGGCTCTTGGACCAAGAATGTTTAAAGCACTTCAGGATGAGAAGTCCTGTCATTGTTTAAGAGGCATTTAGACAATGCCCTTAATAACATGTTTTTGGTTTTGATTATTCCCAAAGGGATCGAGAAGTTGGACTAGATGATCATTGCAGGTCCCTTCTAAATGAAAAGATTATTCTCTAATTATTAGTAATTAATATTATGAGCGAATTTTTATTACAAATAATTTTTTTATTTAATAAAATACCATCATAATGTAGTGTCAGAAGTAATTGGTAGATTTAGATACAAACAAGTACAAATATTTTCCAGGTTTATTTCATTTTATGTAGTAGTCTTTGATGTGTGTTTCACTGTAGTAGGAGGAGTGAATAATCTTAGTTTGACAGTACAGGTATATTTTGCAGAGGGGAAAAAACCCTTCAGAGTTATGGCCATGTCTGCACTTGGCGGCTCAGTAGATCTGTATTTTTCTCTTTTCTTTCAGCACATGGGAGTTTAATAGCTTACCTGTAGAACAGAAGTTTAGACCTGGTCTTTAAAGACCTATGTCCTATTCCAGAGGAGACCTCTATCATTATTCCAACTACGCTGACAACACAGAACGCGCTGTCAAAGTCCTCTAGGTAATACCCTTATTACACGTGTCATTAGAGGATGTTTGCCATATCTGCTTTAACACTGCAGACATTTTAAGTAGGTTATTCCATCACTTTGCCATTTTGATTATGACAACAAAATGACACCATATTGAAATGGATTTTGGAAAGAAAGGCTAACTGTCCAAAGAGGTCCATGCTCATTCTAATTAAAATTGGCTTAGGTGGCACAACCTTCATAATTCAGACTATGACTATGAAGGATATGCATGTTGAAAGCGCTCTTTGCTCATTAGTGCTATTTCTGTCAGACACTGCTACCTGCTCTTTTCTTAATGAATGCTAAGCCATCTCTTTAGAAGATTGTGCTGCTTCCCTGAACTGAGGGAACTGTCTTATTTCCTCCTAAGTTCGTTGAGAGTAAAATCAGGGAGTCACCTTTTTGACATTTCCCAACCTCTGTACTTATTTATCTCTTTGAGACCCTGCGCTCCAGAGATATCACTGTCTTAATTAAGAAGAAGGATGTGACCATGGTAAATTGACTGATTCCATTGATTAAGGACTAGCTGTACAAGTAACATTGATTTTAACAGTGGGTCTACATAAATGTAATTGTTCGAACATGGGGCTGCATAATTATGGTGATGTACGAGAATAGTTGGTTTGTCCTTTTCAACCTTCACTAACATTCTTTTGCATGGTAATGTACCTCGTTCAATTAGCAGAAATCTTAAATGTTACAAAATGTCTTTTGTGAAGGCACACAGTAATCATTATAGTCTAATTTAATCTAACAGCATCAGACAGATACATCTCTTTCCTTTCTTTGTTTCTAGAATTTTCTCCACTAACCCCCTTTTTTAATGCTTAGGAGCACTCATACACACATAAATGAAAAAAATCCAAATGTGAAAAAGTGCCTTCCTCACTCTACCCAATTTGTAAAGTGTAAGATTTTGATCAACAAGCCACAGAGCTAATTCATTATTATGGACAATTTGTTTGCTGCTTTCCCCATTTCAGACGCCTTCAGTGTGTGCTGGACATATTCTGCATCTACTCTGCAGCTACCTCAACTCTACCTTTGGTGGAAAATTTTTCCCCAAATGTGGTAACATCTTCTGTCTTTTTTAGAATTAACCATCCAACTGTGTCTCATCTCCATGCTCATCTAAAAACAGTGTATGTTTGGCTCCACATCTCTGGAATTCCTTTTAGGGAGGAATTCATAAGACTTTAATGTAATGCCTTGCTGTTTGTGGGAGTTAACAGAATCTGGAGAGCCAGAAATTTAAAGAAGGAAGTTGTAGAAAGCAGCACAGGAGCTGAAGTTTTAATTGCTACAATAAATATATGGGCTGCTTTCAGAGTATAGAACTTATGCCACCAGTTCATTATTATTTTTTACGGTATATTCTCCAGACTGAGAAGAGCTCCATGGGGCATTACATTGTTAAGTCTTTTGGGCAAGAACTGTCTCTTGGCACTGTGTTTATATGACTGGTGAGTAATTCTTGGTAAGAAGTAATAACTTCGTTTTGTAGGGTTGTTTATTTGTTCAAAAATGTGACTTTGTGGCACCAAAAGTTACTTGGAAATCTGAGTCAAAGAGCTGAATCACTGGATCCCCTTCTCCTTCAATGTTTTAATGTCTATTCTCTGTAAGCATGAAACTGGGCACTTTGGCATTCCCCAATTGGTTTGAGTTCACCATTTTGTTGCTGCTTATAACTAGAAGATACAGATATGCTTGTAACCTTGGTTCAATAAATAATGAAGTCTGATACAGGAGAGCCATGTAGAGTGAGGGACACACTCTTGCCAGTGTTGAATAAAGGTCTTGAACGTTAATATACCAACCCTAGGATGAGTGCTCTAGAATTTTTTCCAAGTAGAGAAATGGCTTCGTGGCTCCAGAGGCTACCAGGCTAAACTGAATTAATAACTCAGTTTAGCATATGCAGATTCAATGGGGATTACAGTGTATCCCAGACCACAAGTTCAGTTTAGCCTCATTGCTCCTGTTCAAGCAAGAAGAGAGTGAAGCCCAGGTGCAGGTCCCTGCCAGCCAAGGGTGCCAAACAGGTGTTGCTTTCTACCTTTCGCATTACTGCACACGTTAAATGCTGAAGCATTTTTCTCTGCATTGCCTCATAGCCGAAGAAGTCAGGTGCCCCACCAAAGAATATAGACATGAAGAGAGCCTCTCCCAAGTTAAAAATGTGTCCAACCTGTCACAAAATCATTCTTGTTGACATGTATTTTTCCAGTTGCATAAGTCATCTCACACAGTTGTATACCAAACTTGCTATCATGCTGGACATTTAAGATAATTTTTGTGGTCATTTTGTGACAGATGCCCTTGAAAAGTTTCATTTACCTTTTTTGCCCTACTACAAAATGCATCAATATTTATTTCCTATAGCTGCAGTAGGGAATACTTTGGATAATCAGTCTCCTCCATACTATCAAAAAATGGGCAAAAACTGTCCTTAATGTACGTGTGCATGAGTACATGATATATCTAAATGAGAATGAAAGCCCTCCAGCAATCAGGTATGCACACAAGTTAAGAGAAGTGACACCAATACACACACTTCAGCACATATACATGCATACGCACAAAAAAATCATATCCTGGATTTAAAAGGCTTCAAGATTAAAGGCCCAAGGGGCTTAAAACTTAAAGAAATATTTCTTCCACCTCATTGCATATTCATGAGTGAGTATTTTGGCAAGCAGGCTGAGCAAAATAGCTTGCAGAATTATGGAAGGAAGATTATTGTTGATTCCTGTGTGCCACAACAGTGCTTTCACAGAGAGAAAAGAAAATGTAAATAATCCTCCCAATGACTGCATTGACATCAGGTGACTCCAAGGGCCCTATCCAACCTGGATCTTGTTATGCATTTCTGATCCACGTTAACTGCAAAACACGGAAGAACGGTACCCAAAAGGCCAGCCCCTTCCGGATGCAGGTTAAAGGGTAAGAAAGAAAACACACCCTGAACAACATGATGTTGCAAAGGCATCTTTCCCACAACTTTTGGGTCCTGGTTTTTGTCTGGCCCAGACCTAAAGGCCCGACCAGACATCAGGGTTTCTGTAAGGTTCTTGTGTATTCTGCCAAATTTGCTCTCAATTACTGTGCAAGAGGAAGAGTTGCCAGAGGTCAATTTTAATCTCCAGGATTTTTTATTATTTTTTTTTAAATGATCAACCACCTCTGCTGTGCTGGTTTCTGTCTTTTGGTGATTTTGTGTGTTCCTGTCATCTATTTTGCCAAGGTTCTATCACGTGTGCAAATCTTTCAGGGTAGAAAAATGTTTTTCCCTGTACCACTTGGACAAGTTCCATGAATGGATGTGATACTAGTGCTTTCTATCTGTGACTAGCGAAAAGGTTCAAGAAATGTAAGTGATAAAACTGAGCAATGTTAATAAGACAAAAATAAATTCTAAGCATAATAGGTAAATAATTTAATTAAAATAGTAAGAAAAAACAAAGAAATTCACTGAAGAAGTACAAAAATAAGCACTTTGCCACTTGTGTTACCTTTACTCAAATTGTCTTAATTTACACTAAAACCAGCATGAGCAAAGGATAGCCTATTTAAAAATGCACAGTTTGAACACATACTCTGGTAGCAGGTAGACAACTCTGAGGACAACATTGCTGCTACCTTTGCAAGCAGAAAGGGTGTGTAGCAGTGGGAAAAAGGTAACAACATGGAGAACAAAAGCACTGCTGCTGCATCCAGTACACAAAACGTATCGAGATTCACATGTCTCACTCAAACAGCAAAGTCCCCTGATTTCTGACATGTGATTAGACTTTTTGCAGTTAAAATTAAAGACTTTCTTCTTTTCTATAAGCAAATGAGTATCTCTCACAGAAGATGGACTTCCCTCTAGATGATGCAGAGATAGGTCATATAGAAACATGCAGCCAGAGAGAGAAATGTTATGAACTACCAAAATTTCCCTTTTTCACCAAGAGGTGTAAAAATATGTATACTCTACAGAATACAGTTTGTGCAAAGCCAGGGTTTCTTGACCTCTCCTGTGATTCTGTTTCTCATGTGATATTGCTACTCAGATTGTAACAGACTCATTTGAGAGTTTCATGCTTTCTCTTTTTTATTTGTTCCCCCCTATTTCCCTACCTTATGCCTTTTGAGGTCATATCCCTTTCCTTTGGAAAAGGAGTGCTTGACATCATCTCTCCCTGGGTCAATTAAACTTGACCTTCTAGTTGTCTAGGGAGACAAGATGAAGCGGTGGGGCTGTGTTCAAGAACACCAAAACCATGTTTCATGGCTGCTGTGAAAATTGAAGGCACAAATTAAGTTGCTGTCTGATATTTGCAGATGCTTTGGATATTGTTGCATGAAAGGGTAACAGGACACTGCTTGTGTCCTTTGTGCAAATCGGTGAACAGGGATATAGAGGCGGGCTCGGCAGTCTTCAACACCCGTAAGGTGGAATTGCAAGTTGTGATGCTATTTTCTTATGTTAATTGTTCATCCCAAGGCCCCCTTTTTTTGCACTCTGGCACTATCAGCAGAGTCAGAACCCCCTTAGGAAACCCTGAAGAGGAGGAGGAGAAGAAGACATGCAGCCAGTGCACAGCCCTGCTCTAAAATGGTGCATGGCCTGAGCAACCTTTGCCATTGAAATAGGAGAGGTTCTCTCTTGCTCCCATTTATACAGCTGGTTAAAAACACACCAGCGATGTATTTCCCAGTGTGACCTCTGCATTTGAAGTATCAGCACAAATTGAATTCTACTGACAACCTGCAATTACTTGAGCAGAAAGTAGAGCGTAGCCCAAACCTTCAGGATAGCACTGTTAAAGGTATTCAGATCTTAGACAAGGCAGTTTTCCACAGGGCAGGGAATTAGTATGGGAACAAGTGGAAATGTGGCTGTGGGGTATGTGTGATGGCAATTCATTGCACTTTCATCCCAGAGGGGATTTATGGATCTTCACTGTACAACACCTTATTTTATTTTATTACTTTATGCCCTCTGATTTGAATTAAGGGTAATGTAAATACAAAACACCTGATTGTGAAAATATTTCTAATAGTATATTGAAACCTAAAGACTGAATTTTTGTGATTTTCTTTTAATGGTTTTTTGTGAAATTATCCCACTGTCCTGAGCTCTTGCAAGGGTGATTGTAGTATGCATTAGAAACACATTTCATCTGTGTCTGACTGTGATAGTTTTCTGTGAAACTATAATGTTGAGTCCATAATTCACATTCCTTAAATTAGATACTACAACTTGATCTGTTTGCCACTGATTTTATTAAGAATTTTTTTTTGTCTTTCTGAGATATTCCTGCTTATTCTTAAAGCAAGGAATAGTAGAGAATTGTGAGGACAGCTCATTGCTAGATGGATTGCTGTTGGGAGTATGGGGAATATTGAAAAACTGTTTCCATTTCCTGGGAGACTTCCATTTTTTTATTATAGAAGCTACATCTTTGCTCAAAAATACCTTTTCATAAAAATGACAAATCCTTAACTTTTCAATATGTACTACATAGAGAGAAATCAAGGTGGGTTGTAAATTCTGAATGTTTGTATTGAATTTACGGGGCAAGGTTTTGGTAGAGGTAGGACTGCAGGGGTGGTTTCAGTGAGGAGGTCCTAGAAGCTTCCCCCATGTCCAACAGAGCCAATGCCAGATGGCTCCAAGACAGAGGTCACACTGGGAAATGCATAGCTGCTACCCAAGGTCAAGACCATCAGCAACAGTGGTAGTGCATCTAGGATTGCAGAGTTAAGAAGGGGAACACACACACGCGTGCACATCCAATCTGGGCAACAGTAGTTGCTGCCAGATAAAAGAATGAGGTGTCTGCAGATACCAAGGCCAGTGAAGAAGGAGGTTTTTCAGGCACCTGAGCAGAGATTCCTCTGCAGTCTGTGGGGAAGACCGTGGTGAGACAGGCTATGCCTATGCATCTGCATCCCATGGAGGTCAATGGTGGAGCAGATATCCACCTGCAGCCTGTGGAGGACCCCACATGAGAGCGGGTATCCAGATGTCTGAAAGAGGCTGTGACCCTGTGGGGAGCCCATGCTGAAGCAGGTTCCTGGCACGACCTATGGCCCGGTGGATAGAGGAGCCCAGGCTGGAGCAGGTTTGCTGGCAGAACTTGTGACCCCATGGGGGACCCACATTGGGGCAGTTTGTGAACCCTACCTATGGGAAGTACTCATATTGGAGAAGTTGGTGGTGGACTGTCTCCTGTGGGAGAGAACCCCCACTCAAGCAAGGGAAGCATGTGGGGAGTCCTCCCCATGAGAAGGAAGGAGCTGCAGAGACGTGTAATCAACTGACTGCAACCTCATTCCCTGTCCCCTGTGCCACTGAGGGGGTAAAGGAGGAAGAGAAAATCAGGAGTGAGTTTGAATCCGTAAAGAAGGGAGGGGTGGGAGGAAGGAGTTTTGAAGATTTGGTTTTAATTCTGTCTTAATCTGATTGGTTAAAAAAATCAATTTTCCCCAAATCAAGTCTGTTTTGCCTGTGATGGTAATTGGTTGAGATCTTTCCCTGTCCTTATCTTGACCCATGAACTTTTTGTTGTATTTTCTTACCCCCATCAAGCTGAGGAAAGTGATAGAGCAGTTTTGTTGAGCACCTTGCCTTCTGCCAGGGTTAACCCACCACAATGTGTCAGGAATTTCAATTTTTCCAATGGCAAGTCTCCGAGCATTAAAGATTTTAGGAGTGGGCTAGTAGAAATCACTAGTAACATGAAGAAATATGGTGTTTCCAGAAGGTGAGTGAAATAAGACAATGAGTTCCTCTATACACTTCTTTTTTACTTATATCTGACAAAAAGTAAGTGTAAGGAAGTTGTAATTTAGAGGTTCTGTGTTTGTTTGATAAGTACTTTGTATGAGGAGAGAATGGTTTTCATTCTTTGGAAATGCTTCAAATAGCTATTTGTTTTCCCTCCTCTAGCAGTTTGAGAATTCCTTGGTCAAAATGTCTTTGTGGATTTGTGTGGTGTTTGTTTTTTTTAATACTAGGCTAGTATTTTCAGGGGCGTACAGACTGATTCTCTCCAACTGTATCTCAGATATGTCAGGTTTGTGAAACAATTTCCCAGTGCAAAGGGAACTTTTTCTGTACTTAAGTCTAATCGGTAAAACAGTAGTTTTAGAGATAAGTGTCTAAGGAACATTTTGTCTCCTGGGTACCCTGCAAGTTCTACTTGTGTTTCACTGAACTCAGATATATAAATAAATAGATGAATTCCTGAAAACCAAACTGGTAATTGTGCTTCTTGCCTCTTTCAGAATTTCCTTTTACTTGAACTTCTTGAAAGAGTCCAGCTCAGGGCCACCAAGATGATTAAGGGAGTAGAACATCTTCCTTATGAGAAAGAGCTGAGGGATCCAGGTCTTTTTAGCTTGGAGGAGACTGAGGGGTGACCTCATCAGTGTCTATAAATATGTGAAGGGTAAGAGTCAGGAGGATGGAGCCAGGCTCTTCTCAGTAATGGCCAGTGAAAGGACAAGGGACAACAGGTGCAAGTTGGAGCATAGGAAGTTCCATGTGAATATAAGGAGGAACTTTTTCACTGTGAGGGTGATGGAGCACTGGAACAGGCTGCCCAGAGAGGCTGTGGAGTCTCCTTCTCTGGAGACATTCAAAACCCGCCTGGATGTGTTACTGTGGGATTTAGGCTCAGTGATCCTGTTCTGGCAGCGGGGGGTTGGGCTAGATGATCTTTCGAGGTCCCTTGCAACACCAAACATTCTGTCATTCTGTGATTCTGTGAATGCCATAAACTTTTTGAAGATAACTGATTCTACAATGCAAGTAAGTTTGGATCCAAAAGAAATTCCATAATTTTCACTTTGGTTGGTTTCATTAAAAAAAATCTACTTTGAAGAAATTAGCTAAGCCAAGCTTGTCTTCACACAAAAGTTACACCAATTTAATTTGAATCATTTTATAAATTGATTTTGTTAAACCTATGTGAACACTTGTTTGGGCACTCCTAAATTGATTTTGCCCTGGTTTATATTGATTTAGCTTAAGTCAGGAAGGAATTCACTTAAGATAAATTAATGCAAGTCTGAAATAAAATTAAAAGTGCCCACATAGGGTTTGCATGGACTTGCTAAATTGATTTAAAAATACACTTTTAATTAAACTGATGCAACTTTGTCTAGGCCAGGCTTAGCACCACAAAGAGGAATCTGGCTTCCAGAGATGACAAGCACTTTAAGGCCCTGAAAGGGTCTTATCTCTGATAACTCATTCAAGGTATTACAAGGTTTCTCCACCAGTTTTTAAAATAGCTTTAAAATAGGTCCAGTCCTGTTTAATATCTTCACTGACGACCTTGATGAGGGAATAGCATCCACCCTCAGCAAGTACGCCGATGATACAAAGCTGGGGGGGGTGGCTGACATGCAGGAACACTGCGCTGCCATCCAGCGAGACCTGGACAGGCTGGAGAGCTGGGCAGGGAGAAACCTAATGAAATTCAACAAGTGCAAGTGTAAAGTCTTGCACCTGGGGAGGAATAACCAACTGTATCAGTACAGGCTGGGGGATGACCTATTGGAAAAGAGCTCTGTGGAGTAGGACCTGGGGGTCCTGGTTGATGACAGGTTGGCTATGAGCCAGCAGTGTGCCCTGGTGGCCAAAAGAGCCAATGGGAACCTGGGATGTATCAGAAAGAGTGTGTACAGCAGGTCAAGGGAGGTGATCCTCCCCCTCTACTCTGCGTTGGTCAGGCCCCACCTGGAGTACTGTGTCCAGTTCTGGGCTCCCCGGTATAAAAAAGACAGGGACCTTCTGGAGAGAGTCCAGAGAAGGGCAACAAAGATGATTAGGGGTCTGGAACATCTCCTCTATGAGGAAAGGCTGAGTGACCTGGGTCTGTTCAGCCTGGAGAAAAGAAGACTTAGGGGGGACCTAATTAGTGTTTATAAATATCTTAGGCATGGGTTGCAGGGGGAATTGGCCAGCCCCTTTTCAGTGGTCTGTGGGGACAGGACTAGGGGCAATGGCTGTAAGCTGGAGCACAGGAAGTTCCGCACCAACATGCGGAAGGACTTTTTCACAGTGAGGGCGACGGAGCAGTGGAATAGGCTGCCCAGGGAGGTGGTGGACTCTCCTTCTCTGGAGATATTCAAGTCTCGTCTGGACGCCTATCTATGTAATATGAGATAGGGAACCTGCTTTGGCAGGGGGGTTGGACCCGATGATCTCTTGAGGTCCCTTCCAACCCCTAAGATTCTGTGATTCTGTGATTCTGTGTAATTTTGCAAACACATAGGTTGTCTCCATCCAGAATAAATTTCCCCTCTTCTTACTCTTGCAATCTTCTTTGGTTTTTTTTTCAATTCAGCAGTATTGTTTTCCTTAAGATTAAAGACAAGTATGAAACAAAATCTGATTTTTATACTTTTTCAAAATCTGAACAGAGGTTTTATCTTCACAGCTCTCCACGGCCTCTAAGCAAACCCATTTCCAGGACAACTTCCTTCATACCACACAAACTGATTTTGGAACAGGTAAGTGCCACGTGTGCATTAGGAAATAATTTCTAGTTGAGGCATAATAGGACACTTGATGGCTTCGTAACTAATGCTGTATTACTATCATAATGCATAAGTTTCCATTGTATTGCTAATTGTTGAATTTTTGCGTGCACTTCAACATACAATTACCAATTTTTTCCTCAAATCTATTTGTCCAGCAAAGAGGGTCTAGACACCAGTGCCCTTGCAGAGTGACCCTGAATAATGATTTGGAAGCCAGGCTGTAACCTTCACGATGCTGTCTGGAATTGGCAATCAAATCAGAGATTATGCAGAAACCTCTATGTGCCTTGTTTGCTGAACTTTTGCCAGACACAAAGTACAGTTTGAGGAAATCTGCATTACAGATTGTCATGCAGAATTCACCCCCACACCCCATTCCTGATCTCCTAGGAACAGAAAAATAACAAAATGACACGTTTTCAGATATGAGGCTATTCACGGGACAGTAATCATAGCTGGTGCTGGCTAGGGCGCCCATACTTGAGAGATGCTTTGCTTCACATACAGATGCAGTTGGCTTGTTTCTGTGGTTTTCCCACTTCTTCCCTTTGATGGCTCTGCAGGGAACATGATGCCCTGGATTCCTGATGGTCAGTTCACCGATAAATCAGGAAATCTTGGTTAGTTGCAAATCTGGCAAGGAGACTTTGGCATTGCTGAATCAACCAGATGTATTTTCTGTGGAAGGGTTCCCATCTATATCTGCTTTCATCTAAATAAGATGCTGGGTCTGGATAGTACTCTTTTTTTTGTTGGGTTTTGGTTTGGGGTTTTTTTGTAGCTACCACCAATAGGAAAATAAACAATGAACAATCTTCCTCTGTGTAGTCATTATAGCATCCTATCTTAACCGTTGCTTTTCTATACACCCTTTGTTAAAGTGTGGTAGCCAGTTGGCAACTGTACTTTGAAAAGAGTGGTATAGTGGCTTCCTGTCTCCTCCATAAAGCATTCCTGCTAATGCTTTTTAGAATAAAATATGTCCTTCTGTTCCTGATGCTGCAAGTAGTTGATGTGTTTTGTTTGTAATACACCTACCTCTTCTATGTCAGTGCTTTATGAATCATTCCTCATTTTCTATTTGTATATTTCTTTTCTCTTTCCTAAAAGGAATAGTTTGCACTCATCCATATTTAATTTCATCTTGGATTTGGGAATGTTAGAGAGATTCATAGAAAGGTGAAGATTGCTTAGACCATTAAGGTTAAATTGTGTTATTGTCAAATGTATTTTGAGGCACATTTGTGTAATGGCATAGAATATTTTAATAATATTTATCCATGCCAAATCTGTGTTTTTTCAAAAATTCTATCTCTAATACTGGAGTGTATTTCAACAGAGAAAAAATCTCTACTGCATTCTAAAACCTGATGATTACTGAATAAAAAGAAAAAAGTGTATGAAAACTACTTAAGAAAGAAAGGTACATTTACTGGAAGAGTCATAGGCTCAGTTTCCACCGCCTGGAGGGTGCCTACATGATTCCAATGACCTCTTGAACTTCATTAGCGAACTGTAGTGTGGGTTTTTGCCTCTTGTTTTGTGGTGGTTTGTTTTTTGTAGAGTTTTGTTTGTTTGTTTACAGGCATTTGTGCTGTCAGTGGGTTCTGTATTTTGCTTAAGTAAGTCTCATGGTAAGACCAAGGATTATAATTTCCTCATTCTTGACTTCAGGGTCTTTTTGAATAGGTTCATCACTTTTTGAAATGCCATTTTTGCAAACTTTATTTTCCACATACAAGGTTGTCATGTGAGTCTTCCCTAAGAGTGTTCCACTTTCTTATATTCTTGTAAAATGCTAAATTGCATTAATCACTTTCTGAATTATATGTTAAATATCTTTATTTCTAGTGAGCAGGTAGAAATACTCTGATACATACAGAAGGGCAGAACTTTAGTACTGCATTAGTCCAACACCATCTGACTCACTGGGAGAGATAACATGGTGCAAAAGCATTTGTGTATCTCTGATTTGTGTCTATTCATATCTTCCTTGCTTAAACCTTAATTAAATCAATACCTGATTTTCCAGAAAACTATAGATTCCAGTTATACTTGTCTAGGTTATGATTATTAATAATTCTTAAATTTTGAGCAGTAGTAGCTACCAAAGGCACCAGTTGAAAGTGATGGTCTCCTGTTCACATATAAGAGAAATTTAGCTACCATCAAAATAATACAACCCACAAACTGAGGTAATTCGCAACAATTAAAATTTTAAAAAGGAAGAAATCATAGATGGGCCTTCAATATAGCCATAATGTCTACAATAACATTAAGGTTTGGCTTAAAGTGGGGTGTGAATTAAAAGACAATCTATTCAGAGAGCACTTCCTATAAGCAGAGGCATGAAAGGCTGTGCAGAAAACAGTTTCAATAGCCAAACAGAATCCTAGAGACAGGAATATAGTGGGGATATATGACATTAGGACTCAACCAAAATGCACTGGTAAGAAGGGAAGACAGAATTTCAGGGACGTAATTATGTACATGGTGCATGGAAAGGGCTGTCTCTCTACCCACCTCTGTGAATGAGTGTTTGGGACTGCAATAAACTAAATGCAGTAAGGAAAAGGTGGAGAGGGAATACTGGTCACAGGGATAGGGCTTCAAACAAGGTCATAATGAGTGTAAAGCTGTAGACAATGATATAAACACAGATAAATAACAGCAAACCGTCCTTACAGAACGCACAAACATAACTGGTACCCACTGGTGAATGTCCCCTTTCCTTGAATAATGCAACACACTCTCGTGCAAGAAAATAATTGGTCTCTTTTTAAGTCTTCATATTAGACATTGCAGTTCAAGATTGCAGAACAGATTCCTACTATATTCAAGCCACCATGGAGAAACTGAAGGCAGATGCTACCTAAATGTAGTGGAAGGAAGAACAAACTTGTGCTTTATATTGCAAACCTTCAGAGTCTGTAAATGTTAAATTTCAGCTGATCTATTATGATTTATTCTTTTCTTGTAGTTATCTTTGGTCACCACTTGCTGTGTGTGGAGAAGTGTAACAAAAAAGTGGGAATCGAAGTAAAATGCTTTATTATTTAAGACCTTTCTTATTGTGCTGTTAAAAAAATAATTCTATGCAGAACAAGTTTAAGAGCAGCAGATACCTAAGAAGCTGTCAAATAGCACTGTTAACTATAATAATTTATCCTATAATTTAATGTAGCCCTGACCCCTGTCATAAGTTAATACACCATGAAGAATAGTGTGCAAAAAAACATGCTTATTAATGAATTGGAGAAATAATGTGACATTGTTTTTTGCCATTTCCCATGAAATATCTTAATATTGGAGTTAGCAGAGCCTAGACAATTTTTACTATGTAATTATGTCTGTCCATATCTTACTAACTTGTGCTGTGATTAAAAGGTTTGTAATTTTAATTATGCTATCCGAGGACAGTTGTTAGATTCGAGAGAAAAATAACAGTATGTTTGAATTCTACATCATGCATTCTTTCATTTTGTCTGATTTTGCCAATGGAGTGTCTTAATTTGAAATTCTTTGTATATAAATGCTAGCTTTACATATACTGCTAGCTCTATGCAAAATACACGGTTCCTCAGAGACCATCAGTGGCCCAATTATGCTTTCGCTACTGATTGCCTCTTCTGGCTTCAGAGTGGCACAAGGCCCTAAATACACTGAAGCTGTTCTTCTGGAGTTTTCTTGCACAGAGGCAGGGTATGGATGTGAGACTGAATGTCCAAGTGGAAAATCTGGCTGCTGGTGCTGTGATTGTATTCCAGGTATTACCACATCCTATGATCTTCTGTACTGTTCTTGCAGCTCATGTACTGTCATTACTGCTTTGGCTCAGAAGATGCGCGAGGCTGTAGTCACTAAGGGAAACCAGATTCTTTTCTTTTAAGGAGCCTTTTATTATTGTTTTTCCCCTTTTCTAAATCATGGCAGCAATATCCATTGCCTGCTAAGAGGAGAGTGCTTCTGCATCCTAGAGAAGCTTTTTGAAAATACCTGTCTCTATTCTAATACTGTGGAACTAACCCTAGAGACATCTGAAAGCCACAGATTAAGCTCTTGGATGGTAAATAATCTTCCTTCTACACGTTATCTGGCTGTGAGTTGGCATTAGTAGTATGTAACTGCTTAAAATTTCTTGATGTAGAAAAACTATATCAAAATAGAGGATAAACTCCTTTTGTAGCTAGGTTGGAGCCGTACACTTCGGGTTTTCCTTGACACTCTCAGGAGTGCCTTAAGCTATGAAGCTTCAGTCAAGAAGAACTTGTGCTAAGACCACTGACAGTTGTGGAAGTGGTGCAGCTTTAAGTTAGTGTCTCCAGGAAAGGGAGACCCACCAAGAGGATAGCCTGCACAGGCCTTCCTCCTGCTATAGCTACAGTGCCAAAAAAATATGAGTTAGATCCTCTAAAAAAATTAGATCAAGTGTTTCTTGAGAGGGCACCTCCCAACACTGTAGAGTAGTCACATTGTAAAATGGAGAAAATTTTTCTTAAGGCTACCTTTGTTTCGTGGGTGGTTTTTTGGAGACCTCAGGTTTTGTGTTTTAAGTGTATGGTTAAAAATCTAGGCTTCAATTCAACAAAGGATTTCTGTAGGATACATAGCTTCAGTTTTCAATAAAATGTTTGGACATTGAAGTCAATGGTATTCCCAGAAAAACTTAATAATTTTATTTCTTTTTCCCCATAGAAATACACTGCTCTAAGTGGTTTGATTTTTCCTGATCAATGAAAACTAACAGGTTCTCACTGATATTGAATATCTGACCACTTGCTTAACAACAGACTTGATGGGCCAAACTCAGGCCAGTTTTAGAAGGCTTTCCTTTGTTTTCTCAAATATTTGATAGGATTTTTTTGGACATCTATTTTTCCTGGTAACTTTCCAGTAGAAATGCTGGGTGGTTTTAGACTCATTTGATTCCTCTAAGGTTTTCTAATGTGTCTTGTATACAATGCTCAATAGTAATGAAAGGGTTAAATGCCTTGTTGTTTTTAGGCTTGCACTGTATACAGGGACTTGACATTTTCACACTAATTAAACTAGACTGCCTCAGTCCCTATGTACATGTAACTCATATTTAATTCAATGGAAACATTGAGTGTTCATTGATGGAAGAGTTGGGTCCATACTTTTACTATTGTGACAATCAGCAAACGTCTTACCTGGTAGTATATTTAATTCACCCACAAATTAAATATTGAAGTATTTAAGCTTTTGAAATATTGCATTTAAATTAAGTTGTTATATCAATGAGGGAAATCTTAAACCCTTTCCTTAAGCAAAACTTCCCATAGGTTGGGACTTGAACATGTATACAAGGACCACCTCCAGTACAATGTTATTGTAGAGGGTTTTGCTGCTGCCATGCAGTATGCATCATACTTATCTACTCAAAGTATAGGAATTAACGGTACGTAACTTTTAAATTATTTCATTTCCTATTTAAGCACACATTTGCTAGAATCCCATGCAAAAGTGCGTCTCATTTACAGAAGATAGGTTCTATAAGGTTCTTTTTATTTGTTTGCAAAATGAAAACCAGATGCTCTGGCTACAAATAGACTTAAGGATGGGTTCACAACATAGTAATCACAACCTGAGGGTGTTGGTCTTTCAGTAGTCCAAATAAAAGATTTGTTAGTAGTATGTCTTATTGCTTCCAGCCCATGAAAGTAGTTTTCCTTTCCCTCAGAACCAAGCCACAGGGAGAGGCTTTGTACCCTGAAGTGACCTAGTGCATCTTGGAGATGCTGCACTCAGAGTGGGTGAACTGAGTGTCTGAGTGAACGGTGGCTGTTCAGCCTTGAGAAAAGAAGGCTGAGAGGGGATCTGATAAATGTTTATAAATATCTGAAATGTGGGACAAAAGGGGAAATGGCCACCCTCTTTTCAGTGGTCTGTGGGGACAGGATGAGGAGAAATGGCCACAAGTTGGAGCATAGGAAGTTCCACACCAACATGTGAAAAAACTTTTTCACAGTGAGGGTGAAGGAGCACTGGAAGAGGCTGCCTAGGGGGGTTGTGGAGTCGTCTCCTCTGGAGATATTCAAGACGAGTCTGGACGCCTATCTGTGTGATATGCCCTAGGGAGCCTGCTTTGGCAGGGCAGTTGGACTCAATGACGTCTGGAGGTCCCTTCCAACCCCTATGATTCTGTGATTCTGTGATACTCCCGTGTCCAGTAGTTGAGATATAACAAACCTACAATGGAGTTGCGTTTTTGTCCTCTGCAGCTGGACGACATCCGTGTTACCTTCAATAGGGTCCACACCCTTACCTCTGCAAATAGTCCATTCACCTGATATGTAATTCATATGGGAAGAGGGGGCAGAGAAGGAAGCAGGTTATTAGGTAAACTTTGCCTGGCAGAATAATGCTTCAATTCAAGCTGATTTTCAAGGTCTGTTAGTGCCATTTTTGCCCTGATCAATCAAAGAAAATAAAAACTAAAGAGGAACAAAAGAACCGTCTGCTGATTTCCATTTAAATATAAAAAGATTTAGCAGCTAAATAATCACAGGGTGTTGCCTCTATTTCGTCTTGAGACTGCTGTGAGCACCCATAAGTGTATACAGTTTCTGCCTTAAAATCCCTGGAAATATTGAGCTATGTGTCTTAATATAGTTTCTTATATTTTAGTGAAAAGGCAGCTGTAGATGTCATCATGACTATGGACTTTTATAGTGCCGTAAAAATTCAGTGTCATCATAAATTCATGCTGCTGAAAATGTCAACATTTATGGCAACTTCTACAAGGACATATTTTAAAATTATATTAAAACTTTATGCGGCAACTTTTATTTAGTTAAAAAAGTAGGATTATAAAGAAAACATTTACTCTCATTTTAGAACAGAGAGGTGTGACAAATAGTTTATAAAAAAGGGAGGAAATATAAAGGTTCTGTAAAGCAGATCAGTCAGATCCCCAAAACAGGGCACTTGTATGCTGTTTATGTGAAACCAGTAATTGAAGCAAATAATTAACGTTCTCCTCTATTGTCCTTAACATAGATCGTTTATTATTTAGTCATGTATCAGTGGCATAGATATATTACAATATGGTTTTAAGGGGCTCAATATTTAAGTAATAATGGAAATCTGGGTTCTTATATCTCCTAAAATTTGAGTTGCAATGCTGCAGGCCTTTGGGAATGCGTGGACCCAAATATAGCATTAACCCTGCACAGTGAAACTTCCAACATCGGGACAGGTGTTTGGGAGGCACCAGATCCAAATCTCTTACACGCTGCTAAACCATTGATTTCAGACAACTGTGCCATAAGCATAGCATATACTGAAGAGAAACTAGCCAGAAGGCAATGTGGCAGAAGTGGGGGAAGGTAAAATGCCGCATGTTTTCTCTCCTTCACGATATTCAGGAAGTACGAACCAACTTTTCCTGAGTACCCATCAACTTTCACTGCGGCAGCTTCAGAGACTAATGTACCTCAGAACAAAATATATTGAGTGTTCCCTCAAAATAGTGACATTTATGTTTCAGCAGAGCTTTAGGGACTGAGTTTAGGGACTGAGACCATTCCTACTGAAGTCAATGATATAACCCTATTAATTTCCTTGCTGCAATATCAATCACTAACACTGAAAAGAGCTGAATCAAAGACTTGGACTAATTATACTAATGCATAAAGAAGATATGGAATGAATTTTCTGACCCTTATGCTCAGATTTGCCTAATTTTTATATAAAAGGATCGTCTTCTCTAAGCTTAGTAACAGTTTTACTTATGAATTTTTAGTTTTCCATACACAGTCCTCCGGCATGTATGATTCTGTTTTCAGATTAATGACCAAAAAAAATTAGTTTCTCTGAAAGAACAGGTATACAGTTGAAGTAAGTGAATATTAAAGAGATGACACATATAGAACGAATGTGGTTTTTTATTCCTCACAGGTTTATTCACAAAGTTGCCTTGGCAAACATTTCAAAGGCCATTGGTATAGATAGATATTTGTTTCAGAAAGAATACTCAGCACTTCAGCCCATTTCACTTGGGGTACCAAACAAGCTTTGTAAAAGAAATGTAAATAATGACACACCTAGGCTGAATTTGAACCTGAAGCCTCTGTACAAAAACAAAGAAACAAACCAAAACCCTGTGTCCTACTTTCAGGGGTCCCTCTTCTGCTCTGTTTCTTCTTTTTTGTTTTTCTCATTTTTTTTTATTACTAAGCATTATCCTCTCCAAACATCTCTGAGGCTACCCAAGGAAGACAATCAATAACTTTTTTTTTTTTAAATTCTCAAATACATTGTATTGAGTCTTGTCAGTTCAACATCACTTCTACCAGCCTATAGGACTGATGTAGGAAGTCGCTCCAAGTCTCAGTTTTTGCATGCTGTGCTCTGAATTACTAATTCCTTTGTTGTAAAGACAGACCTACAACTGCATATGGCCACTAAACAGTGTCACTAGTCTAAGACCATTTTATTTCAGACAGAGGATCTAAAAAACACTGGGGATATGGAACAATACTCAATTGGTTTAATCTCTTCAGATATTTTTTACATGATTTGAAGAAGTAAAATACAATGGAGAGAATTTTTTTTCCTTACGGTTGTCATGATTTGAGATATTTTTTTAAGTAAAGGAACAAAAAGACATGTATGCTTGATACAGAAGTGTCTGTTTGCTCCTAATATATTATAGAAAAGTTCAAAGACAGATTAACCTTGTAAAAATGTTACCTCTGTAATGCTGCCAAGAACAGTAGCTATAGGAATTACTACTTCGACTTGCACACATGGCTTTTTTCAGAATTTGTCTAACTTATGCATTCATTAATTGGTGATTTTCATATGCTGATGATTTCATGAATCGATTATTCATTTCCTCTTTCATTCAAACTCCCACCTTTTAAAGAAACCCATGCATCTTTCTCATAAAGAAACTCATGCATCTTTCTTATATGAATTCAGACTCATAATACACAGCTCAGGCATTATTTGGTGAATATTCAAGATTCAATGCATTCTAAAATATAATTTATTGGAAAACAATAACAATCGTTTCATGTCCAATATCTAACATCAAGGATAATAGTAATGGCCCTGTGTTAAGGTTGTCACCCCAGGTCGTGTCTGTGTGTGTGTCCCCTCATTTTATGATACAGGAGGAAATAGATCTGAGGTTGACATAGATCAAAATTTCCTTTGCAAAAATAGATAATATGCTTTGATGCTAAATTCCTACACCAGGTAATTATTATAAAAACCCCATTCTTCTCATACCTAGTAGAAATAGATTGTTTAAACCATAAGTATGTTTAAACTTCTGCCTGATACTCATTTTTATTACTATCATCCACAGATTCTAGACACCTTAGTTTCCTTCATGCTTCTGAACATTTGGCCTCATATTACAGTGGTTTTTAAAAGCAGCTTTTGCCATCAATCGAATATCCCACCTGCCTGGTTTTGAAAATCCATCCCTTTTGCATTTTGAAAATGCATTTCAGTTGGACAAATGCACCACTCTTGCAGAAAGAGAATGTATGGTCAGGCATATAAGGCACCGTTCTCGTATTTCCAAAAGCTTCTCTATTAGCTAGGTGAAATGGGAAGATATAGGAGCATGTAAACGAATAATAGTTATTCAGTCTAAACTCTAAGGAAAACTTACCATGGGCACTGAAGGTTGAGACAGGATATTGTATTTGCATACATACAGTATATGGAGAACTGTTCTGTTTTATGGAGCAGCAATCATATTTAGTTTAATGTCTTATAAGTCCCATAAAATGACATTAAGAAATTTTGCTATTTGGCTGGTGAACAATCTAAGCAGTGGTGTTAACTCATCATAACACCACTACTCTGAAAGCTCAAGCCTCATAAAATTTGGGATATAAATATGCCAGCTCAACTAAACGAGATCAGAGATCTTGAATACACCCTTTCATAGGGTGGCATCCAAAAATCTAGTATTCACATAGAACACACACCTCAGAATTTCAACCATTTGTAGGTGACTGGGGAGTCTTAATCTCAGAAAAATCCCTCTCTTGCCCTTTTGTTTCTAAATATCAAGCAATCTGGAAACCTAGCAGACAACCTAGTGGATTTAGGATATCATCACAGTGTTAGTAGATGTGACCGGACATCTCTGACAGTCCTGCACTCTTACAGATAGGTAACAGGAAACATATTTGATGATTTCTGGAGTGGAGGAGCTAAAACACAAGGCAATGACAATACAACAATGTGCAACAACACATTAATTTTTTTCTTTCCTGTTCATGAATAATCTTTGAGATTCCCTTTAATTTTTACTTGAATATTTACATCTGGTTTGATATAAATCTGAATAGCATCTGATGATGCTAATCATCAGCTCTGTGAACCCAAAAATGACAGCAACTTCAGTTTAGGATTCTTTTGTTCATTCCTTGTTCATTTCTGATTTGATTTGTGTCCTTCTTTTGATGTATTAGAAGCTTCCAGGTGGTAGCAGGTGGAGTTACAAATGTTAGATGGGAAGGACACAGATTTTGCTCCTGGCTAGACTGATAACCTATATATTTTTCAATGTGAAAAGAAGCTCGCTAAGCCTCAATGCACTGGCCTTTCAGTTCTGCTCCAAAACTCCATCTGGGCTGTACTTTCTAATCAAACTCCTCCCATCCTCTTTATGGTGGATGTTAACTCCATATGGGTCTTTTCTGTTTCTTCTGCAGTTTCACATAACACAAATCGAGATGCTATCCAAGAAATCATCCACCCTTGGTGACAATTTGCTAGGAGCTGATGCTAACCTACTGCCAAATCTGTGATATGCTGCAAGCACAACTCCCCACCTAGGGACACATACTTCGTTCACCCAAAGTAGCTTCTATGCGTTTAATGGACAATAAGGAGAAGAGATACAGGAGAGTCAGCTGGGTCTGCTGTGCATTGTTTTGTGGTCTGTAGACTGAATTCCTTAATGACCTTCTCATTAAAAGTTCCTGCTGCCAAATACTGTTTGCTTTTGACTTTAGAACTGTCTGCATTAATAATGAGAGACTCATCTTGAAAGTTATTTACATAAAGATTTATTCTCATGTCACTGCCATAGTCAGCAGCTCCATATTGTTGAGAGCAAAGTGAATACCCTGTGAATGAGTTCACAGTATTGTGTTACCCTAGGGGCCACAGACTACCTTATGCCCCCACCCCTCAAAAAAAATCTAACCCTTTCCTTAGACAGTAACGATACTACAGCTTTTTTATTACAGGAAATGTCTTGTCTCTTTTGATATCTGGTTCTGTGGAGAGTGACCCCACTCTAACTAGCTACTAGACACAGTCTGCCCATCTAGAGAGCAGATAAACAGGTCCTGTAAGGCATTGCTTGTCAAGTGGGGTTGTTGATCCCTTCCTGGCACCACTCACCATGGTGCTGCGTGATAGCAAAAGTTCAGGTGTTTCCTGGTAAAACACATGCACAGATATTTAATCAAAATACTTTTTAATGGCCCACGATCTGCACTCAGGAATGCCCTGTGACTTTGTGTCTGATAGCCCTTTAAGTTGCACCTAAGATTTGTTCCCTTAAATTATTTTTAAGTATTTAAGATCATTTTGGGTTGAAGTTTTCTTTTGGTGGTGATTAAAAAAAAAACATAAACAACTAGTTTCTATAAGCTTTATTTATTCAGTTTATCAAAATTTCATATTTCTTTTACTGGTTAAATTAGGTGTTTGTGGACTGATTTAGATTTTTTTTAACTTAACCAAAATTTCATGGCTTTTCTAGGTATTTTAAAAAGCTAAGTAACTTCATTTATGTGCCTTCTCTACTGCATTTTATTAGAAGAAACAAGAGAGAAGCAGTGCTGCTTTTATGGTATTTCCAGTCCAGATGGAAGAACCAAAAGTTTTATTTCCAAAGTGTAGCATTTTGTGTCATTGTCCTTTTTTACCCAGACAGCTGCACTAAATTAATCCCAACTCTACAGTGTTTAGATATTTAGATAAAGTTTAAGTAAGCATCTATGCTTCTGGTGATTTTTCAAACAGTCTCTCAACCTTTTGTGGTTCACCCATCACTAGTTAATATCACATTAAAAACTGACAAATAATGTTGCATTTTATTGCAACTTGTACAAACTGGGTAACCTGCCCATTAATTCTCTGCTGCTTCTCACTTAGCATCATTCTCTTCCCATAACAATAAAGGGACTAAAGATTGTACACAGCTAAAATTAGTTTTTTATTAGTAGACTACTGAGTCCTTTCCATACTTTTTAATATTCAACCTGGAGGGAAAAAAGCTATTTTGATTATGAACTGTGAAAAATTTATTTAATTCATGGGAAGAAAATACTTTTATAAGGTAGTAAATTCATCTCGAGACAGTTTTGATTCCTCCAAAAATAGTCCTTCCTACAACAAATAGGATTGATAGGATTTTCTTTTTTACTTTATTAGAAATTATCTAATATATTTGCAGAAGAAATGAAAAGTGGGGTTTGGGTTTGGTTTTTTTTCTTTCCTCTACCAAAAGCATAAATTTTTTTGCTTCCAACACCCTACAATGATAGATACTGTTTTTCCTTGGGAAAGAAAAATATTTTCACTGAATCACCAAAAGCATTTCCAGGGCTAATCGGCTCCACATTCACTCGAAAGAAGGTAGTGAGATGTTGGCTTCATTAATGGCACTGCACAAGGAAGACAGAATCCCAAGCTGTGTGCCATGAAAAACTCCATCTTCAAAGTAAGTGTTTTTCATATTTTTATCAAAGACAAAAGCACTTGAGATGAAAGATCTAATTCTCTGTTTCTCTGTGGAGTCACTGGCACAAGCACAAAGCAGTTGTAACGTGATACTAAATGTGAATTGTATCATTTACACTCATTTTGCATTCCTGATGAAGGGCAATCTGAAGAAAATTAACCTAGGCTTTTTTAAGGCATACGTACAATTCTTATCTTTGTAGTTGGGAGATAATTGTATCTTATGGATAGTTTTATACACAGACACAGTCATGCAAGCAAATTAATAGTTTTTAAGATGCATTTCTAAAAACTGAACAAAAGCCTTTAAACAGCTTTGATCCCTTATGTCCTCATTATGTCAGACTGAGGCTGATGGAGAAGGTTGATGATCTGATGGGGGCGGTTAAGGCTCAGAGGGCCACAATCTCTCCTCCGATTGAGCTGTGTGCAGTGCAGAATCACAGACTAAGGCAAAGGTAGCTTTCCATCTCCCCAAATATACCTGTAGACCATAGGACTACCACCCTGCTCACTTAACATGGCCCAAATCGCGATGCTGATGGGGATACTGCCCCCCTGTGCCTGGTGGGGGGCTGTGTGCCACCCAAGAACTCCCTGCGAGGTTGCTGCCAGATCCAGATCTGTCCTAGAATCCAGCATGCCCACCAGACCATCAGCCTAGGACTTCCAGGTCCAGTTCCTCAGCCTCATGATTCCTGTGGGCCTCAGACTCCCCTGTCTTTGAGAGTGTTTATCTTCCTCATTCTGGTAGTTGGAGGCTGAGCTCATCCCTGCTTGGAGATGGTCTGAGGGAAAATAGCCCAGAAGGTCCTACGTTGTTCCAAGAGATCTAGTTATAAGCATCTTCTCAACACGACCACACATGCTAAGACTCTCTCTGGGAACAATTTCTTGTGATTGTTAGCATTTATTGCCTGATAGTTTCAATCTTTTACCATCTCGCTGTTTACAAATGGATCAAAAGGCAGTGCAAATCATTAGAACTAGCAGCGCAAAGTTACTCTTTTTGGCAAAATCCCGCCTGCTGTCATTTTCTATAGTTAAGACTTTTGCCTGAAGCCTTGAATGTCTCACCCTGACACCAGCCTGCAGTAATTAATCATTAAACAGTGATTGAGGCAGTGGACCCCAGAAAATATCTTCATATTCTACCATATGCTGAAGCCAGCTGCAGCAAGTACTCAGAGAGAAGCTGCACAGAGGAAAACACTCTGCCTGACAGTCCCCTGCTGTGAAGTCCAAGCACAGAAAGCCTCTAACGAAGGGCCGTGGACAGACTGTTTGCTTGTATTGACCTTCATTACCTGAGATTGTTTAGAAGGCAAAATGTCAGTGTTAATGTGCTAGAATTTTAAACATTATCGCATTTTAATGGCTATTTCCAGCCTCTCGCATACTCGCAATGTGGAACAAAAATGTGGATTAGTGTAATGAAAGGTTATAACAACAATAACAACGACAATAATGAGGGATGGGCAGATGTGTTTTGCTTAATTTCAAACTCCCCTGGAGCATCTCAGGCTTGGAATTAGGAGCGGTTTCCACCCACCCGAGGTTCATGTTTTATTTTGGGCTGGCCCAGTGCCACGTCTGGGCTGTCACAGGCCTCAGTGGTTATCCAGAGCTGGGTGTGAGCCTGCCTCCAGCTCTGATGAATGCGACTGAATTGACAGATGCCCACAGAAACGCTGGGGTCAGCAGCAGGGTAGAGGAAAGGCAATAAACATCATCTGGATTATGGAGTTACTAGAAACGGGGCAATCTGAAAGGCTACATACCAATATTATGGTTTCAGAAGTCCAACTAAGACCTAGGTCACTTCCTAAAACTCAGAGGCATCCTGGACCTCTACCACATGCCTTCTACCTGTTGTTTTCATTGTGTGGTCTTGCCTTGCAGAGGTATACAACAGCAGGCTATGAGGGACATGTTTTAAGGGATGTTCCCTTCAAAAAATACAGGCTTTGATAGTCTGCTCTTAATTAGCAGATGCAGCATACTTGTTATTTGTGCTACTGGCATTTCTGCAGACAAGCTAGGAATGGTTGGAAGGCTGAGAGTTATAGCATTTCTCTTTCAAACTTGCTTCCCGCTCTGCATTATGACACCTTGCTCTGACAGAGTGGTTTGTCAATCCCATAACTGACTTCTTTGAATGCCTCTGTTTATGCAAACATGAGCCTCATCAGAAGCTTTCCTTAATACCAGAAAAGGACTCTTGCACAGATGTTTGTTTCATGGGGATCCCACAGATCTCACATTTCCATTAGAAATCCAGCAAGCGTTTTTGCTTGTGTTGCCCCTTTCCCATACTATTCTTGCTTTGCAAAGGAAGTTAATCTATATCTACACAATATAAAAGATATTTGTTTCTGGTGGACCTTTATGGATAGAGGTAACAAAGAAATTTAATGCTGAAGGAAATAATTTTCCATGCAAATCATAGCTATACTCTGATTTTATTTTATTTTTTTTAGCCCATGATATTTTTAGCATTTAGTAAATGGCTTCAAAATTAATTTGGGGAAGATTGATGATAGCAAATTTCCACCAAAACAATTAGACAGTCATGAGGAAACATCCTCTGGCTTAGAACTGTAGTTGCACTGCAGCTTTTCTTAATCTAGAAGGGAAAGCATTGCTCTGCACCTGCCCTGCTCCTCTACTCTGTCTCTGAGCATTAGCTAGAGGCCCCATTTCATAGAGAGGAACTTGACATGAGCACATCTTTCCTCTGCCTCATTCGTGCATTCTTAGCACAGGCTGTAACGCAGGACAGATCAAGACCATAGCTAAATACAAAGTTCAGAAGCTGCGCCAGAGGATTAAACAGTCGTGTGTCTGCCCCTCCTATTTGTGGAGAGTTACATTTCAGACCTCCAATAGTACACTTGGGACAATCTGCTGGACTGTCTACATCTAGCATAACAAGTACAGAAGTGCTTTTATTTTGCTGAAATAACTCAAATTGTTTTGTTTTGAATTTGTTCAATAAATCATTAAAAAGCATTTCTCTGTAAATACCCAGGGGAGTGGAGATTCAGGCCTCCACTTTTTTCCAAAGGCCAGGCTCCTTGGAGGATTTTCTCTAATGCAATATGAACTTTTCTCAAACCAACCTTTGCCCTGGACAGAAAACGAGCCGTGATTCCAGCTGAGCATAAGAGATATAGTTGCAAGAGGGTCTTGTTGAGTACATGATTATGAGGAACCAAAAGTCTCTTGTTTTGTTTTTTTATGTTTGGTTGCGTTTTTTTCTTAAAGTTATTTGAGGTGCTCTGAGATGTCTCATTTGTCAAACAAGGAAAATTTTATAAATAGTTCTGTCCTGATAGACAGTATGTTTCAATCAGAGATTAATAGCCATTTTATTGGGCAGACACTGATACTTTGGCCAACGTGTATATATGTATGACCTCATATTACATAGGACAGATTTAACAGAATCTGTTAAGGTGTCATCATTCTTTGTCACTGAAATTGCACCATCAGAAGTGCTGCCCGTCCATTTTTTCTGTTTTCAAATTACTGATACTAAAAATATGAATCATTCATGTTCTTCTTTAGACTAAGGAAAAAAAATGCTTGTTCTCAACCTGTTCAGCTAAGAACATTTCAACATTAAAAAAAAAGTGAAAGAATATGTGCATACGTAAACACACAAGATTGACCTCCTCGTATTCAAGTACTTCCAGAAAATAATAAATTATATTATTTTTCAGTAGAATAAAGCAAGGGGCTCACTGCTACAAAAGATTTTCGTAAAGTAGAAAAAGATTTAAGGAAATGAAAATCTCATTGTTTCATGATCTGACATAGTATTCGCATAGTGTGATGTCTATTGATGGCACGGTTTTGGTTTAAATTTGTTACATTTGAGGTCTATAAAAATTGATGGCTTGGACTCGTATTTTGTTGTTTCGATGTTTATAATCATTTTCATTTATGTTAATATAATTGCAAAATATATGTATGCATGCATATTATATATTTTATTAAATCTATTTAATCTAGTTGTGTGTTATGCTTAAATTACCCAATATATAAATATTTCTTTATATACTCCTAAATGGGAGGAGGGACACATGGCTGTTTCCATTTACTGTTGTTGTTATTATTATTATTACTACTACTACTGCTGTAACAGCAACACTGTCGATGTAGTGTAAACATGGACCAGCCCGTCATTATATTAAATGCAGAAATTGTCTTTTCCTCCAAGAAGTTACAGTATGGCAGATAATAAAGTTAAGTGGTTAATGGGAGAAAGCAGGAAGTCAGCAAGTTACTATAAAGGGCTATGATTGGTGAGGGCCTCAGTATACCAGCAGTGTATTACAGTTTTTCATAGCATTTTTGATAATGGAGAAACCTGAAAGATACTGAGGTAATACTGTGAGTGGTTTCAGGTGAATTCTCTGGTGGACAAGGAGCAGCTTTGGCAGGAAAGTCAGAGGTCCTTTTCTGAAACCTACTTGCTGAAAAGTGGAGAATTCGAGACCTGGGGAGTTGAGTATGCAGCAGAATTCTGCAGGTAAGATAAGGTTAGTCATGAAAGACCTGACAGTGAAGATGTGTACTTTGTGGACATAAAAGGAGGTTGTCAGAGTGCTCTTTGCAGTAGAATTCTGCGTGGATATGGTCAAGTTTACTAAGGTAACAATAATGCAATAATGAGAACAAAAGCTAATGTGTACTCAAGAATTAAACTGTCTGGTTGTGGAAGGCAGGTCATATCTTGAAGATATAATAAGTATCCAACTGACTTAGATTTATCCTATACTGTGGAGCTTTGAATGAGACCAATACTGAAATAACTGTCCACTTCACATCTTTCTTTACTGTAGCAGAGAAAAACTAACTTTCATCCGGGCCCCTTGTTTCTGATATATAAGAATTAATAATCCTGACAGCAAAGTTTAATATTTAGACTAGATAGACTGAACATGGGACAGAGAAAATAATACAGTAGGTATGGTGCAAAGGAAGAAAGATTTGTCTAAGGAAGTATGTAGGAGGACAAGGAATTATACCTCTTTTTTTCTCATTCTTACCTTACTTTCCATCACCCTTCTGCACATGCTTGGCTGAATAACAATGCACTTTAAGATGGGCTTAAGTTTAGTATATGCATGATCCGCTGGGTCTCAATGGTGTGCAATATACAACCATCAGATAGCAGACAGAAATGGGTGATGGGACTGATTAAAACAAATTACCATCCCACTCCTCCTGTTGGTATTTTTTTTTTACATACAAAATGCCTAATTCAAAGTTTGTGGCATTTACTAAGTAATTGGAGAAAAAATACTTACGGGCTTGAAAGCTACAATGAAGCTGACTTGGGTAGCAGTCATAAACATACCAAGGTATGATGAGAATACCAAATCCCAGATATTTTTAAAAAGTGTATTTACATGTTTAAGTGCCAGCTTCAACATCTCACCAGTATACAGTAAGGCAAATGAAAGAGACTACAACAGAAACACAATGATTTATTTCTTTTCAGGTCTCTGAGGCAAAAACCTTTTAAACTTTACACAAGGGATAAGTAATTTAGTGGTATGGTGTCATTTTTTGAGGTCGTCATGAACGTAAGTCTTGAGCTGAAGGGGCAGAGAGGTTTTCTTTCCAGATGCCCATTCTCTTCTAGTCTTGATCTTTAGCAGCTGATGTGGAGAATGGTACCTGGAGAATGTTGGTTCCTGTCATCAGCAAGGGAGAACAATGTGAAGAACATGTTCTAACGGTCCAATGTATGTGGTGAGGGGGAGGGATGAATTACTGAGCCATGTCTTCGTCTGCAAAATTGTTCCACTACCAGCCAATGTACCTGCTTTATTTAAAACATTTCCCTATGGTGAGAAACTGGATAATGGCAAGAAACACTGAATAATTTCAGTCTAGCCAGAAGCACCATTACCAAGAAAACAATAACACAGTTCTGGAGCATCATTATTATGACATCTTGATGAATACCAAGGTGAACATCTCTCCATTGTTGAGTCTTCCCAAAATGAGATTCAGACTCTGAATCAGTGTATCCATATGCTACAAGATATTTTGGATAAGGATAATAGTATGCTCCCAAAAGATCATATGCAACATAATATGAGGCAGGATATAAAATATCTTTGCCTGAAAGAGGAAGAAATTTATTTTGTGTCACACACAGAAATGGGCTTGATAGGGCTTATCAGGAAAGTAGTTCAATTTTTGCCGGTACCTGGCTTGTGAGAAACACTGATACAGAGCTCTTTTTTTCAGGGGAGTCAAGTACAAGGAATAAGTTGTAATCAACAAGCTATAGGTGGATGGAAATATATTTTACTATGAAAGAGCTGTATCAACTAAATTATTTGAAACAACTTAGAGGTGAGTAGGTCTTAGCAAAACAGTGTAGGGCAAGGAGGTAGAAAGTATGGAGATATGAAGAAGATATGAAGATAGCCCTTGAGTCCTATTTTATTGGCTAGCACCTGCATCCCTTGAAAAAAAATCGACTGCTTCATACTCCTCCATTATTTTTAACAAAGCTAAATGTATCCTTACCAGAAGTAGAACTTTAGGAAGGATGTTGTATAGAAACTCCCTAGTGCGTGGGGTGGCGTACTTTGCCCTTTGTACTGGGAAAGTTATTAACATTTTCTGGTAAGCCATCTAAATTTATGGTGCCTGAAGATATTTTATATACGGTTTCCTGATGTATGAATTACAGCAACTTTGTACTTTTTTCCTGAAGTCTTTTTCACAGCTATATATGCAGATCATCTCTAATAAATTGATTTATACATCTCTATTTCATAACAGAATTGTTTATTGTAAAAAAAAATCTCTTGTCTTAAGAACACCTGATTTCATTAACAATGTGTCAACAAATGACACTCTTTTAGCAGAACCTTGTTTACAAACTTCATTAATAGAAATTATAATGAGTTCCCTTACCTGCTAATAACTATTTTATTGTTCCCTTATTGTTGATTTTGGAAAAATTTTGACCTTCCCACGAGGTCTTTATATGACTACAGTTTACTGAGCAAATAAGTCTTTGAATGATCTAATAAAAGAAAACAAAACCAGACAAACAAAACCCCAAAACCAACAACTTTTTTTCTTTTTGCCTGACAGTCCATATTTTGTGTGAGAGAACAATAGAATGAAACCTAGTGTTTACAAATTCCCCACAATTCTTCACTTTTTAAATATATTTAGCTCATCTCAGTGGACCCTCATTTCAGCAATGTTCTTCACTGTCATTTCAAAGTAAAACATATACCATGTATATTTCTTGCCTTTTTCTTTGTAAATAATGCCTCTCAGAGGCCCTAAAACAACAGCAAACCAGCCTGAAAGAAATGCTTACCCAAATCTGATGAATCCCATAACACAGGGACAGTCAACAACCTTGACACTGAACCATTTATGAGTTGTATAAGGACAGAAGCCTGTATTATATGTCTATATACAATGAGATCTTATTGTCATAATATTTACCATAGGACCCAATAGAGTGAGGCATCCAAACACATAAAGTCTCCTATGAAAATCAATTGGATATTCATGAACATAAGTGCTTTACTAGATCAAGATCTGGACTGGCACTGAAAATGTTCCAGCTGCAGGAACCAGCTGTTTCTCTTTCTTGGGAGCTGGCTCCTCTGGGTGATTTTGAGAATTTATATGTTAGCAATTCAGAAGTAAAGAGTTTTTCAGAGGTTGGGACCTGAGAAGGCAAATCATGTAGTCACTTGCAAAAAAATCCCCAAACTAAATGTATATGTTTAGAAAGAGGAGCAAGTGCATAGACGTGTCTTCCACACAGCAGCAGAGACTGGGCACCTTGACTGCCTTTGGCCTTTGAGCTTGGACTTACTTCTGCAGCCAAAGGTACACATCCAAAATTATATGTGCTGCACACAGGTCCAAATTTTACTTCTCTTCCTCTCTCATGTAGGCCTGTGGAGGAAAAAACTGTGCAAAGCTTTCAATCAGGCATCCCTGGCATGCACTAACAGTACCTGGTATCCTCTCCAAGGGGTGAGGGGTGACCTCTCCCACACAAATCTGAAAAGAAAAAGCATGACAAAAAGAACGCTCCGATGTACCACAAAAGACTTACCATGGAAGTAGTTAGCAGTCTTCAACATCGATGATCCAGTCCAGGTGTTTAGCAGTTTGAATGGCAAAGTTCCTGACACTTCCCTGAAGCAAACCCAGGTCTGTATCACAACACTGCTGTGCTGGGGAGCACAGTGTCTCATCCCTTCACAGAAGACCCTCATTCTCCTTATAGTGCAAAATTAAAAGGGATCCAAAGTGTAGTGTTCCCACTTCTGCTATTTTGCAGAGGAAAAATTAAAGAATACATGAATTTATTCCAAGTTACTTTGCAATCATTTACACAGGCTGGATGGGGTTTTCAAATTCACAAGCCTTCCTGAATCACTGAAATATACTTCTGAAAATGTTTCATTATAGAACTTAATCCACAAGATTACCTCTCTCCACAGAAGTAGTGGCCTAATATTCTAGATACCTATGTTATTTAGTGTTTTAATAATCTTCTGATTTCATAAGGAACAAGAATTTTCATTCTATTGAAAACTGATAATTTATTTTTTCTTCTTTGAGCCCAGAAAAAAGACTTATAATTTAAAATTTCGTACCAGAAGGGGAGAGGAAAGTAAAAGGATTTGAGATTTTAAAATAGTCTTTAAATGTATCATTATAATTTGTTTAAAGTTCATTGTTGCATTTCATTAAACATAAAATAATATTATATAGATAATTATGATTTTTTAAAAAAAAAATTTACAAGAACTCTTCAGCCAAAAGACGTTATCAGTTCCATCATTTGGATTGACATTCCTTTGGCACCTGTAGATGGATAATTACTTTCTTATTTAATTAATAAAAAGGTTACATATTCAGTGAAGAAAAAAGAATGCATATTTAATACAAATCGTGATGTAGAATTCCAGACTAGTAAATATGCAGCTGAGGCCTAGTATACGCTGATATGGCCCACAGAATTCTAGTTATATATAGATAGGGACAGGAAATACAAGCAGTTTTTCAAAATCATATTTGTTTCTGTTTAGAGGAACAGAAAAGAAAATGTTTCTCTCATAACGTGTTAGCACGAGAAAATACACCTGAGATACTATGGTGAAACTCTGGAAAATGGTATGGTAAAAACTATGGAAATGAAAGTTTATCATTAGGTTCTATGAAACTTCTGCCTATCATGAGATGAGAAAGAAAAAAAAAAATCCATCTAAAATCAGTTGAATCAACTCGACTCTGCTGGAACTATCCCAAGTAAGGAGATAGATTTTTTCATGTTACTTATTTTTCTGATGCCAGTCTACAGGGAAACCAGAGTGCTTCAACTCTTCTTGGTGGTCTCGAGAGAACTGTTGAGGGGTAGCTCCCTCACTCTGTTGCATGAAACATCCTGAAGCTGCCAGATTTATGAATTATTGTTTTGTGTCCAGTGGAAGAAAACAGAAGCAGCAAACAGAAGGAAGCTGCACCCCATACAATACTGATGTACAAGTGTCTTAACAGTGAACATGAGTGGAGACAGTTAAATTTAGAATTAGTTTTAAAACAAAAATATTGCTAAAAAAATATATTTCATTTCCAGATTTTCAATCATTTTCCAAATTTATTCACACATTCACTACTTTTTTAGCTCGCCTTTTCTTCTTTCTTTTTTTTTTTAAATAATCTTTTTTCCATTTTATTCTATTAAAAGCAAAGAGAAAAAGAAGAGAGAAAGGGACATAAAGCCCTTAAAGCCTCTTGTATTATTTTCCAAAACAAATCCTATTGGTTAAAGGGCAGAATAAATCAATTTCAAATAGCTGAAATATTTCATTTTTGTGTTCCTTGCAGACTTTTCATCACAGAGTACATCCATGATTTGCCCAGCCTTGCCAGAGAGGATGAAAGAATAGATATCTTGAAGCTATGGCTGCAGCATTCAAGGCAACATTGGTCAGCTCTTGAACATTGGCATCAGGCTTGAAAAGAAGGAAATTGTAGCAAATTTACTGACAATGCAAATCATAGAAGATGGCAAAAATCTGTTTCCTTGACAACATGACTGCCCTAGAGGATGCTGATTTTTGATTTTTTTTAAATTTTTTTTTTTTTGTGAGGAGCGGCTGGGATATGGGGGATTTTGACAAATGAGGCTTGAAAAATAGCATGCTGAAATCAGTACAAATATATATTTTTTGGACAAGCTATCTCTTCTTTTTGGTGCCTGACACCGGAGTCTGCAATGGAGCACTCCCAGCAGTTGAGTTTTATATGTTTAAATCTGGTAGTGGAAATATATTTTGATGTATGAGTTACATTTCGTCTTTGCCAACAGGAACCAGCTACTAAGCCGAGGCCACCCGCTGATAATTAAACTGTGTTCCACTAAAAAACCTGCAGCACAAATACACGATAGCAGAGCATGTTCTGTGTGCTGTTTCTCCTCATGTGATAAGCAGTGCATTTCCTCAATGGGTGCACATTGCTTACATTTTTAGAGCTATTAAGCCAGGATAATTATGGAACAATCTAGGCAATGTTCAATAGCCCATGCAGATGCCTGACAGGGCATGTTGTCTCTTAATTAGGAATTTGAATGCCTAATGCTTGTATATTAACTGAAATAATTGGATAGATGTTTTACATTTTCTTCACTTTTGCTGACAACCAAGCAAGGGACCACAGGAATCAACACATCTTCCTAAACCAGCTCATTTCATTTACACATTCTAGGTGATCTAATCTGTTGTTTAAGTGAATTGATGCTGGTTACTGTGTAAACACATTGTAGGATGCTCCTCAGTGAGTCTAGCATTTTTAAGCTGGTATCTTGTTGCTTCCTGTACCATCATAGCCTGCACAGTGTATCTCTTTTGTTCCTCAGAAGTAATGTAAAATTACAATAGTTGTTATCATTTTTTTATAGTTTCTAAGTGCTGATAATGGGAACATATTGTTCCAAACACAGTTCTGATAGCACACTAGCACCCTTTACTAACATTAATGTGAACACCTGCTTTGCACTCTTCAAGGCTGCTTTCTGCAGGCTGAGGACAACTTTCAGGGACTGAGCTTGCTGGACCAGACTCTGCAGCTCTGGCTACAGAGGAAAGGTCTACCTGGACATCCCTGCCCTGACTCTCACTTCCACCGAATGCAAGAAGAACCTTACTGGCTCCATCCAAGTTGTGTGGAAGCAGGTAGGACTGGAGGCATTGCTTCTGGTGGTACCATCCATTAGCCCATTTCCATGGATGAAGAAAAAAGACATTCCTCTCCTATCAATGTGATAAAAACAGAAAAAAAATTCCTCTGGGCTCCTTACTAGCAGAACTGGGTCCTGATTAAGTGGCTTCTTTAATCCATGTCTACTGTGTATGCAAAGAGTACTATGCTCACTAGTATATACATTGTTTATATTTAGGATGTCTGATAAATGTGTTTATTCACAACTATTAGTATAAAAGCTCCTTTAAAAGCAACAAATTGCTCTCTATTAGTAATGTGCATAATGACCTATTTCCATAAACATTTTTAGTAAGAGAAATTTTAATGTGCAAAACCCTGCAGACATTTTATGGAAATTTGACTGTATTCTGCAGAAGTGCATCACAGTCATATTTTGTTCTTTAATATTTTGTTTTGAGAGGTGAATTACTTTCATTCTGATATATAGTACAAAAGAAGCAACCTGGCACAGGAAAATGAGTCTTAATGTGTTTCCTTCTTGCTAATGTATATTTGCCTGATTGATGTAAGTTGGGTTTTTTTACAGAAAATATACAGCCCCTGTTGGTTGGGTTTGTTGGGTTTTTTTGCATATTTATTTAAAAAGGGTGATGGAGGCTTTAAAAAAAAGCTCTTTAAATCCAGTCATGAGGGAAAAGAATAATAAAGGAATGTCTTTATGGTCAAAAGGATAAATAGAGCTTCTGAGTCTACTGTGTTGTATTGCACCTGAATTCTATACCTAAATGCAGGTCAAGTGTGTAAAACCATATTCAGAAAATATTGTGATGCAGTTTTAGAGGCATGGCTTAAAAAATTAGCCCAAGGGGGTTAAACATATGTTAGTTTTATTTTTTTGTTTGAAAAGCATGCAAGCAAATAATCAGTATTCAATAGACTGTTAGCAGCATTTCAGTGTTATGTACTAAATACATAACCTGTGCAACAGCAGAACCTTTCATATTAATTTACTATAACTCTGGAGCAATAATACTTTTTTCTTCCAGCTGAAGCTTAGAAGCTTCTCAGATACCAACAATTCCAACAAAAGTGCAAAAATAACCTAACTCGTGTCAGGTACAAACTGTCTCATTTGTAGTTCCACCAAAATTGTATGGGGGAAGGAAACAAGGTTTTATTTTAAATTAAGCTAATTGCACAGCCATGAAGAGGAGGTGGAAGTGGGAAAAACATCCATAGATCTAATTCTAAAAAAGCTGTGCTGTATTTCAACTCTGCTTTGATGGGACTCCAGGCAGCCCTTTTTTAAAGAAATGTTGCTCCATGTTAAAGCACAGGCAGAGCACAACTCTGAATCCAGTTCTCCCTTTGACACTAACTGTGCAAATTTAGGCAAACCACCTGAGTGACGTTTTTAAGCCAAATTCAGAAGATATTCACCTCTAGCTTGGTTGCTGCATCCCTACTGCATATAGAGAATGCTTATTTAGCTAATAAAGTGCTCTGCAGATACATGGGTGGGGGGAAAGCATGATGAAAGATGGCAAGGAAATGAAAAAGATGAAAACATGAACACCTTTAGAGATACCTATGAGAAAAGTGTCCCTATGTTTCCGACTTTGCCTAAGAAATATTGAAACGCTTTGCAGTATCCGTATGTTCTGTTGAAAAAATTAAGGATATATCCCGTATAGAAAAGAAAGTGTAAATTAAAACTCACACTGATGAGGAGGTACATGGATTAGAAACATAGCCTTGGTTTGTCATATGGTTTAATAGTTGCTTAACTTTTAGCACGCACTCAGCCCTGATGAGGCTGTACCTCAAGTACTGTGTGCAGTTTTGGGTGCCACAGTATAGGAAGGACATCAAGGTGCTGGAGAGGGTGCAGAGAAGGGCAATGAGGCTGATTAGGGGTCTGGAGAACAGGTCTTATGAGGAGAGGCCGAGGGAGCTGGGACTGTTCAGCCTGGGGAAGAGGAAGCTGAGGGGAGGCAATAAGCAATAAGCAATAAGCTCTCTATAACTACCTGAAAGGAGGTTGTAGTGAGGCAGGTGTTGGCCTCTTCTCCCTAATAACTAGTGACGGGACAAAAGGGAATTGGTTCAAGTTGCACCAGGGGAGGTTCAGATTGGATACTAGGAAACATTTCTTCACCAAAAGAGTGGTGAAGCATTGGAACAGGCTGCCCAGGCAGGTAGTGGAATCATCATCCTTGGAGCTGTTAAAAAAATGTGTAGATGTGGTGCTTCAAGAGATGGTTTAGATGTGGTGACAGTTTGGACTTGATGATCTTGAAGGTCTTTTCCAACCTTGATGACTCTACGATTCTATGTGCTATTGCCTTCTATAATCTTTAAAAGAGAAGTACTTATAAATGTGATTAAGAGCTTGGCTAAATATCTGGCTGAGTCTGAGACCAAGCCCTCCTATTTCAGTGGAAGGTCAGCTGCAACACAGATGCTTTAAGATATTTTTTCCAAAGCACTGGGCAGCTCTTAGAGGCTCCACGCATATGATGTGAACTGAGAACACATGGATGTACCAAGGTCTATATGCAGCCCTTGTCTTATCTCTCTGAAGTAAATGGCTAGCTGTAATTAATTTCAGTGGGATCAGGAATGAAATGAGTAAAGGTTCCAAAGGAAACCCTCTTCCTTCTCCCAGTCATTTTATATGATCTTTGCCATCATTACCACTGCTGTATGTTCATGTAATAGACAGTTGTAAAACCTTAAACGAGAATGAATGAAATTTGAAGTGTTGAATTAGTCAAATGAATTAATGACCATGATTTAGTGGTATTTTTGCTGTGGGAAGTGTAAAGAATCAGTCAAGATTTTCTCCTGTGAGGGCTGTATCGTACTAATTTCTTTTTCAAATGACCAAGCAATTAGCATGGCAGAAACTTAGGTGCTCAGCACCTTCTCCATTAAACAGAACAAATGTCAAGTCCTATTAATATAGTCAGCTGTTCCATAGTGGTTGATCAGATGCTATCTATCATTTTACGTTTATTATCTTGTTGAAATAGTATTATGAGGTTTTGCTGACAATAACTTTGGACGATGTGCCCTTTTTCATTTTAATCCTTCTTTGTAGTTCAGGCACAAACAATTTCATTGCATCCAGGCTGGTAAACTATTAATTGTGAGAATCCAGACTTTCAGCAGTTCATGCTGGTACAGTAAGCCTTCTTTCCCCATCTCCTATCCCAAGTGAAAAGAATCTGTATTTTTAATAATAATAAAAAGAGATAATCACTTAATGCAAAAATGTCCACTGCACCCGAACAGCAAATCCAGCTTAAGTGGAAATTTACACAAAGAATTATTTATAGGAATCAATCATAATTACATTTAATGCATGCTGCAGCTGTTTATAATTGTGGTTTTCCCAAGGTTATTCTCCTCCTACTGCCCACCCCCACACATATGAAATTTGTTTCTGTGGAAATGCTTAGGAAGCATTATAATTTTCCCGTAACTTGTTACAACGGCAGCTGACTGTTGTGAGGCAGACTAGATCCTGATTAGTGAGTGCCATTAAAAAAGAAGACTGTTTTGTCGACCAGTAGAAGAGTCTTGAGAACGTGGTTGGTAATAACTTAACTATCAGGACAAACATTTTCCATGTCGTCCTGTTTACTATTTATTACAACAAGCAAATCAGACTGCTAAATTAGAAAGGTAATTTCTGATAATCATAAATTCAAGATAGCATGTGCCAAACTGAGAAGTCATGCATAAAGTGGTATAACTGAGACTTTCTCACACTCAATTAGAAATTTCCTTCCATGAAAACTTATTGTTATGGAACTAAACTTTTTTAACTACCAGAAAAGCTGATTTTTCAAAGAGGAAAAATAAAAGAGATTTAATTTGGAGTACTTCTTAGCTCCAGTTATTTGATAAAAAATAAAAAAGAAGGCTTTATAGGAAAGAAAATACATAATACACATCTTTTATTGTGTTGAAGACCCACGTGTCCAACCAGGAAGACTAAAGGGGAGCACACTGGGCAGCCATTTGATGTACTATATATGTACATCAAGGACTCTGACATGCTTTTTCATACATACATGAGCCAGGAGGAGGTCAAAATTTAAAACCAGTGGTTTTGGCACCTATTCCTATGGTCCCCTTAGTCAGCAAGTTTTAAATTTTAACTTTCATTGAATATTAATAGGTAACCTATCATGGCGGTTAACCCTACCTAAGGTATTTCAGTTGAAAATGTGACCTATGTTATACAACAGCATTCATCCCTCTGAGGGGCACTCTGAGTCTGTGGTACTCGTGGCAGGGTTAGAGCATCTCTGTCAGCCCAAACATCACTGAGGAAAAACTCTATACAGCTTGAAACATAAAATCCTCTCAGCTTTAGGGACATTGAGGTATTCATATCATTGATTGGGGTCTTTGTTGTCTTAATTTTAGTCCATCTTTAAAGTTATCTCTTTGACATGTGAACATTTGGATTTAGATGTTCAGTTAGACACCTGAGTTCAGAAGTGACGTACATTTCTGTTATGAACATCTTTGAGTCATAATATGGAGAACTCCTGTGTTAGTTGCAGTGGCATTGAGCTCCTACACTACCTAAAAATTCTACATAGTACATAATTAGGTATGAATCTAGTTACAGAATTTGTGATGTAATGAAAGGCCTGTTATATATAATACAGGATTGTTAAATTTGTGGTTATATGTGAAAATCTTGAGTCAAAAGTGTGGTAATTTAGGATGGAGCCCGTTAACTGAAATGTGGCCAACATTTGCCCCTGAGACTTTAGAAACACGTTAACAGGAGGGCTGAAGGAATCAGAGCTCTTAACGTTGATTTGGTGAAGATGCCCAAGCAATGGGAGAAGTGCCTGGAGCTCTGACAAGCTCCATCAGTGATTGAGGCACAGTTGTGAGTGCTGTGGAGGTCCCAGCACCACCAGAGCCTCCAAAACCAAGAAAGTAGAGCCCCTTATGCATCAGCATCTCAGCTGCCTCAGTTTACAGTACAGCTTCTTAGGACAACTCAGAATCCCAAATTTTAGGTCACTTCACGAACAGCCTTGAAAATCCCTCAACTTCTGTGGTGTCCTGGAGCATAAAGACAGGTTCAAGCCCATTTCAAATCAATCCATTCACTTGCTATTTGTGTTTTTATTTCTCCCACGTACCTTGTAGCATAGAATTTAACTGTAGCTGAGATACAGCATAAGTAAATAACCAGTGGGGACCAATAATAATTGCAATAAACCTACAACTTTGATGCTCCAGTATTTAACATTCTGGATCAAACTTTGACCAGCCTTACACTGTGCAGAACCCCCCTGAGGGCAATAGGATTTCATGGGGTATAAATCAGGGCAGAATGAGGCTATTTCAGAGTAGGTGAAATTGCTGATGTAACTTCCCCCATCTTAAAGAGACTTCAGTTAAAAAGTAGGGTATTAGGGCAATAGAAAAAAATGTCGCAGTAATACATTTAAAAATAAACCAAAACTATGTTTAAATAATTCCTTGTTCTATAGATACTGAACTATAATTTGTAATGATTGGGCCAGTTTGGCAAGGGAAAAAAAAAAAAGATTGACTATATCAGTTACTGTGTAAAAAATATCTTCCAAAACAGGTGCTTGAGTTTTTCTTTTGCTGGTGGTACTCCACCAGAATGAAAAAAATAGTCTGACCAGGGTGTCTCTGGATAGCTGCTGTTTGATGCATTATTTCTAAGCATCTATGACTGACCAATTTTGGAGCATTGTAGCAATTTAGCATTGACTCTATAAAAACTAACCATATTTTTGCTGTTACAGACAAGAGGCCTTGAAAATCCACAGGTGAAGTGAACATTAGGATTTAAAGTGGGAGTGTAGTTTTGTGGAAGGACGGTTTCCTCTGCTGGGGTTAAAACTGAAATCCCATTTATTCCAAGGGAATTTTCAGCACTAAATATGTTTTATAAAAATGGTTTGGTTTTGAAATAAATCTCTACTTCACAAGTGTTGTTGGGTTTTTTTTAAAAATAATATCTTTATCATCTGAATTGATATCTATAGTTTGGATTATTTTCCAGGAAACAAAAGTTTGTATAAATATTTGTGTTCTTGTTTATTGTCTTTAAAAACACTGACAAATATCACCAGACGGAAGTTTCTCCTGAATATATATACGTATGTGTGTGTATGTGTGTGTGTGTATATATATGTGAAGAAAAAGTTTGGTAGATGTGAGATACCGGAATTATGCCTTACCAATTGCCAACAGAACCGTCCCCCCTCTCTCCTCTCACCTAACCAAACCTCATTCCTAGCACACTACATCACCACTGGTCAGGCTCAGGCTTCCGAGGACCTAATGACTATTCAACGAGCCACCCAGAAGATATGCGTCAGGAGAGACATCAGGGACCATTCACACATCAGGAGAGCATTCCACTATCAGGAGCACACATCGGGAGCCATTCGCACATCCGACATTCCGTCACCCACCCTGGAGCATTCCCACAGGCCAGGTGGAAGCTTGTAGCGAGACAAAGGATCGGTATGGCTACAAAAAGGGAGCTTTCGGCCATGAAACAAGAGGGGGGAAGCAACATGAGGGAAGGGAAGCAAGGGAGAACGAAGACATCGAGGGACAAACAAGAGAACGCTCTCCCCTTCCATCGGACCCGGAGAAACTGAAGAATACTCTGCCATCAGACGGAACGCCGTAGCCTCGTGGTGGTAGATATAGCCTCCCCCCACCCCTCTTCCCTTTTCCACTCTCTTACTCCTTCTATCAATATCTCTTTTTCACCCCCTTTTTTCTTTCTTCCCTCTTTCCCTGCACGTTTGTTCCAAATAAAGCTACTTTCACCTTGACTCCGTTTTCGAGTCTTAATTCTGTTCCCCGAGAATTGAATTGAGAATTTATCACGACAAAACACCTAGTAATTGGACGTCCCTGGGGGTTAAGCCCAGCCGCCCCCAGCCACCCAGAGCGATCTGAGGTTCAGTTGGAACTCAAGGGGGTTAAACCTCTGCCAAACTAAGTCTTGTCTAGGTTGTGGATCATGACAGTAGAAAATATTTAACTGAAGTAAAAGAACAGATATATTTGTCCCCAGTAATGGAGCAATGGAGAAACCTGCGGCCAAAAGATGCCATTGCTATGTCTTCTGCAGAATAGCGTTGTTATCAGAGATTATTTTCCCTTCCAAAGTAAGCTACTACCACTTCAGCTCAAGGAGCTTCCCCTAAGGAAGCAATCCATTATATTTTCTATGGCCTATTAGTATAAGATGACATTTTGCAAGTAAACCTGTGGCCTGTATTTTGTCTTCTGAGTCATATTCTACAACCGTTCTTATTCAACCAGCTTTCTCAAAAATCAACGTTTTGCTGCTTTAGTTTTCCCACGGATAACTTCCCCTACATATTCCAGCAGAAATGAACCTGTAAACTGAGCGGTGTGCCTCTTTCATCACCACTGTTGAAGTTAAGTGCCTTTGGGACATACCTGATGGCTCAGGGAGAACAGCCCTCCACAGCTGCCTCACTGAGGCAGAGAGGACACTGGAGGAGGTGGGGATCATGGATCCCTAATGCTCCACACCCTCTGTCACCACTCACGTTTCTACAAGAGAGGTTTAACACCACCACAAACAAAGGAGAGTGCTGAAGCAATTTCATATTAGTTTAAAAGGTGACACAATGCACAAGGTACTGAAATCAAACAATGCTTATGAGCTAGACACTAAGCACAGCAGTTATGGTGAGTAAGAAGGTGCCACTGAGGCTTTAAATGGTTAGTAGAGCAAATAAACGGCTCCAAAAGAAAGCTCTGAATGTCAAAAGAATTGATTTTCAATGTAACTATCCATACCCTGAGAATCCCCACAGCGGCATTTTCAGCTGGGGTTGAAAAGTGACTATTTTAGTGCAACAATGTATTCTTAAGCATTACAAGGAAAAGCTCTGCCACCTGTCCTGTGTTCACGTAAAGTGTCGCACACAGTTTCTGAAGGTCAGGCTCCAGACACCGATTTTTGAGGCCAGGTGCCATAAGGCTATAAGCCAGAGCTAGACAGCTGTATCTACAGATCTCTTTGTCATGTAGAGAGGAGTACGACTGCGTGTGGGTTTCTGATGCCCACAGACACTCACCAAGGTAGCGTATTCAGCGTGCGAACCTAAATTCTGCCATTTTTGCTCTATCTTGAACTGCAGTTTTCAAACCCAGTAAAGTGGAGTCTTGAGCTGCGGGGAAGCCTTGGGTGGCATTACGGGCCAGCACTCCTGAAAAATGCGTTTGGCAGTCCCGGTCCAGTTCTAGCATCAGTCACTCTCCAGAGGAAACTGAGGTGGGTCCCAGCGAGAGCCGGGCTGAGCTCTCTTTCCCTTCCCCACTTCTGTGCACGCCTCTGTTGGGTGGTATGGGGAGGGCTGGGTCTGCAAATGATCCCAGCAGTTTGTAACCACCCGAATGGCAGTGCTTTGCTCCTCATAGCAGCAAACCAGAGCACTGCTGCTCGCAGTGGTAGTTCGTGGTTGGCAATGGCTGGACTGTGCTTCTATCTTTATACATATCTGGGATGCTGTCAGGGATGCGTAGATGTAAATTGTGACTTTTGCTTTGTAGAAGACTCGCTTAGTAGGGGTTTTGTTAGCTCATTTCCCGGGAAACAAGGAAATTAGCTCTCCTCTCTTCGGTACTGAAACCTGCCCTGCCTGGCTGCTGGGTCCTCCCAGGCTGAGAGCAGCAGTTGCCTTGCAGAACTGTAATTCTCTCCAGGGAAGTTTTCCCATTACAGATGTATCTAGACCCTGGGCTCAAATCAGACCTCAGCCTGTCATTTAAATACCTATTTCTGCCAGGTGTGCAAAGTCACTGGCAATGATTAAAAAAATTGTATCTCAAGATTTTCAAAGATATATCCACTACAACTATATTAGCACAGACAGGCAAGGCAGCTATGGATTAATTAACTCATGTACCATTAGCTGTTCCACACAGAGTAATCAACATGAGGTAAATTACACAGGCTCTTAAGCAGGTTTTACAGCCCACACTGAAATTCCTGCTGTTGAGTATGGTATGAAAAACAGGTGGAAATTGCCCTGCTACGGTAAAAGGTTGGAAGAACAAGAACTAACATATGTAAAGTGTTTGCTGTGGCCTTTTCTTTAGTTTCCCTGCAGAATTTTGCTTTTACAGGCTGTCTTCTGGGGAAATATAAAATAAATTTTTAAAAATTAGCCTGTGCCATGTTTACACAAATCTCTATGAAATAATGTAAAAGAAGCTATGGTACCCCAATGCTGAGTATATATTCAGAGGTTAAGAATAAAAACATTACTTGTGGATTTAAAAAAAAAAAATCAAGCTGCAAATGGTATATTTTATCCCTATGAGTTTTAAAGCATTGTCTATTACTGGTAAATTCTTTGCTATTTTTCAGGTGCATAAACTGAGTCAGAGATACAGCTAAGATCTTCAAACAGTCCTCCAGGATCTGGGCTCTGAAGTCTTAGCATCAAAACCTGATTTATGGCATTACAACACACCCTTCCTTCATCAGCTTCAAATCAAGGGTCCAACTTCCAAAATGCATTCAGAGCATATACCATAGTCCCTGTGTGAAAGGAAAAGTCTGTTGCTTTGGAGCATCATTCACAAAAATTGGCATGTTGAGCAAGAAGCTCCATAAGAAAAAAGGAAAGCTCAGGATAGGACTGCAATAAGTACCACTTGTCTCTTAGATGCCTTTCTTGGAAATACTCAACACTGTGGTTCTCTAGGCCCTTTCCTTCAAACCAACGACTTCTAGCTTTGAAAAGTAGGCTGTAAAAGAAGGTGCTGCATTGTGCTCATCCCAGCCATGAAAGAAGTAGTTCCCTCCTCTCTTGGAGGTTTCAGATGCCCTCTCATATCTGGCAGACTTACTTAACACCAGAATATAGGCAGGCTGAGGGAGAAGGAGAAGGAGGAAGATGGAATTAAAATTCCAGATTTGGATTCCCAAATCCTGCTCTGCTTCTGTTGTTTTAGCTTCTAAGCATGGAAGTAATGACCAGATTTTTAAAGTGCAGAGGTGCACACAAAAGCACTCATACTCCCGCCTCCCCAGCTGTGAATCCATTCCATATATTCACAGTGGTTTTTAAATCTGAGAGCAGGATAAATTATTGTCTTTCTATCAAATGTGTTTTACATAAAGCCCAGAGGGCTTGGTCTAGAATTCCTTGACAAATGCATGGCTCTGGGGAAGCAATGTCCCATGCCTGTTTTGTTAGTAAACGCAAAAACTGGCATGCTTTTGTTTAGCAGTAAAGAGTTACAGAAATTATTAAGAGTTACAGAAATTACAGAAATAAGTGTAACACAGACAGCTTTGTTCACAAGCATGCAGATGCGTGCGCTTGTGCACGTGCATGCTTGTGCATCAGTGTGTCTCTGAGCATGTGAGGCTTGTTTTTCCTCAGCAGGGAAAGCTGTGCCAAAAAGTCTCTCACTCTCAGCAAATCCAGGACCAAGGCTGGAAGCCATGAGAATTAGCTGCAGGTGCTTAGGGTTTAGAAACTGCTGAAGGGACGAAAGACCAAGGTGTTGGCTCCAGGTTAGTTCTTATGATCAACTATTCTTTTTATCTTCCCATAAGACCACCTCACTCTTTTGTTGGCAAGGGGGAGGGAGAAGGGGAGGGGGGGGGCAAAAAAGGAGTTAGACTGTTTGATTTCAAATGGGAGGTGGAATTCCTCAGAAGACAAGCCTATAGCGATCAGGAAAAAGAGATTAAGAGAAGCAGATGTGGGGAAGAGGGGAGATGGGGAGGGGGGTGGATTTATTCATGCAATTTAGGATATTAGCAGTAAATTGAGGAGGTGGTTTGTTCTGCGTTTAGTCTTATACAAATTCTGCCCCCCTTTTCAGCACATTTTCCCTTTGTTTATCTCCTGAGAGATGCCCACATGTGTACAATACAAAGAATCGAGTCATAAAAGCGCAGGCCTGTCAGCCTCCCTGAGGACCAATTAATGGTGTTCCAAATCTTGTGGGCAGGCAGATGAAAAGGATACAGAGAGAGAAGGGGAGGTAGATGAATACTCAATGAGAGCAAGGCAGGTTTTTCAGATGTTGGTAGGAACTTCTTTAGGTATTCTTAGCTAACTTATTTGGGGTTTGGGTTTCTCTCCCGCGTCCACGGTCCCCTGGTCATAACTGCAACAGAGGGAAAAGCTGCACTTCAAAACACCAGTTAGGCTTTTATCCAAGCCTATAACAACACAACGCCAGTGTGAGAGAGGGGGCAGAAAAAGGCCATTTAGAATTTTTCCAACCCTCCTTTCATATATTGGCAGTTTTATTGATAGGTACTTGAGTTTATATTACCATTTGTATCTCTGAGCCTGGTATTGCTCTGAATGCAGCAGGCTTTGTAGTGCAACCTTTTACTCCTATCTCACCCCCTACGTGTCCACAGGCCTTTGAACAGCAAGCGAGTGGCACTTTGAAATCAGGAGTTGAAAGTGTTTGACATGGAAAGGGGAGCATGAAAGTCTTGCTCTTTGAACCTTTTCTTTTCAAAGTCCCACAGAAAGTAGAGGCAGGACAATAATGGACAGGCTGGGGGCTCTCAGGGTGAAGTGGGGCTATGCGGTAATGAGGTTTTAAGTGTTTTGGTAGTTGTTCTACCCCACAGTTTCCTCCCCTACATACTCCCAGTGAGTTAAATACACTGCAAGATATCACAGAAATATTTTGCTAGATACATGTTTTGTCCCTGCCTAATTAATGTCTTGATTAAGTTTTGGAAATGAAATTGAGCTGATGAAAACAGGAAAGAATGGTCAAAATTATCATTAGGTTGCTGACTAGTGAAGGCAGATCAATATTGTGTTTTGTTTTCTTTAGTTTTCCAACTAAATGAATCCAGATGTACAGTAAATGCAAGTTGCATGAGAAATGCAGCCAGCTGTTGCATCAAATATGAGGTGCAGGCCCCTCTGCACTTGTACGCAAACTCACTGTCTCTCACCTGTTGGGGTCAGGAGGGGGAATTAGTAAACTTGGCAGCTGATTTGCTTCAGTTATTCTACCTGCACGTGAGATCAGTTAGCGTGGAGAGAGTGAAAGAAACTTAGAGACCCTGAAATGAAACATCTCATTTAAGAGCTTCATTATACTTAAGAAGAGAAGAAGTAGAAGGCTAAGTTATTATTCCATGAGGTTCATGAGCTGATCTTTCACTCTTTGGAGAAAGGTAAAAAAAAAAAAAAAAAGATCAGAAACCTCTTTATAATGTATCTTCTCAATTGTGTAATCCTCTACCTGGGAAGAAAAAAAATCCTTTCTGAGTGATGTAGCAATCATTTTACACACTCAAGCATGAAATTTCATCACCATTATCTTAGCTTGGATGACTGTACAGATGTTGTTTGGCCATAAAATGTATTCAGCTCTTTTTAAAATCTAACTACAGTATATGACTCGATGACCTCCTGAAGCAGTTGGTTCCATGGGTTTGGACTATGTTTTGCTGAGGAAAATTTATTTGTATTGGTTATAGAATTATCCAAGGTAGGAGAGGAAAAGCTGAATTAAAAACTCACTTTCAAAATGGCCCAGAATGTTCTATCAGTCTATTTTGTCTCATCTCTCTATCTTCTCATGTCATTAGTCCTGCTCAACACTCCCTTGATTTGGAGCTAGATCCAGAGAGATAAAATGGTGCCATTCTTTCAAAATGGTGGAGGCTAGTCTCCTCCAGCAAAAAGTGAGATTTAAAAAGAAAATCTGGCCCTGAATATCTATTGCTTGAGATGGGTTTTGCCTTCCCTCACTCAGCAGTAGTGGCAACATCCAGTGAGGTCGGTTTGTTGATCCAGCTGAAATGGAATCTTGAGACTGTGCCTGGAATATTGTGTCCAGTTCTGGGTCAGTCAGGACATAGAACTCCTTGAAAGAGTACAGCACACGGCCACCAAGATGATTATGGGAATGGAACACCTTCCTTTTGATGAAAGGCTGAGGGAGCTGGGCCTCTTTGGCTTGGAGGAGACTGAGGGGTAACCTTATTTATATCTATAAATACGTAAAGGGTGAGAGTCAGGAGGATGGAGCCAGGCTCTTCTCAGTAACGGCCAATGAAAGGACAAGGGGCAACAGGTACAAGCTGGAGCATAGGAAGTTCCATGTGAATATAAGGAGGAACTTTTTCACTGTGAGGGTGATGGAGCACTGGCACAGACTGCCCAGGGAGGTTGTGGAGTCTCCTTCTCTGGAGACATTCAAAACCCGCCTGGATGCGTTCCTGTGGGATTTAGTCTCAGTGATCCTGTTCTGGCAGGGGGGTTGGGCTAGATGATCTTTCGAGGTCCCTTCCAACTCCTAACATTCTGTGATTCTGTGACTGCTTTCCTTTCCCATGTGGAGCACGTATAATGCATGTATGATGACAGACTGAGAGAGCTGGGCTTGTTCAGCCTGGAGAAGGATCCAGGGAGCCCTAATTGCGGCCTACCAGTACCTCAAGGGGCCTGAGGAAAAGTGTGAGAGGGACTGTTGATCAGGGAGTGTGGTGATAGGACAAGGGGAATGGCTTCAAGCTGAAAGAAGGTAGGTTTAGATTAGACTTTAGGAACAAATTCTTTACTGTGAGGGTGGTTAGGCACTGGCACAGGCTGCCCAGAGAAGTTGTGTAAGTTCCCTCCCTGGCAGTGTTCAAAGCGAGGTTGGATGGGGCTTTGGGCAACCTTGTCCAGTGGACGGTGTCCCTGCTCATGGCAGGGGGGTTAGAACTGGATGGTCTTTGAGGTCCATTCCAACCCAAACTGATGCTAGCAGTCATTTTCAGTGAGTACCAGTAAAGCTAGTGCCACCACACCTCTGTGACTTGAGTGCACACCACTTCAGCTTCCTTGCAGAACTTCAGTAATAACCTCAGGTACTCCTCTGCTGCTGATTTACTATGCCATGCTTGTGGCAGGATTAGTGCCGGAGAGGCTGATATATAAGAATATCACCTTGGGAGCTGTCCCTTTTGAGGCCAGCTCAGGAAGTGCTTCAAGGGTTAGAAGCAGAAGCAAGAATCTTCTTTTCCTTTTTTAAGTGCATAGTTTTAGCCCTTCTGTTTGCAAACTGAGGCTCAAGACTCTCCATGAGGTGAATTCTCAGTTTTCTGTGGCTCAAGGATGTCTTTGGGGTCCCAAGAACATAAAGCTCTTAAGGCTTTTCAAAGGGCTTACAGTTTGTGTATTGACAAGTCCTGTGCATACACATTAAGAGCTAGACGTTCTTCCCATGTCAGCTGGCATGGTTGACTATGGTCTTGGTTCTGGCCAAGCCAGAATCAACCTCCCTAAGCAACCAGCCCAGGTGTTCTGAGTCAGCTCAGGTAAGCTGAGTTAGCCCAGGCTATTTCCACACCACCTGACATCGCTCCCCCATAAGAGGGGCTGGTCAGGCAGGGGTGCTCCTGAATGCTTTCAGGGCAGCCAGAGTGCAGCCAAGGTGTTGTGTCAGTCCATGCATTGTGCACTGTGTTATCACCATGTGTAAGTGAAAGTTGCTGCAGGCTGTTATTGTTCCCATTTTTTGATGCTTTTGTCAGTAACCTGCCCTTGTCCCAACCAATGGAGGCTCTGTTTCTCTGGGAGCGAGTGAGTGGCATATGGTGCTCATCTGCTGTTTGGGGCTGAACCATCACAACTGTGCAACCGAAGCTATGCTGTCAGAGACAGAATAGGGCGAGGGAACTAGCACAAGGCTGGTGCTACTCCCTCTGCAGCCCAGATCAGGCCACTTCACCTGCCTGCTTTACTTCCTCCACCTATCAATTGAGGTAAGCAGTCGCTGTCTATGTTATAAGCCTAGGTAATATTGACTCATTAATTGCTGTCTGTACAAGGGTATGGCAACACACAGGCATGGAAAATTACAAACTTACCACTTCATCTGAGCCAGGGTTCTGGTGACCTGATTTCAGGGATCACAATTTGCTACTATTCTTAATTCCCATAGTTCTAAAGTCCTGTTTGTGTCAGGAGCTGGTGTGTATTTCCTTTGATTTCTGGGTAACAGCAACTAAACACTATAATGCTTTAAATGATGGAACGAGGCTTAATAAGTATGATGACTCAATGATGATTTTTTTACTTTGGAAAACATATTCTTAAAGTTTTTTCTCAGTTGGGTTTCTTTCTTAATATTTTAAAAATTGAAACAATTGTGAATGTCTTCTCCAGGAAGATATTTGGGTAGGTGTTTTTATATTGTGTATCTTTATCATTCATGTGACCAGAGCGAATGATAATGTTCAACAGATAGTAAAAGCAGCAACAGTGTTATGTGCCATACTTAAACAATCTGGAGTGAAAAATAAAGAAATAAGAGACTGTTATAGATACTGACTTCTTTCTCTATGACCTGACAAAATAACATTGGGAATAGACAATGAACACAGTTGTTTCTGTCATACCTCTGTCAAATATTGTTCCTGTATCTCAAGGCATTCAGCTGCATTGACTAGCGTGTGGTCCTCCAAAACCTGTCCCTATGTATGCTTTTGATTTTTCTGATAAATGTTTTAATACATTTTTAAAAAAAATAATATGATGTGCCTTAGCAACGTGATAGTCTCTTAAATAGCATACCCTGATTTGGAGAACTTCAGTGGAATGTTCTCCCCACCTTGAGTTCCTAGCCTACTGCCTGGGGTTTTTTTGTGTGTATGCTTCCCTCACAAGTTAATTCTTCCAGTGTACTGACACCTTGGTGGGTTTTTTTCAGTGTTGTCATTTCATTTCTCTAAATTACAGAGGGTGTGTGTCTCTGTTAAGACTCATTACAAGTTTCAGCAGGTGTTACGCAATCTGACGTGAAAAAATTGGGGCAAAGTTTGCTTGATTTTTAATTCTCTTCATGAATTTACGTTAATCTCATTAGAATAACTTTTGCTATTTCCAAAGAGAATTCCACTCAGACTAACAGCTCCAAATTACCATCTATTTTGGAAGTGGAAACCAGACAGGCTTTTCTGAAGCATTCAGAGCTCTATCCCACAGGTAAACTTTCACATGACCCTAGCAATTGGACTTTGTCTCAGATCACACTTCACTTTTGAAGACCCAGATTATTATTTTTTTCCTCTCTACTTGTAGCTCTAGTTATAACCTCCTATCCCATTTAATTTCTTCCTCCCCATTCTCAAGACAAGATTAGGAACACTTGTAGAGTCTTAACATACATCCTCTCTTAATTACCTTGTAGTTGCACCATACATATATAGCTCTTTTTAGCTTCCCTCATATGTAAATTCCTCTGGTCCCTTGATCATTTTTGTTTCTCTTCTCTGAACTCTCTCTAATTTGTCAATGTTTTTGGTAATTAGGATTCTCACAACTAAATGTGATGTTCCATATGCCTTCATGCCAGATCCCTACAGATTTTCAGGAGAGGTCACTGCTCGCAGCTGGGGCCAGATTTCCAAAAGCACTTTGAATGTTGAGTGCTTTTGAAAATATGGCTATAAAATGTCATTATGGGAGCTTCTGGTTAAGGAGCAATTTGAAAATCTTCGCTCTCATGTAGGTGTCTAAATGGAATGGGGACTCCACTGAAAATACAGTGCCATTAAAAATGTTGAGCGCATGAATATCTGCCTCCAGTCCCTTTTGGAAATCTGCCCTGTGGAGGAGAACCCTTTCTTTTATTTTTCTTTTTCCTTCTACCTTCTATTGCTATTTCATGCTATTTAGATCAGATGTATCTCTCATGCTATATTCCTGTGCATGGTTTTAAGTAAAAAAAGTTTATCTTTAATCTCTACCTAAAGGTAATTTGTGAAGTTGCATTAAAAATAGTTGAAAGTAATGGAAGAATAGTGCCCAAATATGCTTACTGATAAGGTGAACACCTGTACAATATTGCTGTGGGTTTTTACACATCACAAACACTGCAGGGATTGAGTAAAATTTAGTAAACAGGCAGAATGTTTGACTTGCTTTTTTTTCCCCTCTCCTATGAATGGTCACCACTTTTGTGAACCCGTTTGTGTTAGATATTTTCGCAGTGGAAAAAAGCAGAACAGCCTTTTTTCTGTTGAATATACATGGTTTAATCAACACTTTCTTGGCAGTAAATTGTGGAGATTCATACAGATGAGCTCAGTTCTTAACTAGGTTCTTTGGGATTAGATGGGATTTTATCTTTTCTATTTGGGAGCAGAATGAAAGAATATTCCAAATTCTTTTTCTAACTCTCTAGAGCATCCATATCATTTACAGAAAACCTCGTATTGCAAGTTTTTTAAACATCATAGTTCACAGAAGAATTCTTGATTTGCTTCATAGTTACCTCTCCTAAGCGTCATACTGAACAGTGGTGAGAGAAGGAGAAGGAGGAGATTTTTTATTTTTGTTTGAGGGGGGGAGGGCTTAAAATTTTTAACTTTTGTTGGGGCGGGCTTAAAATTGCAAAAGAAATTGCAGCTGAAAAATGAATTACAGAAGGTTAAATAATCTGGGTCCTTTTCTGTCCTGCAGTAAAGATGTTCACTAGACAGTTAAAAAATTGTTTATGATGTGCCTAATAGAGCCATTCTAGTTTATCAGTTAAATATGTATTCATAATTTTTTAAAAGGAATATTATTTACCCAGAAGACCAGAACAGTTTCTAAAAGAGATTTTCCAGTCCATCATGTAAATATGTATTTAGGACAAGTGCTGTGTGTACAGTATTAAAAAAAATCCTCTGAAAATCTCTTTGAAAAGTTATTACACATGTCCACTGCTGCAGCAAAGTTTTAAATATTCATATCTCAGCTGTTTCCTTTTTCAGATTTTTCAATTTGGTTTGAATATGTTGTGGGTGAAGTGCTCTGCAAGACCTTCATTTGTTGAATGTTAACAGACTTGCATTCTAAAGGACTGCTCATGTGTGTCAAGCTACATATATGTTTAAATCTTTACCAGATCAGGGACTTTTTGTTAGGCTAACTTAAATATCGCATTCAAGTGTAAAGAACTGTCTTCCTTACCTGCTCACAGATGAATAGAGATTGTTTATCTACTTCCTATCTGTATCTCCCTACCATTTTTCATTTTGCAAATTATCTGGACACAACAATGTGACCCCATTATTTGGACTGTTTGAAGTATGTAGGAAAGTCCTCATATCTCAGATAAAGCCCTTCAGAAGTTATTTCAGGGGTCCATAGCACATGATTCTGGAGGATGTCAAATATGTGTGTAATAAGAAGTGCATGTATCTTCTGTGTTGAGATTTTGAGCTTGTATTGCACTTTCTCTGTGATACCAATCTTGTTGAACAGGCAAAGCCAGGTCTTGGAGAGAATGCTTGGAAGAGAGACGTTACCGTGCCATAGTAAATCCTCTTTGTGGTTGGCCTTGACACCAGAGAACTGTTTGTGGAGATCCACCATATCTGGATAGAGGTGAAAGTTGGTCAGGAAGCTCAATCTTATTTGCATAATATATTGAGGATTTGGAAAACATTTTTCCTTTTCTTCTCCACAATCAAATAAAGAAACACAGAAGCACAATATTGCCTTTTGGAAATGAAAAAATAAAGGAAAGGGAGAGGAAGCCCAGCTCTGTGTTCTTCAATGTGGACTTTGCATGAGTTTGCTAGAAATTCACTGATTAATAAAGTTGTAGTGGGTAAAAACTGACTTATTCCTGTATGTTTTGTATCATAATTTTGTTCTCGCAGAACAAGATGGGTGTGCAGCCATACCAAACCTGAGTCAGGGTAAGTTGTATTAATTTGGCAGTTTTATACATGATTATGCAATGTGACAGATTAACTAGAGAATCAGTACTGTAACAGAATTATTTTCTCAAGTAATGACTCTCACGTAGTCTTGAATATATCTTAGCTGTGACTCCTTTCTTGTATGTCTGACTGTATGCTAGTGCAGAATGGTATTTCTTTTAAATTCCATTAATTTGAATTTTTGCACTGTATTTCAATTTTGCATTGATTTGCATTTTCCTGTAAGTATTGCAGAGATTTTAGAATCAAAAGGTTTTTTTATTTTTTTATCATCATGAAAAAAGAATTTTCTTTTTTTCCTTCAGCAGTATTTAAAAAAATGATTTATCTGATCATTGAAGCAAAATTCCCATTGACTTCACCAGAATTTACGCCTGTTTAAATGACAGCAAGGTTTTAACCAAAACAGCAAGCACAAAAGCATCAAAATTTGGAAAATTTTAATTTATAACATCATGGCAGATGCAAGGAGAAAGCATCAAGTGTCCAATCAAACACTTTACATGTTTTCATTCTTTCACAATACTCTAAAATACTGTTACATTCTCAATAGATGGGGGGATAGGGGGGAGGTGGTATATGAAAACTGACAGTTGTCTTGAATTTCAAAATTGCAAATATAGATCCAAATTTTAAAATGGTCTGAAGTTCTTCCAATAAAATCAAAGCAATAAAAGATGTCATGTACATTCTGCAAAACAATTAGCCTGAACTTTTTTTGAAAATTAATATATTTACATACAAAATTCCTCTTTTCCAAAATTCTTGTTGTTGGACCTCTCAACATTTTTTGGTCAAAATTTTTATTGAAATAGCTGTCGAGATTTTTACCTAAAACAAAGTTGTAAGTACACAAAAAAGAAGAGAAATCAACAATTTTATCTAAAATTCAAGTTAAAATACCCTTTAAATCACCTTTAATGTTATGCAAACAGAAGATCCACATAGAATCATAGAATGGGTAGGGTTGGAAGGGACCATAAAGATCATCAAGTTCCAAGCCCCCTGTCATGGGCAGAGACACCTGTCATTAGACCAGGCTGCTCAAGGCCCCATCCAACCTGGCCTTGAACACCTCCAGGAAGGAGGAATCCACCATCTCTCTGGGCAACCTGTTCCAGTGCCTCACCACCCTCATAGTGAAGAATTTCTTCCTAATATCCACTCTAAATCTATCCCCTTCCAATTTAAAAACATTCCCCCTTGGCCTATCACTACATGCCCTTTTATAAAGTCCCCCAGCTTTCTTGTAGGCCCCTTCAGGTACTGGAAGGCTGCCATAACTTCTCTTCTCCAGGCTCAACAACCACAACTGTTTCAGCCTGCCTTCACAGGAGAGGTGCTCCAGCCCTCTAATCATCTTTGTGGCCTTCCTCTGGACCCATTCCAACAGTTCCATGCCCTCCTTATGTTGGGGACTCCAGAACAGGACACAGTACTTGAGCTGGGGCCTCATGAGAGCGGAGTAGAGGGGCAAAATCACCTCCTTTGACCTTCTGGCCACCGTCCTTTTGATTCAGCCCAGGATATGGTTGGCCTTCTAGGCTGCGAGCACACACTGTCTGCTCATGTAAAGCTTCTCATCCACTAACATCCCTAAGTCCTTTAAGTCCAGCTTCTTTAGAACCATTTTTCAAGTCAATTTCACAATGCTTTTTTTTGTTTGTTTACTCTTTATTTTTCTGAGTTCTTTCTATATTTGACTGACCAGAGTTGTAAAAAAGAGGAGCAGAAAATCTCCTCTATGTGCCAGAGCTAATCTAATTATTTTATTGTTCATTCTGGTTTGATTAGTTTGTAAATTTTCTGAATTGGATTTGAAGACTAAGAAATTATTTAGGGTGTTAATCTTTTACTCCACCAGTCCTTCTTTCCCTTTTCTAGAGATCTGTTGCCTGCAGCACCATATGAATTTGTTCTATGACTGCCAGTGTACCTTCCTGTTCGTTCTGATATACCTCTCAGTCAGTTCTGCTTCATGCGGATCAGAGGGAATACTCTCAGTGGATAGATGCAATATTTTTCAAAGACAAATATGTATATAAGGCAGTGGTTATGTGCTGCAAGTTTAAGGCCTTCCAATTAAGGTCTTTTTTTAACTAATGTAAACACTGTGCCTGAATCTTGCTCGTATTTAGAAATGTTCTGTTCACTTACCTGAAGACTTGCTTTTAAGCAACCTTATTCGCATCTCATGGAACTTTGTTTTGATTACCTCAATCATTAATTTCCAACCTGGATATTATTAATAATTCTGTTAGCACCTTAGCATCTTGATGATTTTATGGCCCTTTAAAACTTTACCAGTGCTCTTATGTTTGATATTTCAACTCTCTCCCTCTCCTGTGGCTCTTGTCATGAATTGGCTATGTTCTTCTCCACTGTTCCCAAAGGGAGAATCTGTTTAGTTATTCCTAGGAGTTTGCTGAGCCTGCTTAAACACAAACATATTGCCCTATTTAATCATTTTCTTGATCTTGTATTTCTTGTTTTCTATTTGTTCTCAACTTGAGTAGTTATTGCAAGTAGCCTGAGGAAACATTAAACTGGTAAAGCTCTTCTCCTTCTAGGTCATTGGTTTTCATCTATATGAAGTTGATCACCATCTGATAGTAAATCTATACAGGAGAGAAGGTGATGTCTAACCAGTGGATAGTGTGAATTTATATCTGTTAAAATACAGAGGTTGATTATAAGACCCAAAGGGCTTACATTCACAATCACTGAATTTAATATCAGAGGTTCAGTTTCTTTTACTGGGAGCACGTTTGGACTTGACTCTTCAGGTGGCAAAGATGCATATGCAGATTGCCTTATATTTTTCCCCACTTTACATACTTGGGAGTACCATGCATTTTTTTAGTCAATTTCTTACGTGGTACATGCAATTTATATTAAATATTCTATTTTTTTTAATCTGGTTCCATTAAAACAGGCTAAACATTAATTTGGTTTTTCTTTGTAAAACCTTTCCAGTCTATAAATGAAGCCTTTATTTTCTTTTGACTGGTAGTCTGAGCAGCTTGAAAGCTGCTCTTACCATTGCAAAAGCCCTCCCCTATTAGTGGAAAGGGTTTGTCTGACAGATTAGGCTGCTTTCCACAACACCAATACTTTGGGTTTCTCTATATGGCATAAACTTCTTTCAGCAGTTTTGTGTAGACAGACCTTATTGGAATAGAAGTCATTCCATTGATATTACTTAATATGGAGTAGAGTCTAGGCTGTTGATTGTAGCTAGCTCTCCCTACAGAGGTAAGTGTGAGCTGTTTCATGTCATTAAGTCTTTAAGTGTGTTTTCCCTTTCTTTTTTTCACTGAAAAAAACAAAGGAGCCTCATAAAGCTCCGTGGCTTCTAAGCCATATTTCAGTGCTGGTTTTGTGCTGTTCCAGTCCTTTGTTGTTAATCAGATCAACCTGGCTTGCCACTGAGAAACTAGCAGTAGTGCCACCAGACTGAAATCTGTCAAGACCTCCCAAAAACTTTCTTCAATTGCTTTTGTAGGCTTACTGTTTCTTTACAGAGTCCATGGGCTACATCCCTGCTGCTTTTTGATTACACATTTACATGTGTAAATGTCAATAACTGCATGACTGCAGAGAGGTATCTTCTTGAGGGTTCCAGAAAGTGCCATCAAGTGCAGGGCATCCTGCTTTATCAACCAACAAAAGTAAAAGATGTTAATGACAGCTATGGAATGGCTCTTGAATGTCTGTACTTTGCCCTTTTCCTCCGGGTAGCTGTTGCCTTATTTTCAACATTGTTAAACCTGTGTGCTGAAGTTTGATATGACTGTCTCTAAGACGTTCTCTCACATTCTGCATTGCAGAAGTAAACAGTGGAGTCCTTGTGCTATTTCAGCACTTCAGCTGCAGCACTGGCTCTTCAGAGTGAGGACTGGTAAGGTTAAGTAAGGACTTACATGAGCATCACAACATTTCGTAACAATGGTGGCATCGAAGTGCCTCATTTGCAGAAATATCAGTCTTGCAATAATCTGCTCTTCCACTTCAACAAAGTGTTTTATTCAATAGCTAATCTGACCTTGGGAAACCTGCAAAGCTAATTTTCTGCAGTTGGAAAAAAATGCGCCTCACTCCTTTCTATCTTGTTACTTAACAATCCCATACAATGTTTAAATTTTACTTCAGATGAAATATCTATTTTAATTTCTTTAGTATATTCACTCACCTATTTCTTATCACCTTTTTCAGCCAGAGGAAATCTGAATTGAATGTATTAACATACATAGATCTAGAAGGAACCCGAATACTGATCTTTCCATTGGTTTTCAAGTATGTGGAGAGATGGTCAAATTATTTTTTTCATAGAAAGTCTCAATTAAAATAAAAACATACTCATTGCTAACACTTCTCCCAAAAGATTTTGTTCATTTGTCCTGGTTTTAAATAATAAAAATGTTTTTGTTAAGGCCAGAATGTTTTGATTTAGAAATGCCAGTGCAGTTCCTTACAGTACAAGCCTTTTCCCGTTCATCTTATTGAAAGTCCAACTTCCTTTTCAGTAAATATTTTCTGTAATGTCTCAGTTCCCTGCTCAGGGAATGCATTTTAGTGGCAGTTTTGTACTGTTACATGTTATGGAAAAGGCAATGACCAGTTTTTTGAGTAACAGAAAACTTTAGTGCTCCCTTGAAGCACTGTGATAGTGAAGATCAGTATTTTTAAGTTGTAAGAAAAACAGTAATTTTGAAAAATAATCGTCAAAGATTCCTCTAGCTAGAAACAATAATTCCCCTCAGGAAAAGCAATATAATTGGGAAAATTTAATTCAATTTGAAGTAGAATTATTCATAACTTAAGTGACTTCAATAAGAATCTTACGAAATTTTTGTATCACCCTTCTGGAATACAACAAAAATTAATTCTTCTACCTACAGAACACATCTGTCCTGTGTTTTAACTCTCTATTACTGAATGGAACAGCTAGAACTTTGATTTCTCATCAAGTCCTACTTAGCATTTTGAAAGTTACTTCTTTCAGTCACCGACTGTAATAACAGTTATGTTCCTAGAATGGAAATGTCTACAAATATTGTAAGTTTCCATAAATATTTAAGAATATCATAGAAGTACAAAAAAAAGGCCTATCTGAAGAAACAAAAAAACCCACCCAACCCTAAACCAGAAGTAAGTTTCTCACCATCTTACCTCAATAAAAATGTATTTTTCCCACTAGTTTATGCTGGTATGATCCCTATTGCACTGTGAAAAATACATGCAGCATGAACAGGTGTCACATTTTTAACCTTTTTTTCATTAACAGAATCTCAATTTAAGTTTTACAATTTTATTCTATACTATATAATAGTTTGAGGAACACTTAATTCATTCTAGTAAATGTCTAAGCATTTTTTAAAAAAAAAAAAAAAACTTGAAAAATGAGAGAAGAATATTGGGAGTGATTGAGACTGAAATGTCTCCCATGTCTATGGGGTATGACCCTCATCATAAGCAGTGCCCCCAGAACCTGGTGGTACCAGAGACTTTTCTTGGACTCACCTCTGAGTACTCTGAGAGCGCAGGGGCATATTTACATTACTTATTGGAATCTGATGTTGGTGATGTGGGTTTGAATTTTCTTCAGCTGATGAAGACACCAAATCCAGCTGTCACACCTGCTGGAAAGTTATCCAGTCAATGAGACATTAAACAAAAAGATGCTGACAACCCTGCCTACACTTCTGACCAGATTTTTTTAATCACAGATCATCAAGTCATGTCTCCCACGTTTGATAATATTATTATAGGTCAGTAATTTTTGGCACATACTGAATGGAAGAGGCTCCATGGGACTGCTGATCTGTGATACTCCATGTCTTTACTTGATAGGAGATTCTCACCTGAGCTGAGATACTCAGCTCAGCTGAGCTGAGACAGTCTTGTTTTGGTCAATAGCAGAACTTCAGTAGTCAAAGTAAAAATTAGTTAGTAAAGGTACTCGCCCAAACAGCTTCCTGCAGTTTCTCATTCACTGAACTGAAATACAGGGAGGATTTGTGAACTTTAGCATTCGCTTTCTACCTAGGCAGAACAAACGTTTTTCTTGAAGCTAACCTTACCTATCTCCATTCCCCATCTGCATTACAGCCATAACAGTACCTTCCTGGCTTATATAGGTGTTGTAAGGATAAATATTTTAATTAGAGATTTTGACATGCTCAGGAAGCAGAGCTCTGGGGCATACAAATTTCTGAGATGCAATCTACCATGTTTTAATGTGTAATAGCACCCGTAGATTGTTCTAGAGGAAATTCCTGTACTCTGTGTTGACAGAGCTTAGATACTATCAGAAGGAGAGAAAAAAATTATTCTTATGTACAAAGATAATCAATTCACCTTGCTGGTGCATGTGATCCCTTCTATTGGTTTATTTAGGAGCCTTCAGGTGATAAGCACACTCCTTTTACAGGAACTCCTCAGGAAACAAAAGTATCCTAGATGCTAAGACAACTGGTAATGCATTCATAGAGCTTGCTTCTCACAGCTACATAGGCAAGTTCTTTTTGTTCTATATTTTATTAAAAAAAAACCCTGTGTTTATGAAATACAGGTAATCAAATAATGATACATAATAAATGGAACAACTAGTCTACTAACAGAGAATGTGATTGGCACTTCCATTTTGGAAAGAGATGCTGTACCATCTGACACCCTGCACTGAAGCTGACTGGTCACATTACACAGGAGCAGCACAGCGAGGCTTTGTAAGGACCAGTGTGGGAGCACAGCATATGCTACCGTTTGTCCTCACCACTGTTCTCTAAACAACCAAAAATAAATGCATAGTCTCAACTGCATTTTGACCATTTAAAAGCACTATGAGGATCTGAATTCTTAAACTGCTCAGAGATCAAGGTCACAAAAAACCCTCACAGGCCCGCAGGCCATTTAATCCCATCCCCATGCTTTCCCTTCTGTTGTGTGTTTTTTGGGCTATTTCTGAAGAGAGTCAGGGAATTCATTAGATTATAAATAACAAACAGCTCCCAAACAGTTGCATGAGCATTTAAGAGTGACAGTATGTGGTAATGGCGGGAGGCAAGATGGCTCAGAGGCTATTTATGCTGACCTGTTGCTGAAAGAAATGTTCTTCATACGGCAATTTAGGTCATCAGATGCTCTTTGATCTTCTGCTCTGTAGTCTTTCATTCTGCTTGCCAGTCATACCTCCTGCAGCTGTGGATAAGTTTAAAAACTTCAACTGGCCAACTTGAATCAGTAAGGACTGCATTTTTGTTGGTAGTGCTGTTTGATTTTTTCTTTTTCTTTTCCTTTTTTAAAAATTCAGTTTTCCCTAGTTGGCGTGTGGAATGTATTTCAACAGATGGTCATGGAGTTTTAAATGCTGTGAGTGGATTTTTAATAAGTCCTGACTAATTTTATGATCATTGCAGTTCATGTGCACTCAACATTCCCACTGACTTCAACAGGAAGGGTTGAATGTGCAAAAACTGTCATATTGCACTCAGCTGATGTAACCCTGGCAGCATAGATGAATAAAGGAACTCTGGCCTCATGCTCTGGGCTGTTAACAGCCAGGTTTGATTGTTTCCCTCCGTTCAGCTGGGACTGTATTATGGGGCACTTCTTTTTCTCCCTTGCTAGCATCAGGTATTGGCCAGAAGTTAAGAGTTGTCTGATCAGTGGTGACAAACCCCATATTTCTTGAAGTGGTGTGATTTGTGGGTAGCTCCAACTTCAACACAGAAAAAATATAATCAACCCACCACCATCACTGCTAAAAACTCCTGTTCATTTTTCTTCTTTCCAGTCTGAGGGTTTGCTTTCCCCTGCTTCTTTAAATTCAGGGAACTAGATCACGATGTCTCTTTGAAACCTTACCTGTTATTGTCTCTATGCCAGAAGGTAATATGTCATGGACAGTTGGCCTACAGATATGCTTTACAAAGCTAAAGGGGAAGAAGATACTCTGCCCATTGTGAAATACTCTTCCTGCAGTATTACTACAGTAGAGATACACTGTTCTCCTGCATTTTCTTCCTGTTGTCAAGTTCACGTCTCAGGCCACCTATCTGTCCTGATTTGTCATACTGCAAGTCAGAGAGAATCATCAGTGTGGGTCCCCCTGTATCCACTGCTTAGAAAACTTCTACCAACAAATTCACAAGAGAGTAAAATGTAATTGTTACCAAGAGAGTGTGCCTTCAAGCTTCTTTTCTGCACATTTCTTGGAGTTTTCTTGAATTTTGTTTACCACTGACAACCATAATCTAGCAACATGTTACAAAACCCCTTTTGGCAGTCATAGAAATATATTTCAAATAGGGTTTTTTTGGTGTCTACAATAAACCTCTGTTTGGTTTATGTAATAAGACAAATGTATGCAAATCTATCCTCCTATCCTCTAAATTATATGCCTGGAGTTGGTAAGTAATACAGTAAGAGCTCAATAAGTTGCATTTTTACCTATCTGCGTATCCCATAAAACTGACATAAAACCCCAATGGTTTCTTCCCTATTTCTCAGCAAATATTTAATAGCAGGTACAATGTTTTGTAAGGTCTCACATTATGCAACTCCCTGACTTTTTACAAAATATAGTGAGATCGATTCTTTGTAAAAAAAAACCCCAAAAACCCCCAAAACTTCACAACATTTGTTATTACTCTGCAGCGCAAATATGAGCGTAAATAAATAATTTTGAACTGCATTATCAGGCAAATGTAGCTGTTGAGATGAATACATTGGTTTTGTGTGAGTATTTCTTCATCTGCTCTGCCATTTTTCACAATTCAGTAATTAACTGATAACTACTGAATTATTATTCAGTGTCTTAGAACAACATTTTCAAAAAAAGGATTATGCCCAGAACTAGATTTTACAGCCCTAGTTTAGGGCTAAATTCACAGCAGATCACAATGCTTGTCGTTTCCAGCACCCCTGATTTCAAATGCTTGCTACCAATAGGATGTACTACCCCAACTGGACTACAGGCTGCGTAAGGTGAGGTCCTAAACATTGGGGTCAGAAAAGTGTGTATATGCAAAAAGACCCAAACAACTGACTCATTTAAACTAGCCTCTACAAACTCCAGTGGGCGCAGAGGTGTCTTAAACCCCAGCCCTTTCCCACCACTTGGCCAACCCTGAGTCCTCTTGATTTTGATACTGGTGGCTACCTCACCTCACAACACATGTTGCAGGGAAAGCTGCTCATACAGCTTTGTTTCTGCCACAGAGATAAATGCCCAGAGCACCCAACCTACCTGGCAGAAGATCAGGAGTTGTATTCCTGCTTTATGAGAAAGGGGTTTGAAAGTACGGCTCTCTCTGAACCTGCCATGCCAAAAGTGTGTGGGTCACTCACTGATCCATCCATCCCACTCAGCGTGTGGTGACTAAGAACTAAATGTAGCAGAAACAGGGCTGAGGGGGGGAGGAATCAAGGCTTAGCTTAGCTCCCTCCTCCGTCGGCAATGGGAGCTATTGGGAGGTAGAGAAGCCCAAAGGCTGCTCCCTGCTCTGGCAAATACTTACCACAGCCTGCCTACAAATCTACACAGGTGTGTAGCTGCACGCAGATTTGTGCGAGTCCGCGGAACTCTTGCTCACACGGTTTTCTTCTATGGCCTAATGTATGTTTATTATTCCACCCAAAGCTTCAACAAGAAGGACCGAGAGAGATCATCACTCCCGAATACCTGTTAGCATAATGGTTGGAGTTTTCATCCCCCTGGAGGATGCGGGTTTGTTTATTCTTAGAGAGAAAAGAATTGAACCTACATTTCTCATATGAATGCTCTAATCAGTGAACCCATTTAACAAAAGAATGGAGCCAATCTAGCAGGTGCTCAGACAATGAGGACTTGGACGGGTCCTGCCAGCCAACTACACAGAAGAGCGAGTAGGTGTCAGCCTTCTGATGCTCCTGAATCTGCCCCTCATTGCATGCTCTGAGCAGGGATCCTTCCTTCCGTCGCTGAACGCGGGTAACAGGCTGTTTTGCAATTGCAACGTGTAAAAATTGACCCTACTTATGAGATCTTTCCTTTGCAGCAGCATCTGCAAGGGTAGGCTTAGCATCTGCTGCTTTTCCCATTACTTTGTTCGGCGTATTTATTCCAAAATATCCGTAAGAATTAGCATTATAGCTACAGCCAGGAAACTAGACCTTGTCAACACTCTCTTGTGGAGTATCTTTCCATCGTTCAAATGTTGATTTGCTGATAAGAAACTTTCCAAGAGTCACTTTGGTGGGTTTTATTTTTCCAAGGGTTTTTGTTTGTTTGCTTGCTTGTTCTCAACAAAAACTAAGGGTAATACAGAATAAAATTAATTTAAATTGGAGGAAAAATGTTCGTGTTTTCCCACAGTTCGTAGGAATGTGTAAGGCTGCCTTTTTCACCAGGTGTATGTCTATAGCATCTTTTAAAGAGGCATCCCAAAATCATTTGGGGTTAGGTACTCCATTTCTTAAACTTGTCAAGTTAGTTGTTCTCCACTAGTTTTACTGGAAGCTGTTTCAACAACTCCCACCAGTGGTTAACAAGATTCTTCTAATTTTTCAGCTGAGGTTTTTCCAGGGGCACTTTGTGACCTTTTTTTTCCTCTTGCCAGAATACTCTGAAATTTAAGAACTTTGTCTCATCTATCTATTTGGTATTCAACCTTTCACTGTACCTATAAAAATACACAAATCCCAAAGGATTTTGGGAAACTTATGTTCTTACACCTCAAGCTAATTGAAAAGCATCTGACTACAACTGTGTAGTGCTCAGACTGATATATCCACCCTCCATGGAGGGACATGTTAGCTTGCCTCCAGCACTGTATTGAGTTGTGGCTTCTGGGTTACAGAGCAGCTCGGAGCACAGACACACAGCTTCTTAGAGCACTTTTAATTTTCTCTTATGAAGTACAGTCTCCCTTCTCCTGACCAATCTACTAGTAGCTTGATATATCAGTTCCAATTTACATTCATATTTCTTGCACGAGAATGACCTGAATTACATACAGCCTTTCAGGACTTACCAGGAGTTGTACGCTTGTATGGTATCATTAATCACTTCTCCAGCTCAAATGTCTGTTATATACTATGTCTATATTTCCCTGTTTTGTTGCTGCATCACATTTATTTGTGGTACACAGTCACTCTTCCTTCTTTTTGTCATGTTCAGCATAGAGCATGCAGAGCAATTCTTTGTTTTGGCTTCTAGACACCTTGTACATCCACTTGCTTGCTCTTCTTTTTTTTTTTTCCGTCTAGATGTGCTTCTAATCTTGTTCCATACTGCTCACACCTCCCAAAATTGTCATTAAACTTCTCTAGTATTTTGCTAGATGTTAAGCTGGGTTCTCAAGTGAAAGAATGAGGTGGGGGGAGGGGGAAAGCAGATTTCTTCAGCCTGGAGAAGAGGAATTTGAGGGGAGACCTCATAGTGGTCTGTGGCTTCCTGAGCGGGGGGAGTGAAGGGGCAGGTGCTGATCTCTTCTCTTTAGTGACCAGTGATAGAACCTGAGGAAATGGCATGAAGCTGTGACAGGGGAGGTTCAGGTTGGACGTTAGGAAGAGGTTCTTTACTGAGATCATGGTCAGGCACTGAAACGGGCTCTCCAGGGAAGAGGTCACAGCACTGAGTTTGGCTGAGTTCAAGAAGCATCTGGATAATGCCCTTAGTCACATGCAGGCTCTGTGTGAAGCCTGGGGTTGGACTGGATGATCCTTACGGGTCCCTTCCAACTCAGGGGATTTTGTGATTCTATGAATTAAACCAACTTAAAACGTTCCTTCTCAGACAACCCATGTCAGTCTAACTTGTCTGTAGTACTGTATTGGTAGGAATGGCTTCACAGTTCTATCTAAAGCCAAGATTGCTCTTCTGTTCAAGTCCATGGGAAAGAAGCAGCTCAGGTCACTCAGGCCATTACCCATATTCAGTCGAGGTAGTGATTTTATAGTTTTCTGTATAAAAATGACGGTTTACCTTAATGTTCACTCCATGTGCCAGCTCTCTTCACTCTGCTGCAGTGATCCACTAGCTTGCTTTATCTGAGCACATTGACATCTTTAATTTTGCATCAATGAGTTGTATTAAAATTATTTTTCTTACCTCTGCAAGCCCTCAGCTTTCTGCTTTGCCCTTACATGCTCAATATATTTACTTTTACTGAGAGTTGATGTTGGTTTCTCACTTCTGAAAAATGAAATTTGTTTAATATATTTCATAATATCTGCTTTTCCATGGGAAAAATGTTTTAAGTAATTCCATTCTAAAAATCTAAAAGGTGTACAATATATTCAGGGGGTCGGTATGGAGCTGCTTAAAAACATAATAATTCTTCTTTGCAGAAGTTTAACAAAACTCAGGTTAGCACAGAATTTTGAGTACCATTGTGTGACCCAAAATACTATAAAAATCTTACAAAAAGTAGTCGACAGGCAAGCTGGTACCAAATGTGCAATGTTTGTATATTTTTTATTAAGTAAAATATAAATGAATGATTCTATGTTTATCTGTTCTGTCCACTAACAATTAGCAAGTTTCATAATGATCTGATCAGTTTACAGCATCTAAAGATGGTAATACAATTTTGGTTACTCTCAAAAACTTACTGAAGCCCAAAATTTACAAGGTGAAGTCTTTGAAGTCGAATAGCAGTCCCTGAAAACTTCTAGTACCTCGTTATAAACCAGAAATGTTTTGGGGAATTCTAAGAAGTGATATGGGAAATATTCAAATCATTCCACGGGGCTTCAGCTACATATCTTACATTGACTTCAGTGGAAATCACGCAGTGAAATCTCCACTTACTGCTTTGAAAATGTACCCCTTAGTGTTTCACGTCATGCTGAGAGACAGAGCAGTGATCCAAGGTCCAGATCCACAGCAGGTAGCAGTACACACAATGTGCCGGAATCCTGTAAGGCACCACTGTGTTAAAATATGCAGGCTTTAACTTAAAATGACAGAAATCAAGGGCATTCCAAATTAAGGTTCCTAAGAGCCTCGTCCCCTTTGTCCCATTTAGCGACGGTCATACCTTTAGAGCTCTAATATGTAAAGTTTTTTTTTTTGTCTTCATCCTTGTCTCTTTTCTATCCTGCCCTCTAGATGACCTCTCTCCTAATTGGAATATATCTTGTTTTTCGATAATAGAATTTCCCCAGGAGATAGTCAATTTTTAGAGCTGAAAATTAATTTACAGACCCTGCTTGATTGCATGCATCAGATATGTTTGTCTTTTACTACATAGTGACCTTCTCCTCCCCTCTCTCTTTACATCTTCATAGCGAGGAACTCACTTCAGAGCCGGATAACATGCCTTTTCACTCTGTGAGCCAGGTATTTGTGTCATGCTTTTCACGTGCTGATGTTTGCATACCGACAGTGCTCTTGGGGAGTCGTGCCCCAGTCGAAAAATCTGAATTTCTGTTATCCCTTGCACAGCAGCTTGCAAGGCTGAGGCCTTCCTGCTTTTGTAGCAGCTTCCACTTCGCGTATGTAGAACCGCCCAGGGCAGAGAAGGGGGTCCATATGGCTAGGAGATACTTTTGCCTTGCGATTTGGTATTTCAGCATGACTCTGTTCATAGCTCTGCTGGACTTCTCTCCTGGGCTGTTTGAATGAGATTTAAAGGATATGTCCATCGGTTTGCAGCTACATCGTGTGGATACAGTGTATCTGTTTCCTTTCAGTCTCTCTAATACCCACACAAAAAAAAAATCCTCTTCATTTCATATGCCTTAAGAATAGCAACTTGAATGTACTGAGGGGTTTTTCATTTCATCAGTTAAAGAATTCTCTTTTTTTTTCCAAGTATACTAGCATATTTCCACGAAGTATAGCCCTATGCAGAGGCAATCTTTTATTCTGTTCAACTGATGATGTACTGGAGTGCTCAATTTGAAATGAAAAGTTGAGCAAACACAGATGCTATTCAGAGCCGCGCGTTTGCTCACGCTCAATGTTAAGGACACTCGTTCAATGTTATTTTGACGAGTTTATTTAAGACAGCGAGTGTGGGATTCACCTCACCTAGACTTAGATGGTCGCAGCATAAATTTTTACACCTCAGCCAGCCATCCTCAGTGCCCTTTCTACTCGATAAAGAGAAATAGGCCCATTTAGCCCATAACTCATCTGACCTATTTTAGACATTTCCAATCCTTGCAACCTAAAATCATTCCAGTGAATATAAAAAGAGTTTAAGTGGCTACATCAGATCTACATGTCAGCAAATGATACATTTAGCCCTGGTTAAATGGATCCCACTCAAAATTACAGGGCAGCGTCTTCCAGTGAAATGCGTGGTACCCCTTGATTTTAAAATCTTGATTAGCCAATTACGTGACGCCTGTAAAGAGGTTTCTGCTGGGGCTCAGCTCAGAGGTGAAGATCTTTGGGTTGAAGTAGCCATCTATGTTGAATCAAGTCTGTTTTAATGACTGATTTCTCCCAACTTTCAAATGTTAACATGGTCACAAGATCAGTCGATGAACATGTTAGCGTTGCTTACTGCTGTAAATTAGATTCTAGATTTTAAATACATCCAGACACCCAGGCGTACTCATACACACACATTTTGCACTGGATGAGTAATTTGCAAGTGTTAAATGCAGTAGGGTACCAAACCTAAGAGCAGTCTGCCCTTTAAAAGGAATCATCTTGTCCTGTTTGGATAGATGAGAAATTAAGTCAGTATAGCACACCAAAAGGAAAGTCTTTGGGAGCATATATTACTGAGGAAGATGCAAAAGATCCAGGTTTTCAGCAGCCATCAGATTTCTAGGCCTGATTTTGAATGTCTGCAGACCAGCACAGTGCTGTTCTCTTCCCAGAGAGCTCTGCCTGTTTGTGCCAGCTGAGAATCTCATCCCTAGTCTTTATTCTGGAAGAAAGAACAAATAGAAAAAAAGAACCACAATAAAATCTCTCCAAGCAAACTTTTATCTGTTTAGTGCAGGTGTGCCTAATCTTTCACAGTCCAAGAGAAAAGAAAATAAAATGTACAACGTCAAAACGCTGCAAGCTTTTAGAAAGCACTTAAATTAGTATTTCACTGATATTTTTATTAGAATTACTGCTGAAAATAGACAATGCAACATTAAATTTTCCTGACCTTCATTTGTCACTGACTTAACACTGATAGATATCTTAAAACTCATTTATATAATACTACAGTTTTGTTTAGGTTCTTTATGGATATGCAGCTTTTGTTGGGGACAAAGAGGAATAACAAAATGTTATTGCTTTACACAACACACAGTCAATATATAACCAACCTCTTGCCACAAGGCCCTTACCCCTACTGCCTCCCTCTTCAGGTACAAGCTGTTAATCCCTAATTGTGGCAGAAGCTGAGGCTTCCTGCCTTCTATAGAAACGAGGCATTACTGATCCCCAAAACAAAAGCGCCGGTAGCCCCGGGTGATTTCAGAGTCCATCCTCACGATGAGTGCCTTAGAAGTCAGGTACATCCCATTATCTCTTGGGGAGCACGGAAGAGTCCTGACAAGTGAGGCTCTCCTAATCGTAATGGCATACAGGCACGGGAAAAGGCAGGTAAGTTACGACTCAGGCAGGTTGTTCTATGATAGCTGCTATTGCGTATCAGTCGTTATTGATGTTTGCTTTTCATTGTTAGAAATATCTAAGTGAAACTCATAGGTAGGGTGGAAGTAATTCAGTTCATAGTTTCTCCTGTGAAGGCTGAAAGAAGCAGAGGCAACTTCACAGACGTATCTATTAAAGCGACTAAGTAAAAAGCTTAAGTCTCCTCTAGTACCTCTAAAATCTTCATTATAGTACTTTATCATCTGACAGTTTTAGGACAGGTGATAAACTGTCAGTTATGCAAAAAACCCCCACTTCATATACTTTTTCTTAACTTTCCCACCTGCTGTCTTCCTGTATGTCTGTGTTTTTTCTTGTCACAAATCAATTTTTTTCAATTCTGGTCCAAAGAGTGCCTTAATTTGTAGATTACCTGACATGATAGGGTCTTAATATCTGATTCCTAGTCCTCAAAATGCTGCTATATTACAAAGAACCTATAAACCAATTTCAAAATATATGTCATTTGGAGAAATTACCTTGAGTGGGTTCAGAACCCCAGCTTTAAATAAATAAATTGTTATTTCTTTAGACATTCTTATGGATAAAAATAAAATCAAAATTCAGTCCAAAAGCTGGTTTTATATAATTCAGAGTGTTAGAAAATGTTTGCTTCTGGCTGACAATCTGTATGCAAATGAAAACAACATAGTTATAGCTGGTCCTCTCCTGTAACCTTCACAGTGTTGTTCTCTGGGTGCCTCTACAGTAAAGTGTGATGCTTTTGTCAGAATTACCGACATTTTTAGAGAAGTAGTTCTGAATAGAATTAAAATGACCTTCTGCATCTTAAAAGGGCAATGAAAGGGGAGGAGAGGGAAGAGAGTAAACCGGTGCATTCCTGTTCATTATGAGCAACGTACAGTTATTTAAATCAGGCCACTCCGCAGAGTGAGACGTGAGCTAATACTTCGTTGCCAGTATTTTGAAAGCCACATTTCCTCCTCAAGAGAAGGGGCGTTTTCTCTGCAGCCTTTGACTGTGTCCACTGTGACTGCATCCCTGTGTTATTTACAAGGAAGCAGGTGGAGAGCATGGGTGAGGTAAATGCCCAACTGCGCAAGAAGCGGAGTGCTCTCTGGTCTCATTGAAGACCACAAAGGTTCAGGGCGGTTTGCAGTTCACGGTGTTTTGTTCCTCAGCTCTCACCTTGCAGTAGTGAGTCTAGAAGTCTCTAGAGGAAAATACATAATCCAAAATATCCCTGATGTTTTAGTCTCTTCCTTCAGAAGAACCATGTCAGTGGCTGCTTCTTACTCCTTTCATCCTACTATTTCCCTTACTGATTTAGAGAAGACGTGCACTGAGACTCAGAATAATACGTCTACAAGATGTTAGTGATGTTCATGCTTCAAAACTATGAATTTGATATTTGGGGGGTGTTGCCCACCTCAGTTTCTCTCTCTCTCACAACCAGCTAGGCAATTGCACCAACAGCAGTGAACAGGCAAACCCTAAAAACCCACAAACTTTAAAAAAACCACAAAACATATAAACCTAAATTATTTCATTATTTTTGTGAGACCCTGAAGAATCGGCCTTGAGGTTTAAGGGGGAGGTCCAAATTAACGAATTATTAACGAATAATTCCAAATAACGAATTACTCTGTATTGGTTTTGCTGCTGAGCTGAACAGAACAGGTTTTACTACGCAGAGCAGAGCGTGACCTATGGGTGCTGTGGAAATGGCTACAAAATAATCCGTTGAAAGCTGTGCAAAACTTTGGGAAGAGCACCCGGGTAGGGATAATCAAACTCTGCCCTGCTGTCTGAGCGCAGGCGTGTTGTGCCCAGCACGTGTCTCAGGGATGATTTGGCTCTGATTTTGAGCATCCCTGCTAGCTGGCTCGGGTTGGAGGGGGTGAGGGATTGAGTCTGGGGAAATCTGGGCTCTTTAAAAACTGTCCGAAACTCAGCCCTCCAAGGGGATAAAGAAGAACTTCTAAAGGAGCTTCGTCCTTCTAAGCCGACCTAAAGCCCCGGAGGGCCCCGCTCTGCTTCCGGAGGCGAGAACTTGTGCCTGGGCTCTGCCCTCCGAGCGCGGCCAGACGCGCGGCGCAGGGAGCGCCGGCCGCAGCCTCTGCTGTGCTCCCGCGTCCCTGCTGACACCCAGCGGCGGCTCCTCCGCACAGCTGCCGTGCTCCGCGCTGCCGGGCTGGCCAAGCCGCGGCTGCCGACTGCGCTGACCTGACCCATGTCCTCTTCCTAGTTAGTCGCATTTTTTTTACCTTTGGCGGGGTGGGGGTGTGTGTGGGGCGTGTGTCAAGGGGACTGGGGGAAATGGCCCAAAGCTGCCCCAGGGCAGGTTCAGGTGAGATGTCAGGAAAACGTTCTTCACTGGAAGAGTTGTCAGGAACAGGCTGCCCAGGGTTGTGGTTAAGTCACCTTCCCTGGATGTGTTTAAAAAGAGGGTAGATCAGGTATTTAGGGATATGGTTTAGCTTAGGATGGGAACGGTTGGACTTGATGATCTTAAAGGTCTTTTCCAACCTTGTGGTTCTGGGGTGAGGGGCAGGTAGGGTGCAAAACTGAAAATGGCTTGTTTAAAAATGCGCTGCAGGATGGCACCCGGGGTCCTGCTCCATTCAGTTGGGGGACCTGGATTCAGCTTTGGAAAGCATAAACGGTGACAGCGAAACATGCAGAGGAGAAGTTCCCTCTGGCATGTGGGTTTTCATGCAAGAAGAGGCTAGGAATCGTTTCTGTGACTGCAAAAAGTGTTTGTTTGGAAGCTAGGTTTTTCACTGCACAATACTTCATCGCCTCCACCCCCCTAGAGGTTTTCATGAAGAGTCGGGGATGGGACATGGATGGGGGGGGAAGAAACTGCCTTCACACAGCTTCAGCTTTCTGGTAAAAAAAATAAGAGAAAAAAAAAAGGAAAAAAAAGAAAAAAAAAAAAGAAGAAAGTTTAAAAGTTATTTTCCTATAGAAACAAATTTCATGCCCTGACAAGTATGAATACCAGGCTCCTGATCCTGATATTAGTGGGTATTTGCTATTTTCTTTGGGTCCCTCTCAGCTCCAAAATAAAGGACCCCTGCTAAGGATCTTAAGGTTGGCCTGCAGTTGCCTTCTTAACAGCAGCCCTTTCTGCTTTAGGAGACAGCTGTATTGTGACTCATTCTCAGTAAAAGGGAAACGGGATTTGTATAAAATCGCAGACATTTGTATAAAAACTCATTTATGTGCAGGATCCAGCCTTGTGAATGTAAATGGAGGCTAAAACCAAACTTCATAGTCCAGAAATATGGTGAAAAAGCAAGCTGTATAAAACAAGTGGAATTAACTCACTCTTGACCATCCAAATGTATTAAAAATAAAGAGTGAGACAATAAGTTAAAGCATAGCAGTGTCAAAAACCAGTATCAAGCCCTGTGAACGGCAGTTCAGAGGCTAAATGAAGCAGCAGTGCAAAGGATGTGCAGGCACAAGGAGTGCGCCCGCACATCATGCATTTTAAGGACCCACCAGCTAATATTTCCTACCTTTTTCCAGAAGCCATACGGTAAACAGATAGCACTAACAAAGTCAAATATTAATAACCAAGAACTGCACATCTCCAAATCCCCTTCCCCCAACCAGCAAAACCCATAGAAATTTACACTGACCAAAGCAAATAGAAAATAAAAGTCAAAGCACTTACATGGTTGACATTTAGGGATAGAACCAAGTACCCTTTCCATCCTTTTGAATTTCCTAAGTTATAACATTAACAGAAAATAAATACACATTGAAATCATGAGTAACTCATGATCGTGATGTATAGTCACTGAGAAGTTACAGTAATAAGGTTTTAAAACAGAACATCCCAAGAAGAAATTTTAAACCGTCTCCAGACGGCTCAGATCAATGTAGCATTTTGTCACACTCTTAAGTGCTCTGGTTTAGCTTTGTCCACCCAGAACAGCTTTCTCAGTATAATTTCATTCCAGCCATACGGTTCTTTCTTTTGAGGAATGGCATATTTTCAACTCTTCCAACACTGTGATTGATTTCTCGTGCAGTGGAAAGAAATACAGTTTGCAGAAGCATGAAAACAAATCTATGAAAATGTTGATTGAGGGGACATGACTCAACCCTTCACCTAAACCCCAGATGATGCACTGGAAGGGGGTGGTAGTGGTGTAGAAATAAAGGGGGGGAATCTATGAAGGAGAACTCTGTGTGTGAGGAATCTATTTCATATTTTATTGATGTTTCTGAGCACTGTCCAGTTTCAAAAGTAGATACTCTGTAGCAATTCCTAAGAAAAAAAATAATCTCTCAGCATCAAGAAACCATTTCTTCCAGCCCATATAACCGATCAAGTGGTACCAAAACAGATCTCTGAATTTCCTCGGCTGTTCAAGAGATGGTCCCCACAAGGCCAGCTCACAAAACTCTTGGTGACTACTAAGAGCTGTCCCAAATTCTCACACTGTAGTTGTGATAAAGTGAGACTGACTACATTATGCTATTTTTCACCCTCTGCCTTTAGCTCCCCATTCCTTCTAATCGAAACATGAACTGAAAACTGTGTCATGTCTTGCAAACTTATTTTCCACTAAATTGTATATTGAATTTAAATTCTGTGAGACTGAATGAAAATTAGTTCAGAATCCCTGGCCATTATTAATAATCTAAGATTTTGTTAATATGGAGGTTGTGGGAAGACCTGGGTGCTTGGTAGACTTGTTGGTTCACCAGTCGGTCTGGCAACAACTCCTGTTAACTGATACTAATAACTGATAATAGTCCAGGCAGACAAGAAGCCTTCTTCAAAAATCAATTTGCCTAGAGAAGACAGACTTTTTGTCTTAGTGGAAGCATTGTCTTTCCTTCTCCTATTTCCTCCCTGTTTGCTAATTTTCCATTGTCTTGTTCCATGAGACGCTAGTTTGAAAGTTAATGTCAAGTGTTATGTCAAATGCAAGCGTAAAAGCTGTAAGTAATTAGACAACAAAAAGTTAGACATGCTTTTGTGAAAGAGATTTCAATTTTCTTCAGAGGCTATGAATCTGATGAGAACTTTATGTTTGTTTCCTCCCTGAAGTGAAGGAGAAATTCCTGGCTTTTAGATTAACTCTGTAATTGAAAATAATCTTTTCTCTGTTCTCCTGTGGTAGGTTAGATGCTGCTAATCTTTAGCTGTATGGTCTCATGCAAAGAGATTCACTTTGCCATTCATTATGAGAAAAGCAGTAACCCAGTAAATAGGCACACACACAAAAAAGGGAGGAGAGAAAACCACAGCTGTGTCTGTGTCGACACTGCTCCTTGCTGCCACACAAATGCATCACAGATCCAGTCTCAGTAAGGAAGTGGGGCCAGCCAGAAGCAAACATATTTGTACCATGGCTAAGCTAGGGTACAGTTCCCACTGCACCTTTTCTGCTTTGTTCACTATTATCACTGTTTTTCCCTCATTTAACACTGGTTCATGGTTGGTTCCTTAGTTTGGGTGGGATTGGTTCTACCTGGATAATTATATTTTTAACCAGGAAAACAAGGCTGTAAAGTAATGACCATTCTTTCCCATAGGAATACCGGCTGATGTGGATGTGAGTGCTTACCCAGGCAGAAACTGCTGTCCAGCCAGGGACCCAGGGTAAGGTGACACCATGTAAGCTCTACTGCATCATAGACAGAGGGCTCACGTGAACTTCAAGTTGTGCTGCATCAACTGCAGGGCAACTGGCCCACAGTTGAAGGACAATTTAAGCCACTAAGACTGGCTGTTGACTGGGCAACCAGGACAATAATTATTATGTGTCTGCTTGCAAATAACCAGCACAGAGAAGTAGAGTCAAGTTCAAAATGAGTAGTCTACCCAAGTTTGAAGGAACACCTGCACCTGACTGCTGGTGCATTATTCAGGTACTGCTAATGCTTTATGATGTACCATATTCCTTGGTATATACAGGCATCAAATACAGTTTTTGCATCCTTTGACATTCCTGAATCAACTACAGCAGCAAAGCAGAAAAGAGAAGTCTCAGACTCTACTGAAAACTTGGACTAAACTTGGAAAGTCTTTTTTTTTACTAAACTTCTTCATGTGTTGCACTTCGCACTTGCAACTTTCTCCTCTCTCTACATATTTATCTGCATTGAGGCAGTGCTTGCAAGTCCAAGTTATAGCAGAAGAATGGCCAGAACTACGCAAACCCATACAAAACAAATCACTATGACTTTAAATATCAATATAAAACGTTAAGTACTTGTAAAGATAGGGACACATGAGTGTAGAAAAGAGTAAGACCACAAATTTACATCATCCTTACCTCTGGTTTTTAAAACAAGGGGGGAAAAAAAGCTCTGCTATCTCAGAATTTTTAGTATGCATTGAACATGTAGTTATCTCGAAAGACTCCTGTCCCCCTCTTAGAAACTCCTAAGCTTCCCATATTTTTAATGCTGTTATAAACTAGATTTACAATATCAGGATCTAAATTTGAATTTCTGTAGCATATGGGACTTGTTTGCCCTAAATTAGGAAATTAAGCCAAATATCAGTTTAAATTCACCACAGATATAATGGGAGAGGAGGGGGGGGATGGGATGTTGTGCTTGTATTTTTAGTATCAATTATAAATTTCCTTGATTTTATGGATAAGCTTTTTGGTGTAGGAATCAAGTTTTCTCCTGACAGAAGAATGATGGATGCTATCAGTGCTCAACAAATTACGAATAATTATACTCAAACTAGCTGCTCTATTTTCAGTCAGCTACACATAGGAGATAATAATAGTTTAGGGAAAATGTGTTTAATTTAGGTCTCATTTTAGAGAAGGAATGTATGAAACTTCATCCAGTGTCCGAACAGGTGAATGTATAAAGAGATCGAGTAACTGCCTGTGCAAATGAGACAGAGGAACTATTCTAACATTTTGTATATGGGACTAGATGCTTAGCTATAAAAACTGCAGCAATATTATAAAGCCTACATATCTGTACATTCTTAAAGGACTAGAGAAATTGTTGTCTGTGGTAAGCCGCTGTTGGATCCATTTGTCTGAGTATATTTGGCTAATATATTATAACAGATACTGCTTTGCTTCTCATGACATGATTGAGATCTATAGCTGAACTGATTATATATTATTTCAAAACCAAATAAATGGAGAGAATCCCTATTTCTGGGTGACAGTACTCAGGCAGATAAGTAATAATAAGAGGAATGCATGTGCTCTAGAAATCCATTTATTCAGGAAGATCCCAAAGCACTTATTAGATTATTAAGAGAAATCACTTGCACAACCACTTTAACAGTAGCAATGTTACAATACTACCCAGACATCTGCAATGAGAAGAGAAGAATGTCTTATCACAGTGATTGTCCCACTGCAGTCTATAGATCATCAGTAACCTCTACAATCATTACTGTTAGTAATTGGTTGTAAATATCTTTGTTGGAGCCTTAGACAATGTATAGAAGATGAAGTATGTCAAAACCTGATCCAAAACACTTTGGAGTAAATATCCAGGGACTTTAATAGGCTTTGACTCAGTCTTTTAGCTTCCTTTATTTCAGTGGGGCTATTTGATTGCTAGAAGATAACTATATTTTTCAGAGCAATACCATTTGGATGTGTCATATAAACCATAGTTCAGAAATGTTTTGATTCAAAATAACAGTGGGAAGGAGAAATCATGAGATCTCAACAGCAGACACGAAGTGAGCTGGAATGTCAAAGCCCTTGCTGCAGCAGAGGATGATGCTCTTGAAACAGTGATAACATAGTAAGAAAGGTCAAAGAAGTCAAGAGCAGTGCCTGTATATCTACAGGAGATCGATGGGGAGGTAGTGTAATTCTTTCTTTAAGGTAAGCAAATATAGAAGGTCTGCTGGTCACACACATTTTCATTTTTACCAAGGCTGCTTGTTATCCTCTCTCAGCCAAAGGCTTTCATATACCTTGATGCGCCAAGTAGAAACTGGAGTGCCTGGAGTGCCTGTATACTTCAAGTACTAAAGACAGGAGCTGGAAGCATATATGTAAATTAAACCTGTCACAGTCTGTTTGCAATATGTTGCTGTTTTCTAGAGAAAATGGACATAAATATATGACTCACTGCAAGTACCTTCCATTATCTTCCCTCTGAATCCCATTTAACTGCTTTACATTAAACCCTAGTTAGTATTTTTTTCTGCTACAGCATCAACTCTAACAAATCTGAAAAGTTTACAGCATTATCTCAGTTGTACCATCCCAGTGTAAACACTAATGTATGTCAGCAGGCTGTTAAATTAGCAGTATCCCTGTGATTTTAGAATTTAGCATGCTCTAGAGGCAGTACAATAGTGAAAGAGCAAGACATGAGCAGGGCCCTGGCTCCACTTCCAGCACTTGCACACTTTTAAGAACTTGGTGAATTACTGCTGGTGCTGGCTGCTGTCCTTTGGGGAGCACCACCTAGAGACACACCAAGACTCTGAGCCACCTTTGTAGGGCAGCTTCCTCATCCACCACATCTCAGCTGACCAATCTGTCCTTTCTTTATATGGTTCCTGTGTGGGATGTTCCTCCAGGAAGACCTCCTAAGTAGTTTCTCAGTCTCTAGATTGCATCATACATCCAGCATCCCATCAATGTATTCTGATGTCAGTGAGACAAAGTGAGCAGTACTGAAGAAATGAAGTTAACTCTCCATGCAGTATGTGGGAGTATTGGTACCCCATACAAAGGACCACTGGAGAAGGAGTCATTCCAAGAAGTATGGCATGATACATAGATGAATTTGACCAAAATGTTCCTTGGAAATCAACTTACTGTGTTAACATTGCAGCAATTAATTTTGTTTACTCCAGGTAACTCTAGCAGTTAAATGATCATTGCTTAATTAGTAGCAAATCAGCATTTCCATTGTCAGTCCTTTCCCTTCCCAAACTTAACAAGAGTTTTGTGGAAATCAGTCAGTCTACCAGAAAGCAAAGGCATGCAGAGGTTAGGATGAAATGTACACACATTTGAACCAGCTTTATCCATCCTTGCTTTTAATGGGGCCCTGAACTCAGCAGAGGCTGTTAGGTGCTTTTGTAATACAGATTAACAATAATACTAAAGTTCCTCCCGTATCTCATTCCTCCCAAAGAGAGAGACTTAGGCTAAGATACTTTAAAGCTCTCCTTAGGCTGTTGTGAGTTCAGTGTGAAAATACATCCGTTGCCATCTCACGTTAACACTTATGGCTCTAGAAGTGGGGGCCTTTTGCTTTTACTATAGCTTGTCAGATTATGGAACTGAAGGAACCATTGATCCCTGAAGGATAAAAATCAGTGGAAGGCTCCTTAAAAGAAAAATACAGTATTTTCAAACAGCGTTAGAGAAAGTCCTCTCTTTGTAGTCTGAGATGTTGAAGGTCAAGGGAAAAAAAGAAAGAAAAAGAGTCCTACATAAAAGTTTAAAAAAAATTTTTAAAAAAGTTTAGGCAAAGCAGCTATTGCAAGTTAAAGTAGAAATAAAAATGAAACTTTAAGGGTTTCACTGGTATTTGTCCTTTGTTTTTATAGTAAAAGCTATTAAAAAAAAAAAAAAGAATAAGCCCTCTGCTTTCAAACTGCTGTCTTAAGGTGCTGATAGTAAGGGAGGTATTTGATTGTTGTGGAGCAAAAATGTTGAATTTATAAAAGACCAAATGTAAACTTTAGGAAAATAATTGTTGAGGAATTCTGCAGGATTTAGATATCTAATTGAAGAGAATACCATCTTTTTTAATGAAGGAAAGACAGTTTTGGAAACTCTAGCATTAAACTGTACACATACTTAGTCATAACTGGGGTAATGCTTTGCTGTGGGAGTGAGGAAAACTGGAGTACCTGGATGGTGCTGTTAAGCATATAGGCTCATGAATTCCTCCCTTCTCCTGCCTTCTGTTACATCCTAATAAATTACATCAGTGGGGTAGAACTTGGCATTTTAAATGAGAAGTTTGTAGGAGGCTTTGCTTGGGTGGTAGAGCCTTTCCTCGGTGGGCAGGAGCAGGGAATAATGCCATGTCTCTAACAGAGAGGACTACTCCCAGCAGAGTTGACTCTGCTTCCAGGCATGTGGGTCACCAGCAGTGACCTCCAGTAGACTCTGGTCCCATCCTGGTGGAGGCAGAGAAACTAGTGCTGGGTCAATCTAGCAGGGCAGCCGGCACAGTTTGTACCCTGGGCATCACAATTGGGGGATCCAGTGCAGAGAAAGAGAAGGGGAAGCAACCCAGTGAAGACTCTAAAACTTAGAAAAATGAGTTAGGACTCAACAAGGGGGGAGGTGGGGTGGGGCGAAGAACCGCAGAAGGGTTCACAAAAAACTCTGTTACTTTTCCTTCCTGGGGCCATGCTTTCAGACACTGAATGTATCTAAAAACAATTTCCTTCTCTATAAAGAAACTTTCACACAAAACCACTTTTTTCCCCCCTCTTTTAGAATATTATCCTCTAAGGAGGCTGCAGTCTTCTTTTAAACAGTAATAATGGGATCTGGGTTTGGTTTGGAATTTTTTTCCCTGGAGAAACCATTTTGGCCTTACTTTTACCTACTATTTTTACCTCGCAGGGCTGGGAGTATGCTGTACTAACAATGAGCTAAAGAAATTTGAGGTTTTTTGTTGTTCACATGCTAACCTCTGCCTTTTGTCCATGCCCATAATATGATCACTTTATGCCTGTCAATTTAGATGAGTTTTATTTTAATTTTTATACCAGATGAGTTGTTCTTGGGGTCTTCAAAAACGCTAGGCAGAGAGTTTCCCAGAACCCTAGCATTTCCAAATAGCCTCTTCAAGTGGAATCACTTACTGCAATTTAAATATTCAAGCACTTTTATTTTAAAGTTAATATTGTTTATTGGAAGCAAATGCAAATAAGTGGTAAAAACCTTTTGGTATTAGGTCATTAAAAATCCATTCTTGACTTCCTGCCCACAACTACATCTTTTTTCAGACCTGTCACCCATTTCATTTAAGCACTTAGCTTTCTCCTAATGAATGAATTGGCATTTCATATTACCTTATTATCCTATAAAGCAAAATGCATACTCAATAACATTAACGGTAATTTCTCATAAAGACACATTATCGATCCGGGTGCTACCTGTAAGCATTGAAAATTGCAGCCTGCACACAGAGCTTTTCACATCTGGGCCTGAAGAATTAAAGAAAAATTAAATTTGACAGCAGTAAATTCACAGGCACAATCTAGGCACCAATTTATATGCAAAATGAAATGCTTTATGAAAATTTCCTCTATTTTCTCACGGAGATTTGGGAAAAAGATTTCACTAGATGCTTCTTTCTCTAATATCCCTCTACTTAAATATTATACTGCAGTCACTGCAGACTCCCTTTGATGTATAAATAATCAAGTTAAATTATGTGCAGCAAGGAGACTAGTGCTCTGCCATTCTTATTTTACAAAGTAATATCTACCCTAGAGGGTCAAATTTCCCTGACAAATTCTTAATTACTATGTTGCAACAGAAGCAGAATCTATTTGTGCATAAATCCTGGGCATTCCCATGTGGTAAGTAACTAATATTACCAACCATTTCACTTGGCCTGTTCACTGAACTCCATAATTAGATAATACTTTTGATGATGGTACATTTGAAGTCTTAATCCATTTAATTTTTTATGAGATTTTTTTTATTTTAATAGGGATATGTTAGTGACCGCTGCCTATTTAAAAATCATTAAAATTCTGTCCACAGCAGTAATAAAGATTAAAGATTACTAATATGGCATTCATAACCTTGCTGGTTTTCTAGAAATCTGGGGCTTAAGGTAAATGTTAAAGGTCATTTAATATGTTAGTCAGTAATTATAATCCTGGGTAATAGGTTCCTTTTCTAATTATCCTGGTATAAAAGTTCTATTGTTTGGGTCTATTCTTCTGATTCTCTTATTTGGGTTTTTGGGGGGATGAGTAATCCTGGAATTAAGTTTCTGAACATTGATGAAAGCAGGTAATGCACGATGATTAACTGGATAAAAGCCATATGTTTGAATGCCGCATAATGTCTTGCCTTGAAGTTACTTACAAAAGATGCAGCATCCCTTTCCAGGAGAAATAAAGCAGGAAAGGTCACTGCAGAGATTAATACCTTTTTTTATTTTAATATCAAACATTGACAAATAAGATAAAGGCTTTGTGAGCAAGCTCAGAAGAAAGTGAGAGTAGTTAAACACTAGATGGGAGAGAATCTTAAAAGAATAATCTACTGGTCATTGCAGAGTCGGGGAAAGGAAATTTCCTCCTGGAGGAGACGATCCAGGAAATGTGGTATCTCTAGTGCAGCATATTCTGTCTGCTTTCCTGGGGCTCAGCCTGGATCTGCACCTAACTACTGCCCTATAATACAAGCGGGATTGTTGAGGCTTGCAGAAGAAAATGTTCTGTCCCTTCTGCTCATGCCAAAGGGCAAAGGGTCAAAGAGGACAAGTGTCCCTTCCAAACCTGGATTTTTGGCCAGGTATGTGGATCTGATGCCATGGACCACAATTGAGTGCCATCATGCTCTGACTGCAGGAGAAAAAAATGTAAGGGAAAACCAGAACAATAGTAAGAAAATGTCTCCTGGAGGTCACCCGCTCTTTATAGTGTTTTTCAGTTTTAACACAATAAAAATACATAATAGTGTTAAAAAAAACCCCAAAACACCAATGTCACTAACTCTTATTTCAGCAGTAATTATATCTCACTAGCTGGCTTTGGGCAAGGCACTGAGGTCACATTTCAAAAGCATCTGCAGGTCATGCTTTTTCCATGGGCACGGAGCAGCTTCTTGAACTACAGATTTGTGCTGGAGTTGATGCTCTGTACTTCTGAAAATCAGGTCTAAGCATGGGAAGAGAAAAATTATTGACAAACCTACAAAAATTCTGGTCTTAACATCTCCATTTTTAAAAGATGACAGTGGTATTGCCTGTTGAGATAATATGAAGCTTAAAGAGTCAATTTCTATAATAGAAAGGCAACTGCTAGTACATACCACTAGCTGATGCACCAGTGAAAATCATAGCCCAAATCTCCAGCAGTCCATTTTATTCTTGAAGATTTACAAATTCACAGCCACTTGTACTTAGAGTTGTTTCAAAGGAGCTAAAAAGCAGGCTGATGAATATAATTTAACTGTGATTGGTGAAATTTCAAGAATACCAAATCAGAATTGTATATAAACCCTTGATTAAGAAATTAATCTCTTGGAAGCATTTCCTTCGTACTGATACCCAAGTAGCAAAATCTGAGGCTTTCTTGTAAAGCAGCAATATCTGACTTGAGAAAAAGTTTAACTTCCTCCTTTTATCAGTAAATCCATGTGAGCAGAGCTGCTTTCAGAGCTTTTTTTGAAATGCTAGGATGAAGGGAGTACGTTCAAGTTCCAGTTCTCTATTTCTCTGTCTTGTGGGGTTATTTTGCCTTTTACCTTGCTGCAACTTCCCAATGAATCTTTCATACCAAATACTAAGCAACATTCATTTAAAGGAAAATGAAGGCAGCAACAGCTTCATGCTTGCACACTCACACAGAATTTGCACATTCACTAACAGAATTTTATGCCAGATAAAATTCATGAGCAATTCTTTTGGCTACTTCTGAACTAAAGAACCATCCTGATCCCAAATTAACAAACTGTTAAAATTAGTAATGGTCTAGCTATTATTAACATCTATGGGAGCTTCTGCCTTAGTTTCTACACAGCAGCTGTGATCAAATGTTAGCTCTTTAAACCGAATACCTGTTCAAGAAAAGAACACTGAAAAATGAAAAAATGTACATTGTGCATGACCAAAAAAACCCTCCAGTCACTTGAATGACATGGATTATGCTTATCCTCTTGACCTGCGTGGTACATCAGGAGCAGTAGCAGCAGTGTCCAAGCCGTCTTGGCACCAGTCTGTGCTCTCCAGCACTTCTCAAAAGTTGGAGCAGCTTCAAGACTTCATCTAATCTCTATTTAGCTAAGATATTTTACTCTGTCTTGAGTTAGGATTCTTCCTCACGACATCACGTCTCCCATGCAAGTGACCAAATACTATCGGACCTGCTTTGCCTGTCCCAGATGTAGTCTGTGGATAGAGGACTCCTGTGAATAAACCACATCTTGCACAGCCACAGCTGCCTATGCAAGGTACCCCTGTAAAGTGTAGCAAATATATTTTTTGCTTATGGGTTATTTATTTTTACTTTATTGATCTTTAGTATGCTTCTTCTAAAGTGTTTTCCATTATTGTGCAATGTGAAGATTTTATATTATTCAGTCATTTAATGAAAATGGTTCCTTTTTTTTTTTGCTTGAATTCCAAAATTAAGAAAAAAATCTATGATTTATTTTTAGTAAATTGGCCCCTCTTTCTTTAGTTTTCTTTTATAAATATCCCATTCCAGTGAGTACTTACATTCTCAGTCATCTTAACAGGCTAAATTCTGAAACTACTTGCTGTAGCTACATTTGGATGGAGTGAAGCAGTGACATCTACCAGATAGAAAAAAACCTCCTGTCGGTGTGTGATAGGCTGGTGCAGAATAGCAAGGCTTGCTCCAGAAAAAAATAGCCATTTGATCTTGCCTGAGAAATGAAAAATTATGTTCCTCTAGGAAGCACTTAACTGGTCTTCTGCTTCGTGAACCAGCCAGGGCAGTGAGCACCTTTGCCTTTGCAGTTTGGAGGCTATAAATGAAGGAGCACCACAAGGTACGCCTGAGCTCTTGCAAAGAGTGCTGCCTTGGTGGAGACCAGGGACTAGGAACCTGGCTGGTGACACAAAGCTCTCACTAAAACATATAATTCGTGGTCTGAAATAAATTTGCAATTCTGGATACATTTAGTCTCTATTAGGATTTAGATCCAACTACATTCAACATGTGATTTATTCATCGCAAACGTAACTGAATAGAGGTATCCAAGTCAAACCAGAACCCGTCCAAGCTTTATCAGAAGCCATAAGTGTGAATTAGGTGATTTAGAGTTAGGATAGGAAACGATGCACACTCTCAGGAGAACTCTTTATTGCTTCTAAAAGGAATTGTTATACATAGGGGGCTAAAGCTGAACTGGAACTCAGACTGGCCAGTTCTGTAAAAGATAAGTCCTTCTATAGGAATATTAACAGTAAAAGGAGGGTCAAGAAGAATCTCCAGCCCTTATTGGATGCAGAGGGAACATTAGTGACAATGCTGAGGACAAGGCTGAGGTTCTTAATTCCTTCTTTACCTCTGTCTTTAATAGTAAAGATGGATATTCCCTGAATACTCAGCCTCAGGAACTGACTGAGAGGGAGAGGAAGGATAACAAAGTTCCCATAGTTCAGGAGGAAATGATTAGTGACCTACTTGGCCAGTTAGATACCCACAAGTCAGTGGGATCAGATGGGATTCACCTGAGGGTACTGAGAGAGCTGGGAGATGTGCTTGCCAAACCCCTTTCCATCATCTATCAGCAATCCTGGCAGACTGGGGAAGTTCCACTCAACTGGAGGCCGCCAGTTGTTACACCCATACATAAGAAGGGCCAGGAGGATCCGGCGAACTACAGGCCTGTCAGTCTGACCTCAGTCAGGGAAAGATTATGGAGAGGGTCATCTTGGGAGCTATCATGCAGCACATGCAGGATGGCCAGGGGATCAGGCCTAGCCAACATGGGTTTACAAAAGGTAGATCCTATCAAACTAACCTGATCACCTTCTATGACAAGGTGACCCACTTGATGGACGAGGGGAAGGCTGTGGATATGGTCTACCTGGACTTCAGTAAAGCCTTTGACATGATTTCTCACAGCATTCTGATTGAGAAACTGGCTGCCATTGGCCTGGACAGGTAGACCCTCTGCTGGGTTAAAAACTGGCTGGATGGCCAGGCCAAAAGGGTGGTGGTAAATGGAACAAAATCCAGCTGGAGGCTGGTCATGAGTGGTGTTCCTCAGGGCTCAGTCTTGGGTCCAGTTTTGTTCAATATCTTTATCAATGGCCTTGATGAAGGGATTGAATGCTCCCTCAATAAGTTCACAGGCGACACTAAACTAGGAGGAAGTGTTGATCTGCCTGAGGGTAGGAAGGCTTTTCAGAGGGATCTGAACAGGCTGGATCGATGGGCTGTGACCAATGGAATGAAGTTTAACAAGGCCAAGTGTAGAGTGCTGCACATGGGACATAACACCCCCATGCAGAGCTACAGGCTTGGGGGAGGCTGGCTGGGGAGCTGTCAGGCAGAGAAGGACCTGGGGGTGTTGGTTAACTGCAGGCTGAATATGAGTCAGCAGCGTACCCAGGTGGCTAAGAAGGTCAATGGCATCCTGGCTTGTATAAAAAAGTGTGGCCAGTAGGTCTAGAGAGGTAATTGTGCCCTTGTACTTGGCATTGGTGAGGCCGCACCTCAAGTACTGTGTCCAGTTCTGGGCTCCTCACCATAAAGACACTGAGCACATCCAGAGAAGGGCAACCAGGCTGGTGAAGGGGCTGAAGGGCAAATCACATGAGGAGCAGCTGAGGGAGCTGGGGCTGTTTAGCTTGCAGAAGAGGAGGCTGAGGGGGAGACCCTATCACTGCCTACAACTACCTGAAGGGAGGTTGTAGAGAGGTGGTCAATGGTCTCTTCAGCCAAGTAACAGGAGATAGGACACGGGGAGATGGCAAGAAGCTGTGCCAGGGCAGGTTTAGATTAGACATTAGAAAAAAATTTTTTACTGAAAGAGTTGTTAGGGCCTGGAACAGGCTGCCCAGGGAGGTGGTTGAGTCACTTTCCTTGGATGTGTTTAAAAAAAGGGTAGATGAGGTACTTAAGGATATGGTTTAGCTTAGGATGGGATTGGTTTGACTTAATAATCTTTAAAGATCTTTTCCAGCCCTGTGATTCTGTGAAGAACTCTTTCACAGTGAGGGTGACAGAGCACTGGGACAGGCTGCCCAGGGTAGTTGTGGAGTCTCCATCTCTGGAGATATTCAAGACCTGCCTACCTGTGTGATCTGTCCTAAGGAACCTGCTTTGGGAGGGGGGGTTGGTCCCGATGATCTCTTGAGGTCCCTTCCAACCCCTACAATTCTGTGATATATATATATTTAATAATCTTCTTATTTGATAACTAAGTAAACTCTCTGCTTGCTGTAACTGGATAGTCAAGGGATAGCAGATAAGCGTTATTTTGTCTAAATTAGAAAAGGTATAGTTCTGCACTTCCATTGTTTTCCACCTCTAATGTAATGCAAATATTAGGAATGCAAATACTAGGCATCACCTTTGTATCACTGTCTTTCAGTTCTTTGGTGGTGTTAGACCAACAGAACTTGTTCTCTTGCTATAAATTCATGTGGGTTATGCCTATGGAGATTGCTCAGTTTCTGAATCATCAGGACAGTTGTGAGCAGATTTTTTTTCTTCTTTCACTACATCACAGCAGCTCATGGAATCATAGAATTGTTTTGGTTGGAAGGACCCTTTAGATCACTGAGTCCAACCGTCACCCTAACCTGCCATCCACTACCAAACCATGCCCCTCAGCACCACATCTAACAGTCTTTTAAATACCTCTAGGGATGGAGACTCCACAATGTCCCTGGGCTCCTGGTTCCAATGCCTAACAACCCTCTCTGTAAATTTTTCCTAATCTCCAATCTAAACCTCCCTGGCATAACTTGACACCATTTCATCTTGTCTTATCACTTGTCACTAGGGAGAAAAGGTCAGCCCCTGCCTCTCCACAGCCTCCTTTCTGGTAGTTGTAGAAGGCAATTAGGTCTCCCCTCAGCCTCCTCTTCTCCAGACTAAACAACCCCAGTTCCCTCAGCTGCTCCTCCATAACATTTATTCTCCAGTCTCCTCAGTGGCCTCATTACCCTTGTCTGGACATGGTCCAACATCTCCATGTTTTTTCTGTAGTGAGGGGCCCAAAACTGAATGCAGTACTCAAGATGGGGTCTTATCAGTGCTGACTACAGGGGGACAGTGACTTCCCCAGTCCTAATCGCCACACTATTCTTAATATAGGTCAGGATGCCATTGGCCTTCTTGGCCACCTGGGCACACTGCTGGCTCATGTTCAGCCAGCTGTCAATCAACACCCCCAGGTTCTTCTCTGCCAGGCAGCTTTCCAGCCGCTCTCCCTGAAGCCTGTAGCACTGCTTGGGGTTATTATGACCCCAGTGTGAGACCCAGCACTTGGCTTTGTTGAACCTCATGCCATTGGCCTTGGCCCATCAATCCAGCCTGTCCATATCCTTCTGTAGGGCCTTTATACCCTTATGCAGATCAACAATCTTGCCTAACTTAGTATCATCTGCAAACTTATTGAGGGTGCACTTGGTCCCCCTGTCCTGGTCATTAATAAAGATATTAAAGACAACTGGCCCCAGCACAGAGCCCAGAGAAGCACCACTGATGACTGGCTGCCAGCTGGATTTAATTCCATTCACCACCAGTCTCCAGGCCTGGCCATCCAGCCAGTTTTTTACCCAGCGAAGAGTATACTATAAAGTTATACTATTTAGTTATAAAATACTATGAGAAGTTGGCAGAGGAAAGATTATTCTGATCAAATGATAGAAGATGACAGAAGAGGAAAAACCCCTCTGTTTAGCAGTTGGGATTCTCACCTGAGAAGAGTGAAGACACAAACTCCATCTAGTTTTTGTTCATCTAGTTGCATACACGTTTCACAACAGGAAGCAATGTCTAATGACCCTGCCATATAACCTAATGCAGTGCTTTCTTGTTTGCTGAAGAAGTTATGTTTTAGAGGTCTGGAAGGAATTCTGGCTCTGTACTGCTGCTACAGCAGTAGTCATTGCATGGTTGGCTCTATGGTGGTGGCAGTGTGGCTGTGGACAGAGTTTACTGCTAGGCTTGACTGGAGCTCAGGTCAGGACAGACCATAATGACACTACAGGTCTCTACTAAATCCACAATTCCCGTTTATCCTCCTGAGGATAGAAGTCAGAGGTGGAAGGACTGAAACCCTTGCTTTTAAAGATGCCCTCACTGCCCTGCTTAGGCATATGATTTGGTCATTTCCTCATTTATCCTGTCTGTAATATGAAAATATTGACACACTTGTTGCACTGGTGTGTCATAAAGATTATGACAATGGTTATAAACCCATTTTGGAACTGTAGTGATAAATGTTATTTGTATGCAAGGACCTGAAAAGGAAGGTGTTTTGTTTGTGTGTATCTGGAGCATATCAGTACACGCAGTTTAAAGAGCAAACATTTGATAGCATATTGTGGTGCATGAAAAAACCACAGGCACCTAGGTGTATGCAGATGCAAAAGAATTAACGAACATTTTAAAGAACAGGAGAACCTTTCTGTTCAGAAATATTTCCCACAGATATAATTTTTTCTATATGCATACAGAGGTGCACATATTGCCACGTTCTCTTTCAGCTAACCTTTGTGTGAGAGAAACTTCTGCTGATGTCAAACGACCAGGAGGACATTAGCAGCAGATATTGGTGCCTGTCGGGTGCTGTTGGGTATGTCTCCCCACCACCAGGCTGGCTTCCCTCGCTACTGCCACTGACCTTGCAAACAGCTCCGACAAAGGTCGGAATGGATTCATTGATCAGCCAGGCCAAGCATATGACAGTCTGTGCCTTAATTGAATCCCAAAAGGGGGCAGACTGGGTTTTTATTACAGAGGCCAGACGATAGCACTCATTAAAAGCTCCACAGACTGTGTGGTTTACTAATTAGTTTATTATACAGACACCTTGACGATGGGCAAAGTTGTCATTTTGCCCTTTATCGCACAGGGGATGTTGTTAAAAGTTTAATCAGCTAACACTGACCAACTTAGCTTGGCAGGCTGTGGACAGTCATTACCGAGGTCACCCCTGCTGTAGCAATTCTGACAGGGTCACAGCATGAATCTCCAATAAAAAGCACGTTACATAAGGTAAGAGTGCACCTGAAAGGAAACCAGGAAAAGAGATGTGCTCAGTGGGGAGTAGGAAACAGATGGACTGTTAGGACAAGTGAAGCCTGTTATGGTTTCTCTTAGCTTACATTGTTTAACATATGCTTTTTGGAAATATGGGGAGCTCTGAGCTATCGCTGTGATATGTTCATTAGAACGTGAGGTAGCCTGAACCAAGCGGTGTGTGAACAGGCATTAAGTATCACTGGTTTGGAGAAAGCAGGGATGATTTCACTAGTTAAGCAATGCCTAATGCCCAGGTAACAGGCTGGTCTAGAGGAATAGGAGAGCTTGCGCTGGGAAAACTGAAGGGTGAGACGATAAAGGGTTCCCCCTAATGTTGCTTTTCTTTCCAACATACTCTGGGTAATTTTGTAATGCACCTTGGTATCTTTATTACCTTCAGGTGTGGGACGTGTTGCACCTTAGAGAAATTTTCATAAGTTCAATTTACTTTGTTCTGTGTCAGTGACATCTGGAAGTCCCAGCAGAGTTCAGGGCCTGTTAGTACTGAGTCTTACACAAACAACTGCCCTGTGTCAGCTCCATAAGAGAAGACATAGAGCATAACTAGCTATGTTAGATTCAGGCTGATATAAAAAACTGAGGGAAAATGACAGACGTCCTTGATCTTCTTTCCAGAGTCCCATTGACTAAACCCCAGCACAACTTGATCTTTTTTCTTAGGAAACTAGCTAAAAATAAAAATGGCTTGGTCTGTCAGTCACACCAATGAGTCACAGAATCACAAGGTTGGAAAAGACCTTTAAGATCATCAAGTCCAACCATTCCTGTCCTATGCTAAACCATATCCCTAAGTACCTCACCTACCCTTTTTTTAAACACATCCAGGGTAGGTGACTCAACCCCCTCCCTGGGCAGCCTGTTCCAGGCCCTGGCAACTCTTTCAGTCAACTTCATTGAAATCTGAGACTGGATTAATTTCCTTCGAGGCTTCTGGAAGTTGTTGTTTTCTATAAATGGTACAAGAGCACCATTTTTTATTAATTCCTTGAGGGAAAGACAGGGTGAACAGCAGTCATCCCTGCTGTTTGGTCACAGCTGGCTGTTGGTCAGCACACCTAACATACCGCATCAGCCATTGCATGTGCTGCCTCTTATTGGGTCACAAATAGGCAGGAAACACAAAGTGGATGGAGAACCTGTGATAGATCACATGAAGCTGGAGGGTGTTTAAGGGCAAGTTAGGGGAACTGGGCAGGTGGTTTGCCATGGGGAAACGAGTTTAGAACAGGATCTTAAGAGAGGGATAAAAAGAAAATGAGTTTGTTGAGGTTGGTTTCTGTAGAGAATATGGAATGAAATTCCAGGAAAAAAAGAGACTTTAGTAATTTTTGTGCATGGAACAAATAATTTCTTTGTGTGTAGAGCAGTTGACATGAAAAGAAAGTCACATTCTAGTCCTTGACAGATCATGACAGAAACAAAGTAGAAATGACCCTACAAGGAGTCTCCTGAGCCTGAGTTTCAGTTTACAGGGACAGGAGAACACCATGATGTCTTAGAGAACTTGGCAGTGCCTGGGCCTGAATGCACTCATTGCTCCAACTAGCCACGAACAAAGATATCCATGATACTGAGCCCAAGTTACAGCCTGTGATGAAAAAAAATGCTTGTCAACCTGGAAGCATTTAGTAAGTGTGGTGCCTTTGTTATCCTGATAGAGTATTAGGGTATTTATTCTTGGCTGCAAGTCACCTGGGACAGAATAAGGTGAACATGACCGTGTTTTGAGATTGTCATAAAGCACTGTCTGTATTCTTTGTCTGAGATCTGAGTTAGGATCTCTCGTTTCAAGTGCCATTCACAACCAGCAGCTGTAATTCAAGAGTATCAGTTCACAGAATAGAAAAAAATATTAGATATACAGGATGTGTTATTTTCTGGGAGCTGGAACAGTATATAATACTGCATTTGTTTCACTTCTAATTTTGGCTTTTTTATTTGTACCTAGACACCACCTGAAATTCTGGCTTTGGTGAATCAAAAAGGGGATTTGGTTATTGACTCTAACAGAGAATTTCATGTGGAATATTACTGCATATATTTGAGACTTGCTTCCTCCAGCCATCTGGCATTTACAATTGCATCACATACTGAATTGAGGCAGAAAGGTAAGAGACCAATTTTCTTCTTCACTTTGGCTTTTTTCTGTTCCAAACTTGTGTCCAGTGCATCCATTTTTATATTCCATCATGATGGAAGGCATGAATGACAGAGTCCATGTCAATCATGTTAAATACAGCATAACTAAAAGACTGTTACAGTCTCATTTAAACACAAAATGCAACCTTGAAAAAACAGACTGGTATTTGTGTCTAGCTAAGGCATAAACTATGGTCCTGACTCTGCTAGGCCCAGGGTGAAAATTTTGTTAGTCCACTCTGTAGCTTTTTACAGCTTAGAAACCTTGGTTCCTTTGCCAAGAAAACAGCTGCTAATGTAGGGGAACTCATACGCATGAAAATCTCATGCTGTTCTGGAGCTGAGAAGTAGAGATGGGCCCAGAAGGCTGGCATCACCGTCCTATACCCGAATAAATGCATATGGGGATACAAGAAGGTAAAGCACAACCTGTTGTGCTGCAATGTGTACTATTCATTTTCATTTGAACATTAGCATAAGGTGCAGTGGCAGCAAATTTATATCTGTCATCATATGGAGTAAAGATCAATGAGTGTGTACTTACAATATGTCCTCAGTGCAGTGCGCTGTTGGGTGTCCAATGAAGGGAACATGAGAGGGAGCCAACTCCATGACAAAACAGATACACCTCTATTCATGGCAGCATTTTTTGAATGCTTAGGACAAAAATCTATAAAGAATGCTGGGCAGACCCTCAACTTGCATTCAGCAGCATAAGTCCCTTACCTTTAATTTTTCCTAGCTGAGTTTGCCCCATGTCTCTATGCAAAATGTGGATCCATTCACATTATTCACACAGGAATCTGGGCAGAGTATATTGCAACACCGGGACAAGCAATGGGTCATGTAAAATGGAGGTACCATTGCTAGTTAACATGTCTTGCTAGTCACCCCAGGAGTCTTCTCACAGTGACAGATTGCTCTGTTACAACCACACAGGCAAATGCTCCATCATTAACTCACTTTAAAAAAAGCTGCCTTAACTGTGAAACTAAAAGACTCCAACTTTTTCTTTTGCTGTAGCTCCCTCAGGCAATGAAAGAATTTGCGATGTGTGTCAATGAGACATTTGAAATCTCACACATTTAAATCGTCCCAACTTCAACAGCATTTTAAATACACTGAAACTCGCAGCATTTCTAAATTCAAACACTTACCAGTTTCCTTCCCACAAGCTTGCTCCTACGAGCCTCAAAAGCAGTAGAAAATGTTATTATGTGAACAAAGCATCTCTCTGTAACTGAATTAAATATAAATCCATTAAAAAGAGAGAGATAATATAATAATTAATACTTTGTACTACTCTATTACCTTTCTATTGCAGACTAAAGGTATTAATTCAGCCTTAGCCCATTTCTCTTCCTGTTTTACAAACAGAAAAATTGAGGCACAAAGTGGCAAAGTGATCAAACCGAAGGCACAAGGAAAATCAGTATCAGGGCTGACATAAAACTCGGGAAATCTGGTTCTCAGTTCTGTAGCCACTGTTCTGGCACCAACCTTACCACAAAGCAAAGATAAATAGAAAAGAAGTGCCACCAACAGTGTTATCTGAAAGTGGAAATATAGATGACTGCAAGAACAACCAATGAATGCTCAGTCCCCACATCTCAGCCTTGGAAAGACGCATGGCTCAGCGGAAAGATTGAAATCCCTAAGTATCATGGCCATTATTTCAAGCAAGCTACCGCGTGTATTCAGTGGTGGGCAAATCACGATAATTTTGCTGCACCCTGTGTGGCATTTCTCAGTGTACACGAAGAAAATCTCATAATCCTATCCTCCAGTCTTTCACCATGCAAGTCAGTGAGGAGTTCCCATTAAGTTCGTCAGTGTGAGACTGCAATTAAGCAGCAATTAAGAGTCACACAATGCAGCCCACTGGAGGGATGAGCTGTGTTCTGGCTAACACGATCGGCAAACAAACTCTTTTGAAGTGCTTAGACATAGTGTGTTAGGAAAAGTACCCAGCACGAGGAATTACTGTTCTGCCCTCACGCAGACATAAATCCAGGCTTCACTCAGCCCTGGAGATGGATGGACCTGTTTATCCTCCGGAGGGATTTTACATGGCACCAGCAGGCTGCCCACAATGCAAAATCAGGCCTTTAATGATTGCTTGTGAGAACTCAGAACGACAAAGCATTTCATTAATCGTCCATTCCTAATCAGTCTCTTAATAGATCTATAAATGAATAAATACCCTAAGGAAATTGCTGCTTTAAAAAAGGAAGAAATTGGGTACCACTTTGAATATTGGCAGACACAAGAGTTGCCTTTTAACTCTGGAGTCATTCAACTTTTGTTGGAGTGTTACATAAAAGCTTTTAATTTACCGAGTACCTTTTTGTGAGTCGAGGGGATCATTTGTGACTAATGAAGAGCAAAGAACATTTTAATAATAGTGACAACTGGCTTTGATATTAATATTGTCTCCAAAAAGGTCTCTTTTGAAGTCTCTGAGATTAGGAAAACCCTTTATATTTTATCCAACCGTGTTAATAAAATTGCCTTGCCTACATAATGCTCTCTCCAAAGCGAAAGTAATTTTCCCCCATTTAGTTCCCTGTGCTATCCTTTGGATATTTTTATATAAATTTTTTCTCACTTGTCATTTTTCTGTGCATCAACATTTCTAATTTTTTTTATTAGTTTTCAGAAATCATATTTAAATGAATACCCAAGTGTAATGCTCTATTTCTTACAAGAACTTGAACATATTTCATATCTTTAAAAATGAAAGCTTTTTTGCATGTCATAGATATTTCTTGAGACTTTTTTAGGGGTGAAGCAGGATGGTGTTTATGATCCTTCAGTGCTTCTTAGAACTTACGGAGTTGAAAAAAACAGGTCACCCAATAGCAATACTATTAGGTGAAGATCCCCTCACATGGTTACATAGGCAAGGAGGTTTGCCGAATATCCAGAAATACAAAAATTAAAAATATCCCTGAAAATGGCATTATCAATTTAAACAAGACACTCTCCCTAGAAGGGCTCTACTACTCCAGTAAGATCTGCTCTAGGGATCAGAACAAAAGCCTAAATTAATATGGGACCTTTATCGTCCTAAGGTGACAGCATATTGTCCCTGTGTGCTAAGGGACATAGTATTTCCACACTTAGTAGTAGGCTTTATGATTCCTGACCACTTCTTTTTTATTGTTTCCAAGATTAATTGCAATCCCTGTCAGTTACGGTTTCTTTAAATGTGAAGAATCGCACCGTACAATCTTCCTGAATTTTGCCTCCCTAAATTCTTCCTTCATTTCCAACAGGAACTTTTTTTCTCATCTTTTCCAGGACAAACTGTAGTACAGTACCACATGTCTTTCAGTGTGAGCCATACCCTTCCCAGTGTCACCCACATTTGGGTGGTGTATGTGACATGGGCAGGTGCCTTTCCCTGTAGGAGTGCTGAATTGAAGTGGCCTTCAGGAAGGTATCAGTTTGGTAGAAATTATGACAGAAGAGAAGGAAAACATAAACCTGATTCTGATGTAGGTTTGCTGTTCTATGAACAAAGCCATATAGATGTTACTTATGTATGACAGACCCTGACATGCTGTCATGTATTCAGGTGAACATGGAACGACCACCTCTTGAGTAGGTTACTTCGGGTTTGTTTGTGAGTACTGCATCCCTAAAAACTTGATTACATCTCACAGACTTGTTAAAGTCATAATGGAACAAGATCTATTTGTAAACTGAGAGACCCCTCAATATTTAGTTCTGCTGAAGGGGGTCGGATATAAATGACTGATGAGAAAAAAGCAAATCTAAAAAGTCGTGAAAACAGTGTAACAGACCCAGATCCTTTTGGGTCTAAATTCTGTCCTCACTTAGTCTTTCATTTTTGAAATTAAACGCTACTCAATTTTCCCACAGTTTTCAGAGAGGGTTACAAGTTAAAGCAATACACTTGCTTAAGAATCTTGTTGAATCAGGACTGCATATGATGTATTGCAACTCATGAATCATTTGAAGCATAAGCCAGAAAAATTTCTTTTTCTTCAGTTTCTTTCCTACTGTCCATGATGTATTTCCTCCAGCTCTTCCTTAATTAGGGAAGTTAAGACCAGTAATTTATCTCCAGTTGTTTCCACCAAGCAGCCTCGGCAGCAGTAGGGCCATTATCACAGACCAAGCTCCAGAAGCTTTGCCATGTGCTCTAACCCTAGTGAGCAGGTTCCCCCCAGTCCCAAAAGACAATGCTGTTGCTCTTGGCAACTTTTCTGAAGAGTAGACAACAGAGATAGAGGTCTACTCAGCACACAAACAAAACAAGTCTATAATCTTAAGCTAATTTCATGGGGAAAACCCCCATAGCACATGTTTTGGGTAGTTCCAACTAATTCCAAGTGCAGTTTCCTGTTCGGATTTTAACTGGTTTTAGATACAGGAGGGACTGCAAACTTTATACCACCTTTAGCCAGAAACTCTTTGCGCGTGACAAATGCGTGAAACTTGACACAGAGAGAAGTTTGCTATAGGGTAACTAAACGTAGGCCTACAGCTAATATTTATGGACAAGTTTCTAACAAAGGGATGATAGGTCTAAGGCTGCTGACTCAGCCTTCCCTATCTATATAGGGATGCTGTCGCTAGAGTAAAGATAACTGAGAAGGTTATGAGGGGCCACAGAGGCCCCTGTGATCTGCAGGAGCCAGAGCGCCCGCAGAGACTCATTCACTTCCACTGCACCTCAAAGTGGGAGGAAGAAAGGACCTTGGCGAGTGTTCGTTCAGATGAAGGAACCTTTTATGGGAGTTTCTATAATGCTTCGTTTTGAATGACTATGTGGTAACTAGAACTGGATGACTGTATAATAAGGCTCACTGGCTCTCTGATAGAAACTTTCATAAAGGAAAAAGTTACTGATGAAAGTGAATGGGATTTTGTGTGTGTGTTTCTTGTGCGTCTTGAGGTTTCATCTGGATTTCAGTGCCTGTAAAATGAGGGACAACAGGGGAGCAGGCCACAAACCTTAACTCCCTGTGCTCTCTTCCTGAAAGGGAGGGAAGAGCATCAAAGGGAATGAGAGTGACAGACTCTCTAACTGAAAGGCATTGTATATTCTTGCTTTAGGTTACAGCCATGGTTTGCATCACAGAGCAAAGTCTGTCTAATTTAACATTTATGAACTCCGTGTTTCCAAGGTGTGGTCTTAAGTGGGCTTGGAAACTTAGGGTGATAGTACAGAGTTACAGTCATGTGTTTTTATTTGCTTTTTGCTTTTGGCAAATTTTAAACTTTCCATTTATGCCCAGGTATTGGATGATTCCTTTATTGCAGATCCTTTCCCTCCTATTCCTTAACCTCTCTTCTTCTCTGCTCATTAGGGTAAAAATGTAAGAGCTCTACCATGTCACCTGGTTTATACCAACATTTTTAAGTGTATGCTCCTTTATTCAAAAAATATACTGTAACATTACAATATGCATATGAATGTAGAGAAACCATAGTTGAAGCTTGTATAAGTTGTTCCCACCAAATACAAATGAGAGCCTTGCCTAACTGATGTTTCTGCATTCATGTTAAATTCACTTTTGCATAGGGCTTAATAGATGAGAAAGTGAAAAAGAAATGCATGTAAAAATTTATTATAATAGGTGGGAACTACATGGCACAGAACTGTGATTACTATATTTGCAGCTCTAAGAAGAAGTGTAAACTATTTCTTTTCCTAGATTTTAATAAGTTTACAGATGTGGAAAGGTGTTTTTCAAATAGTTTTCTAGCTATTTGATCTTTTCACTAATTTGATTTTTCAGGTGCTCAGTATGCAATTTGTTATATATGCGTGCCCACACTGTAATCATGCTATCTCATTTGTATACATATGTGTGCCTACACCGTAATCATACTATCTCAGCTGCGAGAGCAAATGGTCTCACTCAAGTAAGTGCTCAGATCACAATTGTGAATTGGTGGTGTACTGTGAACATACTAAAGTTGTGCTCCAGTACCAGGCTTCAACAATAAGGTGTCTTCTTTGAAATGCAAAATATCTTTTTTGTTTTATACACCAAAAAACCCAGGAAGATCAAATTCACAAAGCTTTTTTTAATTAGCTGATGGGATGATTTTAAGGATATGACTGATGTTAGTAGCAAAAAACATAAAGTAAACCCTGTGCCTTCGGTTGCTTGGGGTATGTTTTGGATAGATTCATTTAGTTTTGATTCTGCCCAGTAGAATCTCCTGTTAGTCTCCTCATTAGCTACTGGACTGGCTAAAAGATGATGTTGAAATTGCCTGGGTTTTTTTGCTCTATTCTTCACTAAAAACATAAAATAAAAAATCATCTGTCCAGCACAAAGAAATAAAAGAGTCACTTAAGCAAAGAATGCATTAAGGATCACTTTGACAATTGTGAACTTTTCCTATTATTTCTGGGTGAGCTGAAATAATCTAGAACAGGCAAATAGGGAAATGAGTGAGTGATTGGAAACCTAGAGTACAGGAAATGGGCAAACGCTGTATCTGATTTTTAAACAGGGCAGAATTGCAGATAAAGGAATTCTAGGCCAGATAGATAAGGAGCAATACTCAACCCACCTGTAAGCAAAGGATGTAAAAGTGATAAGTAACAACTGACAGATACATCAGACTGAGAATCTGTCAAGCCAATCACATTTCCTTCAATGGCAGGGTAACAGGATTCGCGGAATGAAGTAGTTGTGAGTCACCATCAGATTCTGACATGATTTGAAAGATGTTACCATAAATAAACCAAGAAAATGCAGAATGGGCAAGTACAGTAAGCACATCAAGTTCAAAAACTGAATTAAAGAAAAAGAAAAAGTTATAAATGGGTTTCTGTTAAACTGGAGCAATGCAGAAAAGGAGGAGAGGAGCCATACTCTGGCCTGTCCTGGGTTTGGTATTATTCCCTATTTTCAGTAAGGAAGGTTGGAATTGAGCATATGTAATATTTTTTGTGGATTGTACCCAACTGGGAGGAGTGACAAGCATCTTGGAGGATGAGGTTAAAATTCTAGTCTCAGAAAATTAGAATTGTAGTCTGGAAAGATAAGAGACAGTTTAATAATGCCCAGTCCAAGTTGATATGCTTATTTTGATTCTTTCTGACTGAACTTATGAGTTCTGCACAAATAGAAGATGAGGGGGGGCTGCCTACACATCAGCTCTGTCAGAAACAGTTTTGGGTTTATAAGGGCTAATAATCTGTACATTAATCAATAATTTTAACCACTAGTACTAGGATATATAAAATGAAGTGCCACATCTGTAATCACTGCAAGTAATCTTTTCAATCTGCCGGTAAAGCCCTCAACTCTCATCTCCTGTTCAGGTTACTACATTTTAAGAGAGATGTGAAGAAAGCAGAGGCAGTCCAGAGGAAAGTGACAAAAAATGATCAAAGACCTATAGCAAAATGTCTTACAAGCAAGATTTGAGGGGACTAGGCTTGTTTAGTCTGAAGATCAGAAAACTGAAGGGAGATGTAATAGCAGTTTTCAAATTAGTTGATTCCTGTGAAATGTATGGCAACGAGTAAACTTCAACATACAGTGAAAGTGAAAGGGGGAGGATGGTGATGAGTGTTATATGGGATATCAGGGTCCCTTTCTGTCTATGATTTTCCATCTCCTTTCAGAAGAAGGAAATAATTTCTTTTGCCCTTCCTACCTCTGTCCTTTCTAAATGAAAATTATTCAGTAGATTTAAGTCCTGGAGACTAAGCCAGTATTTAGGCAAATGTTCAATGTAAAGCTTTCCAAAAAACATAGTCTAGCCTCCACTCATCAGAGATTTAAGTATATGAGCAAATTTAAGCCATTCAAGCACACTAACTGCTCAAGTGATCAAAGCTGGGAGCTGTTCATTACATATATCTGAACTTAGTGTGAGTTTAGACCAAAATACATGTATTTTTCTGACTTCCTCTACAGTTAGGAATTTATACATATTTAAATAGAAAATTGATGCAGATGAACCAACGTCTCAAATTTCTGAACATTCATATTACAGAACTTCATCTCTTCCCCTCTTTCCCTCACTGTCAGGGGGTATGTATGTCTGGAATTTGTGTTCTGACCTTATAGTTTGAAAGGTATTGAGTGCTTTAGCCTCCAGTATTGAAATCATTGGATGTCTGTTGCTGACTCAGGTGGAAACAAGGTTAGGACTGTAAATAGTAACATTATTGAAAATCACTTTTTAAACTGCAATTTCCAGACTAACACTGAGGCTCATTTTGTCAAATCTCTCCCCTAAAGTCACATGTGAGGGCTTGTACACCCACACAACTCTTAACTCACTGCTGGAGAAACAGTCGGCTTTGCCCACATTATTGGGGGGATGCTTCTGAACACATAGCTATAAAGAAAAGTAATTTCTCCATTACTCTGCAGTCCAGTAAGTGCTACACTGCAGCCCAGTGCTACACTGACACTGCACACCATCGGGGACCCACAATTACAACTACCTGCATCTTCTATGGAAACCCACATGCATATGTCATTGCTATTAGTTAATTCCCCCTTCACAGGAAAGGGTGGATGGATATAAAAGAATCACAACATCCCAAGTGTTAAGAAATGTTTACAATATCTGTTCCTGTAGAGCCACAGGCAAGCTGATTGGACAAAGGGTGGTATCTGCTGATAGACCATGATGAACTAAGCTGTGCTAGTCGTGTGTGTGAGTTAATAGTGAGGTTCATAAATCTGTTTGTGAATCAAGACCATAGAAAACAGGGAAGCCACTATTAAAATTAACACTTCCTAATGGACATTTTTTAAAATCTGTAAATTTGTAAATTTTAATGATAAATTACAGCATATGCTGAATTACAACAGTAAGACAGAATTTCAATCTCTACCTTGAAGTAAGAGATAATCTTTCTATTACAAAACTCCATAAAAAAGTTGCAATGTTGCATACTTACTTATTTGTTATGATTTTACTTTATATTTTAACATTTTTTGATCAAAATGATTCAAAATATTTTAGTTCATTTATCTAGCTGAGGACTGTTTTTTTTTAAACAAAAACACACCATGATGCTGTCAAACCTATATAGCAGGAAAAAAATATGTCTATGGGATAAAACTAAAGTATGTATTTATTAAGTAGTAGAAATTGTTGCTTTGCCAGTTAGACTATTGTTGTTTTACCTCAGCCAACAGCTGAACTCCAAGCAGCCAGTCATTCACTTACTCCACGCCATGTGATAGTGGTAATCAGAATAGTGAAAGTGAGAAAACTTGTGGGACACAATTTCTCATCATCTAAATGTCAATGCTGCATGAGATCCCCAGCTACTTTGCAAGGCCCCCAGCTGCCCCACCTCTCAGCCCACACACACAAGCAAAGCAAGTCAAGGAATTCATTCCCCTCTTCCCATGGACAGTCAGGTGTTCAGCCACCTCCAGGAAAGCAGGGCTCCATCACACGTGACTGTTACTTGAGAAGACAAACACCATCACCACCCTCAGCAACCACACCTCTCAGAGCAACCCCAGTTATAAACAGAACATAAGAACATATGGTATGGCATATCCCTTTGGCCAGTTTGGGTCCACAGTCCTGGCTGTGTCTGCTCCCAGCTTCTTGTGTGTCAGGGCAGTAGGAGAAGTTTAATAGTCCTTGACTGCTTGGCAACAGCTACAAACATCAGTGTGCTATCAACGTTACTCTCATCCTAAAACCGAATCACAGAACTACACCAGCTACCAGAAAGAAAATTAACTCTATCCCTGCCCAAACTGGGACAAAATTTAATGATCTTTGTGTCTCAGAGCAAATATAGTGATGAACAATGAAGGTGAGATCCTCATCTGATAGGGATCAGCTTTGTTTCTGTTGTTTCAGAAGAGTAACTGGAATTTGCACCTTCTGAAGTCAGTGGTATATTGTCAGTTACCCCTGTGGGAAACTACTTTTAAGAGGCTCTTGTCTGTGCTACCTAATGTAATACTATGTAAAGACTTGTGTTACGTACATACGAGCACTTGAAATATGCCCACCGTACAGGAAAAACCTCCAGGGGACTCACCAGCTGTCATTGTACATTGTGCAATGAAAGCTTCAGGTGAAAACCTGGCTCTTGGGTTCCACCTGCCTGCAGTTGCCCAGCCCAAACTACTGCCTCGGGTTTCTTTTAATCAGCTTTGGGTGCAGCTGATTCTATAGGAAACATTTTGGTAAAATGGAGAGTCAAAGGTTGAACTGGGCACCTCGGTATCTGTACAATTTTGATTGTGATGTCTGCTGATGTCTGTGATCTACAATGGGTTTATCAGGTCTTCCTCTGCTCACTACAGTTTGTCTCTCACAGTCATGCACTTCAGAAGCTGAATTTATGTGTTGTTTTACACACATAAACAGATAAAATAGAATAATCATAATAAAGGAATTTGAAGGAATTATTTGCAAGTGGACACAGAGATCTGCCCTAGTTTTATTTCAGTCTATTTTGTAGTAGTCTGAATTTTTCTCACTGAAGCAGGTGATTCAGGTGGGAAAGAACAGTAGTTTTATTTTTTGTTTAATTCTTTCACTTAAAAAACCCCACAAAATCTGTAGACAAGATCTTTTTCTCCTTTATCTGATCCAGTAAAATAGCTAAAGTCTGGTACTTAATGTTAGTAAATTCAAAAGCTGTTATGAATAACTAGTAGTACCACTGCAGTGGATTTCCCAAGGTAATCCATAATAGAAACAAACATGCTCTGGCAGTACAATATTAAGACATACAGCATTTCAGCACTTTCTGTGCTTCCAACAATTAAATTACAGTCTACCCTGTGCTGGGCTATAGGAGGAGGAGCAGAATTCTGTTCCCATACGACTCTGTGGAGTATTAAACCTAGTTATTTTATTAACTAAAGGCTCTCTTGGGAAAGCCAACTAAAATTATCATATCCTCTCACACACATAATGTAATTAAGGCCCCTATACAAAAAGGTACTTAAGCACATGCTTTACTTTAAGCACAAAGGTAGACCTCTTGATTCAATCAGGATTACTGCTGGGTTTAAAATTAAGTGCATGCGTAAGTGCTTTGTATTGAGGTTCCTCTCATCAGAATAGCTAGAGAGCTAACAGGAGATAAGTTTTGTCTTGTTATCCAGAATTAAAATGGATGAGCTACAGTGCCTTTTCCCCTCAAGTTACTCTTGATGCCTACTTAGAACTTCCTGTGCAGTGAAACCTGCAGGATCTCAAAGGTCTCATCCAAAAAAATTCCCAGATATCTGGGGCCTTTGGTTGTGATTTCATTGATAGTAAAGGCATTTAAAGAATATTATCTATAATATATGTATTACATATTATCACTAATTTTCTTAATGGCTGTCCTAAATGAACAGCAGCAAGAAAGCCTGAGAATAATTGCTCTGGGACGCAGCTTCTCAGTATATATATTTCTTTGCATGAGCACAAGGTAAGCCTCAGTCATCTAATGTTAACAGGATTTTACATCACTGACCTGTGAGACAGGAAGTTGGACTATCCCCTGATATACTTCTGTGTCAATTGGCAATGGTGTATTGGGAAGTATTGCTCCAAACGAGAACCTCAGTCACACCCTAGAAATAAGACAGAAAATCTCAAATCAGGACTAAAGAAGGTAACAGGAGTTGAGTAGTTGCTCTAAGTTACCTGCTTGGGTTTTGAATTGTTCTAATGCAAAGATGAAATGACCTATAATACAATGCTGGCATCCTCAGTCATGCTTTTATACTCATGCGGCAGTATATGACACACACAGACCAAAATGCTCCATGCTTGCAGCTGTGTGGGGTTTGGCATTTCTCTGTCAGGGTTACTTTGGCAAATTCAGGAAAATGAAGGAATTGATGATCCTTAGTAAGTTTCTTAAATTTTATTTATTTTTTTAATTTTCAGGGTACACATGCTGAGAAAAGAAAGGAGAGGACAGAAAGGCCAACAGATTGTAGCTGCACCACACTAAATAGGAAAGGTCTGGAGATCAAATTAATATTAGCCAGATACTGCTTTTTATATTTGTGATTTCAAATGCCTTGAAATTACTGTAAAACAGGCATTTCCTTCCACTACAAACTTGGAGTAGCTGGTGTGTGTGTGTGTGTGTGTGTTGTCCCTCACTCCCCTCCTGAACACAACAGCATTTGAGGTTAAATGGCAATATTACCATTCTCTGGTCATTCTCTGTTGGGCACCACAAATATGCATCCAGTCAAATCTTCTGATAGTAGTGAGCTGGGGCTGCTGCTGATCATGTTTCACTTTCCTTTTAGATAAATCTTTGCTTGTCTGGGTTGTCAAAGTGCTATTCTTCCTGAGCACTAATTTCAGACAGAAAATGTTGACCAACAAATCACATGTGTTATCTTTCATGCTTTTGCATTCACCTGTTTCTTACCCCTTTGCACTTCCATCCAGTCCTAAATGCATCCTTTCCTCATACTCTCCTTGCTGTCAAATGTATCTTATACTTCAACTAAAGGAGAAAATCCCTTAAGCCATCATGCCACATGTTCAACACAATCAAAAGGAGTTTGGCTTGTGTTAATCTACGTGTGCTATACTGCATGCACCTGTGTGTGTGTGTGTGTGTGAAACCATACATTACTTATCTCTGAGCTGTAGTACAGAGAAATAAACAGCCATATGGCAAGTGAACTTCATTTTTTATTACTTGGTTTTATTTGTTTCAAAACAGCGCAGTGCCACAAATCCAGAATATTAACAATGCTCCATCTGGAAAGGGGAAGGTTTTGCTGCTTTGCCATCCCAGCATGTTAGCTTTCTTGAAAAACTTCAGTTGTTCACCCCACCTCCCTGCCTCGCACCTCAGGGATTTGCCGTAACCAGGGAGGTCAGTGAGAACAGAACATCTTTCTTTTGTCTTTGCTGGGTTCATTAAAAACCCAGATGCACAAAGCAATATGTCAGATATGTAATAAAGGGAATCAAGTTAGATATATAGCTTCACGATTTCTTTACTCTGTGATTTCTCTTCCTTTTAAAAGGGAATGGAGTCATTTCTTGTTCTGCCAGGCTTTGGCTGAAAGAGCCATTGGAGCATGTCAGAGGCCAGTTCTATGCCTCTGTTATTCCAATGGAAAATGGAGGCAATTCATACTACCATAAATAAAAAGCGATTATTACAGTGTGCAACTATCATTTGTCATTATTGCTACATTGAAATGCACAGCTGTGTAACTAGACCTCTAAGGAGCATGTATGTATAATTTAACAAGTTCTGGGCTACCATTCACTTTACTGCTCTTTCTTTCCATGTCAGAATAACTTTTGGCCAACTAAATCACTTAAATAGACAGTTCTTGGCCTATGTTTGTAATCACTATTACCTCTCAGGGCCACAAAGTCGCAGTGTTCATAACTTCACTGTGAAGTTCTGATGCAGTCCATTTTGCAGTTTACAGTCTCCCTTCCCTTGTACATAGTCACCTTAGTATGTATTAATGTTTTACCACTTGTGATAACTAGATACAGGCAAACTCCTAACCAGTAAAAAACTTAATTGCTTAATTTTCCATATGGGAAGTTCAAAGTAACAATTTTTAGGGCCTATTGGGACAGTCAGTGGAAGTCGTGAAATTTTGTATTCAAATTGCACGTCAAGAGAAAAGTAGCAGTGTAATTCCCTTTTAAAAATCACCAAGAGTTTTGTCCAAGAGGTATAAAAAACCAAAGAGGAAGCTTGTTTGAAGAATCAGATTAATATGTGCAAGCAAATTGCTGTGCTTGTCAGTTATCATTTGTAAGTGGAGCAGCAGCAACAGGCTGCGTGGCTCATGGCTGTGCGACTGGTTTCTTGTGGAACTAAAGGATCTGAAAGGTCCCTTCCAACCCAAACCATTCAGTGATTTTAGGATTCTATGATTCTATGATCTTCATGCTCAGTGTGTAAAAGGGCCTGGGACAGGTTAGGATCCAGGAAACAAGCAGCAAAGTAGTACAGAACACAGATGCAAACACTTTCATATGAAAATGCCTTGTCCTTATGCATGTATGGAACTGAACACATTACCTAAGTTCAGATCCTGTTTCTTAACTTGAAGATCATTTTATCAGCCCTTACCTTTCCTCTTTCTCCTAAACAGAATTAGACATTACTCTCAGAATTCAGGATGAAAAAATTTACAATTATGTGTATTTACATGTGATCATATTTTCAGTGTCTTCAGCCCCTTTCATCCTTCCTCAAGCAATCAGAGGTGTGAGTGAATATATTAAAAACTTCAACAATCATGAACAATGCAGTTCTAATTATAGGAAAGTGCCATACTGCAGTCAATCTCTCAGCAGTTCTAATTATAAAACATCATCAGATTAAATTAATAAATAATGAAAGTTAATTTAGAAGAAGTTCTGCAAAAAAAAGTAAATGACATTTTTACATACAAGTAGAATTTGTAGTTAAACCGAAAAACGTCATACAATAACTTCATCGTTGCCTGCACAAGCCTGCGAATTCTTGACTTTGATCTTTTTCCTCAGATGTACTGGCAGATCATGTAGGCTGTCAAATGGACATGCTAATTACCCATTTACAAAATTTTGCATGCTTTAGTAACAGATACAAACGCAAATCAAACTTTACCACCATCTATTCTAGACATGGAGGGCTTTGTCCTCTACCTCTCTGCTCGTTCTTCCTGTTCAACTGTTGACCATTTCACCTTTCTGTATTTTAAGACCTATGTACCTTAATCATAGAAAAGAGTTTTAAAGTCCTTTGAATGATGAAATCCCATTATAGTACACAAATTATTACGCATTTTGTTTACCTCTCATCAAAATTTAGATGGTTTTCTTTATTTTCTGTCTTTGTAATGCCATTATGAAAGACAAAGCACCTAATAGACAAGGTTTCTCTCTAATGCCTGGTTAATTTGGTAATTTAATTTGCTTTTCATGGAGTGTCTCCCCTACGAGATAAGGTTCCTGAAACCAGCTGCTAGAAGGGAAAGGTAAGATGTTCAAAAGTGATTAATGATCCATGTAGTCTGGAATTTTAGCTGTCAAATTTTATTTCCAGTATTTTCTGGAAGTCAGGCTCCTTTATTTATTTGGTGGCACTCAAAGTCAGTATTCACTTCTCAAAATTCTGGTCAAATGGACAAAACATATTCCTATTTATAAACCAGTGCCAAAGAGGAGCTTTGCCTTTGATTTTCATAGAGAGCAGCATCAAAAAAACATTTCACTTCTAACGGGCACAAGACTTCAAGCTGCCAAAATTTCTTAGCTTCAATTTACTGCAGCTTTTTCTGGGATCCATACTCAGTTGTCAGCAGCATACGATACGAGCTTGGTGTTGATCACAGCCTCAGAAGAAGTGTTTAATGGTTTAATATCAAAGCATTAAATGAAAGGAATTTGTTCTGTATTTTTCTCCTTAAAAGTGGGGAAAGGAGTAATGATGAAACAATTGGGGAAAAAAGTCAAAGCATGGCCTTGCTGCTACTGCTTAACAATGGGCAGCCTTGAAAAATATGTGTCTGTTGAGTAACTTTTTCTGAATACGGTGCTGTTTGTGACTGTGCTAATGACAGTGAAATGGAATAACCGTGAGGAAATAAGCACATTTATCTTCATCTCAGTTTTAGCTACTCTTGTGTATTCTTAAAGCTCAGCTTCTGAAATCATGACAGATAGACTCTGTGCAACTGTTTACTGCTGTTGTCACCTCCATCACCACAGTGAGATCAAAGGGGTCTTTCATTTTCGTATAAAAACTTACGGTTCCAACGTATTTTACAGAGATAACAAAAGAGATTCCACCACAGGCTTCACTTGGCTCTTCCAGTGCTTCTCTCTTAAAATCATAACTAGCATTTCCTGGGGAGATTTTTTATTTCTTTTTTTCTGGCAAGCACCTTTTCTATTCCCACAGCTACCCAGTTGCGCAACTGCCATGACACACCCTCCACTTCCGTTCTTACCGCAGGATCCAACTCCTTACAGAATAAGGTTTTGAATTATTTTGGAAAGCTCACAGGAAAATCTTATGTCTTGTCATGATTGCGTAAAGCACCCCAAATAAGTGATTTAGCAAGAGCTGAAGGTGAAAACTGAAGAACTTGGTTTTTTTATGACATTATAACCATGTTTTCCTGAACAACTCCATGATCTCCATGGGACTTAATTTATAGTTTCTGAATGCTTTAAACTGGCTATAGTATAAACTGTCATCAATAAGAAAATAATTCATCATATACACTGGTAATTTAAAGGTGAAGGATGCCTGACTGACTCATTGTAAATTACCAAACATTTTGCTGGGTCTTAATTCATTCAGAAGCCACAGGGGTGACAAAGTAGATTATGACAAAACATTTTTTATTCTTGAAAAATCATGTATTACTATTATCATATAATTTCACACACAGATTTTGAAGGTTTCAGTCTAGTTGTTAGTATTATAACTCTTCTGTAGGAGAAGAAATGAAAGCAGAGAGATGTAAAATAATATCAGTACATAAATTCCGGAATTGGGAAAATATCCCATGTACTTGAATTTCAGTATGGTGTTTTATTTACTATATACCACTGTGTCCCATGTAGGCTACCTTACTTGAAATTAACACCATTTAAATTCACATAAAGTTTACTCCAAAAATTGACTTTTGTGTGCTTCTGGAGTTCCACTATCAGAGAAATCATATAAAATACATCAGATGAGATTATCCTATACTTTTAAATTAAAAGCTTTTCCTAATTTAACTACATATATAAACTGTATGTTTTTACTTACCTTTCTTCCAAGACGCTTGCTTGTAAAAGTAAATCAAAGCTGGTAGACTTCCCAGAAAATAAGAAGCGCTGCATTAGTGCAACAGTAAGGTATAATTAATTCCTTCTAAGATCACATTAATCAGTTCTATTTGAAAGACAAATTTGATCTTCATAGGTTTCTAATTTGCAGAATAAGGTTGTTAGGTCCGAACTACTACCATCAGCCTTCTGAAGCGAAAAATGGTCCAAACACAGTGTGATGCAGAGAGAGTTTGGTCTTAGGTTACCAGCAGACAACAGTTTTAGAGTACAATTATCATTCATGAAATTAAGTGTTTAAGAGGAAAAATAGGTTAATTTGCTAGACAACTGAAAAATAAATAGTAAAAGCAAAAGTAAGATTTTGTACTTAGGGGTTTTTCTCCCATTCTGTATTAATTTTATACTTATCCCACCCACATTGAAGGCGAATTAATATGAATATCTATTTCAATATAAGTTTTACAAAATTACTGTAATACACATTTTCAAGTGTAGGTACTTTTTTCTTTTGGTGTAATAATCATTGAAGAGTAAAGCAGTGACAGCAAATGCTAACATAAGTGTTAATTTATTTTGTGTGTGTGTGTGTGTGTGTGTGTGAGTGTGTGTGTGTGTACACGTGTGTGAAATGTAGTTTGTAATATAAATCTGACAGGGGGAGCTATTACACTTCAGTAACGTTTGTGAGCCTAACTTGCCGAGAATTCAAGCCAGACAGTTTCCTATTCCTTAGAAAAACTAAGATAGATGGTAAAATAGAGGCAGAAAACACCCAAATATACTTTTCTTACCTCATATATCTTCCCTTCATGTTCTAACAGGAAGCCTGGTCTCTCTGAATGGGAAGTCTCATTTAATTTCTAGTCTTGTGGTTCAACAAATTAGAAAAGTATTTTCCCAGCGTTGGTTATATTCACAACTGGCCTCAGAGCAGCAGGTAAAAACCTACTCTGTACGTTGCCTGGCTTATTTAATTTGGATTAAGTAGCTATCAAAATCATAAAGATAGATTTATGTATGTGCCAGGATGAAGCTTATAGAGAAAACAGAAATGGGATTTACTTAAAGGTATTGGTAAATAATCTGTTTCTTCCAAACATTGGGAAAATGGGAATTTGAACTTTGACAGTTAAGAATGTTCTGATAATAGTCCCTCGAACATGAAATATTTTGGGGATGCTTTGCTTAGTGGATCACATTTAATATGCATGTTACCAATTCATGCAGGAATCAACTCTGAACTGCTTACAAAGATGGAAACCCAATCCAATTCTACTGGGGTCACACGTGTTTTGTGAAAGTGAGACAAAGTCACAGATCTTAAGATTAAACAAATATTTGGAATTTGACTCCTGAACTGTTTTTTTCTCATTTTTTTAGCCTTTTGTTTTAAAGGGAGATTGAAACAACAGCAGGAACAAGAAGTGTTTCACGGGTAATGGAAAGCCTCATTTATATACAATGAATAGGAGAATTCTCACTCCTTTAGAAGCACAATAAACAAAACTGTTCAGATTCAAATGGACCCTTCCAGGAAAGCATCATGCAAAATAGAAAATATATGAAGTCCTTTGTTCTTCCTACCGTCAGTTATCTGCAGTCTTTGATTTCTTCAAGGGTCTCTTTTACTAACCAACCTTTGCAAAATTGACAATAATGGCAAATTTTGCATATGTGACTGCTCACAAAAAATATTTTAAGTTTCTTCTTTTCTTGTCTTTAATTTATATTGCTTATGTGTCTTAGTACAGCATCCATTTGGAGTGCCTATCAAATTATAGCCAAAATCTTCTTACTCTTCCCTTCAATTACTTAGATTTAGAAAAGTGACTGTGTTTATCTCCATTAAAGGTGTAAGTAGGTTGAAACTGCAAAACCAAACATTGAACCATATCCTGCGCATTCTTTGTACAACACTCTTGGAGCAGGACATGGACAGAACAGCACGAGAAAGCTTTTTCATATGCAGTACCATGTGTGATTTCACAGTCTCTTACACTACAGAAATATCCTGCATTCCACATAAATCTCACCTGGCAAGGAAATCATTATGTTGGAGCAGATATTGAAGAAAACACAGGTTTGAGCCTTTTTCTACGCTTCTCTTTTTGTCTTAACAGGTAAACATGGATTTGTTTCTGACAATGCTTTAGGCCACCAAGATGCAAGAGAGCAGCACTCCAAAAGTCTTAACAGTGCTCAAGCTCAAGCTCTTACACTTCAGCAAGAGTTAGTAATGTAGGCTAAGCAGCACTCTGTATGCCTTCTGCTTCAGAGCTCGTTTGTGTTTGGCTCATTTAGAGAATAGGAAGAACTGGTCTGTAGCCTGCCATGCGCAGACAGCATTCAGAAGCTTTTCCTCAAACTTGAGAAAGTTACTCTTACTGTAGAAGAAAGCAGAGATCATCACCTAATCCCTTGACCACAGGTGCTGGGACTTTAAGAAGAATAACAAATATCACAACAGTCCCAAGGAAAACAGTGAGAGCCGGCATTGCTGCTGTTGGCAATTTGAATTTGTGAACAAAGTTCAGGCAAACTATTGGTTTCAGTCTCATTTTACATTCAGGGCAATGTTGATTTTTGAGTACTTCTGTGGTGTGACCTGAATAGTTTTTACTACACAAGTCAGGACGACTATAATTTTGGCATAGGCTGTAGCCCTTGTGTTTCTGCACCCAGCTTAGTTTGCTGAAGACTCAGGAAAGAGACCAGCATTTCCTAGTCCTCACAATTTTAATTTGTACATAACAAGCACTCAGGCCTCTTGTAGACAAAAGGGACAGCTACACAAAACTGAAAATCTGACTTCTTTTGCATTCAGATAAGACACACAGATTTTACACTCTGTGTGGTCTAATTGCTGCTTTGTTTTCCAACAACTTTGCTTAAAGTTAAAGTTGGGTCTGTAACAGGACATTAGACGAGGGATCAGGAGAATTTGGTGTTATTGCCACTTCCATTATTGGCCCAAGAAATAAATCTATAGAAGTAATTTCATTCCTTGAAACCATCTTTCTAGTCCAATTCTACTAATTTAAAATGTAAATTGGAAATTATTGCTGACTCTGAGACAGGGATGTGCTCATAGATCTAAACCTAACAAACATAGTAAATTAAGATATGGGTGTGCAAGTGAAGCATTCTTACTAAATTAACGTCTTACTAAATATCTAATCACAAATCTCCATTTTATTTTGTGAATTCTCAGCTTTATTCACACACACACACACACACATATGTATACATTTTACCATCAGCCTATTAATTACTTTGTTTCTTGCAAACAGGAAAAACAATGTCCTGGTGCTGTTGCTTGGGTGCAAACTTCCTGTATGCTCATGATTCTTTGAATAAAATGCCATCTTAAAAAATTTAATCAGTACTAATTTACAGTGAAAATATAAGGAGTTTAAATATACATGCTTCTCCTATACAGAGTTCCTGTTGTGCATGTTACCACAAAATGCAAAATGGCACTAACTGGGAAATTATGTAAAACAAAGAGCAAGACTGTCAATGAAGTGCTCACCAGTTTCCAGCATTTAATACAAAGAAATAATAGTTTCTTAAAAAACATTTTTTTAAATACTCATATTTCTTATCTACCTTTCCTAGAGAGAAGAAATCCTCTCCTTCCTCCAACCCCTTTCCAGGCTAACCCTTTGGGAGAGGTGGGCAGCTGTAGCCTATGTGAATCCTTAGCAGCTGGAGGGCTAGTTGTTCTGCTCCCTTCACTCTGGTGAGTACTCTAACTTTTTTACATTTCACCTTTTTTTTGTATCTCATAGGGAACGCTTTCTCTCAAAAGGGAGAAGATAAGTAGTTGAATTCTCATGAACAGAAGTGACTTAGAAGTGTAAGGCCTCCTAAAAGCTATTTTTTGGGAGAAGGAAACCTTTCCTTTTGTGCTTTGGAGTTGTGATGTTCATGTGGGATAAAAGGGGGGAAATATGGATGAGATTGTGAGGGATGGCTGCTAAGACTGAGAGTTAGTTGAAACTAAGTAAGGAAATAATGAGGAAAAAGTGGTATGAGTTTAGTACAGGGCAGTGGTTTGTTGTGGGGGAGAGTGGTGGTGTCACATTGAATTAACTTAAACCTATTTTATAAGTAAATAAAATGAGTGTTGCTATGAATATAGTTCCTTTTTAGGGCAGGAGTGTCTTTAGTACCTTCAACATCTAAAGCCCGAAGATTTGGGATTTAGTAAGACTGTAAAAGAAGCAACTATAACATTCAAAATAGGAAGTGATTAGGATGGAACCAGGATTGCAGAAGAGGAAAGCTCAAGGGTAAGACAGATTCAGAAAGCTTTCTGGAGGTACCAATAAACTTTTTCATGCAGAAGCTCTAGCATTGTGGGTTTTGGGTTGCTTGTTTCTTTTAATTTGTTGGCAGCTTCCTTGTTAATTTACTTTCTCACTTGAGGCCTGTCGGCTAGTAATATGTAAACCAAAGTTTCTTGGGAAGGAGTGTCAGCAACTCAATACATATAGATAATTCTCATCCTCATCTGTTACGTGCTGTTGTAGTATGCTGTGTAACATATGCTGCAGTCCCATATGAGACAATTGTATTTCAGTGATGGTTGCAGTGATGATAATCCGCATATTAGGGAGATCTGTGTATTGTGTTTCAGAGTTACGTGACAGAATAAATTTTCTTGCATCTTTACCACTTTGTCAAAATTATTTCTAGTCCAGCCTCTGAGCAACCATGAGAAACCCTAAATACCAACTTTTTTTTTTTTTTTTAAAGTGAGGCCCCAATCTAAAATAGATTCTCCTTAATAGGGGACCTTCCTACCTTGCAGGAAGGTTAACGATTAGTCTGGGACAAGCAGGGTGTTTGAGAATCAATAGTAACCAATTTACTACTATTAGAAATAAGGAACTTGTCATTGCAGGAAAAGAGATGCTCAGTGGCGCATTTGAGCATTGCCACCTTACGCACGGTGGCCCCAACGTGTGGAATGTAAAAGCAAGGCAGTTTTGATTGATGATGACTGGGTCGAGTTCATCTGATGGCTCTCAAACCTTACAATCTGACTATTATCTCCTGATTAATGTCAGGCATCAAATTCACAGTTGCAAACTACAACCGTCTGTACCAGGCTTTATCTGTGGCTGCGGAGATGCAGAGAGCACTATCGGTCCCATTTAGATGGTATCAGCCTGCAGTGAGAATTATACTGAGGAGATCAACTACCATGCAATCGTTTTAACAGCTCTTGTGGATATTCTGGGTGGGATGTCTGAAAGTTATGCGCCCAAGTTTGAGCAAGTCACCAAAGGCTCCCTTAATAGTCACGGAAATACAATAGGTATCTCCAGAGTGTGATTTTTCTGACCTATTTTAGACACCCCCATCTCGGGATAAGATAAATTGCTCTCTGGAGATGCCTGCTTCTCTCTACTGATAGTAAAGGGAGCTGAAGGTACCTGCCTCCGACCTTGGGCAGATGGTGCCTAAATTAGAGCAGATGAATCACACCTTTGCTATCATTCAGGAAGAGTAAAACAGGATTAGCCTCTTCATTTGGGTGGCAGGGGGGAAAGAAAGAAAATAAGAATAGGGAATTAATGTACCTCCGTATACAATGAAAGTGTTCCAATGCTGTCAAATAAAAAGGTGAGTGGTTTATTTCACTTAGAGTGTGGTTAAGTTTTCCAGATCAGCACTAGCTTAATCAGAAGATGAAAAATAAGGAGCAGCTGAGTGTGTAATTAAAGGCAGAAAAGGTAACAAAAGGTAGAATCTTGCCCAAAGACTTCATTTTCCTTCCAAGGTAACTGTCAGTCATGTGAGAAGAAAGCCCCTTAAGGTCTCTACTAACCCAAGTTGATGATGATGATTATTTATATTTACCTGGTAATTTTTGTACATAACTTTCAAACCTCTTCAGACATGGAGGTGAGTGTTATTACCCTCAACGTACAGAGGGAAAGGCTGAGGCATAGAGTAGCTGTAACATGTCAGAGATGATATCACTAATAAGTACTGAAGTTGGAAAGGAGCTCAAATATTTTCTTCCCCATCATCTAACCTACCTATTAGCTATTGCTGCTTTTTTGTCTTTCTTGTCTCTCTATTGTCAAATGCATAATATGGACTTGTTCTTGCAGATGTTTAAGGAGTATTTTGGAATGAATCCCAAACTCACATAGCTTTCTTTTGGTTTTGTGGTGGGTTTTTCATTGTTTTTTTCAATGATGTGAAGGGAATTCAGAATCTACTGCCAGTAGGAGGTGCTAGCTGGAGAGAATCTGAGTGTATAATTGACTACTAAGAAAGCAGTATGGAACTGCTCTGGCGTGTACCTACCTTGTGTAGAGGGAGGAAAAGTTTTGGAAAAAATATATTTGGAAGCTTCCATTTGCTGATTTCTTTTTAAAGAGTAATTCTAGCCATATTTTATCATGTTGTGTTCCAAGATGTGTGTTGCTATTCTTTCCTGTTTGTACTGAAAACTGTTCTGTTAACTGAAGACTTATGCCTATTCTTATAGAATTAGACTAGAAGATGTTTTTTAAGAGCAAAAATAAGTCGCCCACAAAAAGTATCACCCCCTCACTGCAATCAGCTCTTGGAATAACTCTGCAGACAGCTCCCCTGATTCCCCATGTCCCATAAGCTTGCTGGGGACACAACAAATCAAAATGATGCTTAAAAAAAATATATATTCACTTCTATCACTCATGACACAATGCTTACTGTGAGAAATGTGTCTGCATAGGGAAGTTTTACTGTCCCTAGAGCAGAGATCCTGCACTCTCAACTCTGTTAGCATTTATGTGGGATCACTAGTCACAGGCATGTTTTCTCTCTGTTTACTCTTGTTTCACTAAAAGACAATGAGCTTTTGGTCATGAAGGCAATAACAAACAAAAGAAAATTGAAGTCAGGGTAGACTGTGGAAGCAGAACACTTCAATATGTATGATTCCTAAAACTAATGAGAGAGACCACATCAAGAGAAGGTGTGTGAGAGCCTGACTTCTGTTGTTCAGCTAGTTTTAGTTCATTCATATTTTGTTGAAGCTAAACTTAAAGGTACACCTATAGATCAAGACTAAATTCTGAAGCAGTTACATTAGAAATATCACATCTTAGTTGAAACACAAATGCAATTAGAAGGACAAGAATTTTAAAAAATAAAACTCAGGACCTGAAAGCACTGTTATCTCACATGAAATAATCTATTTTCAAACTCTAAGACATTTGATAAAACTTTAAGAAGTTTTGGAGGGGACTCTGAATGAAATGATGCTTACCTAATAATTGTTTTGGGGGAGGAGGGTATTTGGTGAGGATGGTAATTATTGCTCCAGAAATAAAAAAAGAATGAAATGGCATTTTGAAATTAGAATTTTAAATGGATTCTATGAAACCTGACAGGCTGAGGTCCTGAACAGCGACCTGAGATGATGTGTGGGCAGCAATGCTACAATAAAGTCTATAAAATGACTCTTGAAGAGCACCAGTGACTTCAGTTGCATGTACAACAGGATTAGAGGTCTGTCAATGAGCAATTACACTGCAAGATGTGCAAGGGCACCAGGACTTTCAGGTCATCACAAGACAAACTTTCATACTCAGTGGTAAAACATGGATGGTCTGAGGTCTTGATGAGTTATTTTTGAGGAATAGATGTCAAAACAAATAGCGTTTTCTTTCAGCTAGAAATAATTCCTTTATTTTTACAGCTCTAAAAGTCCCTGTTGAGTTGCTTTCCAAGCCAATGAAATGATTATCCCCAAATACATTGGTAGAAACAGAATTTTATGTTCTGATTCCACAAGATCCTGAGTGCCTTTCCACTCCTGTTGAAATCATTAAGTATGCTTAACATTTTTCAGGATTAAGCCTTTTATTTTATTATTTTCTATTTTATTTTCAGCTAGCATTATCTTCATAGAGAGAATTCTTAAAAACATCATAGTTTCCCTTGTGATAGTGAGTAAAACTTTTTTTTAAAGAGTTTGATTTTCATTCTAAATTAAACATCAAAATGAGGAAAAAAGGATCATGTTTTTATTTTTTTAAATAGACAGATGAAAGATTTTGTTATTAATAATTGACATGAAAGCCTTTCGTCTTGAACACTGGTGTATGTAAACCTCAATAAAATCCTAAAAGTGCTTTTGTAGAACAAGAACAGTCACAAAAATCTGAATAAAGCCACCTTTTCAAAGAACACGATGAGAAAAGGGAAAACTCTTAGATGTGCAGAGCAACACATTTTACATTCATGCCCTAGTTATTAGGAGGCTTTGAAGTATTCACTGTTATTGAATACAGTGTATACTGTAATTCATTTGCTGCCTTCATGTGGAGTTAAAAAGTTCTAGCCAAAGTGTTTTGGCTATTTTTGTGAGCGCGAGAATTTGGATGCGAGGATAAAAATGGTGTTCCTGTCTAAATATCATGTAGTCCTTAAAGTTTGAGTATAGAAATTATCATAGCAAAGCTTACATGAAACTAAGATAATAAACACTTGGAAGAGAGTGGGTCAGGAGATGGATTTTTTTTTTTTTGGTCTTCGGTTTATGTTCTTAGCTCTTTATTGAGGTGGATAGGAAAATAACAGCAGTATGAAGTTACATCTAGATGATGTCATAATTTGAAGATCTTATCTGTCTACTGAATAAAACTAAATCATGTTGTAATCTGTGTTTCAGGGCAGTTGCATTAATTGGTTACCTCTGCTGAGGGCAATTTCAGGGGTGGATTCCAGACTATACCCAGACCATAAATCAAAACTGCCTTCATCTCAGTAAGATACTAAACTGGTGATATCTGTTAGTAAATTGCTTGTTCTTGATTAGTTGTTCCCATCTCCTTGGGAAGTAGGGATGCTTCATTATCACAGTTGACAAAGCAACAGAAAGAAACTCATTATTGCCCCAACCCTGCTATTTTTTCCACTTTCAGGGGACCCTGTACAACTACCCACTGGAACTTGCTAAACATTGAGTCCATTCATCCATTAGATGAAAATTGGAGTTAGGGTCTCCCCTTATCTGATGCCTTGCTTCTTCAAATCCCTACGCTAACGTACCCTAGACATGACCTGCCTCAAGAGATGATAACAGTGTTTACTGCTCACTCTTTATTAATCTCTTCATTCCTGCAGAAACCCTCTCCCTGCCACACATTACAGTGCCTGCCAATACACTGTCGATGTGTGCATGTGTTTGTGTGGACCTGCTTTCTCCTGTCCTGAGATTACCACACATATTTTTTCCAAGGCACTGAAAAAACTGTCACGAGAGGAAAAACTCCTGTTGGTTTTTGCTTGATTGCAACTGGTATCCCCAGGTAGGAACATGTGATGCCTATAACACGCCCTTTGGATCTACCAGTTGGTATGGTGTCTGTTTTACTGAGTTTCTTTCCTCCAGATTGCTTATGATTAATCAGGTATCAGTCTCTCTGTACTGCACTGTAAGTAGAGGAGTGGGTGTCAGAAGGATGGGGTCAGTCTTTTTTCAGTGATTCCCAGTGACAGGACAAGAGCCAATGGGCACAAACTTGAATATAGGAAATTCCACGTAAACATGAGGAGGAACTTCTTTACTGTGAGGGTGGCAGAGCACCAGAACAGGTTGCCAGGAGGGACTGTGGAGTATTCATCGCTGGAGACATTTAACACCCACCTGAACACTGTCCTGTGCAACCTGCTCTAGGTGATCCTGCTCTGGTGGGGGGATTGGACTAGATGGTCTCCAGAGTTCCCTTCCACCCCCTATCATTCTGTGATTTTGTGAACATAATAGAGCAACCATTTGACTTTGGGGAAACTGGAAGTAGCAGTAGGTTAACATATAATGGAAATATTATTCCTAAACATTGGATGGCTGTGCAGTAACTTGTGTTGTTTCCAACCTTCTTAAACACAGATTACAATTTCCTGTCTTACCTCCAGCAGAGAGAGCATAGAAGTCCCTTTCTACAAAGCAGAATTTGTGTCTCAAGTAGCATAGAAGAAAACCAGCATATTCTTTTTGTTGTCTCTTTACCTTGAACAGCAAGTCAGAAGGATTGGCTCACAATTAATTTCAGCACAAATTGCCACTGCCACATTCAAGCCCCTAGACTGTAGAAATGGTAATTCATTGTTCTTTCACTCTGGGCAAAAATTGCCCTAACTTACTCAAAACAGTGAAGAGACAACTAAGTTTTATGGTACAGCAACAAGTTATTTATTTTTTTAATTGTTTTTTTCTGGATTCTTTTAGACATAATAAAATAGCTTCTTAGTAATTTCCTAGCTATTTCCCTAGTTATCCATGGTCATTTCTCAGGCAATGCTTCTGATTTGTTGCAAGCCTGGAGGGGAAGAAAGGGACCCTTCAGCTTTGATAATTATTTTCTGGGAAAGGGGAATACTTCCCCTCCTCCCCCCCTTTCACTGTGGCCTTAAACATATTAAGCAAAATGAAGCATGTATTTTTAAAGCTGTTTGAATGATTGTGGTAGGTAACTGAAACAACCATAATTCTTTTTAAGAGCACTGTGATTTCTAGACTGTTTGTTAGACTGCAAGCATAGAGAGTAACTGAACACACCCATAATACTCTTATAGAGGTCTTTTATCAGAAAAACAAAGGGCAGATGTCTCGAGCATACACAGATCTACTTCTGGAAGCTTGAGGATGTTTTCTACCTAGGCCTTTAGTTCTCAGGTGAAGGTTTCCTTCAGCTGCTATTAAAACAGAAATAACATCTCATTTTATCCCAAAGCAAATGTTCTGTCCAACAATAGAACAGGACACATGAAGTAGACCCAGCTACTGCCCAGCCACTCATATCTCTTCTATCATAAAGCATAACAAGTTCTATCCATCAGAATTCCACTGCCAGGAGTGGAGTTCTTTTGACTGGGTCAAAAAATGTGGAGCTTAAAAAGACAGCAACCATTTCTTTGTTCATCTGGTTTTATAGGCTAACAGTTTTAAAGGTCCTCTTGGCATCTACTACAGCTGGAAGTGTGCTACTTGGAAGGGGGAGGAAGATCTGAGACTTGTATGTGGTTGCAAAATTTGTGTATTTATGAGTTGGAGAAGGTGGGGTAAGAAGTAGGAAGATTTCAGCAGAAGTAAGAGTCAATGCTTACCTGTGATTATGGCCAAAGACAGTTCTAACATATGGGAGAGCTTGCCAACAGAAGAAAAGTTAGGTGGATGATGCTCTGTCTGGGAGAGGTAATCAACTCTGAGTAGGTGGCTATTTTGTATGGTTTTTTTCTTTTGTAGTCTACATGTGCCTTCCTGATGGTAAATATTTTTAGTTCCTATTTTTGTCCTTATTTCAAAAGAGATTTAAAGATCTCAGAGGAAGCATGTTCATTTTCCATTATGCCAGTGTAAAGCCTCTAATGAAGTTTGAGAGCAGAATTTGGCCCATAAAACATAGTTCTATATCTATGATACGTATTGCACAACCCCCTAAGGAACTTCAATAAATACACTTATTGAACTACTGTAACACTAAAATATGCTGCTGGGCCCTTTGGTTTCTTCTGTACTAGGAAGTTTCTGAGAATTGTTGTTTACATCAGCACTTGTACAAATGGGAAATCAAATCATTAATTTATAAAATGGCATCTGGAAGTCTTAATTTCTGATTGATCTAGCTCCCTCTGGATTTTCCATGTCATCCAGCACCATAGCTTTTGAGCATAATGTAACTTAAGTAGGTTAACATCCCACAATTCAGGGCATATTTCAGAGAGGTTTCAGACCCAGCTGAATTCTTAACCAGGACTGAAGAATCAAAATTATACTTTCTTAAATATCTTTCAGGCATACTGGGAGGATGGGAGGACACAACCAAAAATCCAACCAAAAAAACCCCTGAAATCTCCCAGGTAATTTTAAATGGTTCCTAATACTAGCTGTGGATGGATTCCCTTTTGCAGACTGATTCCAGGGACTTCTGATAAACAGAAGCTTTCTCCTACTGCTGCTAATGGAGCAGGACCACTAGATTGGAGGCAAGGGAGGGAGGTTGGGGAAGTTGCATGTGCTGACCATTGTTAATTTTACACCACACTTAACTGCCTTCCATTTCTCATGTACTCATGCCCTTTCTCTACTCTCCAGCTCTCTGATGGGGTAAGGCCATAGCAGTGTTTTTTCAGCTTGTGGCTGAAAAACATCAAAACAGAGTGTTTGCTCTTCTCAACAGTGGGTAAAACAGGTATAAGGGTATCATGAGGTAGCCAGCAGTGGAGTGATGGGCAGCCAGCACTTGTACCATGCTCCTGAGCAGCTGTGGCTGCTTTCCCTTGTGTGCAAAGTAGAGCTGCCGTGCTCCACACCTGGGTGATCAACAGGAAGAGCTGAGCATCCTGCAAAGCTGGCATCTCCCCCAGGAGACTGCCAGCACTGTGCCAGAACTATGGCTGTGCCTGTTTTGTCTTGAAAGTGGGACAAATACTGGTGGTCCTTGTCAGACTGGGGCTGCTGGGTACATCCTTCCGGGAAATGAGCAGAGCAGATGCACTTGTTTATTCAGTCCTGGAAGTGGTGGCTGGGAGCTGCAAAAGGACAGAGGCATGGAAACAGATGATATAGCAGCCCAAACTTAGGAATTAAATGTAGGCAAGTGCAGGTATGGGCTTTTTCTCTGGTGGTCTGCCCCTGACTTTCCCTTTCCTCACAGACATGCTTGCTGTGTTACATTTATGTTTCAAAATCATCTTCTGATGAAGCAGTAACCTCTTTCCCCCTCTGGCATTTCCAAATGAGAGAGGTTTTTTTCTTAATCTTAGATGTACGACCTACAACTGTGTACATTACATATCTTTTCTGTGACTAAAATCCTCAAGGATACCAGTGTTATGTCTGCATTAGCAAGTAGCACCATGCAACAGGAGCAGATTTGCTGGGTGAAGCAGCTTGTGCTGAGTGCTCCCTTGCCCTAAGCCTTTGGGATATAAAGATGGAGGAGAATTTGCACTTGCCCTAGCACAGTGACTCTCTGAAGAAGGAGTCCAGTTGTTAACTGGCTTTTTCTTCACAGGCCCATTAACAACTGGACTCCCTCTTCACAGAGTCACTGTGCTAGGGCAAGTGCCTGCTCCAAATGTAAATGCCCATGTGGATGCATACCCACCTTCTGTTCAGTATTTTGGTCCTCCTGCATGTTAATAATATTTCCTGAATTGCATGGGTGTCAAGAAATTTCAACAGACCCCTTTTGTGTGTCAGCTTATTGAATGAAAATGAAACTTGTTGCAGGGCAGCCGCTGAGAAAGTCTTTTCAGCCATCCCTCTGCCTTGGCAGTTACCCCTGCCCAGCTCTATTAACTCTTGTATTTCAGCTGGTTCCTGTATAATACAAGCTATATAACTACTAACTACGCAATTCTAATTCCTACCCTCTCCCTTTCAACTATAAATGCCATGTGTAACACAAAATTCACTGCTCTTCTCAATGCCAAATACATCAGCTCTGTTGTGTTGTCCTTGTCTAGAAAAATGTATCAAAGAAAGATGTCAAGTTTGTCAACTCCTACCTTTAGCAAACCTGTGTTGCATTTTATCTTACTCTCTACTTCTGTCACTATTTTCTTATGTGTTTTCTTATCAAAATTCTTTACTTCAGAATTTTTTTCTGAAGCTTCTTTGTACTACTAAGGTCAGATGATTTTCCAAGTTGCTCACTGCTTCCCCGGTCTTTAAACACAGGTATGGTACTAGAGTTCCTAATAGCATACCATGCTGCCTGAACTTAGATTTTATTTTTTTTAATCCTCATGAAATAACCTCTTGTTTCATGTCCTTATTTTTCTTATAATACTTTGGCAGACATTAGCTGGTGCTTTGACATGAATGCTGCAAGCTCCTTTGTTTTTCTCCTACTTCAGATCTACACAAGCTTGCCACTTTTGCATTAGCCATCCTGCCTTTGACAGCAGGTTTGGCAACATCACTTTTATTCAAAGCTGAATTTTAGCTTATGTGAAAATATCCAAATTATTTTCAGCTTCTGCTGCTCCTTCCTTGCAGAGCACTCTATTTTTTCCTTCACCCATACAAAATCAGAAGAACCATTTGCTACTTCTTTTCATTGCTTTCCATAGTTTCAATTTGGCTCTGGTCATTCTCACTTAATCCCTGTCATCAGCTGTAAACACAGCTGTCTTTCCTACAAATACCTTCTTCCACTCCTTGGAAGTGTTCCATTTCTTTCTAGTACTCTTTAAAATGATGTTGCTCATCCTGTTGTACCTGTACAAGAGAGAAATTACAAATTCTAGTTTGTGTGCTTTATGGCTTACAAGTGGAAAAGGCGTTAGCTGAGTGCAACTATTTATCTTTTCATTACGACTGATTTTTGCCAACTAGTTTGCCAACCTTCTCAGTCTTTTGAAAGCAGAAACCTTACTAATGGGACAGGGAGGGAGGGATGTTTGATGCTTTTTCCATTCAATTTAGCTTTAATCAGTTTATTATTGACCAAGCCACACTAATTTTCTAAAATGCCTTGTAATTTCTTTTTTGATTGTTTTTTTAATACTTTGCTTTTACGAAGTATAAACAGCATCACCTGCTCTTAGAGTCTTTTGGAACTTCCTATGATTAGTCTAGTTTAGGTTTACCATTGCAATTTTGTATCTTTTAAGGAAAACTAGGAATAAAAAAACCTAGGAAAACATTAGGCCCTCAGAACTGTTTTCTTTTTTTTTTTTCCTATCCATATACTGAGAGGTTTTGTGACCTGAAATGGCTTGGTGGCTTGCTACTGCTGGAGTGAGTTTGCATAGATACATCCACAGGCAATTTAAAAAAAACCCAAACAAAACCCCCACAAACCCCCCACCAAAACAAACACTACCACGGCCTCCCCAAAAAACCCCCAACAATACCAAAACAAGTTATTCTGCCCTTAAGAATAAATTAATTAAAAACGTTCAAGTGTTTGAAGCATGCGAAATGTGCAAACCTGTGGGAAAAACTGAAAATGACTTTTACTTCATTTGTGTTAGGGAAACAAAAGCCAACTGGACTCTATTTGCAGTAATCTACATAGAAACATGGAAGTGGTTTCTGAAAAATGTTGCATGTATATAATAAACTATATTTCATCAGAACTGTGAAGTGTTTTATACAGTTAAAACAATTGAGCAAGAGTTGAGCAACTTGTGCTTTAAACACTCTGTCAAGTAACTATTAAAAACAAAAAAATCATCTCCTTAAAGGAGCCTTGAGAGAATCTGAGACAGTTAGATGCAAAATCCAAGGCCCTAAAATCTCCTGTGCATGTCCTAGATCAGTGGCTTTGTCACCTACATGTGGCCTACGATCTCCGGTTTTCATTCTAACCTCAAAGCCATGATAACAGTCCGAAATGAGACAGACCGTGAAGTCAGCTCAGAGTGACACAGAGAGTGTTTTTTCTTGTCCTTGAATTGTTGAAAAGAGCATATTCCAAAAACTGACTGCAACCACAAGCAGGCTTTGGAGAAACTAGGACATAGTGGTTTGGTAAAATGCAAACAAGCAGAGCTTTATTGTTACTTATACTGAATTTTTCCCTTTTTTTTTTATTTTATTACAGAAAGACAGAGGAAGTTAAAAAATATTGTGGGAAGTTACTGTGTTGGCAGTGGTATATATATTTTTCTAAAACAAACAATTTAAAGGCCCATTAAGCAAACATCTCTCATTCTTGACATAAGATCACAGTGCTGCTATCTGCCTTTTAAAGCCTGATTTACAACAGAAGGTGCAGGGTGGAATAAAAATGTGTGAGAAGCATCTGATTAGGGCAGTTGTAAACGTTCTGTCTGCCAAGTTTTTTTTATCTATAGGTAATGGACAGAGCCATATCATCTGAATCTTCTTTCAGTGGTATTAGTCTACCCTGACCAGGCTTAAATTAGAAATACAGGTTTGCCACATAATTTTCCTGTGATTACTGTATGAGTAACTCCTGGTGTAGATTTGATCTTATTTCACAGATAATATTGCCAATGATTTTATGATGCAGGAAGAAAATATATCTGTATGTACATATTCCAATTGTATATATTTATCTGTGACCTAACAGATTTGCAGTAGCAATATTGTAGTAGCTAAACAGAGGCAGGTATTTAGTTGTAAGTCTGAAATAAGCGAATTTTAAGTGATCCTAGATTTGCTTCTAATGGATGGTGAATAAAAAGACCATCGTGGCAGGATATTGTCAAATCTTCTGCTGGCAGTCTTGGGTAAAAGGTATCAAGAATTGAAAGGTTTTCCTGGCAGAGTAGCTCGTGTCTGGGACCAGGCAAGTTAGAGGGTACGAGACATTGCGGAGATGTTTGTGTTTACCTATTTTACTTTTGCACCTCCACTGTGGTGGCATATCCCAGGAAAGCAGGGCATCCTCTGTGGTCTTGCTGACCTGATTGGAAGCCAAAAGTTCAAGGCCATAATAAATAGTGGTCATGATTTAAGGACAAGCTCAGCTCACCCACCAGTAGGTTAGTCAGCGAGTTTTTCCCAACTTGTCTCTGGCCAAGGGACAGGATGTTTACACTGCAAATGAAGCCCAGATGATCCCCAGGTTTGAGGCCTGAACTGCTTCCTGTTGACTTTGTTAAAACCAGATTTGAGTGCTCCTTTGCTCTGAGATGTTCTGAAAATTGCTGTGCCCTCCCGGGTCAGCACAGTGAGGTGCCTATATGCAATGTAAATATACTTGAAAGGCTAGGTTTAGCCGTGATCAGCCTGGGATAGCTTGGATCTTGGGTCATTACTGCTTTTGAATTTTCTGATCCCCCTGCTGCTGCTGTGGGAATCCTGGTCTCAGCAATAGCCAGCTTCTGCTTGACTGCTTGAGCACTAGAAAAAAACACTAAGTCTCTGTAAAGTTTTTATTTATTGTTATCAGGTATTTTAAAATTAGCCTGCCCACAATTATGCAAATCAGAATGAGACATTAACACTATTAATTACTTAATAAAAATGGGGAAGGAGGGCTGGCAACTGTCACTAGGAGCTGTCATTAAAATAGAAATGCAGTATAACAGTGAAATTCCCACCATGCTGATTTAGCCAGGCAACTTCAGTAAGTTTGGCTTGCTGTTTTCCTGCTGCCAGAAGCCACCCCTGTAGTAGAGCCCTGGCAGGGTGAGGAGACTTCCATGAACTAATTAAGACATCTATATTGGCTTTGCTAGGTGGTAAGTTTGCTGATGACACCAAGCTGAGTGGTGAGGTTAATGTACCAGAGGGATAGGATGCCATCCAGAGGATCCTAGATAGGCTGGAGAAATGAGCTTCATGAGGTTCAACAAAGCCAAGTGCAGGGTCCTGCGCCTGAGTCAGGACAATCCCCATTATCCATATAGATTAGGAGATGATGTGCTGGAAAGCAGCCCTGAGGAAAAGGACTTGTGGGTACTTGTGGATGAAAAGCTGGACATGAGCCACCACTATGTATCCACAGCCCAGAAGGCCAACCACATCCTGGGCCACATCAAGTGTGGTCAGCAGATCAAGAGAGGAGATTCTGTCCCTCTACTCTCCTCTGGTGAGGCCTCACCTAGAATACTGTGTCCAGTTTTGGAGCCCTCAACACAAAAAAGACGTGGACCTGTTGAAATGGGTTGAGAGGATTGAGACAAAAATGATCAAAGGGATGGACCCCTTCTCCTATGAAGACAGGCTGAGAGAGTTGGTCTTGTTCAGCTTGGAGAACAAGAAGGCTCCAGGGCGACCTTATAGTGGCCTTCCAGTACCTGAAAGGTGCCTACAAGAAAGCTGGAGAAGAACTGTTCATGAGGGCATGTAGCAGTATGCAAGTAAGTTTTAAACTAGAAATGGTGAGATATGGGTTGGATATTAGGAAAAAGCTCTTCGATATGAGGGTTGTAGGTCACTGGAACAGGTTGTCCAGAGAGGTGGTGGAGGCCTCATCCCTGGAGATATTCAAGATCAGGCTTGATGGGGCTCTGAGTAACCTGATTTAGTGAAGATGTCCCTGTTTACTGCAGGGTGGTTGGACTAGATGAACTTTAAAGGTCTCTTCCAACCTAACAAATTCTAAGATTTAATGGAATGCACAGATTTGCTGTTTCTTTGGGTTGGAAAGTGTCTATAGAGGTAGGTTCTGATAAAGGCCACCACTACAACATATAGGGGGATCTTCTGAGGTGAATTGTTACGTGAAAAGTTCTTGTTACAAATCATGTTCCCTTCTCTTTATCACTTTGTTCATTGTAAAGGGTCTGACAGAGTTCTCAATTCACTTGACAGGTGAACAATATATAATTTTACCATTTGTTACTTTTTGGGGTAACACCAGCATGTGAAGGAGTCCTGACTCTCTCATCATGCCACTTAGTCCTTCTCTCTACCTTCCATCACTTCCCCGCTCCACTTCCTCGGTCCAGAGAGCCTGCCCTTTGCATGCGCTGCTACAACTGCCCATGGGTCTACAAAGCAAGCTGGAAAAATTCACTGATCCAGGTTAAAAAACAAACAAACAAGAACCCCTTGAATGGGATTGGAAAAAAAAATCCAGAAGAAAATCAAAGGAATTTGAGGCCAATTTTGCCTATGAACACTGGAGTATTGTGAAACCATAGGCACAGCAACTTAACTGCTTAATGGTAAAACCAAGAGATGATAAAACAAGTTATTTTTCTAAAACTTGTAAATTATTATTACTGTACAAGACTGTGTAGAAGATGAGTTTCAAATGTCTAGGTAGTAAATGAAATGTGGGATAACAATTAGGTAAAGATGTAGATATCACATTCCTGGCTTGAGTACTTTTATATTCAGGTTAATAGTAATTACTGAAAATCTTCAACTGAAAGTCAGCAGCTACCCATAAAATCATAACAAAGTAATTGGCAACTGTTTTGGGTTTTTTTTTTCTTCTTACTTGGTAAAAGGTGCAGGTAGTATCCCACAGTATGTGCTTGTAAATTAGGAAGACAGGCTCTTCACTGAAAGCTGCACTGTTTAATAATTGGAAAGAGAATCGGCAGGTTGATAAAAGGCTAACATTCAGTCCCAAGACAAAATGATACTTGCTTTTACAGGGAATTTTTTTTTAACCTACACCTCCATACAAGCAAGGCAATTTCTCTTGTGACTGTTGGTCTCTGTATTACAAATAAACCAAATGACCTCCCCTTTTTCCTTTCATTCAGAGAACTCCTGTATCAGTAACTACAGATGTACCCAAAAAGAATATTTAAAGTTCATGTAAGAGGCAGATCCTGATGGTTTAAGTTCAACATTTGGATTGCTTTAAAGTGGATGGATTGCTAAGGATTAACTGGCCTGATGTTCTTTTATTTCCTGATTTACACACACACATGCTCCACCCCTTGAATTTCAATAGCACTGGTCTATCTGTTATCACACAAAACATTTTAAATCAACACTTAGTTTGGATTGCTTCAGGCTTATAGTGTAAGTTTTATTTAGGTCATGATATTGTCTCCGTCTTCTCCATTCCACTTGTACTTTGGCCAGTCCAGTGCTTTTTTCTAGTGCTACAACTTCTGGCCTTTTTTTCTAGTTCAGTATAATTCTAGGAAGAGAACTTCTTGCCATCTCTCATTCTAAGATGTCTTGCTGTCAAGAGTTTATATCCAGTATTTATCTTCAGTGCACTTGTCTTAATGTGATCCCATTACTTAGAGAGATAATCCAAGCAGTCATTTCCAATTTATTATTATAGGAATAGGAGAATTTCAGTGATATTAGTAATTCCAGTCCTAGTTCAGGACTTCACTGTGCTAGAAATTATGCAGTCCCTCTCACCCTAGACCCCTGCTATTAATGTTACTAACAAGAGCTTAAGTCTGTGTAAACACAGGGATGTTGAATTTTGCTGCTGCAGAGAGGGGAAGACTGATGACAGGACACAACAGAGTGAAGCAATGACTTAAGGTTGTTAATAAAGATTTTCCCAAGATGGTTACCAGCAAAGGGATAGTAAAGCAGTCAGTTTTGTGTTCAAACCTGTGGTTTTTAATTTCTTTAGTGTGTGATTTTATTATTATTTTATTTTTGGTGTGAAGAGGGGAGGGATTGTCTTGATTTTTGCCTTTTCCTCTAATTATGATTGCACTGGTGGACTAGGAAAGGAAGATACACCCGCTGCTGCAGTAAAAGCAGGCTTTAAGGGACACCTGGCTTGGATGTTTCGGTTCGGTTTTGCCATGGAGTTAGTTTGCAGCTTTACATTTGCATTGGCAAAGCTGGCTGCATGGGAAATAATGGTACAGGCCAGGAGGGGGATAAGCAGTTAGGGCTTGCTGTATCAGTCTGGAAGTGTCTCTATGTTTCATGAAGCCCTTCAATCTGTACACGTTGTATTCCCAACACATTAAGCCAAACTGGTACTGATTTTAGTGACCAGGCATTTTTCACTGTACATCCAAACATTTTTTTCTTCGAAAAGTATACAGGAGAATGCGGTAGAGATTGTGTCTACTAATCTCAAAGAAAAGGAAAACCTGAGGGGTACACTCAGTTTCCTGTAATTCTGTAGTTTACTTCCCCTATTCTACTCAGTCCCTATTAAATCTGAAAGGTGGAAGTTACTCTTCAAGGGAAAGAAATATTGTACAAGGCAACATATAAGAAGTAGATTCTTCATGCTGATCAATTTTGCTTCCTTTCTGCCCCTATATCCTCACAGACACTACAAAACTAAGAAGAGTTTCTGATACGTTTCAGGTTTTGGGATAAATGTCCTCTTCTGCAAGCCAAACAACAAAAATGAAGTGGAAAGGCATAGCAGGTGTCCATTCATGGCTATTGTGATTTCACTTTTTTAAAGCTTTTTTAAAATTATCTTACCTGTTCTTAAGTGGCCTATTTTGCAGCTGTATTGTTCAGAGATCCTTGGCCAGCCCCTGGATTTCAGTTCGTAATTTGGTAAAATCACCCAAAGGTCATGTCTCTAATGAGGCTGCAGTGACTTTTGAATGGTTATGCTACTCGAGGGACAACAGTGATGAATGCCTTGAAAAGTGGCTCCAAGTATACGGTCATTCCTGACTAACAATCACTTCTGTCCCTTGAAAAATTGTAACTGGTGTGTAATGTTATAATGTGGTGTCAACCCTTTATTTTAAATGAGCATTGTACATAGAAGTCCTATATGATGATGTGCAGACAGCCAAATACCTTTTCTGCTTTTTTAGTATGTTGGTTCAAATTTCCAGAGCTATTAACAAAGCAAACAGAACGGTTATATTTTTATATCTGAGGCTACCAACTAGCTGTCTAACTTATCTTTCTGTCCCTGGTAGCTGACTGTAAGAATGATTTTTATCATTGAGAATGTATTTGATTAAAGCCCAGGATATTTGAAAACTTCACTTTAAGTGTTCTTCCTCTGTTAACACTGTGCAGAAGTAGAACTGTTTCCAGATTTTTAATGCTTGTTCATTGGAACAGTAGTCTATATTGAATCACTAGACATTCCAATGTGTGTATTTAACCATTACTTTTAATGAAAAAGTGAAGGAAAAGCTCTCACAAAGGTTAAGTGTGAAGTGCTGAACTTTAGTATTTTTATATACTATATATCAAATTAATACATATCATATGAACTGAACAGTGAAATAATTCACCTATACAAGCTTCACCCATGATCTCCATCACAGCAAAAGATGATCATTGCCTGTGCTAATACATTCTGTGTTCTGGGGTTTGCCATGAGAACAAAATGCTGAGTTTGTAGGGATTGAGGAAGCACAGTGCCTCTTAAGAGCATGCCTGTTTGCTGTCTTTCTGGAAACCTCATTTTAAATATTCTATGTGTTAAGAGAATTATATTGAATAGTCTACAAAAAGCACCTTAAATCACTAATACTTGACCACAGAGATCATAAGGTAGAGAACAGAGGTTGGGATAGGTTTAAAAACAAAAGTGTGATAACTTGTATTCTTTTCCATTTTCCTATGTCAGAATTTTGTCTGACTACAGGGTCAGATCTTTCATTTTCTGCATATCAGACTCTGGCTGGATGTTATTGTCAGTGAAGTTTCTTGTGAATTTGAGGTGTACAGGCTGAGGGTGGGGGAAGGCAGAATTACACTTTTTCATAGGATTAGTTTAACTACACATTGAAATATCTAGAGCAAACTTCCATGGTATGTTTTAATAAGACAGCTAAACGTTTCTTGTGATTCAACGTTTTGAAACTTCACAGAAATAACCCATCGGTGTTCTGTTAAATAAGGGCTGTATTTGACTACAGCATATAATAATGTAATCCATCCTATTCTAGAGGCTGTGCTTACTTCGTTTACTCTAATGTCATCATACTACCTATGTGCATGTTTTCAAACTTAGCCTTTTTCTAGAATGTAAATACCAATCTCCTTGTTCTTATCATACACACAATTGCATTGAAAATACCACATTTCTTCCTTTAGTGTCATGGTCTTTGTAGACCTATATCAGCTGTGGTCCCTGAAGAAGTTTAGCAAGGTTCTAAGTATATTTTATGTGTACACATGGGTATCTCAAGGTTTGTTGTTGCTCTTTACAATATTGACTGAACTGGATGGATATCGGGATAACCATCCAGTTATCAACTGTGGATACATGGTTGGCAGTATAGTAGTTATCCAGTGTCATCACACAGACCAGCTTGTCTAATCCAAGTGTTTCTGTCCTTGATAGAATACACAGAGGTGATACACCTCTTGGGCCCTAAACCATCCAAGAAAAAGACAGAACATCACTTAGCAAGCTTGACTGTCAAGTGGGAAACTCGCATGTATATCATTTGAAGACCCAATTTTACATGACTCTGACTTTGGAATTTGAGAGGAGACTAAAATCTGAAACAGCTCAAACATCTCCCCATTTGTCTTGTGCCAGTCTGATTTTTCCCATTTGCGCTGTGTACAGGTCCTTCTGTTGCTCTAACGGCAGACACGAGGCTCGCTAGGACAGGGAAATCTGGTCTCTAATTCTTTGTCACCTTTGGAAATCATCTGGATACAGACAGCACTCTCCTTGCACCTAGCCTTCTTGATGTTTGACCACAGATAAAAGGCTGACTGCTTTGCTCTTATTCACCCTGTGTCAGAAAATAAATGTCTTTCTAAATGCTTTTCTGCTAGTGGTGAGAAGACTCTGTCAGCAAGGGTGTGTAAATCCAAGGTTTGAAGGCCTGTATGGGGAGAGACCTGTCCACTTTAAGTCTACCATGGTACACATACATCCCCTGCTATGTCCTGGCTGTCTAGTTGTCTTGTTGCAGTGTGTGTGGCTGGGGAAAAAGGGGAGGGTATGGCAATTCTGTTAAGCATTGTCATCAAGTAAAATTAGGCAACAACCTGTGCCCAATTCTAAGGCATGTCAGGAGGATGCAGGGCACATGCTTCCAAGTCTTTATCCCACAGCTGGCTTACTCAGTGTAGGTTCTACTGGTCTTCCATGTGACCTGTGACTTTACTAGATAAGTGTTTTGGCATTTTATCTTTTCCATAAGAAAAAAAAAAACCTGCCTTAGAAATAGTGATTTCTGCCAAAGCCTGAGCCTTGAAAGCACTTAAGTCCTTGAGAAATTGTCTCCTATTTGAGGAATTGTTTCCTACTTTGAAGATTTGAGGACTTGGGTTTAAGAAACTCCTCATAATATAGCCAACTAACAGGCAGGTCCATGGTTATAGGACTATCGTTTTCGTGTTACGTTGCCAATTCTCCCTGTTATGCGGACCCTCTAGATACTTACAGTCAGTGTGGAACTGCTGTTGTGTGTTTCCCCCTACCTGTGGGCGTGGTTCAAAATTCTCTGCTACAGGTGGAGGACCTACATATTTTCAAGTTAAGACTGCAGCCCAGTCTGCTGACACAAGGGGTTAGCACTCCCGCCAAACCACAGCAGTACTTTGATACTGCTGTTCCCTGCTGTGACTGAAGAAACCATGAGATGAGGCTGTTCCCATTAACTACTTGTTATCAGGTGACATCGCTCTCCTGAACTGCGTGTTGGAAGCCCATGTTGTGTGGCAGCCCTCCTTCTGCAGAGGTCCAGCTGCTCCTGCAAGGCGGTGATCAAAAACTGTTTTGAATTACGCATTCTACAGTAATCAATGTCTCCGATCTGTGTCTGTACCTCACTCTATAGGTTACATTCTCCCTCCTCATCCTGTTTCTATTTCTAAGATGTAAGAGACACATCAGCACTCAGCTCCTGCTTATCCCTGTATGGTGGGTGATTGCTCTGGTATCTCTGACTCGGTCCTGGACCAGGTTGCTTGACAAGTTAACTCTTGGTCCTGTGATGATGAGCAAAGGCAGATGGTGGCTTACCTTAGCCTGTAGCAAGAAGGGGGCTCTTCTGAATATCTTCACTGCAGATGACTCTAGGAATAGCTCTGTGAATGAAATTTCAAGAACCTCTCCCTGCAGGGTGAAGTCTATACAATAAAGACAAATTCTCTCTGGATGGATATCCAGACATCCATATCTGCATAGATATCATGCATTTTTTCCCAAAACACTTCTGGAGTGCCTTTTAGTTGAAGGACATGATTTGCTTTTCCTTGGTACTTCTTCAGTTTTGTTTTGATTAGTTCAGTTCTCATACAAAAAAGTATTGAGACTGAAGTGTGCAAAAATGCAATCTCTATGTTCTTCCTCAATGAGGATGAGGGCACAAGTCTGCTTGTAGGACCAGGTGGCATGGCGGGGTGTGGGGGAGCATAATACCTTCAGCCTTGCCTGAAGTGTCCCCACAGTTTCACACTGGTCTGCTCAAACAGCAGTAGGACACCTTGGGGTCAACTCAAACACTGGATTTATTTGTAGAATGAGGAAGGACCAGGGGGTTAAGTGAGATGATTTCTTGGCCATGTTGTCTTCAACACAGGCTTTTTGACTGTATTCAATATCCTTAATAGGAAAATAAGGATTGGGATTTGATCCTTTCCCTATTCTAGTGTGAGGACTTCTCATTTAAGGAACTATAACCTTTATTGTACAACTCTTTATTTCTTGTCCTCCTAGAGGATCTGGAGGAAGAAGGGTTGGCTTGTTGGTTTCTACTGCCCCTCAGCTGGCTTTGTAATCTATTACACACAAAATAAGAAAGGATCTTTCTCTTATAGAGAAAGCCAGGGGAGAGGAAAAAAAAAAAAGAAAAGAAGCATTTTCTTTGTTTGAAAACTGTAGCAGATGTCTGTGGCAATAAAAAGGCAATTATACTCGTATTATCATGAGAATTTCCAGCAGGAAATCTTGACAAACTCAAAGTTTACTTAACTGAGATAAATACAGTAGATAAATAGCAAACTGAATTTAGTTTACTCTTGTACACAGGTGTACTACACATTTCCTCAAGCCATGATTCACAGCTATAACCTTTCCTAATCACAGGCACAGCAAGATATGTCAGGAGTCGGAATGGACTCGTGTTATGAAATACAGCTATAGATCCAAACTTTCTCCAAAGTTTTGGTGTGCTTGGAGCTTGGGCTCAATTCTGTGTTTCCAAGGGGGAAGAACAAAAGGGACCAATTCATTTTTTGCCCTAGACATCATATGCTGCTCTGAGGATGCAAGTTTTTGATTGAAAATATCTGTAGGGTGTCCTCCACTGGCACAGAACCCATGGCACAGCTAAGAATTGATTTCTTCCTGCACTACAGCAGCCTGGGAAGCAGTTACTCTCTAAGGCTGCTCTGATTTATACTGGGAGCAAGGGAGACCCTGGTAGCACTTAGAATCTTGGAGACCCACAGACAGCATGAGTGCAGCAATATAAATAAGGGGTAACATGCTGGGAATTTGGAGAGATCTATTCCTGGAGTAAGGATGCCAAGCAGCATTTTGAGAAAAAAATCTCTGCTCAATATTGTTTCCAAGCAGGTGAACAAAAAAAAAAATAAATGTGAAAGCCACCTGTACTCTGTTTTACTAATTACTTCAATTGGAAAATCACTAGATATCTGACAACACAATAAATTCTTCTTGCATTTTAAGTTTGTTGAATTGGTTCTTTTCACCTCAGTGAGGCTCCATATCAAGAGTGGTCTTACCTTGCAAAATCACATTTGAAGGAGGATACTTAGGCTTTCCATTTTCCTTCTTCTCAAACAGCAGGTCAGAAATATATATGCTATTTGCTGGTTATGCTGCTGTACTTGTGATACAGATTTACCCACTGAATATATTGACAGCAGAAAAGCCATTGACTTCAGGAACACTGTTGAATTATTTAATAATAGCTTTATCATTGTAATAACCAACCACAATGGAATTATTAAATTAACTGCAGATGAATATCCAATCTTCTCAGCTATCTTCTGACAGATCAAGTGGTATTCAAAAAGACTTTTGCTTAGATGGAGGAAAAAAAACCATTTCATGGTAACTTAGAAACTATAGCACTCTATTAAAATATGCAGATGGTTGGAAGACTTTTTGTCAACAACCTAATCTTGTTTGAAATACAACATGCTGTACCACTGTAAAAGACTACAGCAGTGGACCATATTAGAAAGGATGGACTATTAAAACTGTTACCCAACATTCCTTTTTGCTGTTCAGTATGTGTAGGTGTATCTTCAACTTTGTTCTTTAGTTCATCAGATGCTGTCAAACTGCATGCAAGGATTTTAAGGCACCTCAGTACCTGCCCTCTTCTGAAGGGAGAGTTCTTGGGCTGTTGGAAGAAGCGTAAATCAGAGCAATCTAAAGGCTATTCCCTTTTAGGGCAACTGCTGGCAGCGCACTGTTCTCATAATCAGGGATTTGCTAAGCATAATGACCTTCCTTCCATATACCATTATGCCTAGCTGCATGTCCTGCACCATCAGCAAGGAAAAATATCAGAGAAGCATTTTTATATCGTGTTAGATTTCTCCTGCATGAAGAGCATTACCAACTAGTCATTTAAGGCAGTGTTTTGCTAATGCAGAAAACAGGCCTGGAAGCAAACTTGAAGTCTGGTCCTATTTCAGATCAGGAGGTTGACTATTTTTATATTGACTGTTGTTTCTCACATCCTGGCAAGAAAAGATAGTATTGCCATGCTCCTGTGAGACTGAATCACCCTGCTGAACACCACCCTTAATATTGAATTTAATTTCTTTGTTAGCTATTTATGTCATAAATAAATAATAAATTAGTAAAAATAAATAGAGTTCTGAGAGTATTTTAAACATTCAGTCTTGCAGAGTTCTACACCAGAGTGTGCATTATAATATTTGTACTTACCAACTCAGGGAAAAAAGAGGTTACCTGTATAATTACCATATATGCAAGGAAACCCATCTAACCAGAGCAGTACAAGTAATAATATACACTGCAATTCTTATTAAAACCCAGCAATAAGCTGAAAAAATGCATGTTAAACAAGCTCAAACAATAAATGTAGTTTAGGAAACTGACATTTATTTATTGACGTTCTGTATGCAATAAGTAATGTATGATTAACTATTCATTGCCACTTATTCATGCAGATCTGCAAAAACAAACAGGAAAAAGAACCCAAACAGAACTTACAAGTGTTGCTTCCTCTCAACTTGTATATGCTTGCTCACATTGTTTCTCTCATCATAGACTGGATAAAAAAAATGTCAGTCCCAGGACTTCTTGTCAAGGCCCACTTGTGTGGCTGAATTGCATATTCCCATCCTCTTATGGGGAAGAAGTTGTTGAATTCACCATAAGCTACATGAAAGAGCAAGAGAGCAGTGTCACATAGGCTATATGCATGCTTTCAAAAGGAATTAACAAGAGGTGGGCATTAGGCAGAAAAACAGCCCCCCAAAAATGTTGTGGCAAAGACCACAATTGTGTATGGGAACAGAAAAGAATAGAAACCATTATCAATATCATGGTGAATAAATTACTCTGTACCATGAAGACCAGACCCAACCAGACCAGACCAAAAAACAAAACCACTCCACCCCAAACAAACAAACCCAACCAAAACCCACCAAACTAAAAAATAACCCCATTCACCCCCAACCACCACAACAAAAAACCCACCAAACACAACCTTTCCACAGCACCTACTGCTATGATCTGAAAAGGAAAACTTACTACTTCTCCCCAGACTGTGATCAGTGAGATAAGAACCAGGCACCTGAGGACAAGGATTCTCCCAGAGGACATCTGTGCCCCTGTAGCCCTCCCTGCTGGGGTGGTGTTTAGCAACAGGACTTCTGCTTTGTCCTCAGTTACAGTGCCCATCAGCCTACTGGGGCTGCTGATTGGTGTGGTAGTTTCCTCACTCCACTGTTGCTATTACACTTGCGTGCAGCTTTAACGCCCTGGGGAAGGAAATCAGTGTTTGTCCCAACTCATAACTGCAGCACAGGGAGACGTGGAATTTAACCTGCTTCTCCCCTTCCCCGGATGGCAGTTGCCTAAGTTCCCAGTCTAATCCAGAGCAACCTTAAAGACGCTCTTTAAAGGCAGCAGTTTGGCTGCCTGCGAGATGCTGCCACTGTGCAGGCTGCAGAACAGCACGGTTCTGGCATCCCCATACCATGCTTGGGAAGCAGATGCTGCAGATTCAGCTTTACGAGCTCACTGCTGAGGACGGGATTTATGGTATCGGTACACCATGCAAGCGTGGCATGGACCAAAATGTGACTCAGAATTTATGTCTGAATTTACCCAGCATTACAATAAAAGAGCATCTCCTCCCCGCTTTTCCCAGCTCTGGAGCCCAGCGGTGCTCAGAAGATGGGTGCACAGGTGTATTGCCTAAAGATCAAAACATGGCCCTCTATTTTTGCTTGTGTGAGGCAAAACAGAAGGAAAGCCAGGAAAATTGTCAGGGAACAGATTGTAAAACCATGTTTAATTTTGTTTGCAAGAGAAATAATCGGTACTAGATAAAACCCTGCAAGTTGTAATTTCTAGTACATTACTGCTAATTAGCAAATGTATTGTAGCCTAATTTGATCTCTCAGAGAAGGCACCTTTTAAGAAAAAGATATTTTTCTGTGAAGTGATCAAGCAGGCAGGACGCTATTGTCAGGGGGTTTTCTTCTTTGTGCTGCTAAAGCACTGTGCTTTTATTTTATACCTGTGGCAACTGTTAGCTCTGTCCACCTTCCTCCTTTCAGGAGAAGTTGTTCCCAGCTCCTCATCTGCTGATCCTATTACTATGCAAACACTACACGCAGAAGCTTATTAATTCCCCTCTATCAGACCGTGCAGAGGATGGTATACCAGGCAAAGCAGGAGTTTTGAACGATGCTGTAAGGACTTATTCCCAGTTTCATTGTGTGGTACCAGTTGTGAAGCTTTCCCCTCTCCTGTTCTGTACCCATTGAGAGCGTGCCTGGCTGTCAGCTTTCATCTCGTGGTATGTGGGACTTTGAATCAAGGAAACCAAGTCGGTGTTTGTTCTCAGCCTCTCCCCACGCTGATTTTCCTCTACACCTTACGAGGTGTACCCTCACGTACTGTAGTGTATATCCCCATGTCATTCCTACTGAACAATCCAGTGCTGTCAAGGTAGTTTCTCTGAGTGACTTTTATACTTGAAAGTGGGTTTTTTTCTCAAGCATCTCACTGTCCTGAGCTGCGTTAGTAAAAGCCTACAAGATTGCCTTGGTATTTTTAAAATGATGTTTCCCCTGTTGATCAGGCGGTTGTTCACGATGTTTCCAGGGGCTTCATTTTTTGTGCTGCCTTTTGGTGGAGACAAACCCCTATCAATAAGTGCTTTTTATTTATTGAAAAACATGTTTTTCCTTGTTTCTGCCTTAAGTGACTTTATCTGCACTTAAAACACACGAATGCATGTATGTGGGGACACAAACAGCCTCGAGAAAAGCAAGTACCAGGAACAAATAAATGACTGTGTACCTATTTTACTAGGAGGAGTCATTGGGTAACTTTTCATTTGTGATTCAAATATCTTTGAATTGAGTTGGATTACTCACAAATGCGAGGTTACCAAGGGATGGAACCTTTTGCAGGTTTGGAGCTCCAGATTTGCTTTATTTTGTTTCTTTTTTTTCCTTATGTAAAATGCTGTTTAGTTTAAAGAAAAGCATGCAACAACAGAAAATATCAGAAAAAATAACTTCACCTAACAGCATCGTTCTTTTTAGTAATTTCAAAAATGTTTTTTAGCAGTATTGATTTATTTTCTAAAAGGCTTCCTCTGATTTTAGACAGAACTGAAATCAAATCCCCCAGGCTTTAACTGTGAAGCTGGAAAAGCTTATTAGGATTTTTAACATTCCAAGTTGCTTTCTGAACAGATTGCACCAGCTAGTTGATGAAACTTGAGCTAATTACCCTAATGTTGACAAATGCACTAGCACAAAAAAGTCACATTTAAAAAGAAAAAAAAAAAAAAAAAATTGCACCTCTTCAAGGAATACGAAGTAGATTGTGATTTGTGGGTGTAACAGAGATAATTTTGCAGAGGATTCTTTTGGAAGAGAAGAAAGAAAAAAAAACCAACCACAAACTGCTATCTATATACATTTATAATGTAAATGAAAAACACATAGGATTTTAGAAAATTAAAATAAAACAGAATCACAGAATTGTAAGGGTTGGAAGGGTCCTCGAGAGATCATCGGGTCCAAACCCCCTGCCAAAGCAGGCTCCCTAGGACATATCACTCAGATAAGCATCCAGACAGGTCTTGAATATCTCCAGAGAAGGAGACTCCACCACCTCCCTGGGCAGCCTGTCCCAGGGCTCTGTCACCCTCACTGTGAAAAAGTTCCTCCGCATGTTGGTGCGGAACTTCCTGTGTTCTAACTTGCAGCCATTGCCCCTTGTCCTGTCTCCACTAACCACTGAAAAGGGGCTGGCAAATTCCCCCTGCATCCCATACTTAAGATATTTATAAACATTGATTAGGTCCCCCCTCAGTCTTCTTTTCTCCAGGCTGAACAGCCCCAGTTCTCTCAGCCTTTCCTCGTAGGACAGATGTTCCAGGCCCTTAATCATCTTTGTAGCACTTCTTTGGACTCTCTCAAGGAGATCCCTGTTCTTTTTATACCTGGGAGCCCAGAACTGGACACAATACTCCAGGTGGGGCCTGACCAGGGCAGAGTAGAGGGGGAGGATCACTTCCTTGGACCTGCTGGCCACACTCCTCCTGATGCACCCCAGGATCCCACTGGCTCTCTTAGCCACCAGTGCACACTGCTGGCTCATAGCCAACCTGTCATCCACCAGGACCCCCAGGTCCTTATCCACAGAGCTCTTCTCCAGCAGGTCATCCCCCAGCCTGTACTGATACAGTCGGTTATTCCTCCCCAGGTGCAAGACTTTACACTTGCTTTTGTTGAACTTCATTAGGTTTCTCCCTGCCCAGCTTTCCAGCCTTTCCAGGTCTCGAAACATTTTAATAGTTGGTAGGGGGAGAAACTGTCTTTATAAAGCAGTTTTGCTCTGACAGAGTGGGATACTGAGAAGTTCTACAGAGCTTCTCGGTCCACAGGGTTGTACCCAGGAGAACGGAGTCATGACCGCCGAGTGCAGCACTAGCTCCCCAGCGTTCTCCTGTGTGCTGAGCTTGTTGGTACTCCATCGAGCTCCCTGAACTTCTGGAGTTAAGAGAAGTAGGTGAGCTTTGCCTAAGAAGTAGACTGGAGTTGCTATCCCTGAAAGCCATTCTGTAGTTTAGCAGCACATGACCTGTAGAGTTGCCTTGTAATACCTACATTAACATGTAGAGAGATCTGTAACTACTGAAATTCAGGCTTATCTTCATCAATTTTTTTTATTTAATCTGTGTTTGACTATGGAGGTGCATACTCAAAAATGAAGAGGATGAAATTAATAAGGATATCATACTATATGACACACTTATTTTAAAGAAAAAAACTTTGAAAAAAAAAGTATACATTTGAAAATGTTAATATGCATTGGAGGTAACGCAAACACTCTTAATCCTGCCCAAATTTGCCTTGTCAAACAACAACAAAAATGCTTAATTATTGTTGGTATTTCGGTTCAATACTCTTTATGCTTAGATGAAAGCAGCATGGCTATGACATGAAGGTTTCCTGCCATTTAAACTTACTATGCCTCAGAGAAATGTAGCGTCTTCCCCTTCTTTTTCTTTTTTTTATTATTTACTTAATAGTTTTGACCTTTCAGCCAATTGTCCTTATCCGTCATCACAGTGCATGATCAATCATTTCATGCCCTGTCATCTATAAAATACCAGTAAGAGGGGAAGTTTTATGTTCTTCTGCTTTTCTTGAGTTTGGTTTTTGAGTGGTTTTTTGGGTTTAGGGAGGGGGGATGTTTTTTGGTTGGTGGGTTTTTTTGGTCAAAATGCCTTCCTGTTAGGGAGAAGGGGAAAAAATGCTTCAAGTTATACTAGTTTAATCGACTTCATGGATTTCATGTGTGCAAATTAAAGCACTCAAAGCCTATAATTTTGTTAATTTTTATATATTAGAATGCACCAGACAAGCCATGTTTGCATGCCACTAGCTTCCTTTTGAATTTCTGAGCAATAAAGAGAGGCAGAAGTCACCAGAGACACTATATACCTGTGCATATGTACAGATGCACAGGTATAGACGTATAGACTTATGGAGCAGAAAGCCAGCACAGTGCAAGAATCATGAGCTGGTAGGGGCACCGTAACACAGCGTGGCACTCTGCTCAAATTTCAAACTGGGGCTTGAAAATGGCCAGCTGCTCTCCAAAAGGCCCTTCTGGTTTAGGTATAGTGATACATAAACATGTCTGATGTTTCTGTTTCCAGGTGCAGCATGCAGGCTGCTCCCCAGGGGAGTGCTCCGCTATGTTCAGTTGAGCAGTATAGAAAAGGCCGCTGGCTTTATCTATACTGTTACTGAAGCACAGCACAATACTGCTTGTAATGAGGGTTAAGTGATTTGGGATCTGAAGTACTTTTGGAAACCACATTTTGTGCTTCTCTTGTCTTCATTTTCCTGATTATAAACCAGAGATAATAGCACTTGTTGGCTTCCCATGGGGCACTGACAAGATGAGTATGTGAAAGATTGAAAGTACTGTAGTTGCTGCACAGTGACCCAGTAATGGGGGCACCTAAAGTACCTTTAAGCAAACAGCTTGAGCAAAAACATCCACTTGCATCCCTGCACTCAAAAATGTCAAGTGTATGTTTAAAAACTTCTCAAATAGTTTGTGTGTTGAGTTTTGGGGGAGGGTTTTTTGCAGGGTGGGGAGGTTTTTTGTGCTGTTGTTTCAGGGAGGCAGAGTAGTCATGCAAATGATTTGGAGAGAATGAGAGAACTTGGGGGAATACACATCAGACAGAGTAAGGAAGGAAGGAAACCAAGCATGTAGCAAACTTCAGGCATGTATTATTTGTGTGATTATTTGGCATTCCTTCTAAACTGAAACGAGCTAATGTCCCCAGTGCCTGTGAACACCAAGGACATCATTCATTATCTGAACCTTTAAAGCGTCTTGGTTTTATTTGGGATAATTGGGGTTGTTCTATCAACAGTTTTTCTGTGATCCTAACACAGCCCATGAAAAGGATAATATAAAGAAAGGTGAAGATACAAACATACTACTAAGGTTTAGGGCTTGTAAGGCAAGTTTTGCACAGCTCTAGTTGTAATTCTTTAAAATATACATACGTCCCTTTGATGTTGCATCGAAGGAGACGCCAGACATAATACTAGCAACTTAGTTGCTACTCACTGCTGAAGCCAATAAGCAGTAGAGAAACAGGGGAGTGAGCTTTGAAGTGCTTGGTATTACACAGGAAAATATGCACTTCAATGAGAATGTACCATGTGCAGGAGGCTGCTGTTGAGACCAGCTTTAAAGACAGAAGAAGGGCAAGAGCCACAGAGTTCACCTTCTGGTTTGCATCTGAACCTTCTTGAAGCTGGTGGGGATATTTATACCATCCACCAGCGCAGCTGAGAGAAAGGAGCAGAGTCTGAAGTTGAGGTCCAGATCAAAACTTTGAGGGACAATGGATCTGTACGGGCAGTTCTAGTCTGGTTTTGATCTCTAATACGTTGCTCTTCAATGGCTTTTTAGTGATGCAGTTCAAAGGGCTCTGTAAAAACAGAGGAGGAGGAGGACTCTATAATTAACTCTGTCTTACAGAACAGAATCCAAGGCAGAAAGCAGATTGTCCTAGAGAAGTGGCTTGTGCATGCTCCCTAAGCTCTGTAGGGGTATGGGTAGGTGTGTGCCCCTCCTGTTCTACTCAGGTAGGCAGAGTACTGATAAAGTATTGTGTGTTTGTGGGGTTAGTTATCCTCAGCTGATTATACCTAATATAATTTATATTAAGAAGGCTAGTGCATATTGAACACAGGAAAGTATTAATGTAGTTTGGGCGAATGCACAATGCCTGTTGTCCACTGATGAAAAGCTCAGAAATATTTCCCCCTGCTTTCCCTAGTACTTGATTGTTCCTTCTTCAAGAAGATTAATCCTTCATAGCATTGTTCCAGCTTTTTATTAATATTTCTGAACTCAAGTGCCTGGCTTACTGTACTGTCTTGTACCTTAGTACTGTTACAGCACTGCAGCGTGTTAGCAAAAGAATGTGTGCTTCACAGGATGGGGAAAGGGGCCTTTTGTGTGGCTTTTCATGTAGCATCTTCCACCAGTTAGGGCAGCCTTGAGGTCCAAAATACTTTGTTCTTTTGTCTGGGAGTCATGGAATCCATTATTTTACAATCTCTCTGTTATTAAAAAAACCCTTGGTATAAAAGACCCGTCCTCCTCCCAACCCCTAAGAAACATTAAGACATTATAGTTTTTGGCAGCTGGACATAGTCTTACTAACACATGCCTATTTTCACACCAACAACGTATTTGGCTACTTTCAGAAAATTTACGTGATTATTTCTGAAGCTCCTTCTTAGTGAAAAATCAGGATTCCATCTGGCTCAGCTCCTGGCAGTGGCCACAAATGGTGAACCGCTTACTGATGTGTCCTCTCATTTTGCCCTTCCAGCTGATTAGGGTTTTTGTGAGCCTTAAGTTATGCATCTTTACTTCAAGAGCCCTTGATTGATAATGATAAAAGATTTAGGAGGGTTAGACAAATTAATGTCAGGATAGGGGAAAAAAAAATGGAAAAACAATGTCTTCTGTCAGTGAGCAGATTAATTTTTCCTTCTGCCCTCCCTCCCCAAAACAAAGAACCTTTCTTTTTTAAGACAACTTCTTTCAATGTGTCAGCTCAAACTGAGCAATTGTGAACAGTCACTGACTGACTAGTCACTCTGTGGCCCTCATGATGTTTACTCCTCGTCTCTGACACTTCTTGTGGTAGATTTTTGTGGCTGGGTTCTGTTGGAGGATGGAGGCTGCAGGGGTGGCTTCTGCAAGAAGCAGCGAGAAGCTCTCTGCGGGCCCCAGAGAGCAAATACCAGCTGGCTCAAGGCCGGAGTCATTGACCAAGGCTGAGCCCATCAGCGATGCTCACAGTGCATCTGGGAATCACATTTAGGAGAAAAAAACCGAGCAACTGCTCTTTGCCACCAGAGAAGGGAGAAGATGAAAGATACTGTGCAGACGCCAAGGTCAGTGAAGAAGGAGAAGGGGTGTTGAGGTGCTCCAGGTGCCAGAGAGAGAGATTACCCTGTAGTCAGTGGAAAAGACGATGGTGAAGCAGGCTGTCCCCCTGCACCCCATGGATGATGACAGGGAGCAGAGATTCCATCTACATCCTGTGGGGGACCCCATGCTGGAGTAGGTAGAGACACCTGAAGGATACTGTGACCCTGTGGGAAGCCCACATTTGAGCAAGCTCCTGGCAATGAAACCTGCAGCCTGTGGAGAGACTGACCCATGCAGGAGCAGGTTTGCTGGGGGTTCTTGTGACTCCGTGGGGGACCACACTGGAGCAGTCTGGGCCTGATGGTTGGCACCCATGGAAGGCAACTGTGCTGAGGCAGTTGGTGAGGAGCTGAAGCCCTGACAGAAAGGACTCCTGTTGGAGAAGTTTGTGAAGGCCTGTCTTCTGTGGGTGGGACCCTACACTAGAGCAGGAAAGAGTGTGAGGAATGACACCCCCCCGCCTCTTACTCGCCACCGCTCTGGGCTAAGAAGGAAAACAACATGTGAGGAACCGACCAAAAACCCCATTCCCAGCCCCTCTCAGTGCCAAAATGTGGGGGAAGAAAGGAGAGAAATTATGACTAAAACTAATTCTACTAAGAAGGGAGGGGTGGGGGGAGGTGCTCTAAGGTCTGGCTGCACTTCTCATTACCCAACTCTGATTTCACTGGGTGTGCAGTGCAGTGGAATAACTTAGAGTTTTCTTTATTCCATGTTGAGTCTGTTTTGCCCAAGACACTGATTGCAGAATGATCTCTCCCTGTCCTTATCTCGACTCTTAAGCCTCTCAATATATATTTTCTCCCCTGTTCAGCTGAAAAGGGGCATGATTGAGTGACTTTAAGGGGCGTCTGGCCTCCACCCAGGGTCAAACCACCACACTTCCCTTATGAAGAATCCCATTGAACCACTCCTCGAAAAGAAGTCGTCCAACATTTTCTATTCCTTATTGCCTTCCTGACATGACTTTTTCTAATCCTGTAATATCATTGTTGAAAGAGCTGCATAGATGATTTGAGATGTGAATATGCATAGTGGATTTATACAGGATCATGACTACATGTTACATTTTGTTTGATCCTCCTCTCCTGCCCATTTTTACCATTGTCTGCTTGCATGCCCACTAGTAAGCTCTGAGGTGGCCTGTTCACTGAACTTGCTGAAATAGTTCCAAGATCTTGTTCCTTAATGGTTATAGGTAGCATATAGCCATTGTGAGATGAGGGGGTTGCCTATTTTTCACCTTGTGCATTGAATATAGTTTGCTGGTTTATTATGGTCATGACTTATTATTATAAAATTCTTTCACAAATTTTTACAACTGCATTTTTGTTTTGCTACCCTTAAATTCAGTATTGCCCGTGGGTTATTTTTGTGATGAACACTCTGTCACCACTGCTTTCTCCTGCCTCCAAATCTTTTATGAATGTGGCAAGCAGTCAGACTTGCCACATCAGTGGTGAGCTCTTGCCTTGTCCTCCCTCTACTGTACATCACTGAACTTCAGGGAACAGGCGAAAAAAAAGAGAAGGAATAAAAGCCTTTAGAATGCAATTCAGTTTAACTCTTAATCATATAAACATGAAACAAAGTTAAAGGCACCAATAGGAATCTAGCATAAAGGGAAAAGAGTAAGATGGCTATGGGGATTTAATCCTATTATCCTGCTGTGCATTTAACGCTCTTTAGTAATACTATAATTCTCTGAAACAATATACCTGCACAGGACTCCAGTTAGGCTTGGGCTTGGACTTTGTCTTCTTAAAAGCCTTATGAACATCTCACTGACTCCCTGCTTCACTGACCTTGGTGCCTGCACAGTTTCTTATATCTTTTCACTCCCTTCTCTGGTGGCAAAAGGCAGCTGATTGTGTTTTTTTTCTCTTGAGTGTGATTCATAGAGGTGACCATCACTGATTGGCTTGGCCTTGGTCAGCATCCAGCCTTGAGCCAGCTGGTGTTTGCTCTTTTTGGCCTACAGAGAGCTTCTAGTTGCTTTTTGCAGAAGCCATCCCTGTAGCCCCCCCCTCCTCCGCCAGAACCCCACCATGCAAAACCACAGCAGTCTATGATTTAGTAATATAAGGTCTCCAGGAGTGGTGGGGCTTGGCTTCTTTGTTGGTAAATTATTCTTTTTTTGTTTGTTGATTTTTACTTTTGGGAGGGGGGTGTGTGTTAAGCGGCTTTGTAATTACTGTAGCTACCAGATTTAATTTTAGTATAAAGCTGTTGATACAGATCCAATGCAGAGATGAGTTTGAATGGTAAAAGAAAAAGAATCTGCTCATGCAGATGAGCAAATGGTGGGGGGGGAGGTGAGGGGGAAGGACTGACAGAGAAAGATTTGAATGGTGCAGCTAAACTATGCCTGCTTGGCACTGGGGAAGGAGATAAAAATAATTCCTTTCCCTAATTAGCAATAACACAGTTCATTGTTACAAGAAGGAAAACTTTTAACTCCTTATTGGTATAGTTATTGATGTTTGGTTTCTTCCTGGGTTTTCCCATCTATTGTGTTAGAATTAGCACCACCCAACCAGCCTTTGCAGACAGCAGCTGATCCAGGTGTTTGCTGTCATTGCAGACTTTCTGGACTTTACTTACTCCTGTTTTCATTAGGACAACCTGTTCTTCCTCACTCAGTCTTTGAATAGTCACCAAAGAGTTAATTTACATCTTAGCACAAATGAAAGAATGGAAATTTCTAATGGGAGAATGGGAAACGATAATGATTTTCTTTTTCCAATCAGTTACATCTCTAGTTAGGAAGGATTGGCTGCTTTTACTTCTTGTCATTTTGTTTTCATGCATCAGCAAAATGGTATAATGCTTGGTTTGCAAAACCTTCTGGAGAAATGTATTTATGTCTATATCCATTAGAGGCACCTTTTTTTGGAAGGAAAAAAATAATAGTAATAATGAAAAAAACAACAGATCTTGAGTTTGAGAGGGTCTCTTTTGGGACTAATTTACAATTCTGCTTGTTAATCTGTTTAACACACACAGATGGTGGGAGAACTATACAAAGAAAACGGATAAACTAGCAAGGGCTGGGGGAACGGGGACGGATATGGACTGTTTTAAAAGAAAAGGCAACCTTAACATTTGTATCTAATCGATATCGAAGTTATAAGTCAGTTAAGCCTTATGTCCCTAGCCAAGTGACTGAGCATAAGTGTCTTTTTGTATGGCTCTTTAATGTTAAGTGACAAGGAAAGGCAGCCACTTAGAAGTATTTGACATTCATAAGCATCCAAAAGACTTTCTGTCATCTTCTATTTATTCATTCACTAGACTAGGAAAAGCTATAGTGCTTTGTTTTTTCCCTTTCAGGGCAGCAGTCGATGCATCTGTGTCAAACTGTAGCTCTTCTCATCCATGCTCCATGGTGTCCATATCCCTTGCTTCTTTCTCTTTACTAAACAGCTATTGTGTGCCTGTTAACAGCGAGAAGTGCCACAGCTGGAATTTCCTACTCCTGGTCAGAAAGATTGAAGGGATACAGGATGTGGTCCTGCCCCTCCTGGAGCCAGGAGCACAGCCGCTTTCAGCTGGAGCTGAATCAGACTGAGCATTTGAAAATGAGCATCTTATTTTATATATTTGCTCTAGGAGTGTTTGGATGCTTTAGTAATGCATCACAGGAAGCTTTTCATTCAAAAAATATTTATAATGTTTTTTGACACCTTGAATTTTAGCTGGTGCGCCCTTCCTTTGTATATTCAGCTTCATAGGTAAAATGCATTCAGATTGCTTGTGACGTTCAGACTAGAGTGTAGAAAGCACTTTAAAAAAAATAATTAAGGAAACAGACCTCTTAAACATCAGAACTGATTGTACAAAACATTTTTAATTACATCTGTCGAAGAGAGCTTAGTAGCTTGCTGCCTAAATAAATTGTGTTGGAAGAATTTGAAGGTTGGGAAGTTTCAAGAAAGCAGAGAGTCTCACAAATGTCCCTCTGCAGTGAGAACTTCAGTTTCACTAGCCCCTAGAGAATTAATACCTGTAAATGCTGGAGTCAACCACAAGAAAATATTAAACTTCCTTTTGTACCTTATTAGCAGAAGGAATCCAAACATAGTACATGAAATGGAGCCATACAAGATCTGCTCTGTGCTGCTGCTCGTGAGAGGGGGTTTTTGGTTTCAGGATGGTTTAGGGTGGGCAGGATTTGAGATTATTATTTTTTAAATTCTTATTAAGGGAATACAAATTTCAGCAGTTTACTAGCTAGCACTATAGAAAGGGAGGCCAAATGTCATTTGTTCTCTAGTTGTTTCGGTTGGGGTATTTTCTCTTAGAGGAGGAGGAAACTAATGTTCTGTGGGATTCTTTAGTGTCTTGGAAAAATGTGTTGCTGTCCCACTTCTCTTGCTGTCTGCTACTTATTGTCATAACAGAAATCCCCCCTCACCCTCTCTCTGGAAAAAAACATAAGCATAGCTAGGGCTATTAAACTGCAGGACTGAACAAGCAGGCAAACACAGGTGACACCAATCAAGGATGCCAGGGACAGTAACCTAAGTGTATCTCCTGTCGTACTAACAGCTGGAGGGGCTTGGGAATCACTGATCAATAAAGCGCCTAAATGCCATGCTCCTGAGGTGGACAGGAGCTAGCACTTCAAGAAAAAGAAAAGCAAAGACAGTAGGTGTTCTTCCAGCTCCTGCAATGGAACTGGGGAAAATTCCTAAGGATTACGGTGCTTCCTTTCAGAATGACTCGTGTTAGTGAGTTGCTACTGTGCAGTTGTTATTACAAGCAACGTACTAATAGGCACAGTCACGCTTTCTTGCTAACCTCCCAAATTCAGTGGTTACAGAGTGTATGTGACGCCCCCGTTTATAAGCACACAAAGCATGATATGGCAACATGCAGCAGGTTAGTTAATACCCCTGTAACCAAACTGTGTGAGCAGACAGTTTGCTTCTGTAGCAAGTGCTGTGTGTGCTGGCAATTAAATTGTGCCTTGCGTATTTGATTTCAGCCTTGGTCTAAGCATGCTTCATTGGACCTGGGTAAAACTGGAGCTGAACAATGGAAGTGCTACTGATGACACTGCTGCAGTTGCAAATGACGCCACTTTAATATTTAGCTGATATTCGGGAGCTTTCAGTCTTGGGTTGAAGAGATCTGATTGAAAATCAGATACAGGCATATATGGAGAATTCCAGGTTCCCCAGTTGCCTTGAAGTTAAGTGGAGTGGGCACTTGATTATTATGAAGGCTAGAATTGGATTGAAGAATCATACTTAAAGGTGTAATAGAGCTCAGAAAGTGTCAGACCTTGGAAGTACCTAGCCCTTGATTGTAGCAGCTGGAAGTGATTTAACAAGTACTTGAGGTGACAGAATCAAATGCTTTATGTGATGAATGGGCTGTTTCAATATAGCAAATGATTTTGCTCTTTAAAAATCAGAATTAAACAGTTTGTTTTTTGTGAGGAGTGAGATCTTGGAGCAATGAAGTATATGTGTGCACGTGCCCAGGGATATAGCATTTTGTGTTAATCTTGTCTTTATAATAATAATAATACTTTCGATTATTTCTGAGGTTACTGCTGTGCACTGGTTCTTCTGCTGGTGGGGGGACTGAGTGTGTATTTTATCCATTATGGTGTCCTAGGAAGCTGGAATAGCATGACCTACGTAGAACAAGCTCTTTTCCTTAGTGACTTACAAGATGAAAAATATATTTGCTAAATAATGTTATCAGCCAAATTCAAGAGGCAAGTAACTTCAAATGCTTGTCACATAGCAGTACTTGGCAATTGGGTAGCCAGGTGAATATACACAGAGCAGGAGAGTTGGGAGGAAATTCCTCAGACTCATGCAAGATGAGAAGAGGGTCGTAGGGGCGTGGCTGTGACCAAGTACTGCCTGAACATTGTATGGTTTACTTGACATTGTTGCGTCTATGATTTAGACATCCTGTCTTAAATGAAGTTCCACCTCACTTGACACTCCTACAGCATGGCAGAAAGATTTATTTCTCCATTTGCTGTGGCCAAGACTTCAGGCTTTATATTCCCTATTCAGGAAAAGAAATTCACACACACCCAAACCTTCCTTAAAAATTAAGTCAAACTTGAACCTGATCCTACAGCTGTTCAGTGAGCAGAACAGTTAATTAGAATGTTAAGATCTCCTGCATTTTCACACAGGAAAAGAAAAAAACAGAGAGAAAATTAATGTTACTTTTTGGGGGGGTCTTGGTACAGTAGAATTACTTGGGCTGTTACTGCTTTGCAGTTCCTCAGGTTCATTTTTGAATGTGCTGGCTAACGAACCCTGTCAGTGCCAAGGGACAAACTAAAGAGAAGTTCCATTTTTAGGATTAATGCTTTAATGTCCTGACTTCAGAAACATCTTAGCATGACAAGGATGACTTTGCGTTGAAGCAGAACTATACATACGTGATTTTTTCACCGCTCCTTGTGATTTGTGATGCAATGTGGGATCCAAGAGTGTCGCAGGAGGGTGGAGATTCTTGTGGGGCACATGGCTGCAATTGCTCTTGGGATAACCAGTTGGCAGCAAATGACCTTCATGTCTCCTTTTGCTTCCCCTCGTCAGCAATGAGACAGGCACTGGTCTTTGAGCAAACTGAGCTTCAGTATTTGGATGGATCCAGCCTGGGCTTGCAAATGCTTGATGCTATCGTTCATGCTCACATCTTTTGGGTTGTGTATTGACTGCAGACCTAAACATCACTGAGCAGAGGCAGCAAATCTCTGCACACTTCAGGTTTTCAAAGTCAGTACTGAAATGCCTCTGACTGAACTATTCACAAAATCAAGTATATAGAGAAACTATTCTTTAAATTACATAGTACCTCTTCATCCTTGGTCTACCATGCTCAGAGCTCTCAAATGCTTTCTTCTCTCACATGTGAGACAATACTGTATCTTCCCAATTGCATGGAGGAGGGCAAGCCTGGTACATCAGATGATCTGGTAGGTCAAAGCCTCCAGTCTGACACTGGAGCACCTTTCCATGCAGCATCTTCCTTTTTCTTTGAAAGAAGGCAATGCCACTGCTGCTCTTAGATTACTTGGCTTTACATCCCAAACATGCCCAGTATGTGAGGAAATGCCAGCCACTTGCAACCAGAAAGCAAATACAGTTCCAAAAACATGAGATTCAAATACAACAAAGTATCTCCTAAGCAATGATGTATCTTTAGAATAATTAAGGATAGAAATAATTTAATCAAGTCCAACCCACTCCTAAGGGCAACATGAACTTCAGCATTAGGTCAAGGTTAGATTCAGGTATACAAAAAGGTTGGGCCATACTGATACTAGGAATCTATCCAGTTTAAGTCAGTGAGATGCTGTTAGTGGTGCTATATTCATAGGTGCTACCTTTCAGTACCTGAAAAACACACGTTGTTACACATTCCCCCAGAACTAAAAAACAGATTTGAAATTAACTTTTTTTTCTTAAGAGATATTTGCATAATTACACAGAATGTGAGTGTTAATGAAGAGCTAGTAATAAAACTGGATGAATTAGCATGACTGAGTGACTTAACGCAATCCTGTTGATCATGGAGTTAGGGGTGGCTTGCATTTTGCCAGACCTTTTTTCTTTTTTTTTTTTTTTAGTAATCTCTTGCAATTGCACATTTGAATTTGAACTTTCATTAATTATAGCTTTATTTCATGAACATGAAACTTCATTGACTTAAGTGTTTACATCAGTAGAACACCTATTCTAAAATATGTGCACCTGACAAAATTGTTAATGAACACACCACCAATATCACCCCCAACATGATTATATACTGGAGTCACTCCCGAAAAGGGAAGCTATGTTTTCCTTTTTAGATACTTAGTATGCTTTTTTGTCTGTTTTTTAACACACATTCTAACCTCTATTTTTTTTTGTTTTCTTTCAAAATTAGAAATTTCAAGGTGTGTGATCACAGGAGGAATAAAAACAGTTGTAGAAACAGGATACTATTTTAACAATATTACCCATCTTCCCTGTCCTTGTCTCTGTTGCTGTTTGCTTCTGATCCATCAGTGATTTGGTTGCCTCACCTCCGATAAAGTTGGGTAGGTGAGGCATGACAGGACATGTAAGAACAGCCGAGAAAGCTGAGTTTTAGCTAAGCCACATAATTTTGAATTGAAGGCACTTGGGGGTTTTATACTTCTGACTCTATTAGGGAGGTAATCACTGGAAGGTAGTAAATGACAGAATTAGGGAGAAGCTATGTGCCTGCATCAATTTGGCACTTATGGCTTTGGTTCTTAGGTACACTTAAACACTGTTTTTTCAGTAGAGCTTGTCAGTGGGGCCCATAACTTCACCAAAAGTCAATGTTGTGTCCCTTTATCTGCTTAAACATGACTGAAAACACCACAAAGCACCCGTGTGTAATTTTAGATTATGAAATAACTTAGGGGGGGTGTTTTTCCTTTGTGCCTCTCAAAAAACTTACACTTAAGGTAACAATGGTAACGGGGACAGCAAAAGAAGACTTTGCCAGAATGATTGTGGTAGCAGAAACTTCAAAACTATCATAAAAAAGAAATGCTAGAACTTTCAGTATCAAGTTTGTATGAAAGACATCTTTGTTCAGAAACTTAACACATAACTTCAGTCAGAAAATTAGGGTTTCTAATACAGTTTTCTCACTCTATATTTTTGTAATTCTTCATAGTGTCCCATTTATAGGACTGGAATATTGAGATCATCAGTACCTGAGGCTAACTGCTAAATATTCAGGTACAAAGGAAAATGCTGAAGCTTAACATTCCAAGCTTTCTTTCTCTGTTTCCATTCTGCCTGCAAAGATGGAAAAATCAAGGATCTATGTATCAGCATCAGTTTTGGCTTTTATTAAATTAAATACTGAATATATGTTGGGGATTTTCTTTTTTTAAATTCTTTGGTATAACTTAAGACAGACTTTGGGTAAATAATGTGACTTGGTATATGATTTCATTAACAAATGTGAAGGTGAGCTTATAGCTTATTTCTAGTGAAAACTTTCATAGGTGTACAGGAAGAAAATTGGAATTGCACTCCAGAGTTTAACAACCAGAAATATATATATTATGGTACATACAGCCCATGAGATTAATACTGTCAGAAAGTCACATGCAAGGGTGAAGCCAGTTTGAAGATAAGTTGAAATAAAGTTGGCAGGCCATGCTTTTTTTTTTTTTGACAGCAAAATAAATAAAATATTCTGTATGGTTAATGCACTGTAAAATAGCCAAGTTCATACTGAATGGAAGGAATTAAGAGATTCCCTTTTGCCTAGTCGAGTGTATCTGAGTTCTCATAAAGTGTTATTTGTAGAAACAGATGAGCCAAGCTGGTTTAGGAATTCACTGGCCTCTAAGAAGATAGGGGAGCGCCCCAGTTCAAAGCAGGGCATCCTCATTTAAGAGCTCTGCTAATCAACAACCCAGGCATAGTTCTGCCCTGAAGAGTATAAAGTGCACTCTGCATTAAAAAACAGGACTTTGTGGCAACAGAGTCAGAATTCGTGTCTTTCTCACCTGTTATAAATCTATGCTAATAAATTACCACAATATTGTATTATTAAATATGCATGTGTCAAACACAGATATGGAAAGAACAAGGGAAAGAGACAATGGAGTTCAAGTTTAGGAATTTTTGCAGGGAGAATAGGTCTGTTTTAATAATAGACAACCTAGGAATCATGTTCTTCTTTCCGTGAATCTCTGCCATGCTGAACTTACAACATTTCAACATAATTTTTTTGTTAAGGTGGATATATCTCCATAGATTTTTCCAGTTCTTGTTACTAACCTTACCACAGATGACTCTTTACCTCAATATTTTCATTCCAAACTCAGTCTTTTTCTTACCCTTCCATTTTTTCATCTAGCTGGCAGCAGCCTTTCAACTTGTATCATTAAGCATGTGTACTAAGTGGTAAGAAGTCATTGCAAGCGATTAACAAAATTCTTAATTTCTTTTTTTCTTGAAACTATTTGCACAGCAAAATTTGTAGACCCCTAAGCAAAGTCAGAGCTGCATTTTTATGGGTGTTCCTTCCTATTAAGGGCAGGAATTTTGCCTCCTGTACTCTTGGCCTTGCCTTGTTCTCCCTCCCACGATGGAGACTTACACTAAAATCTTAACAAACGTCACTCTAGCCAAAGAAAGTTTACAGAAGCAGTGACATTTTATGATGCTTTTTGCCTGAGACCAGGTCGGATGGTAAAATATCGTTGATGTATTTGGGACAAAAGGACAACAAAAAAAGAAGAGGGCTTTTGATATGCAAATAGGATAATACATAATTGACAACAATTGAAAAAGCTAGTTTTCAGAGGATGGAACAGGCCCTGAGTGATGAACAGATTTGGCAGCTAGATTCACGTATGAATTTCTTCACATCTTCATGAAATCCAGGCCAAGAGATTCAGTTCAGACATTTCTATTTCATCTAAAAGCAATATGCTGCAGGACCCTCTAATTTCTTCTGTGCACAAAAAACTCCTTTGCTACTTAGAGCTTCTGACTTAAAAGCATTTCAATCTCTCAACTTTTGAATCTAGTCTTCCCACTTGTCTTCCATAGGCCAAATTATTGCCCTGCAGCTTATAGCTGGCAGGGATGCTATATACCAGTCAGTTGTTTCCTGCGGCTAGGTGTATCTAGTGTGGGAGTGGCATGGAGGGAAACATTGGCACTCAAAAGCACAGTGCCCCCAGGGATGCTTGGAGAGATGGGTTAAGGGCAGCTCTGGTTATCTGTGCAAAAATGGAATGCTATTTTCTCTCATGCTCGCTGCTTTGATCTTGCTTATCAGCCTGCAAATGAAGCACATGTAGCTAAGCTCCTCTGATGCTCTCCTCTCCTGTTGTGTTTCCTGGTATTTGCCTTAAACTAGTTGCCTCTTGCTGATTAGGAAATTATCTGTTTCTAGTTAACTTCTACAGGGACAGACATGTTTTATGGCATCTTGACTTCTGCCTCTCCATTTGAGAATTCAATACCAGTCATATTTGGTTTAACAAACCCAACATTGATCTTGCAGATCATGCACGCTGCACTGTCAGACAAGATAGATAATGACTTGAACTGCAGCAAATGGGACTATATGACATCACACTTTTGTGAGCAGACAAATCTGTAATCTTATTTAGTTTGACAGGTATAAAGGGCATTTCAAAAACTGATTATATCTGCTGTGACTTTAAGAAGGTCTGGGATATGACTGGAAAATCTTGACCCAACCTATACCCCACGGAACAAACTTAAATAAATGCAACAGCACTTACTTCGGGCATTAAGGCGTGTATTTAGTGACCTTTTTCTTCACATTGTGGAAAACATGACACTACCCCTATTGAAGAGTCCAAGGGTGAGAGTGAGGTCCTAGAGCTGAATCTCTATCAAATTTGGGGAGTTTGGGTTTGTAACCAAGATTTGTGGATCAGTGTGGAAGAAAGAGCTGAACTTGAAGAACATTTGAGCTGTTAAAATGAAAACGAGGATCTGTGCTGATTTTGCAGATCCTCTTACTCTGAAAGTCTCATCGCCAGCTGGGGATAAGATTCATAAGCATTTTCTGAAGTTTCCTTTAATAGTCCTACTGAAACCAGCTGTGGCTGACTTGTGGTGCAGCATCAGTCAGGATCAATATGTGTAGCAGTGTCTACCAGCAGGACCTCACCTTTGTGAGCACGATGCACAGACCTCAGCTGGATCTTTAGTCTTGCAGAGGAAGTCTTTTGGTAGCACCTGGACTGTCCTGGCTGCACTAGGAGGGAAAGGCTGGTGAAAGGAAAATCTGAAATCCAGGCTTATTTTCCTGAAACTTGGATGCATCTCTCAAACTCAGAGTGAGCAGCTGTAAGGGCTGGCACTCAAAAATCTGCCCCTGCACTTAGATGTTGAAATAGTCTCTTCGTATGCACATGGCATGTTCAGTTTGTTCAGGGTTTTTTTTTCCTTTTAAAGCATATCACTTAAGTGCCCGTTTCTTACATGAGGTACTCATATTTAGGGAAATTCGAGGCTGAGGGGCTGTTATAGGAAGAGCCAGGACTCCTGCTGCCCTTAACCCACAGAGTGCCCTGAGTGGCTTTCCGCAGCCATCTCTCCTCCTCTCGTCAGAGCTTTACCTCTGGAAAGGAGGCAGAAGCAAAGGTGAGCGAGATGAGGGAACGGTCACTGGCTGGGGGATGAAGCACTCCTAAGGACTGTCTGGGACACTCAGGGGCTTTACAGTTTGGGTAGGATTTGAGGCCAATCTTGGCCTTGCTCTTTAATCCTGTCACTGAACCACCCAAGTACTTTTTGTCCAACTCAAAGCTGCTAGGACATGGTCCTCTGTTGAAAAATGAGAAAGTGTCATTTCTCACTCCATCACAAGACAGTTTTCTGAAGAGTAGTACTGAGAATGTCTCTCCACTAATTAAGCATGGCTTGTGTGTTGCACCCTTGCCTCACAAGTACTTTGTCACGGGAAGGGGATTTACCTGGCAAGTTGTCTCTGATGCTAAAGGAGAACATTTCTGCATAGACTGAAGAAAAAAAACACCAAACAAATACTTATTTTAATAAGTTGTAAACCATTAGAAAGTGTCATCTGTCATACCAATATGTTTCCAGGAGCATCTCTGGGGCTGAAATTACAGTCCGTTAATCTCTGGTTTCTATTCCAATCTTTACAAAGGCAATTCTATTGTAATTATTTTTGTCAATTCCTCCCTCTTGGATTTTGGTATTAACCATGTGCCCAGTTCTGCTCTTACTGAGATGAATGGAAGTATTTTACTGATTACCTCAGTGAGGACAGAGCTGTGCTTTCTGCTATGTCCTGCTGGAACATAATGACTTTGCTAATTGTCATAATATAAACTTTAAGTCTGCACAGTGTGAGAATTAGTGAACTTGCAAGCTTCCCACAGAACCAACGCATCATGTCTCTATAATGCACCTTGAGGTACACTTGCAGGAAGAAATTAAGCTTGGTTTTGCAGAATTTTGAGTTTTATCCCATAAGGAGAACTTCTATTTCTCCTTTTGCTTTGTGCAGTGGGGAGGGCTCATTAGGTGTGCCAGACAAATACCCTTAAACATATTGCACTGAAGAGCGTCGCCACTTAGCAGTCGCTCCTCGTATGAGCAGCCGGGAAGCAGAGGAAAAGCAGAGCAAGTGTCACCTCTCTGCTGCAAAAGAACAGTCGGTGCCGCAAGAGTCCTGGCGCAACGCGTCTTCGACAGAAGGGTGTGATTCAGTTGCTGACAGAAACAATCTTGACAATTAAGCTCTTAAGTCTGCCTGTTTGTATGGTGGGGATTGAAATATCAGTCCTTGAAGAGCTGGACATGTATTTTATTAGCCCGGTGCTTACTGTTATGTCTTTTAATTACTTTGGGGGAGGAGGGGAAGCACACGGAAAACCCTGTGAAGAATATGTAGGATGTCTTTAAGAAACCACAACTTTGGGGAGGGGAGGGAATATTTATTACTGAAAGCTGTTCCCTGCAACTTCATTGCTTATCTTCATTATTTTGTAAGCTCTGAGCGAGGAACAGCTTTGAATTCAAAATCATACAGCACTTACCATATAGTTTGAAATATTCTTAGTCACTTGGTGATTGTAGAAGGACAAATAAAGAACAGATGGGAACTGGAACATCCCATTTCAGTGCAACCAGATTTTTTTTTTTTTAGTAACTGTGTTACTTTTGGACATGAGAGAGACTCTATGTCTTAAGAAAATTTTTCTGCCCTTTAAGAAAATAAAAATCCCAATGAAGGGAGGGAAAAAGGAAATATTAACTGTTTTTCCAAAAAGAAGTCTACAAATGTTTAAGATATTTTCTGGGTTTGATTTTTTTAGGATTCAATTTATAATGTCCATTCTTGTAGGGAAAATAACCCATTGTGTTAAGACTAACAATGAATAATCATGTTAACATTCATATTCATTCACATTCTGCATGACTTTATTCTGGCAAAAGCCTCATGATTCCAGTAAGAATTTTTATTTGGAAGACAACTTAAGCACAGCCTGAATTTGTTTTACTGATCAAGCCTCAAGTATTATAGATGGGCAGGAGGAGAGAGGAAAAAAATTGCCTTAGCTGGGTTTGAATAAAACTCAATAGTGTTTTCTAACATTCATGGACATTATGTGCACTTTACTTCAGACATTGAAATAAAGAAGCTAGCTAGTAAACCAGACAATACTAGGTCCTGAAAAGATTGTCCTCAAATACTCCAGTAAAATTTGTAAATAATTTCTTCATTTATTTTTTGAATTAGCAAGGGCCTAAATAATTTCTCATCTTTATTTCTTTGTTCCTTCATGGGTTTTAAATGACTGTGATTTTTAAGCAAACCGTATGTCCTACATAAAATTTCAAGTCAAAATACTCTGATTTTAACTTAGATATCCATGGTTTTCCTAAGTGAAGTTCACGGCTAGTGACTCAATCCTGATCAGCAGCCTTGTCATTAGTCTTTGTGGAGGAACAGTTATTTACAGACTCCTTATTTGTTGGAGCAGAGTAATCCTTGTGCTGTACAAGCATGCAACTGATGGGCTTAGCTTTCAAAAGAAGCTTCTGACCCTTGGGTTTTTTGGGGTTGTTTTGGGGTGGTGGGGTTTATTTTGAGTGGTTTGGGGTTTTTTGTTTGGTTGGTTCTGTTTTTAAGAAAAAAACCCCCAAACATTCTGGGGAAGATGTGTATGCATCGGGACATTCCTCAGCCCAAACTATTTTACCCCTTAACAGAGTGACTTTGGTTTTCCAGACTATTCTTGGAAGAGACTGAATTTCTACCAAAGAATGTTAAATTCCCTCACAGCCTGTCAAGTGACACACTGTGACAACAGTAGTTTTTGCTTCTGTGCCTCTTCTTTCCAAATGTTAATGAAATACTCCCCAAGAGAAAGTCTCAGTTAACAGGCTTACAATGAAAAGATTTTAACATAAGTCGGTAGTCAAGCATGAATTTTTTTTAGGTATGCAAACATTTTGATCTAAAATAAGACAAACAGCTGCCCTACTTGCCTTATTTTCCCCATCACTTGCTTGGTTCAAAAATATGAATTAATTACTTTTCAGATTTACAAGTTATTTTGCAAGTCAACAGTGCTAGCAACTTCGTAATTCTATTTGAAGCTGTCTGTTTCTGGTTCTAGGGGAGGGATTAACACAGCAAAAATGTGTGGTTCTGTAATATAATGGATATAAACACATTTCCCTCTGAAGCCCTTGGCAATGGCATACTTCTGATTTCTGTCCTCTGAATGACGTGAGCCCCTGACAATAATTCTGCATCTTTGAGCAGAAAGTCACGGAAGTTGCTACGTGGCAAAGACCAACACATATGCTTTGTTTTGCACCATTCACAGTGCTATGGAGGTCATGGGGACACTTACCCAAACTTTCACAGGCATTGGGCCACAAATTTCAAAAAGGGAAGATTCTTATAACAAGGATAAGAAAACATGACAAAATGCTAGGGAAGGACAGAAACAAATAGCCTTGAGTCAAAATCTGTAAGAGTTTGGAGTCTTACACTCTTTATTTGGTTGAAAAGAAATGAAAACAAAAGTTCTGGGTTTCACTGAGGACAGTGAAAGTTACTTTGCACAACACTTTCCAACTTGTCTTCTGTAAAAGTCTGTTGAAGTCTCTTTGGAGCACCTGTCTGTTGTGAAAATAATTCATTTTGTCATGCCTAGCAACACACTTGTAGTCGTTTTATGAAAGCTTATGTAGCAGTTTCACCTCTAGCTTTACCCTCTGTTATACTACATCACAAACTCATTTAAATAGTGATATTAATGTTTTTAGAGATCACTACAAATGGTTGGCAGCATCACTGCAGTTAATGTCTCATGGGAGCTATACAAGGGAATTTTATCAGCTTGAGGCTGAGGTATTTGATGAAGTAATAACAAACTAGCTTTGAATTGTCTTTCATTACCCTTTATCTCTCCTAGAGAGAATATAATCTTATTCAAATTATAATGGCCTCTGTTATCAATGTGGTTTACTATTTATTTACCTGCACATGGACATGCAAATGTACATGCATTCTCCTCTTTTACCGTACCTGTAATGAAATTCCTTCACTATCAGAATCATGCATGATCACAAATTACAAACTAGTTACTTGGAAGTATAATTTCCTTAGCATTAAATGCATTAAAAATAAAATTAAAATCCAACTTTTTTTGGGGGAAAAAAGGGTACCTTGATAAGGAGTAAAATCCAATCATTAGACTGTAAATGTACCTTCATTTATCTTTAAGACAAACATGATATTCTACCTCAGAAATAGATAGGCTGCCTCATGTCTGGGCAGAGAAAGAGATGGGAAGAAATATTTAAGTAGTGCTACAATGGGAAGTCCTGGGACTGGATGGAAGAAAGAGATCCAAATGGCAGAGCTGGGGCTCTCGCTGACCGAATCACCTAATCTTTTCTTAGGCCAGGCTTATTTCAGCCAAACAGGTAAGAATGTGAGACACATACAACACGGTTTAAAGATATTTTTATTAAATACTTAATGGCTGTTGAGCATTCACTAGAAAAAAGAAATGTATAAGTGCAGAGTTAGGGCATGACTCTGTAGACATATTTTTTGTTAAGTGACTAGGCAGCAAAACAACTGGATATATGCCTATACTCATCTGCTCTGTTTTGTTTAAGCGTACACTGAAAAAAACCCAAACCTACTGCGGCGATCGGTGATGGGCAACATGCAATTCGATATGAATTTTAGGTGAAGCCATTTATTGGGTGAAATCACACAGATTATATACCTTTGTTACTGCAAACATGGCAAGCTAAGAAACTGCTAATTGGTTACACACACTGTTTACACCCTACTGATTGGTTAGTGATTATAACAAGTTCTGATAAACATATCTTATAGCTAATAATTCTTAGTTTTCCTTTGATGCCTAAAAGCATCTGCACACCTGCTCTTTTGAACATCTTATTATGGCTGGTTCATAACATGTCCTGTTACTCCCAAGTACCTTCCCATAACTTCTTGGTTTAGGGCAGCCTGTACCCCTGTCATCAAGGCTTCTGTGTTTTGAGAATGTGATTATTAAGATCCTCTCAGCATGAGTAACTTTTTCTGTCTCATGGGAACACGAGGATATTGTCAGGGCCTATGTCTTCGGTGAAGAGAAATAGGCCGCCAGCAGGCCTCCTGTCTTCCCCAACAGCCTACAACCTTGCTCCACCGGCTTCATCGCTTGCAAATAAGAGAGCAGATACCAAAGCATTTTGTCCTTCTTACGAAAGGCTACTACGGTAAAAACAGGCAAAGAGGCTATTATGTTGCCATTTTTTCTGTTATTGGTTTATCTCATTCACGTGCTGAGTCAGGGTATCTTCCCCTTTTTGTTAGCATTTCAGGATCTAAATTCTTCCCTCCCTGGCACAGGCCACGTGACAGCCTGAAAACTGTCTCTTTGGGCTGATCTTGACTGACGCGCTAGATTTTTCTCCACCAGTTTGCCATAAGGCCATTGATTCTGATCGATTTCTAGTCAGTGTTTACTTACTGTCACTTTAATTAAAACTAGGCAAGGAGAAGTGATTATGTAAGCCTGCCTTATCAGACCAGCACTCAGAGTGAGGACAAATGCTCTACTGCAAACGACAGGTATTTTTTACCATACAGTCTTCAGGCTTCTGTCACAGGGAAGTGTTAAATATGATTTCTATTCATTCTTTTCAACAGAACTAGATAGAAACCAGGGGTGTAACTATAAACAATACCCAATAATGTTTATAGCAGTATCTATATTAAGCTTTCTTTTGTAACATGAATAATGTGTTGTTGCAATGTATCTCAAACAACCAGATGTACATAAATACTGCATAGATAATAGGGATATTTGGTCCTGAACAGATAAAAGGGTTTACTGAGCAAAGTGGAACCACAATTTAAGAATAATACAGAAATGCATCAAGGAGTTTGAAAATAAGAAGCATGGTTCAAAGTTTGCTGAATGACAGAGAAGCAAAGATGCTCAGCAGGAAATACAGAAACATCAAATGTATAAAAGATGATCAAGCCAGATTTTCACGTAAAATTAAAATGAAATAATCTGGAATTAAGAGGTAAAGCTCATAAATTTTAACATTTTGCCAGGAGATTTTAAAAAACAAAACACAAAACCAAAAAACCTGAAATGGAAACGGAAGTGAAGCTGGTTACCAGAGTACCCTTCAATTGTGAAAGTAGATCAAATTAATCAAAAAGCCTGTTTGCCAGATCAGTAGGTTAGATACAACCAGGGTTAAATTCAGGCCTTGTATGGTGCATAATACTCCAAAGTGCTCCTTTTTACTGCATTAAAAAAAACCCAGAACTTCTGCGTATTGCTCTTGTTCCAGTCCTGTTTAATATCTTCATTGACGACCTTAATGAGGGAATAGCATCCACCCTCAGCAAGTACGCTGATGATACAAAGATGGGAGGGGTGGCTGACATGCAGGAACACTGCGCTGCCATCCAGTGAGACCTGGACAGGCTGGAGAGCTGGGCAGGGAGAAACCAGATGAAATTCAACAAAAGCAAGTGTAAAGTCTTGCACCTGGGGAGCAACAACCGCATGTGTCCGTACAGGCTGGGGAAGAGCTCTGTGGATAAGGACCTGGGGGTCCTGGTGGGTGACAGGTTGGCTATGAGTCAGCAGTGTGCACTGGTGGCTAAGAGGGCCAATGGGATCCTGGGGTGCATCAGGAAGAGTGTGGCCAGCAGGTCCAAGGAGGTGATCCTCCCCCTCTACTCTGCCCTGGTCAGGCCCCACCTGGAGTATTGTGTTCAGTTCTGGGCTCCCTGGTATAAAAAAGACAGGGATCTCCTTGAGAGAGTCCAGAGAAGGGCTACAGAGATGATTAAGGGCCTGGAACATCTGTCCTATGAGGAAAGGCTGAGAGAACTGGGGCTGTTCAGCCTGGAGAAAAGAAGACTGAGGGGGGACCTAATCAATGTTTATAAATATCTTAAGTATGGCATGCAGGGGGAATTGGCCAGCCCCTTTTCAGTAACTACTGAAGTCTGTGAAGACAGGACAAGGGGCAATGGCTGCTAATTGGAGCACAGGAAGTTCCGCACCAACATGCGGAGGAACTTTTTCACAGTGAGGGTGACAGAGCCCTGGGACAGGCTGCCCAGGGAGGTGGTGGAGTCTCCTTCTCTGGAGATATTCAAGACCTGTCTGGACGCCTATCTGTGCAATATGAGCTAGGGAGCCCGCTTTGGGAGGGGGGTTGGACCCGATGATCTCTTGAGGTCCCTTCCACCCCCTACAATTCTGTGATTCTGTTACATAAAATTTCCTTAATAGTCACAGAACAGGAATTTTATTTTTCCAATGTAATCCTGTGCAGTTCTGATTAACCACCCTCTAATCTCAATTAGATCTGACATAGTAATGCCTATTCTTTTCTTAATCATTGGAACTGTTTCTGTGTGTGGTAAAGTAGTCTTGTATTATACTTGCCAGCGAAATGACCTTTATAACTCTTGTTGAAAGACTATAAAACAGCTTAGTAAATTTATAAAATATTATGTGTTGCCAAAGTAAGATTAATTTTTCTACTATAAAGTGATAACTTTTAAAATGTATCCTCAAAGCATGGAGAGGAGTTCATAAACTGATTTTCATTTGCTTATTTTCTTTACTTATGTACAGCATTACTGCCTTCACTGATATTTTGACGTGAAACTTAGTGAGAAGAATAAGCTTGAAAAATTACACATTTAATAGCAGGAGAAGCTCAAATCACAACTTGGAATTCCTTTGCTCTCTTGACTTGCTGAAAGTTTGGGTTATGAGCCAACCTTTTTTGGTTTGAGCTTTTCCTATAACCAGTTACAGTTTGTAAGAAGTATTGTGCACACTGTAGTTGTAAAGAATGTAACTGTTACTTAACAGAAATAATATTCTTAATTTGATGTTCATGTTTGTAGTTCTAGCGCTTTCAAAGAGCTGGCAGTGGGCAAGATGCAGGTAAACGTACACCCTGGAACTTTTATTCCCTTCAGGCTGAAAAAAAATCCAAGTCTGTTGACCTTTTAAGATTACCCAGAGGCTTACGAATATACTCAGAATTTCTGATGGTTAAAGAATATAGGATTTTATCTTTTAGCCTCTCTTGGCATTTGTGAATTCTGAATATTGTATGCACTCTTTTACAAAATGTTTACCTACTTACGTGTTTCTCAAGAAATGTCTTTCATAAACGAGGAGAGTAAGCAAATAACCTAGGTAGCCAAAACATGAAGGAAAGCTGCTCAGCATGTCCCCAGACCAGTGTATTTCAAGAAAAAATTTCTCTTAGCTTATCCTTCCTCAAAACCACCATGGAAATTTCTGCATTTGTTTCTAATTCCCCTCCCTTCCTCTGGACTTCCTTCTGTACCAAAAGCAGGTATCTTCCCTCTTTATTGAATAGTGATGGTTACTTACCACAGTTGATAGGTGACGATCAAAAAGCATCGCATCTTCCGGTAGACAAACAAGTTCAAAGATCAGACTGAGCCCTCACTGAGGGCTAATAGTGAGAGGATTTTTTTCTCTAGCTGTAACAAGAGGTTTGGAGTAAGGTTCATGGTTTACATTCAGCCTTCAACTGAACCTATCTGCTGTCTAAGTGGGAGTGAACCCTATCAACTGTACCATCCCACCTAGTGGCTTTGTCAGTAGGTCTGCTCCTGACAGATGCATTCATGGATATTGCAAATGTTCCTAAACATTGTGGCAATGTTGCTATTGTCAAGCAATGCAGTGCAGCAATACAGCTGGATGTTTAACAAAGGTAAGCCCAATCTGTAAAGGTCAAAAAATCAGTTTGGATATGAAGCTGTCTTGGAATGTGGAGGATATCTAAGCAAGAATTTAGTTTGGCTTTTTACAGAGACAACATCCAGTCAGAGAGCTCTACTGTTTACGAGGATGTACGATTTGTGATGGACCATAGACTGTTTTCAGTGAGGCATATGGCATTTTTTCCCCATAAATTAAGGTAGCCTAATTTGGGACAAGCAAAAAAATCGCTCTATTCAATAGACATTATAGTCTAAAATATTATCACTTTGGGGATTGACAATTACTAATGTTTCTGTCCTTTTCTTTCAACCATAATTGCCTCTCAACACCCCTTCTAGTAGTTTTATATCTTTAAAAACTTATTTTTTAAACATTCATCACTATGAATCTAATGTGGTCAGTGAGCACTTGCTTTATAAAGTGTTATAAATAAGCGTCAGGAACTTGCATCACCCAGAGGCACTGAACCCCGGACAAGCGTCTAGGCACTGGACCCAAGACAAGTGTCTAGTGATTTGAGGTTGTTTCATTTTCTCCCTCTGCATCTGGTCATCTGACAGTACTAGACCTGCTCTACCTCTTCTGCTTCCCAGTTGTCAGTTCTCTGTAATAACTAGTCTGTGACAAATAATGATGTTATCCATTCAGTTAATAATTCAGTTCTAGCTCATGAGATGAAGAATGCAAGGGAAATTGATTTAGCCTTGGCTAATCTGGAGTTTTCATGGAGAGTGTGCAATGTTCTGCTGCCCCTTCATGTGAATTCTGTTCTCTGTGACCAACCTCATTAGGTGAAGGTTATGGGAACTCCACTTCTCTTTCTTCACATCTGAGACAAAATATGTCCATAATCCTAAATGTGGGCAAAGTCCGTAAAACCTTCTTGCCTATTTATCTTTCTCATCCCAGCACCTTAGCTGAGATCTCTGGGAGGAGAAAATGACTCACTTCAGGATGGCTACCCTCCTTATTCTTCCTCATGTATACCATTAAAATCCCCCACCTGAATGGTGGGTGCAGCATTCACTTTCAGCCTTCCTGACCATAACATAACCTATTACCAGATATTATTTATACCACATCATGACGTGTGGCATTATAGAATTAAGCAGTACTTATTCATTAGTGTCAGTAACTAATTCTGTCACTATATATCCAGTGGCAGCAGAGAATTGTCACAGCAATACTCTGGAGTCAGTGCTGAATCCTCGCTGAGTACCTCTACGGAAACTGGTGACTTCATAAAAAACCTCTCATTTTTCATCTTACTGTACTGAAATGAACACACGAAAAGCTGAAGGTGCTTGAGGATGCAGTGTGAGTGGTGTAGATTCCAGCAGGTGATTCATATCTGGGCTTGAATATTCTGGCACTCCCCGTGACCACCTAATTCTGATCAAATCAGTCCTGTGGGGCATTTGCTAAGAAAGGCATGATGTCTGTGCAGTGTCTGCTGACGTAACTTGCAAAATTTCCTGTGCCAACTATGTGATTTAAGTATATACCAAAGTTAGGCATCAGATATCTGTTTTACAGTTAAGAATAGGAATGACTATACTATTTTTAAATATTACTAATACCTGAGCTCAGTCTCTGCTGTGAGCGGGACTTCATTTATTCATTTTTTGCTCAAAAGGAAGAGTTGACAGAGGTTTATCTGTTTTATCTTCCACCTCAAACTATTCCTAGAGAGAAGAGACATTTCAGTCTACTTCTGTGAAGTGAATTAAAGGGTTTATAAATAAAGACTGGGAACTTCCCAGTCACCCATACTGGAGTTTCCAGGATATTTAAATGGGTTTAGCAATTCATTAGGATCACAACACTAGGAACAGAAATCAATATAGCCTCCGTTTTGGAATTAAAAGTGACACTTTTCTGATATTAAAGTGAGTGGAGGTCTGATGCTGGAGTAGAGAGCAGTACTGGTTATGTCACTGGAAAAGTTGTATTGCTTTCAAATGATCCTATTATTTTCTGTCTTTTAAAAGGGAGTAAGTTGCCCATACTATCCTAAACCAAAGAACCCTCTACAGTATAGCAATAAAAAATTCTGGTTTACGAAGTGATCACAAGCATTTAAAACAGCTCCTCCTGTATGTGTCCAGGGACACTGTTGCTTACTTTAATAACAAATATTTCATGTTGTTTTCCCTTCAGTATCCATTCACCTAGGGTGGGAGTGTGAGGTAGATAGTATCTTTTTTGTTTTCTCCTCATCAGCAACAAAATCAGTTATTAATTTCCAATCTACCTCCATCTAGAAAGCTGGTTACAGTAATATATTTACCAAAACGGCATGCAAGCTATGATTGCATCAGTGGAGATTTTATTTTTTGTGTTGCTGGTTGTTGTTATTAATACTTAGGAATTTACTTTACAAATTAAGTAGGATGTTGAATGTCCTCCAGACAAACCCTTCCATTAAAGGACACATGTGCAGGTGAACCACCACGCTATACTACAGTGACCTGGGGTGTGAGATGTATTTGGGAAATTCCATTGCTTTGTAACTGTTGCTGGTAAGCCCAACGATTGCCAAGGCTATTTATTATAGACAGCATTTGTAACTCCCCCAATTTCAAAACAGAAAGATCATTGAGTGATCTAAACTAACTGCCAGGATAGCACAGATATAGATCCTCAGTCATCAGGAATTTCTACATTAAGCCCATAATTGCCACATATCCATATAAATTCAGTGCTCAATGAGAGAGAGGATAGATCTAGTGTTACTGTGTAATTCAGTATGAAAAAAAAAGTGTTCAAAGCCCTAAAAATTATCACTTATCTCAACAATGAGAAAAAGAGAAGGCTGTAATATCCTGGGTTACAAGTACAGGTTCTCCTAGGTGATGCTAAACGACACAGAGCACTTCTTGACCACCAGAATTTGTGCCTTCCTTCCTGTCTCTACTGACAGTAGGTAAATAGGTACTGTAAATACGGATTTTTTTACTGGAAAAATCTGATGCATGTTTTAAAAAAAGACCCCAAACCTAAAAAAAGCATTATTAATAGAGGATGAAAGACCTTGAATCTGCTAGCCTTTAAAAAGAGCCATATATTCAGTATGTTACTAACTTTAATACTCGCTTCACTGGAATCTTTATTGTTTCACTGTTCGTGTATGGTAGCAGCTCATGACAGAGTTTAGTGTTGAACTCTTTTAGGGTCTTCAGGTCTTGAGACATGTTCATGATTGTCTATTTCCCCACGATGGATCCCACCAAAATAAGAGGTTCTATGTACAGAGCTATTTTCATGGTTGGGGACTTTTTCATTCCTCTTTCTAAAGTCCTGGAGAAGACTTGAAAGACCAAGGTGGAGAAGCAGTAAAAGAAGAGTTTGGTTGGGTTTTTTGTTACTGTTATTATTAGATAAAACACAATGAGCACATGCTTTATTGATCATACCCCACCCTGTAGCAAGCTGTCAGCCTAGAAATCATATAATGGAGATGGTTTTGCATGCAAATGAAAATTATTTAATGACACAGAAAAGAAACATTGAGAACTATTGTTTCCAGATAATTTATACAGATATCGAAGTAGTGTTTTTCTGTTTCTTCTTTTTTTTTCTTTTTCTGGTTTTTTTTCTTTCTTTTTATGAATTAAATTCACAGGAGATTTGTGAAAGTTGTCTGTCAGGTCAAAGGCTAGTGATTTATCTACTTAATCATTCATTCCTGGTTGATTAATAGACTTTTTAAACAGAGTTATATTTTAATAATGTAGGCTTTAACTGGGCATCTCGATCAAAGAGTACATTTTAGAAGTTGATTGGTTTGTATCCTCTAGGCCTGTGATAAATGTCTAGGGATTTCTTGTAGCCATTTTTTTCTTGTCATTTTTTCATTCTGATATTCATTTCTCTCTTCAACATTGTCACATGAATATTTAAAACAAGAAATATAATCAGTTCGGTGCTTTTTCTCCAGTGCCAGGATCATAAAGAGAATAACTGTCATTCAGTACAAAATCTCTTTATAACAGTATTTAAGCACTGACCATTTTACCTTGCTTTTTGGGAAGTATGAGCTTGAAAAATCTTACATGCATCAATGGGATTATGAATTGACAGTTATTCTTGTGATTCAGGGCTAAATTGGATTAAGAAGAGAACTTCTCAATGATAAATGACTGGAGTTGGTAATTGGGGAGGAGAGAAAATTTTCAGGAATACAGTTATTGCTGGAAAATGCTCGTCATGTTCAAATTGAAATGTATTCTGGATATAGGTCAGTGTTTAGGAAATTCAGATATGTTCAGTCAAATTAAATCAAAATGCACACTTCTTTGTTTTGAGAATACTTTTTTTTGTTCCTGAATATTATTTTCTGCAGAAGTCAAAATCTATGGTGAGATTACTTCCATTGAAAGGATATGCTGTAACTGAGCTAAATATTTTTGAAAACTTCTTATGAACATTTTAATTTCATTTAATTTTCATTACAACTTAAAAATCAGTACTCTGAGTGACAGGTCAATTCCAAGTTTCCTGCAGCATTCTTTTTAGCAAAAGTCACACACATATTTCTGATAGAAAGTTCTGAGTCGTAACTAAGGACTAAACAAAAATCCTCACTTTCCTGATGCCCTGAACTTCAGAGATCCATTGTGGGGCAAAACAAATTACCTGGTATTATTCTATGTGAATAATCATGTCTCATTTCTAATTCATACTGTATATCTCTGCTGCTGGTTCTGTACGTGTTTCATCTATGAAAGTTTGGATGATATCAAAAGCATTTCCACATAATTCTCTCTCTTTTAAGGCACAGATTTACAAAGCATACCTTGCCTTAGCTAGGCATGCTGCTTATTTTTATGATCCAGCCCCACCAGCCACATGCAATAGGTGCTGCTGGTGTACCGTCTGTCCAGCTTCATCCTCAGCAGGAGATCACAGAGCAGGATGAAATGGAACCTCACTTCTGTCTGTACCACAGTGGATGAGATGTGATGTGAAAAGCATTCTGGTCACACAGCTTCTGCCTCTGTGCCATTCCTTGGAGGGAATCGAAAGTCAAATCCCCCCAAACTGGCCATTAATTACACTAAAACTGAAAATATTTGGCAGTTTCTTGATCTGGAAGAGAAACTAGATTCTGCAGAACTATATGGGTGTGCTCTCCCTTGAACAATGTTTCTCTTTACTGTTCTTTAAGCTGCTGTCAACTTGGAGCTCCTTGTACTCACTAGAATGAAGGATTTCCTGGATGATCCCATTCCACAGCTACAAATCCTGATTTTTATCTGCAGAAAGCATCTCCAAGCCTTCAGTTCATCACATATTGTCTATGCTGCTACTTCCTCCTCAGGAGGAGGACTCCTCGTGCTCTTCCTCTGCTCCAGTGTAGGGTTCCTTTTCTTCACAGCACTTGTGGTGATAGTAACTAAGGATTGCTTGATAGCTAATCCTAATATACCCTGTGGGTCAACTGTGCCGTCTGAATTGTTCTGGTCTTGTCATAATGGCATTTGCTGTTTGTGGGGAGAGAGAGGACCAAAGAACTCTCGGGGTCATTAGTTCATGTGGGAGAACTTAAGACTTGTAAGATTTCTTGTTTTATAAGTTCTCTGTGCAGGCTAAAATGCTCAGTGTGTGTGTGTATAGATATCTAAAAGCAAGAACATGTAGTAATGCTGAGCTTCACAGCCCTTCAGGAAGGACAGGGCCAAGTTTATTGTGGCTTAATCAGGACTGTTAATACACAGATATTAACGAGGGTTTTCTCCTACTGCAAATGTTTCACCACCATGAATTTGGGTTGACTACATTGCTTCCTGGCTTCTTTTTCATTTTAATTCATCAAACCTAATGTTGCAGGGATGCAGTTATCCCCCTAAATAGGTAGCTTGAAAACATCATTATGTTAACAAAGTTATCCATCCCTTTTCTATGTCCACAGATTTCTAGTATGATTCTTCCTCTGAACTCTGCAGACTTCAGTTCGTTTAATAGTTTCTGACATTTTAGTTATTTTAGTGAGATTGTGCTTAATGAAAATGAAATTTGTGGGATGAAAAAAACCAGCTATCCTTCTATTCTTTTCTGTATTATAGCAGCTTTACGGGGGCAGTACTAAAGTAATATATTTTCCAACAATTCCATTACTTCATGAAGAAAAGATTTCAAAATGAGGTAGTTTTTAGTGTGTCCTCCAGGTTTTCTTTTCTCCTCTTCTGCTCTTCCCTTTCTTTCAGCTGTTTCTCTTCTGTGGAAAATGGATTTTTCACCTCTCCTCATGCAAATAAATTGTTTTTATTTTTGCCTTCAGTGAACGTTTCCTCCAGTCTTATGCCACACCAAGGACTGCCCTTGCTGTCCCATGCTGGCTTCGCTTCTGAAAGCATCTCAGGGAGCACAGTCTGTCTTTTTGTCCCATTAAATTCATTTTCCTCCCCCTAAGCTAGCTGCTTGGCAGCTGTGCTGTGAGAAACACATAAGCCATTAAGATGGATGGTATTGACATCTTCTGCTTTCTTAGGGATTACAGCAAGTCTACCTTTCAATGATCCATAGTTAGCTTTGCTTTTTCTACTAATGCAATCCTGTGCGACTGAGAGTGCCACAGGCAGATACTGTGGAGAGCAGTTTTGAAAGGCAAGGGGGCCAAATCAAACCTTATGCCTGGTACGCTACATGCTTCTGCCAGAGGAAAAACTGAGGAAAATATCAAGTCAAGTCACATGAGTCCTATCAAGCCTACAAAGTCTGCAGTGATGGTGAGAAGGGAGCCTGGGGCAAGGCGTGAGAGGCAGCACACAACACGCCAGCTACTGCCCATTCGGGCTTCTTGGGTAGTGGTGCTGCTGAAGTTGCTGCTAATCTGGCAGCATTAGGATTTCTTTTAGACACTGCTAGAAGCAATTGAGTTGACACGTTAAGGTTCGTAGCAGAACATCACTAACTGACTAACAGCAGTTTCCAATGAAACTGTGAATGGTGGGTGACCCTGCTGTGTTTAGCACTTCCATAAGCAATATCCGAGGTGATAGCACAACTAGATTCTTTTTTAGTTTCAGGTTTTTTTCACATATGATGAAGAGTTAATAAAACAAAGTGTGTGAGTACACGCAAGTGTGAAAGACAGACAGATGTGTTTTCAGTTTTGCTCCTGGTCTGACCATGACATGGAGACAAACAGCCTTCCCTGGCTCTATTAGGGACTACCCATGCACCACACCTTAACTGTTAGAAGGCAGAACAGAGAGGAGTCTCCTTTTGGAGAGATGAGAGAAGTTAGTGTCAGGACAGCATCTCCCAGATATAGGATTGAGCATTGAGGTTAAATTTTCAGTCCATGTCAACACCCATAAGCCTTTATCTTTTTAAAGTGCACTATGGAAAAAAAAGTTTACATTTTATTGGTCCAAAGAAAGAAACTGAAAAATTCAATTTTTAATTTTTTTTTAAAAATTCCAGGGGTCTTCTGGTGAAATTATCCTTGTGGGTGTTTATTCTGATGCAGTGGCAGGAACATGAGCAGATGATTTAGGTGGCAGAAGAGTTTCCATGTCCTTGACTGAGTCATATGTCAAGCAGGGTGTGCCAATACTGATGTTGTCTTGGACTTTAAATAAAACCCATTTTAAAAAATCCAATTAGAGCTCCTGGGGGATTTTTTTATTTTTGTAGCAGACAAATGCTTTTCATGCCTGAGATGTTTGAAAAAAATAAAAGTAAAATTTAAATCCCCTAAAAAATAATTGGGGATTCAAAACGCAGAAGATTTCAGGAGAGTGTCTCAATGTGATGCAACCTCCACCTGCTTTTTTTTCCCCCCACTGTTTTCCCTCAAAAGTTGGATCTACTTTGCATGCATCTGGTATACATCAACTAGATCTGTCATTTCATGTTTCATGTTCTTAACTGTGAAGATTGTAATCTTAATTTTTATTCCATAACCTTATCTGCATCATAGGCCCTGTGAGTAAGCCTCTTGACCAAAGACAGAGCAAACAGAGCTTGGGGGCAAAGGAGAAACTAGTCGCTTTGTCTTCCTGTTTCACTGCAGATTTGGTCTCTTCTAGATAACCAAGAGTATTGGGTTATCTTCCTTTTTTTAATAGTATGCTTGCAGCCAGAATAAGGCTTGTTGGCCTATGCATTCAATAGAAAGAAACTAATCTAGTTTTAGATGAAATGTTTCAAAACTTTTGCTTTGTTTGTGGTTCACTTTTTTTTTTTAATTGTAGTAGCTTTAGATTTATTTGTGCATTACAAAAGAAATAATAATTTAGAGGAAAAGTTGTCTGGTTGCATAAACAAGTTGACAAAGTTCAGATGGCCAAAAATTCAGTTAGAAGGTCTTTGAAGCTTGTCAGAGCTCCTTAATGGAAGTCGTTGCTATTTAGATTGAAAGGTATAGCATGAGTTTAGCTATTAGGCATATTCCAAGGCCTTTGGATTAGAAAGAAAAAGCTGTAATAAGAAAGTTGTCAGAGATGAAGGTGCTGCTGATAGAACATACCCTGTATTAAGAAAAATAAGACTTGAAGAGCTGTGAATGGTCCTCAGAAAAATTGCCTGGTCACACAGAAAAGCTTGAAGGTCTTTTGCTTTCCATTGGAATGAAGAAAGTTCAAATTCAGACAGCATTAAGCTGTGCAAAGTGTCTGTACTGACTTCCAGTAACTCTCCTTATAAAAAGACTGTATGCTCAAGATTTTGTTTTGGCAAGCAGAGGCTTAACATGTTTCGCAGATAAACTGTGAAACAATGCAGTTTTACAATCTTCAACTAAAAAGAGTGGCATTCATATGTTAGACAAAATGGGTGCACCTATGCAAAGTATGATAGTATTTCTGAAGAGCTGAGAAGATACAACAAAGCAAGTGGTAGTTCATTTCCCATCCTCGGTTACAGTGCCTTTGTTGGCAGCAGAGGAGCAAAGTGGTGGTCCGGTGAGCTCCTTCTCAAAACAGGACTGTCAGGTGCTGTTTTGCTGGTTCTGTGATAGAAAGGGTTTTCAGGGGCCAAATGTTAACTGTTGTCTTATCAAAAGCAGGATGGCTCCTGTTCACCTAGAGATGAGCTGACACGTTGAAGAAGCAGGATTGTCTTTTGGAAGGTGGTTTTTTGCTGAAAAGTGGCAGAGATTAATACTTGAATAAGTAACATTAACATTTTGTGCAGCCTTGGAAGAGATGGTTGTTTTTACCATAATAAGCTGCAAGGATGTGACCACGTGAGAAAGGTTTGCTTTGGATCTTTTTTTGTTAACCTTTGTCATGATTATTTGTGTTCACATTGATGTATGTCCTCCAAGAGTCAGTTTATGTCTTTAGAAGTCAGGAAAGTACCATTGCAAGTATATTTATGCAAGATACATTTTCCATCAAAGTCAGTATCTGCATTTGTAAAGCCTTAGTTACAGAGACCAAAATTCTGTAAGGAAAAATAAAAATGTGATATATACCATATTCTTGTTACTGACATGTGCCATTTTGGGTTTTTTGAGTTGGGTTGGGTTTTTTTACATTATCTGCTATACCTTTCATGTCCTATGTCTTGTTCTCTGGTACTAACTTGAGTTTTTTCTCAACTTTGATAGTTGAGAAACTACCAACTGCTCCATTCAAGCAGGTATCAGTCCAGTTTATGGCACTATTAAGTACATGATGTTGAATATTTCTATTTTACTATTAATATTAATAATACTAATATTATGGGTCCTAGAGATTATTTTTGCCTGTAGTATTAATGTCTGTGAGATCATTCTGAAGTAAAAACTTTGTAAATTTTGCAGTCATCAGAGACAATTTCAATTGAATCCTTCCAGTACCTGAAGGGGCATACAGGAAAGATGGAGAGGGACACTTTGTTAGGGAATGCAGCGATAGGATAAGGGGTAATGGCTTTAAACTGATAGAGGGTAAATTTAGATTAGATGTTAGGAAGATATTCTTCACTATCAGGGTGGACACACGTTGCCCATAGATGCTGTAGAAGCTGCATCCCTGGATGCAGCTGTTCAAGGCCAGGCTGGATGGGGCCTTGGGCAGCCAGGTCTAGTGCAGTGTGTCCCTGCCCATGGCAGGTGGGTTGGAACTAGATGGTCTTTGAGGTCACTTCCAACCCAAATTTGTTATTCTATGAATTTTGAGAATAAAGTAATCGTTACTGGATGCTGGGTAATGCTCAGAATTACAAGATTATGTTTAAAATGAAACTTAAAAGGATTAAAAACTACCATTTAAAGGAGAGAAGAATAATTTTCCAATAGCAATATCTGCAAAGAGATATGTGTGCATACACATTACTCAGTGGGCACACATGATCCTTTTCTGTCTTTCTCTTTCACTCTATACATCAATATATCCATCAATCACTTTCTACCATATCTCCATTCGGAAAGTGACACGATGCCTCAGAAATCTGACTGTTTTCCTCTACTCCGTGTCTTTCACTGACAAAGAGTGAATCAAGGTCATCTCTTTAGAGTTCAGCAATTCATTAAATATTCCAATGATTCCAACATCTGCAGCTGCACTTTCCACTACCTCTTCTTTTCCTTTTATGTAGTAAATAATGCAACACTTACTGAAGTTTTGATGTGGTTGACTGTGATTCATATCTTAAATGGCATGTGAAATCTGTATATATAGCTATATCTATATACACTGAATACTTATAGCTATAGTCCCTTAATACCTAGTTACATAGAAATACAAATTTTAAAATGTTGTTGCTCTTTCATATTGTTTTCATAAGGATCCACCAGCATCAAAACCGTGACACTGACTTTATAATGTTTCATGTGGAGCCCACAGTTACTGTTTTTAATGTGTAACAGTAGATAATTGATATTAGTCCTCTGTATGCTGGGGATCAAATTCATCCATAGATATCTAGTGGAAAAAACTTCACCATTTGAGTTAATGCAAATTTGCATGACATTTTTGTTGATCTTGCAGAAGTATTTTTACATATATCTGTCAAGAAAATTGTGTTGATGTGATTATTCAAAATTACCTCAATTCAGCGCATCAGTCATGTGTAACATAAGTTAAAGGTGTCCCTGCTTACTGCAGGGGGGTTGAACTAGATGACCTTTAAAGGTCCCTTCTAACTTAACACATTCTATGAAAATTAAAACAAGTATTACAAGAGAACTATGTTTTCAAACATGGGAATTAGTTGCCATGTTCACAATCTTAGAATTGAAAAATATTGTGTATATTCTTAGGTGTTGCAGAGTATCAGAAAAGTTACCTAGTTTCAGTAGTCACCCAGAGGTCTGTTCTCGCTGTTTGACCCCTAAAGTGCCCGTTGAGCTCCTGTCTGGAAACAAGTGCCTCTTCTCCACTCTTACCCCAAGGTGCAGTATGCAATTCATTTTACATACCAGATAACAGGAAAGAAAATTAAACATGACATTTCAAACACAAGTCATCAGAAGGTCTTCAACCTATGAGTTCAGGCTTTAATCACAGATGATGTCGTATATGAGGTCCCACGTTTGGAGAACGGAACAGAAGCTGAGAACTCAAGGGTTGCGCAGTTACACAACTGATAGATTCTTTTCACCAAAATAGCAGGAGCCTTTTGACTAGTATGAGTAGCAGAAGAAAACATTGAAATAATTTTTTATAAGCACACTAGCTGCTTTGCTTTCCTAGAGAATAAAATGGGATTTGATCAGTAGATTATATTGGATGGTCAGCAAACATTCATCGTAGAACAGCAGGTCAGAATTAGAGCAGAAGAGCAGCTATGCAAGACTCTGGAAGTTGGGAAAATTGAGGCAGGTTGTTGGAGTTTTAATTCACTGAAATGGGAGAAGAGCATGAGTAGACTTTTTTTTTTTTTTTTTTTAGCTTAGAAATGCCCTGAAAGTTCACTTTAGGATGGAATTTAGGTGAAATGTCATGATATAAACGAAAAATAGCTGTGCTTAAAAGTCTTGCTTACTGAATACCATGAGCAAGCGAGTTATCTTACCAGTGTTCTGTTTAATTTAAAAATTAATATATATTAGGTGACACGAGAACCTATTATGAAGTATAAGGGAGATTACAGACAATTAAGATGAAATGGCTTTTGGGAAATCCCATTTGATTTAAAATGAAGTTTCTTTGTTCATATTGTGAAATCAGTACATTTTTTCAGGAAACGTTAATGAAAAATTGGTAGAAGTTAAACACATTTATGCCCTGGTTTTTCTTAAGGCCTGGTAATTTGAAGTATATGTGGTGCATTTCTAGGGTTTTTTTTAACTTTGTGCTTTGATTTCTCCATCTGCAGTAATATTTTCATGCACAGAAAAACTGCACAAATAACTCTAATCCAAAAATAAGGGTCCAACATAGCCTGTCATTGGGATACTTGTTTTTCTTCATTCTTAAAGCACATGTTCCTTGATTTATGTAATTACTTGCAAACACAGATAAACCTTTCATTAAGTCTGGACGCATTTCAGGCTAAAGTATTTTTCTAACCCCTGAATATTGAATACTTGGCAAATTATGTGGGCCAGCTTCTGAAAATAAGGTGCTACTGTTTGGCACTGGGAGCAAAAGGAAGAGATTAAATCTACTATGGTAGCATGTTGTTTGCTTGTTTATTTACCTGTGGAAATTCAGTAGCTATGGATAAATAGCTGTTGTCTTTACCATGACCTCCAAACATCCAGGGATGCACAAAACTGAGTGGCACAGATAGCTTACGGTGCTTCCTCTTGTAATGGGTAAAAGGCAGCTATTCCAGCCCCGAAGAGGAAAGCTGAGGTTGACCCAAGGTCACCTCCGTGGTGTAAATGAGTTGAGTTCCTCCAAAATCAGTGAAGTCCAACCAGTTTACTCCAGCTACAGTTTCCTGTGGAAGAATTTTCGTCTTAATTTTTCTTAACTCCTTGTATGAAGGCCCAAGTCAAAAGTTGAGACCACCACATAAATGGTGGTTCTACCATAACATAGATGCTTTCATTATGGAAAGTATATGGCACTCTTGATTGTTGTGTTTTTAAGTGTAGTAGTAATTTTCTAGGCAATTGTATGATCTTAATTCCGTGGAACTTTTTGTTTTTTAAAGGCAAACAGCAGAAAACCAGTAACTTTTAAGTAGGAATCAGGATTGGGCAATTATAGGGAGTGCTAAGGTTTTTGAATAAAAAGCTTTGTTAGAGATGTAAAATATTATTAGAATATTCTTCTATTGTTGGAAGTTTTGCTCCATAAAACATGGGACAAAATTTTTGAAAAATGGCATCTGCTGTCATAAATCTTGGGGATTCCTCTAAGAGATGCTACCATAAAAAAAAAAACGCTCACCTTACAAAGTCATTGTATCAAGAAAAAAAAAAAAGATTAAAATTCTTTGTGACATTCAATCACTGTTTCCATTTCATATGCCAGAACAAGAAGCAGAGATAACTGATAATTTCTATAATCATTCCTAATAATTCCAAAAGGCAGAAGAACAGATAGTAATATGTATTCTTGTGCTAAGCTGCTCTTCCTCCCTTGCTTTTTAGATTTGGCCATTGTGCTCTGTCTATTGCAGATAATCTGTCAGGTCAACAATATCAATAGTTTTTATTACAGAAAGCAGATGTTATCAGCATCCTATCTGTCCATTTAATTAGAAATGTGGTACTGCCGTTAAGCTTCAGAACAATTTGAGTAAGAAAGCAGAAAAACAATACATTTCAGAGCCCTTAAAGAGGCCTAGCATTTCCAAAAGGAGAAAGGTGACAATTTCTTTAGGAAGCCATACACAAGCTAAGCATATGGTTTATGGCAGACTATAATAATAGCTTAACGGCTATTACATTCTAGCGTGAGGTGACTGTGAATTGGTGTAGCTCAATTTACTTCAAGAGGAGCACACTTATTTTCAGCAGCTGAAATTTGTTTCTTATAGGCTTCCTGTACAGGCATCTCCTGACAGCTGGGGTTTGCAGGGTGTGATAAAGGGCAGAGGAGGCGGGACCAGCCAAACTTCAGACCTCGGGAATAGAGATTGTAGAAGGAGACAGAAATTAACATCTCTTCCTTGCCCTTTCCTTTAGACCAGGTCCCATCCCACCTGCTGCCAAAGTCCAAGTACCTGGTTGCACCTACTGGTCCCCACCCTGCCTCCTCCACACGGCCTCACCTCCCTAAGTTGGCTGTGGCCCCGGCCCTGCAGCTGTGCTCTGTTAGTGCCTGGTTTGTGCTCACTAAGTTGTCCTGATGGACCTCTTGCAACAGTGTTGGTTTCTTATGGCCTGTGTGCCTCTTGTGAATGTGGGTGGGCTCTCTCTTTCCAAGTCAGGAGAAAGTATCCTATTAGAGAAGCAGTCTCATCATGCTGTGAGCAGGGTTATCTTGAAGCTGGGCTCTCATGCTGAATGGTAGGCCAGAAAGGCACAGTGGCATAATTAAGTGACGTAATATCTAATGTGTATTGAGAACCAAAAAAGAATACATTCTGGTGAATTTTAGCTTAGATCATCAACACCCACAGGTAAATGCCCAAGAGAAAAAGATGTGAGCTATTGGGCAGGGTTGAATGACTATGCTAAGAACTATATGTAAACTAACACGGAATAAAATTGGCTTGTCAACAAGAGGAATGAAGCTGTAGAACAGACTTCAACTGGGTGGGAGGCAAAAACCTGTCTCAATGAAGTAGTTTTATAATAGTGTGCTCAGTTACCATACAGGAGTTCTTTTTCAACTTTTAAAAAATAAAATAGACTTGGTGATCTAGGAAATTCCTCCCAAACATCTTTTGTGGAGTATTAGCGTTTTTGTTTAAATATTGTCTGAATTCTTTCTCCTCCTCTCCATACTACTGAGCTGCATGTATGAAGTATGGTGAAGTTACTTGTAAGCATCCAGATGTTTAGAATATACCATAAAGTTTTTCACCAGCTCAGGGACATGAAAAGTTAATTTTTTTTTCCTAGTTTTGCATTTAAAGCTATGGGGTGGGTGAGAGGAGTGATGCTGGTTTGGTCTGTGTAGTGCTGGGCTTGGCAATGTCTGCAGGCTCGAGTGTGAGCTGGAAGCAAACTAAGACCTGTCCAGAGGAAAACTCATGCTAAAGCACATTTGAGTCAACATGACTTATGCCATTTTTGTTAGCAGCTGGGTGTGTTTACAGAGAAATGGTGGTTGAGATATGATGTGTGATACAATTGCACTTATTTCTCCAAGTTATATTTTTCTTTTTATGGGAACAAACACTGAGTATCAGAAAAAATGTAGATGAAATCCTGGACCTGCTGAGGTTTATGGGAGCTTGGCATTTACGTTTAGAGACATTAGGATATTTCTCATTTTTATTGTTCAAGATACCCTCTGTTTTAGTAGTGTGTCTATGTGGTGACAGCTTTGAGAAAGAGGAAAGGTGAAAAACCTTTCTGGGTTTTTGTTTTGGGGGGTTTTTCTCCCCCTTTGGAATCAATTCCTGAGGCAAAGCTGTTACTCTGATTGGCATTAGTATTGCACTGGGACTGCAAACAGAAGGAATTTCACTGTATGGTATCATCAGTTTCAGAATATGGAATGTGGTCGTCCAGGCTGCGCTACCAATTCCTCCCACAGAGGGAGGGGACCCAGCCAGAAAGGTGGGTATCACCACTCAGAGAAGCAAAAGCATCATACACACACAGGCACACTTCAGCACTCACACAGAAATATTATTTTCAGATATTTAGGGGAAAAAAAAACCCCATAATATAGCACTACAAAAACCATGTTAAACCATTTTTAGCTCTCAGCAAGCTGACAGGTATGGTTATTCCTCCAGGCTCATTCCATTAGTTTGTCTCTTAAAGGCAAGCATTTCCCTTGGTTTATGATGCCAAGGAGGGACTCAGCCAATTTTGCAGAGAAGTCTAAGGGAATAAAGTGCAAAAAGGTGGGGTAGGTATTGCTTCACAAGCAATCTTACTGGAACCCTGAAGTGGGTTTGAGTGGAATTCAAGCATCCTACTGGCTGATTGCAGTCTACAGTAAAGAAATAATCTCTCTTCCATACCTACCTTACACAGGTATTTACATTCTGAAAGTTGACCTACCCCACCATATTTTTTTATAGCATGTGTGCACAACTACTGTGCTCATTACATAGCTGTTGCCAAGATCAAATGCTCCAAAGGTGTCCAAAGAAATTCTGCATCGTCTAGAAAAACTTTTAGAAGGGAGACAGTGCTTTCAGAAATTCTGTTTTAAAATATTAAAAAATTTAGAAATGAATAAAAAGCACCTCATCTGTAGAAAAATGCTCATTGCTAGGAAGGAAAATACAAAACCCAGAAAAATCTCAAATGTTTCTTCAAATATTGACACTTGCCTTCATTGTTTCCCTAAAAATTAAAAAGACCTTCAGGATGTATATGACTGAATTGGTAGCTCTGCTACTGTAGATATGCTCTGCTCTGGTAGGTATTTGTTCTCATCTTTCCCTGGCTTTTAATAGCTAAAATAATATGGCTGAGGACTAGCTATACAGTACTTTTTCTATGACTACCTTATATGTGCCTCTTGCAAATGGCACTGACACAGTGTTCTTTTAAGAGTCTATCTGAAGGCCACAAAAGCAAAGAAAAAAATTCAGTTCCTGTAAAATTGTGACTCTATAAATAACTCATCTTGTTTCATTGACGTATGGGCAGAGTTTTTAGAGTAGCGTGTGATCCTGCATGCCATTTGCATCATATGATATCCAAACACAATGAGTGGTTTTTTACGGCTGATGGAGAACAGAAATGTAAAACAAAAAAGGCTGTCAGTTTCTGTGTTTATTCTGGGGAAAAAAACATATTACAGAAATAAAATTATTTGTTGCTTGATATTACCGTGGACACGTAACGTCACTCTGGTTTCTGTTTGTAGCCTTGTGTATCTGTGGCTGCCCACTGGAAACAGAAAGCTGAGGAGCATCAGCCATTCATTTCAGTGGCTCTGAATTAATATGCTTTTTAAGTGATCATAGTCATTTTAAATGCAGCTTGATCAAAATACTGCTATTAATTTACAGTCTCAAAACAGAGTCTGAACTCATCTGGCATGTCTTTGAAGGAGGCAAACTGGGAAAAAAAGCCAGTGTTTTCAGTGCTAACAACAGAAATGGGACTAATTAGTGAAATAATGACAGTAGTTCTGTTGTGCAAGTAAAATCTATTTCAGATTTAATATCACAGGACAAGAGCAGAGAAATTTCAAACAATCTGTATGTCTCAGGCAAAATATTTTTGAATGCTTAGGAATAAATATGTATTCTTATCTTTTCATTTAAGTGTCCTCTCATCTTCAATATCTTTCACATTACAATATGTATGTTTTATCTGATATTTATCAGAATTAATTCCAATTACAAAGCGCTGTTGGCCTTCAAGGGTAGTTAAGGAACACTTCTAATGCTCCTTGTGCAGAGGCGCAGATCTGGTAGGTCTCTCTGGTGGGTTTCTGTTCCCTTTTCTGATCCTGCAGTCAAACTCCACTGGTGTCAGCCCTCCACCACCATGGAAGCAGGTTGCAGGCTCTTCAGGCTTACCCTAGCAGCTTGAGAGCATAATGGGCTTCTCTGGGAGCAAGAATATGACTGTTTTCTTGCTCTTTTCATCAGCTGGAAGAGCTCCATGTTAAAAGCTGAAACTTATGTTTGGGTTGGGTTTGTTTGAGTGTTTGTTTTGTGTTTTGGTTTTTTTCTTGGAAAGTCGACTTTCAATTCATCTATGTCATATAATAACCCAAAATTAGATTTCTTTTTGTGAGGGACTTGTCAAAGGCTATGTGAAAGTCAAATTGATTATTTCAGTGCATACCTTTACTACTATCCTGCTGATATATTAATTCTGAGAGATTTAAGGGACTTTCTTGTGTACAGAATACCAGTAATCAATCATAATATCATTTCCAAGGGTTTTCCTTTATAATTCTCTCTCATTGTTTCATCTATTTTGGCTGATGCTGAAATAAATGACCAGTTTTTGTTCCTAAATTCTCACCTAAAACAACTTTCATGTACTGGAAATAAAAACATTGAATACCCAAGTCTACGAAGATTATTGGAAGTACTTAGCTATGTCCTTGTAAAGCTGTCAAAAATAAAAGATGCAGAGATAGTAATTATGGTACTGAGGCAAATGACATATGGCTGAATCAATTACATTTTATAATTTTTTTTTTTCTGAGCTTGTCCTGTCAATAATGCCATGAGTTTTCAGTGCTGTTAGAACTTTACAAACTAACTCAGTAAAACTTAGGAAATTACAGCCACCTTCTTTCCAAAATGCTTTTGTGTATTTCTTTTAAGAAAACAGCTGTATAATCGATGATTCATATTTGCACTTAATCCTGCCATTAAATGCACCATCAAAATTTTGCTGACTGAATATAATTTCCTAGCGTTTTCAACATTAGAAGAGGTGGTGGTATCTAACTACCAAATAAAATAGACTCTGGCCTAGATTCACATAATCCTTAGCTTACATATGTGTTTTTATCAAAAGAACAAAAAAATCAGATACAAGATAATTTTATGTGGATGAGGTAGAGGTGGGGAAAAGATAGGATGATATTAGTGTCCAGACAGGGACTCTTTCTGGTGCTGGAACCAGGGTCCAAACAAACCACTCACACAAACCACTGGTGTGGTATAGAGGGGGACCTTGGGGACATGGCGCTATGTATTGATGTAGTACATTGGAGGAGAGACTATGAGACCTCGTCCATGGTTCTTCATCATCACACTTTGCAAATAGCCAGGTGCTCCTCCAACCCAGTACTTGGAGTATCCAAGGTACCCCCAGGAATGCAAAGGAAAAGTCCTTGTATCAGACTGGAAAATGGATTTTTCTTTCCCAGTTCATTCTCCTTCTCATGAAAAATTCAGCTACTTTAGTTTCATGCAGTTTAAAATTAATTTCCTTCCATCAGTATAAGTAATATTGGGCAGATACTGCATCATAGATCTGTGTCTTTGCAGCCTGGGGATATTGTAGGGCAGTGGCTCTCAGGGCGTCTGAATATATTGGGGAATTTTTATACAGTTATCCTAAACTGTCCTTCAAGGCACCTCCAGGATCTCTTTCAGCTGAACCAGAACTGAGGTGAATAATCCAGTGTGGGTGGCAGAGAGAGAGGTAGAAAGAGAAAAAGGGAATATTGGTATAAATCTGACAGAAAAAGAAGGATCCAAAGGGCCCTGACACCAAGGAATTGTAAAATCTTGTAGAGCTCTTCAGGTTTAATGCACAATAGCATGCCTGCTATTTTATTCCTAGCTATTAATTCACAACAGAAGCTACTGCATCACCTCTTTGAGAGGCACTAAGTTGATAGGATAGTGATCTCAAGGCAAATCATGCTACAAGCACAGGACATAAAAGCATTTCTTGGCAGAATTACTTTTTTATGGATCTCCTGTTCTGAAGTCTGACCCAGTAACTTGCCATCCATAGATAAAATTTAAGGAATCCTTGTCCTTTGGATAAGTCCCTCTTATTAATGATTCCTTTATATTTTTTTAATGACCAAACCCATAATTTGATCCTTCAAGATACATGTAAAAAAAATCTTTTCTATACTGACAGAATATTTTTATTAACTTCATTTAATACAACTTCAAAAACTTATAGGACTATAAAATAATTTATTGTTTGTTATCACATCTGTGAAGGACTGTCAGACCGTACTAGGCTTAGATAAATAAATACCTAGTGACATAGATTGTCTAATGCACAGGGCCTTAAATTTCTGATCTTGCAGATTATTTCACATTTTCATGTTTCACAAGTGAAGATCTAATTGGGATTTGGGAAGTTGAGAGGAACGTATGCATGAGTGGCTTTTGTGAACCATGGGCAATTTGGTGGTCACAGCTCATGGGCTTTAGATTTGCATTCTGCATTAGCAAAGCAAATCTAGTTGTGAAATGCAGAAACACATTTAGAAATGGTCTCTGTGATTCTGTTGCATCTGGTTTTGCATTAAAAAATATGTCTAGAATAAATATAGAATGAAGAAATGATAACAAACATAAGTGAATTTATAGAATTAATACATGGTTAGGTTAAAGGTATAGAAGTCATATCTTTCCATTTCATCAAATCATGCATTATATGGGGTTCAGATAAGAACCTATGTATATCCTGAGTTTGAGGGATTTAAAATAATTATCTATGTGAGGCAATCAACCATCATTGATCTCAACACAGGTAGTATCCATCTTAATTTTTCTTCCTGTTCTTGGTAGTTGGGAAGAAATTCTTCTGAACATGTCCTGAGAGCGACCAATATGTTCTTGTCAACCTAAGTCTTCTCATGCGAAAGTGAAAATCATTATAAATGGAGTGCTAACTTTATGACCAGGAAATGCAACCAGAGTTGCTACTGCTACTGCTTTTACCTGTAGGAATGGGAGGATTGCAGGCTGGCCATTTGCCTTCCAGTGCCTTGGACAGGGTAGGATCACAGCATAACAGGAGAATCTTAACATCGTTACATGCCTTGAGCTTATAATTGATTTAATCTACTCCCTGATGAAGCATAGATGTCTCTCAAGAAATTAATAAGAGTTGGACCAAGATGAATATACTTAGAAACATAAAGAAATGCTTGCATACTGTAGTGTGAATCTAAACCAACTGTGCTCTGAATTTAGAAGAGGCAGTGCACAGCCCTATCCAACGAGATGCTGAAGATGCAAAGCTCTTCTTTATGTTACGGTTGGGGTCCCTAGTTACTGCAGCCACAGGATATTTGTCATAAATTAGAATACCAATTACATTCATGTACTCCTCATATCTTAGAAAATAGATTGGTTTCAATGTATTTATTATTCTATATATGCTGTATTAGGACATAACAATTCTCCGCAACACTTCCAGGGTATTTGCTCAATAGACATTGAGCTGTAGAGGTTATTGGAAACACTGCTGAAACATAAATCAGACAAGAGCAGAGAGACTTGTGATGGCCTTGGGACAAAAAGTTTAGAGGAGAAATAATATTTTCATAGGTGTGGTCCTTTGATGTTCTCTGTATTGCAGGATGAAAAACTTTGACATTTTTTCTCATGTTTGTATTCTCACTCTGTAATACTTTCAGATGAATATGCACAATTTTCCTCTCTAGATCAGCTACATAAACCAACGATGATAAAGATATGGTTTGATGAGGCAAAAGAAATAACATGGTTTTGGTCTAAAACAATTGCTTTGTTATAAACTAGTTAACAATTTATATGCATATTCTTTCTATATTGAATTATTTTTGATGGAAACATGACTGAAAAAAAATGAGAGAAAGTTTTGGGAATTCCTTATCTGTTGCATATTGGTGCACATTATACCTTAATGTCGCATCAGATAAAAGTTTCAGTACCCTCTTAGGTGAATAGAAAAGGGAAATGAATGCATGTATTCCTTTAGATCATATTGCTGTATGTATCCATTAAGTTTACCTAGACAGTTCTCAAAAGGTAAGATGATTCCTTGGTTATGTCTTCAGTCATTCACTGATGATTATGGTCAAATCAATTAATTTTAATACTCTTGTATTGTTGCATGGCAACGTTTCACTTTTCCTAAATCACGTTTCAGTTAAGCGTCATGAATAAAGACCATGAAATATGTATCTCCATGTCTTATGACATGGAAGTAAAGTTTGGTTTAAAATTTTTAAAAACAGGCAGGTGGGAAAGGTTCTTCGAGTATATTTACAGCACCCTATATATATATATATATTAGAAGTTTCAAGCTAGCTCTGAATGGGCTGGGCTGGCTGTGTCAGCAAATGCATTACTACACAAAAATGTTTATTAGTTCAGGTCCTGGTGGTAGTATCAAGGGTGAATTTGCAAGGGAAGGAACAATGGGTTGTACTTTTTGACCCCTTACCATTGCCTGGTGGCATGCCCATTGCTGTGCACGTGATGCAGTAACAGGTGTGTGACCGAGTACCAGTTCCATGCAGTTGGCACAATGACTCGTTCTGTCTGTGTGCAGGTGAATATGAAACCGTGGGCAGACAAATTAACCTTGCCTCACAGTAAAGCAAAACAGCATGCTGCTAAATCCAGAGCTCTTTATTTCACAGCTCTCTCAGATACCACCTCTGTTTCTGCATTAGTCCTCCCCTGCGTGTTATAGGTACACTTAACAGTCTCTCGTGTGGATTTGGGCTTTAATATCACTGTGCAGCACCTGAAAAATGTACTCCAGGCAACGAAATCTTTGTGAAATACCATCATTGATTTTCTCCTTATTGTTTTATTTCTGTTCATGACCGAATCAAAATTTCTGGAAAAATGAATGACCACTCCCACCCTCTTCCCTCTTGAAGGCTTTATTCAAAGTTTCCTCCTCCCCTTCCTCCCAAAGGTCCCTCACATCCACATGTAGATCTTGATAAATTCATAATTAGCTTACGTTTACTTTAAAGCTAAGCATGTGTGTGGTACTTCCTTGAACAGGATCTCCAAGGACCTGATCTTCAAGCATTTTGTGCCTCCTGTATGATTTTCCATATTTATGCCACTCCTAATGGAACAGAGCTATGAAAGGAGCAGAGTTTTCCTGTTTACTTTCTGAGCTATGAAGTGAGATTTACGATAGTTCAAAAAGCACTGCATCACTCTAAGATCTTAATGAACTTGGACAAGCCACAACTGCAAAAAAGTTGTCTTTTAGCACTTGAACAATTTTGGGGCAGGATGGGTGGAATCCTTTCTACTAGTTCCTGTAAAAGCCAGAGAATGCTGAGTATAATTTAGGCCACTGTTGACAAAGTATGTCTATGAGATTTATTTAAAAATCCCCCAATGACTGCCTCTTTTAGGATCAGAAAACTTCATTGTAGATAAAGCAGGCTCCTCCTTTTTAAAAAAAAAAAATGTGCTGAGCAACAGAAGTAATATTTAAAAAATGAGATTGTTTTTTTGAATGCTTCTTATTTTCAGTCCATCAGAATAATTCTTTTTCAACCTTGCATTCTATCATCCGCCATTACACTATTTAGGTAAAATGAGCAAGGGTAGAAGGACAGGTCTGAGCTCAACTCAGTTCAAGCATTTTTAAAGCTATGAATTGCCCTGCTATACTCAGTGACAAGCCAAAACAAATCTTCAATATCTTGACATCTTTGGGAATGTGGAGAAGACCAGTTTCATGTTGTGGAAGCTTGTGTCAAGGTACTGAAAACTTGCATAGGGGTGCTTCTATCTGTTAAGTTCACTGTATAAAAAAATCACATGATATTTTCAAGACCCTTTTCCATTGAGCCCTGGTTTTGATTTCTTCTACAAATTCATGAGGGGGTGTTGAGTGAGATCACTTGAAAAGTCTGAGAATAGTCAACCAAAATACAAGTAATCAGATGATATTTTCTATATCATGAATTATTTGACCTCGGAATTATATCTGAAATAAACCTCCCACATACCTCAGAAACATGTTGTCCTGTTGCCAGCCATCTATGTGACTTCTCTGCACCCATATGAATCATACATCAAAAATCTTAGTGCAGAGTAGTCAGTATAACTTTAAAAGCAAACAAATGTAATGTGTAACCAAACTTTAATTGAATTCAGTTTTTTGCGGGCAGAAATGAGGGAGGGGTGTATTGACAGTCATAACTATTAACAGTCTTAGCATATCTCTATGGAAAAGATCAGTGAGCAGCTATCCTTTTTGGATAAGACATAGCCTCTTAGTCTGCAAAGATTCTCTGGAATGTCTCACAAGACCAAAATTGTGAATATTCGGTCCCATCCCAATTCCTGGTTTGGTCAGTGAGAAGACATAACCCCTGTAAGACAAGAGGTTTACACAGGGTGAGCAATTCATCCCCTCTGCTGTGCTACGGTGCTTCATTGAACTGCTGTGTTTTCAAAGGCTATTTTACTACACTTTCACTTATCAAACCGAAATTATTCCACTTTTTCAATTGGATTTATAAAGTTTTTCAAATGTAGTAGGTCCATAGGATAAAAGATGTTTCATTAATGTAGTAATAAAGATTAATGCAGAAACATTGTTAACATGGCTGTCCAAGTTAATGATTTTAGAAGCTTTACTGACTGGGAGTTAAGAGCTCAGAGTTGAGCGCTGAGGTTTCTCACACTTCTCTGTGCACGTCAGCCCCCAGGAATAGAGTCTTGCAGCATTTATTTTCAGCTTCTGCATGGTGGTTAGCTGAAGTGCCGAGTTCTGCAGGTCCTCCTGTGATAGCAGGAGCTAATGAAGCTGCTCTATTTTAAAGAGCTTCTTAATCTATGTTAATACAGTGAAGATTATTATAGAAGCAATAATAATCATAGAGAAATTGATAATGACTAGAAATCAATGTCTGGCTTGTTAATTATAAAGCTTTTACTATAAAAAGAAATCATTTAGCAACTGCAATTAACCAGTTAGGAAGAATTTTTATTAGAAACTCCATTTAATGGGTCTTGTGGCTTTTTAATGTACTGGCTGAACCATTGCTATTTTTACTCTAAAGCCTCTCTATTTTGATGGTCGGGATGCAAAACCAGGTGATTAAAACTTCCATATTTTTTTCTCTTAACAGACCAAAACAGCTTTGCTTTCATGTGCAGCCATTCACCAAGAGACATGGGTTGCCAGTCTCTTTGCTTTGCAAGAGCACATGCATACAGCTCATGTGCAGCTAACATACAATAGGCTTTCCCAAGTGCATAGGGTCTAGTGCCACTGAGTACATAATAGAAAGAGTTCAAGGGGTAGAAAACCTGTCTAACCTCCCAGAAAATAATTCAAATAAAGAAAATGGAAGCTGCTGTAAGGCCAGTTTGTGTACAGGTGTCTGAGGTTTTTCCTCTCTTTTTGGTGAAGCTAGAGTAGGCTGTGCTTCGGTCCCATGAAGTTCCCAAAGTTGATCTAGGTTTTTCCAGCTATGCTATTTGGTCTAACAAAAGACCTTATCTGTCTTTAAGTTTTCTCTTTAAAAAGAAATAGCTGGTTCTGCTACAAACAAAAAATGCAGGTCAGATTTACTTGATTTCTGTAATTGTACATATTGTTTTAATTACGTCTAAGTTCATTTTCCAAACTTCTTTGACTTTTTTTTGTTTACCCTGGAAAATTTACATTGTGAAATGGTATTTTCATAAAATAAGGTGAAACACAAAACTCCTGCTTTTGGTTTAGCTCTTAAAATCTCCAGGCTAACAAAACTGGACTGATAGTAGCCTTGTTGGGCTGAAAATGTCTAAATGGATCTCAAGGAAACTGAGCTTCTGTAGTATTGTTTTCCTCATTTTGAAGAACTATTGTGCTTTCTTCCCTAACCCTGCATCTTGTATTAGTTAGGAGCTGGATTTAAACTTGTCTGAAGTTTTAGTTTTCTCCAGAATAATCTGTGAGAACCTGGAGACTGGAGCTACACAGGGAATGCCTGTCAGACACCGAGATCCTTGGCTTGGAAGCCCAGTCTCTAACAAACAGCAGGGCTCTTGAACAGAGGCTGGATGTATCATACTGTAAACACTGCTGAATTGGACTCTACACTTGATAGAGTGCATGTCCACAAAACATGCCGTTGCTATTTTACCTACAAAGTTTGAGACTTCAAAAGTTTCTGACTGCACTTCATGGTGACAATAAAGGATGTTTCTACTTTGCTCCTGTGTTTTGCATTCTAACTGAAGCTATTCATGCAACTTATTATCTCTGTAGTTTAAAGATACGATTTGACTGCATGCCTTTGCATTGATTGTTTCTGATTGCAAATCTACTGAATTTTGTAGCCTACTTCCCTATCCAACTTCAAGGTTTGGAAATGCCCTGGGTATGCATATGTTAAGCTGGCAAATTCTGGACTTGTATAGTATCCCATCAGGGCTCCCTGCTTAATAGTGTAATTATATTACAACACCCAAAAATAAAGACAGTCTGCAATATGGATCAAAATTCGATTCATAAAAGCCCATTCACTTTACCTAAAATTTCCAGGTGCCTTATGATTCACTAATTTTTAAGTATTATTTTTCCCTGGAACAGCTAGTCACTTGTATTTACCCAGGGGATTCACATAAGGAACTGGTGTTAAGTGTCAAAGCTTAGTTTTCTGATAAAGAAATGGATGAGAGAATCTGAGATTCCTGCAGAAAAAAAGAAAATGCAATATGTTGTTAGGAGTCTGAATAAGAAAACTAATGCTAAAGGGGTTCTTGCTTATCTACTGTAACTATGAGAAATGTTTATGGGTAAACATGAAGCTACATGAAACATGTTTGAGTTTTCTTTTTCATCCATAACGTGAAATTCACATCAGGTCTGAGAAAAGGTTCGTGAACCTCTCAAGGAAATCTCGTGTCAGGCATTCAGATTCTTTTTATTACTGACACTTTTTCTAAAGTAACAAACAAACAAAAAAAAATCAATATAGATCATTACAGCAATTATCTCATGCACAAAAAGAGAGACAAATGTGTCTATTGATTTGGGCTCTTAGCCTTTGCTGTTGTGGGTTTTTTTAATAACTAATAACCTGTGTTATTATAGTTACTGTCTTTGAATGATGCCATGCCATTAATATTTATAAATATATTGTTTCAATATTTTTTTCTTAAAGCAGAGTGTATTTGTAAGTAAAAATTATTGTCCTTGCATGGAAAAGATATATAGAATGAGGAGCTGAATTAAATCTTCTAGGTAACATCAACAAAATATGCAATCATGTATTTGTTTGGTAAAAAGATATTTATCTTTCAAAAAATGGGAATTTGACTCCTATTTTCTGCACCATATTTGAAAGTATTGATCTAACTTCAGTAAGGCTGCTTAGAGTAACCCCCAGCTGAATTTTAGTTCCTTGTCAGATTTCTTTTTCAGATGCTTATAATCTGTTATTCAATACTTCTCAATCTTATTTCACAATTTTTTTTAATCTGAAAACAGAACCAACACAGAACAAAACCCTAAATGATCACATGCCTGATGATGGTAGTATTCCTAACTTACAGTATTTTAAGTGGAAAAAAGCTTAGTGTTTGTGTCTTTTTTTTCCTTTTTTTCCTTTTTTTATTTCCTTAGGCACTGATTTAAGGAAAGCATTTAGATAGCCTAGTGTGTCTGCTGAATTTGGAGCTGTAATGGTTTATGTAAACTATACATCAATGTGCTTATTGAGATGCTTACTATCAAAATATTTTGCAGGAACCTGTCTGGAAAAACTGGTAGGAAATTGTTTCAAATCATGCATCTTTCAGACAACTCAGAAGCTTCTCTGGGTAGATCTCAAAATCTTAATGAAAAATTTGTATTAGTTTTCGGGGAGGATGCTGCTATGAAATATGGAGGCAAAGGCAAAATAATTACTGGGAATGAGGGCCTGAAACAGAAAAGCATTCATTGATAATATCAGGTTAGTGGGAATAGATAATCTCCATCCCAAAATTGTACAGGAAATGGTGCATGACAAAACAAGTCCAGTAGAAAGAAGTTTTAATAAACCATTTGAGCCAACAGTGGTACCATCTGACTGAAAAACCGCAAATGTAATATTCATACTGGGAAGGATTATGAAGGGATAATGCCAGCATTATTAGCTTTGAAGATTTTCCCTATTTCTGGCCAAACTATAAATCTGGTTTGGACCAGAGTAGGGGAAAGCCTGCCAGCAGAGAGGAACAGAAAACCCTAATGGGACTAAAGGGACCATCCTTTAAAAGAGGAGGAGTTGTCTGAGATCCAGGTTCTCTTCAGGGAGTAGGAATCTGAAAAAGCTAGGCCCGTCAATCATCAAGATATGGTAACTCTTTGTAATGCAGTTTTCTGAAATACTTGCTTTATGTTTGTAAATTTTTCCTTATTACATCCTGTCCTGGTTCTGGCCAGGCCAGAGTCAACCTCCCCAAGCAGCCAGCCCAGGTGAGCTGGGTCAGGGGCTGTTCCCACACCACCTGACATCACTCCCCCACAAAAGGAGCTGGTTGGGGAAGGGCCCTCCTGGTACCTCCAGGGCAGCGTGAGTGCAGCCTGGGCATCAGGTTGGTCCTTGCATCGTGCAGCTCTCTGATGGTCAGGTTGGTAAGGTTCTCTGTGTTATCGCTGGGTATGAGTGTAATTGGTTGTTACTGGTTTACTGTCACAGTGCTTCTGTCAGTAACCTGCCCTTATCCCAAACCATGGAGGCTCTGTCTCTTCTTTGGGAGTGAGGGAGCAGGGTGTGGTGCTCAGCTGCTGGTTGGGGGTGAACCACCACACATCCCAACCCCCTTAGAGTTTGGAAGGCTCCTTTACCACTGCACTGTATGTAGGAATTACAACTCCCCAAAAGAACCACACTCTTTCAGTTAGGCAGAACAGCAGCAATAATCCTCAGAGTGCAGTAGCCCAAACTGTACTACTCAGATGGGAGAGCCCTGAGCGCTGCTGCCCCAGATAGGTGTGTGGAGATGGGAGAGGAGGCAGCAGTGAAAGGATCCCCGTTGCCCTTCTCCAGAGAGTCTCCTTCTCTGGAGATATTCAAGTCTCGTCTGGACGCCTATCTATGTAATATGAGATAGGGAGCCTGCTTTGGCAGGGGGGTTGGACCCGAAGATCTCTTGAGGTCCCTTCCGACCCCTAAGATTCTGTGATTCTGTGATTCTGCCCCCACAGCACTGAGATATGCCAGCTTTCTGCTGCACTGTGGCAGGTATGCACGGAAGAGCTCCTGTGACTCTGGCTTCATGGATGTTCTGATATACAAGAGTAAGAATGGCTTAGAAGTCAGGCACTGGGCATTAGAGGCTCTTCTTTATTGCCTCCCTTGGAAAACTGTGGATGTTATTGAGAATAGTGCCTGCACTGAGAAACTTTCTAATAGGCTTATGCTGATATAATCCTCTCCGTGGATAGCCTTATTCTGCTGTAGCAGTCTCCACCTGGAATCTTACCTGCCGATATAACTCTTAGACAAGACCCTAGTCTGTAATGTGCCCCAGTTACCCATCTATGAAATGAAAATTATGGCACCGCCATCCCTCACGGAGATGTCATTAGGATTAAATGCGTTATAGACTGTGAGGCACTCAGGTATTATAATATAGTCCTAGAAGTATGATAAGGTGCAGAGGAAAAAAAAAGTGTGCCTCCCTAAATCATAGCACTAGCAGTGGCATGTCAAACTCGTGAGATGCAATCAGTTAAGCTTGGGTCAAGTCTTGATCACCAGTGGTCCAAATTATACCATGACACATTTTCTGGATCTGAATCTCTAGATTTTCTGGATCTGAACCTCCAGATTTTGGGGGGTGAGGAAGTGGGGCAGAAGCAAAATTGGAATTGGCTTCCACTTTATCTGATAAGGTTTATTTTAATTCTTAGAGAGAGTAGAAAATTACTCTGTTAGATGGGTGAGCAGGCGAACTATAAGGAACAGAAAAAATAACCTGACCAGAAGCATGCTCTAACCTGACCTTAGGCACGCTCTAAGGACAAATTTAAGTCATACTGACTGTGAAAGTGTTTCCGGTCCTTTGGATGCTCCAGTGAAAAGTTTCACACAGGAACTCCGTGTGAATACAAGCTGCATAGGTTCAGAAGAGATACCGCAGACCACAGAGATAAGAGTGTGTATCCCTGGGGGCTCTGGCTGAGCAGGCCACTAACAAACAGATCCTAAAGATAGTGAATACCATAATTCTGATAGGAACAACACTGGAAGAAAGGAAAAATATTTCTTCTTCTTTTGATAGGGTGAGACAAAAGCTCATGACCTCAGGATCTGAGGGGCCAGGCAAAGAGGGGAGGTTAGAAGGAAAAAAAGGACTGGACTGCAGGATAGACAAAGGAGGTCAGATGATTAACCTTTCTTGTATAGAGTTCTCTGAAAGAAAAGGAGGGGTTTTTGTTGTATACTTAGTCCCCACTATGACACACAACTTGATTACCCCCTAATATTTTCCCCCATCAGAGAGCTGAGTTTGGTAGCATGGAGCTGGGTCAGATGACCTGCCAAGATGTTGGTTAATGGGCACTGACTTTTGGAGAGGGGTTGTTCTTTTGTTGTTCTTTCTCTCTTTTGGAGAGGGGGTGTCCTTGACGCAGCAGAGTTAAGCTGTAGTGTGCGACAGAGGTGCTGTGCTGCTGCCTTAAGGCATGCACTCCAGCAGCCTGCTGCTAATCATGGGAGCAAAAGAGGCTTCTTCAAAAATGTGTAAATCCTAGCCTCTAGGAGCATATGGGCCTTCTGGAAGATAAGTGCACAGTTCTCATCAAAGTACAAACTTAAAATTCAGAGTTGAGAAAGCAGTAGCACACACAACTTTATCCTACTCTTCCCTACTAATGTTAATCCATGGGACTTCATCTGGATTTGAGACTTTGGCCCTGTTTTAAGGTCTTATGGTGGTTAAGATGTGCTTGGGTTTAAAATATTTAAAAATGCTGAGCAAGAGCTATTGGAGGAAAAAAATAATCTATGAGGCATTGAGAAAACAGAATATAAATCAGCTGTCCTTTGCTCCATACAGCGATCTCAGTGGAGCAAAAGATGTAAACTCACACTGCAAAGGAGGCCTAAACCTTTACAATCTTCCAGTCCGTCCTTCAAGTCTTATTTTCTTCAGCTGCCTATTCCCATTTAGTTCCCTTCTCATCTAGTTCCGATCTGTGTAAATAAAATTTCTGTCTCTGCCTTACTCCTCTTTATTGTTTCTATGAAAATGGAGAGTCCATTTAAATTCACTGCCGTGCTGGATCTCACCCCCCGCTGGGGAAGCCGAATGCTAGGGCTCAGCACTCCTGCCTGCCTCCAGCTCCGCGGATAATCCTTTTAAATGGAGGTTTGAAGAGGTGGACTTACTTCTAAAGTGTTTGCAAGGCAGGGGAAAGAATTTCAGATCGCAAACAAAAGGATGGGCTCATTGCCGGGAAGAGCAGAGGGTTTGGTGCTGCTCTCCATCCCTCTCTAGCAGCAGCGTATAGTATTGCAACACTCGTTCTATTCTATACGGCGGTTTTGACCCTAAAGTTTTTCCCTGCTGGGATGTTCACCTGGAAAGATTCAGTTCAGGGGAAAATAATTCCCAGATTGGCACTTCTGGAAGCTTTTTCGGGAGTGCGCAGAGAGAGTCCTTTGGGACCCTCTGCAGTGCAAGTGGCCAGAGCATGTGCCCTCTCTTACCGCTCTTAAGTTGGTGTAGAAATGTGAACTGCTGAATGGTTTGCTTTGTTACATCATAAGTGGTTTCAGCTTATTGTGAAAAGATCTCAGTAATTACATTGATGCTCTTGAGTTAAAGGCTATGTATTCTTCTATGCTTATTGTAAATGCTAGCAAGCAAAAGGCTGCTCAGAAAGATGCTTTTGTGTGTGTGTTTACATTCCTGTGTTTGGAGCTACTGCATATATTACTGAAAATAGGAATATATTAAATCAGAAGATTTAAACTTCTGCAGGTTTGATGCAATACTGTTAAGCTTGCTTGATGGGTACCGCTTATGAGGATACTGAAAAATTAACTTTTATCCTGCTAAAACACACTCTCTGTAACCCTAAATTAGAAAGAGGCAGATTAATGAGGTGAAATGTTAACTCTGGAGTCTAAGAATCGCTACCCATGGACATGTGTGTTCATTTAAAACCAGCATTTTACTTTCAAACAGCAGCAGAGAATCCCCTTGCCCTTATTAAAAGGCTGAGGATGGGAGATTTAATTCAAATTAAGCCCTGCACGTTTTTAAAAGATGCTCGCAGGTGGGGGCAAAGGCTGCTTTGATGCCACTTTCTAAATTTTCTGATTCCTGTGTGAACTTAAGGGGACAGGGGAAAAAAAAAAAAGAGGAGTATCGAGTATGTCCCCCCCTTGATAACATTTCTTTGCTTTTTTGTTCTGACGTTACCGGAAGCACTCGTGAGGAGTGGGAGGGAAAACCAGCGCCTTCCATGTATTTTCATCAGCTGCTGCCACCAGCAGAAGGCCTGTGAGCCATTGTCATGAGCCCAGGCTGCTGCAGCCTGGTGGAGAGACATCGTTGAGTACCAGACCACCTAGGGTTTCATCCATGTTACTTAGAGGGAAATGCTCCTAGCTTTTCCTCTGCGTCGTGTTCCAGTGTCAGCAGGGACTGCAGTGTGGTGCAAGCCAAAAGGCTCACGCTGTTCACAGGTACAGATACAGTGGCTGAGCCTCACTAGAAGTCATTCTCGGTGAAGTTGCCAGCCATTTATTTTGCAAAGTGTAATGCCAAATTTAATTAGGGAAATGGCTTGGTAGCTTACCTCAAGAGAGTGATGAATGCGTAGTGAATGCATAGCTTGTGTATGGTCACAAAGGAGACATGAACTGCCCCTTTCCACCTGGAGCACTTGCTGAGGGTCCCTGACAGCACCACAAAACTCTTCAGATGCTCCTAGCTCTTCAAACCATCCATTTTCATTACATCTTGCTTCTGCAGCCGTTTAGCATGTTATTCTGATGGGGTGTGTGGGTGTCCACAGGAGTGTTACAGCATGTGGCTAGGACTCAGGACTTGTGAATTTTTTTGAACTGTATGTTCAGGGTTCATCACAGTTAATACAGCCTGAAGTACTAGCGAGCGTTTGCATGCATGGGAAGTGCTAGGTTAGGCGTATCGGTGTGTACCAGATACTGCTTCATTTTTATATGTTATGGAATAGATGAAAACATTAGTGACATGATGTAGGTAATGTCAGTAGCCAGGGCATCCAGCAAATAGCATCTTTTTGTTTTTAAAGATGTGCATCGTTGTCAGTCAATGAAATAAATATCTTAGACATGGGTTGCAAGGGGAATTGGCCAGTCCCTTTTCAGTGGGACTAGGGGCAATGGCTGCAAATTGGAGCACAGGAAGTTCCGCACCAACATGCGGAAGAACTTTTTCCCAGTGAGGGTGACAGAGCCCTGGGACAGGCTGCCCAGGGAGGTGGTGGAGTCTCCTTCTCTGGAGATATTCAAGTCTCGTCTGGACGCCTATCTATGTAATATGAGGTAGGGAGCCTGCTCTGGCAGGGGGGTTGGACCCGATGATCTCTTGAGGTCCCTTCCAACCCCTAAGATTCTGTGATTCTGTAACCCAGGAGATGTGAATGTACCTCATTCTTTCAAGATTCCCATCTCTTTACAATAGTTTTGTTTCCATCAGGAGAGCTTTGTGATATACCTACAGCTTGTATGTAGACAAATTACATACAGTAGCGAGAGACCATGTATAAAAGTGGTCAATATTTAAGTGTCTATATTTAAGAAGGAGGAAAAAAAATCCTTATCAGTTTTACCAGTGGTATCCTCTCTTTCAAAATCGAAAAGTACAGGTAAGAGTTTTCAAAGTAGGCTGTGGGTGTTGTGCACACCACTCCTGGAAGGCAGCTCCTCCTGTAAGCTAAAGCAATTCTGTCAGCTGCTGACCTTGCTTTTGCTTTTAAAGCTTGTAAACCAAGTTGTGTGGGTTGCCTTAGTACTTTCATGTGTTTGGAGTGAACCACATCAAGTGGCTGTGTGTTGTTGATTTTTTTTGTCTCTACAGTTTGGTACAAAGTTTCACAGAGTAGAGAATGTGTGGGTCCATTAAATTATTGTTTTTAAAGGACTTAGTGATCTGTTTCCTGTTGTTACACAAACTGATTTTTGTGAGATTTTGAAAACAGGAGGCTGAAAGGCAGACAGAAAAGCAGAAAATATTATAGGATAATCCAAGACTTTTCTGTTGAACTGAACTGTGATTTGTTGATTTTAAAGTCATGAACTGGTTGTATTCATGTTAATTTTGAAGAATAGCCATGCTTTTTCTTTACAACGTGGACATATAGAACTCAAAATTATTTAACAAAACTCAGTGAGATACTAAAAAGATGTAACAGACTAGATTCTAAAAAGTATAAATACACAAAAAGATACATAGCCAAATATTTGGGTCCATGTTCTCAGAAGCTGACAGCCCCCATGAACTGCACCAGGAATGCAAGTTGTATAACTAGCATATTCCAACCTCCAAATGCCTTTCATGTCAATATGAGAGATACCATCAGGCACTTTGAAAGCACCAACCTATTTATAAAGATACCATCAAAAAACCTGCCTGATGCAGCTGACTTATGAATCAATTATCTGGACTTCACCAATGATATATCTGTTCTGAATTTTAGAGCCATATGTTTAGCGCAACACTGTACACAGATAGTCTATTCAGCATCCCAACAGGGTTCTTATCTTCATGTATAGGCCTGTCAAAAAGGAGGAGAAAAATATCCTGACTGTAGGACCTGTTTCCCAGAAACAGTTTGTTAAGAGGGGAGAAAAAAAAAGTTTGTGGATATCAAGTTATATATAACTGGAAGTAGAAGGAAAAGATTGATCAGGAGTAGGGTGTATGGGACTGGTGTTGACAGCAGACAATAAATTTAATTTGTTTGAAAACTATCAAAGATGGTCAGTCAGATTTGTATTTTTAAAAAGTTTCTGAAGTGTTTGAATGACTTAACAGTGAGACAATTTTTTTAGCACGGAATTTAAGCTACTGTGGGAAAGCATTAACAGTCCTACTTGGACACTGAAGTGAGTAATTCTGCAGATGTTTCCATGGATATTAAGGCCTAATGAAGAATCTCACAAAGGCAAACATCTAAGCCATTATGTCTTGGCTCTTTTCAGCTCTGGCAGATTAATTTCCTTGGTCCCAAATCTTTCCATTTCTACATACGTTTGGAAATTGAGTGCCTTTGTATTTGTGTGCTTGTGTTCTGTGGGAGATTTGCTACGGCTTTGGTAAAGCTGTGTTCAAAAGGTCAGAAAAGGGTGTTTTGTTAAACTCTTGGCGTGCAACACCTGAAGTCACTGGTTACTTCTTGCATTGCCCTCACAGCAGGAGGCTCCAAGCTTCTGAGGGGTGAAGGTAAGCATCCCATCCTGGGCTGCCTGCAAAATAACCAGCAAGGCAGCTGACGCTGGGAGTGCAAAGCAGCACAGGTCGCTGAAGCAACTTACCCAAGGTCACACTCTCTCTGTTTCAGTTTAGTTTGTTTACTTCTCTGAGGAGATTATGGTGTTGAGCTGTTGGACTGAGTATTAACGTTTTCCGAGTTCTCCTGGGAAGTCTGAGTTGTTACACACCGGCAGCTAGAAGTGACAAAGCTGGCACATCATACCAGCCCGCGGGAGCCTGCTCATCTTCCTTCCTCCAAGAGCCATATCTGCACTTAATCAGTCAGAAAAGCAACCTGCCGAGTTACATGACACGACTGGTGTTCTTCACTGGCAGAGAGAGTAACTCGGAAGGAAATAGTGGGGCTGTATGGGTAGTTGGCAAGTGAACTCATAAAAACATGACAGGCTTTAGATTGGAATTTCATATATGACACTGAGCTGTACTTTTTTCTGAAGTTACTGGAGATAATGATTATGCAGTTTGAGACAAATTTTCAGAGGACAGGTGTTTGGTACTTTGGCAAATAAAATCTTTTGAATGGTGCAGCAAGCTATATGTCAGCCTTCTACCTTTAAAAAAAAAAACCAAACGTGGAAGTTTTCCTAGGGAACCTGCCTTGGCAGGAGGTTGGGCTCGATGATCTCTGGAGGTCCCTTCCAACCCCTACAATTCTGTGAATCTGAAGTTGTAATCACCAGTTTTCTGATGATCTGAGTTACTAACTAAGTATAACTGCTGACTTTTTATGTCTTTTTATGAGTAATAACTGTATTTGGAGTGGAAGAAGAAAAACTACCTGGAAAAAAAACCCACCTCTCTAAGTCTAAATTTATTTTACTTATATAGCAGTTTGCTACAAATTATAAAATGGACATGGGCTCATGCTTGTAAATACAAACATACTGATATTTTGAAGTGGTTGACATTTAGGTGTGGATCAGAAAATGTGGCTTGGGAAAACCTGTTCTTTTTCATTACCTTAGTGATCCAAGTGTCCTGGAAGCTGTATTAATTTAATACTGGAGATAATACTGTCTCTAACCTCACAAAACAACTGAAAAGCAAGATGACACATAATATCCATATAATCAAGTCATGGTTTCTGTTTCTATTACATATATATTTCTACCAGTAGGAACTTCAAAGATAACTTCTTTCTAAAGAAAAAAATAACAACAAACAACCACACAAACAAAAAAAGACTATAAATGTTCTTATCTAGTGACCTTATCAGCACATGGAATTAATCTCTGATATTCAAGTAAAATTCTTCCCTGTGCATGGAGATGGTCCACCACAAATTCTGTCGAAATGGTGACTGTACTCAAGCTCCCAAAAGAGATCTGAAATGTCTTGGGCCCTTCTACAAGGGGTTAATTCTGATATTAATAACTTGGGATTTTAAACTGGCATGCATGTTGTATGAGGCAGGCTGGGTGCCTCCCTTCTGCAAGGTGCTCTGCACCCAAGCTCCAGCCAAAGTCAGTAGGAAGCTGCAAGGGCTTCAGAGCACCTCTGAATTCTTGCCATTTAAGCATTAATGGATTTGAGGAATTAAACAGCATCAAGCACAGCAAATATTGACCTCTCCTCAGAAAATATTTACCATCTCATTTATTGTTGTATGTCCCCTGCACTAGGATGATATGTTGACATTAGCAGCTATGATTTGCTAGGTGCACTAATGTTCTCAATTGACAAACTCAGCTATTTACTTAAAGGCCCCTCGGATTGATTTCTAGATGCTTTGCTCATTGTAAATGCGTCTGCTCCATGTTAAAATGTCACTTTGGTTTTAGGTATTTCTGGCTTTATAGCATAATTTTGAGCCTCATTTATTTTATATTAACAACTTTCCAATTTTGTGAGTAATAATATGGCAAGTGTTCATATACATGAGGCATGGCATGTTTTAGGCTGAACATTTCCAAGCCTTATTTAAAGAGACATTTGAAGTGGCAGGCAGGTTTCACAAACTGGGAAACTGAGGCATGCAGCTATAGAAGATTCTCTGTGATGTTTTCAAGCAGCTAATCCTTCTATTCATAAAAGACTTGCAAAGTAAGGTGCTGGGGTTCCATGCATTTGGGTGCTCTGAAACACGTGTTTCTATGTAAAAATCTGTGTTTCCTGCTTTCCAGAACCTGGATCTACAATCTAACAGATAGCACGTATTTCCCACCTCTCTCTCTCCCCATTGTTAGAGCTCCTAAGTATTTCTTCTGTGAAGAGTCAGAAAGCAGAAAAAATTCTTCCAGTTCTAACGCTCTGCCCTGCAGAAGCTGCCCTGTGTTTGAAATTAGGGTAAGCACTGGGTCTGTCATTTAACATTTTCATCTAGTATTTTAGCTCACCTTTACCTACCTGTCCATGACACTAGAGGAAGCTGGAAGGAAGAATTAGGGAACAGAGAAAGGGTCAGCTGACAGAACCTCATCAGGCCGATTACATGTTCTCTTGCTGTGATGTGAAATGAAATGTAGCGCCGATGCCAGATCTGTCCTGAGTTTTTGGTCTACCCAGCTTTGAAAGATTGTTACTCTAAGCTCAGTCTGTAGAAACACAAGAACCAGTCAAGATGTTGCTCATAAAATGCTTTATGCTTGGCTTCCTAGAGATTGGCTGCTAAAGAAAAACACACAAGTCAAGGCTTAATGCGGGTGTTTACATGGAGGAAAATATTTAAACTGTTTCTGTCTTGAAGTTCTGAACAGAAAAAGGGTTCCTCCTTTAAACCTCTCCCCAGCTGCCTAGAAAACACCTGTTTTGTCTTTAAAGAAAAGCTCTGAGGAGAGTGTTGAAGTGATTCACGGAGGCAGAATCAAGCACAAGTTGGTACACAGCATAATTATGGAGAGCACATGTTTTAATGGTGATAGTCTATTAAGTTTTATAATCTGAAATCAGTGACATTTGCAATAATTATTATTAATAGCCCAGTTTCTTAACAGTCATATTTAAATGGAGCTTTATGGCTTAACTAACTAAAGTAATCAGCTTCCAATGGTGTATTATATTAGCTTAAATCATAGAATAGTTCGGTTTTAAGATGCGCATTCAGGAGTTCTATCTAAGTACTTATTATGCTGTAAATTAGGTAAAAATAACTCTCAACACTATTTACCCTAAATTACTCAGAGGTCACTAATGGAAAACCTCACCAGAAAAAAACAGATATTTTTCCATAAAGTAGAAGGAAAGACTGTGGCTGTTTGTGACTCTTCATTGAACTGAAGATAATTCAAGCCAATGCACAGCACCTTGATGCCAGTCAGGAGATTTTCAGTGATTCCAACATGTTGGGATGAAGTCTCTCACCACCTAAACCTTACATAACACATTTTCTAGGTCTTGTGCCACCAAGATGATGTGTGATGTGCTTTTTCTTAATTTCTTCAGCACTGACATCTCTGCTGGGAAGAGCGCTGCTTGTCATCTGAGAGGAAATAAATGAGATTCAAAGCAACAAGAATAATGCAGGTGAACATTATGAGGCTTGTGAAAAATGAGAACAGCAAAGGACAATTTGGAAGGCTCCTCTCAGAAACGAGTGACGGGTGGAAGTGTCTGTCTGTGTCCTTATCACACCTGCTGGGCACCTGAGAACTTCGTGTAGCTTTAAATTGTCTGAGGATCCTACAAAAGCTCTTCTGATGCCATAAGGGTTGATATGTTTTAGGGAGCCACTGAGAATAGCTTTTCTGAATTGAAAGGTGACACTTTAAGAGCTTCCTTTTTTATTAACTGCAATCATGCTTTTATCAAAGGCTTTCCTTAGAAACTGTTTTGCTTCTTAATGCCCACACAGACAGCATTAGCTGGTCCCTTTTAAATAGTTTAAATGTTAAAATCAAAGTAAAAAGTTTTCTATTCTTTGGGGGTTTTGTTGTTGATGTTTGAGGTTTTTTAAGGACACACAACATGCAAAACATTTTCCTAAAAAAGTTGCTGGATTTCTAAGCAGAGAATATCCATTCAAAGAGATAGATCAGAGCCTTTTGTAACAGTAAGTGAAATAATTAAGAGGTAAGAAACTAAATGACTCTTCAAAGCCACTTTTATCAAGGGAGTTGACATCCACAGGATGCATGAAAACGGCTTATTTTTGTCTTCACCTTTACTAACCGGGCACCTCTTTTCTTTTTAACTTGCCTGTGTGTTTTACACTTACCTTAAGTGAATTAAAGATGAGCAATTCACAGAAGTAATGCATTTTCCATCGGGCCATTACCACTTCTTTTCTCAGCAGGTTCTGCAGATCCATCTAAAGAATGGATCCTGTCATTGTAAAAATCAATTGGTGTGCAAGGTGGTCAGCATTTACTGACAACAGATAGTTAGAGCTATAGTAAATATAGACTGCAGAGGAGGCACTCAAGATATGCTTTTGTTGGTGTATATTTTGGTCTGGTAAATGGTGCTCTGTGTTGTAGGTAGTTGGTGAATGTCAAGATTTGCATTCTTTCTAGATGCTGCATGCTGCAGTGCCTCTGAGTAGCTGTGTACCTGGCATACCTGTCAATTTTGTGTCTTGACCTCCAAGTCTCCTACAAAATACGCTGTATACCAAACACAAGACCATGTTTAGAAGACAAATGTCATGGATGAAGTGAAGGCAGAGTTACTCTATCACAATGGGTTTTGAATATCGTGATAATTCGTATTCTAGCTATTCTTATTGCTTGTCAGAACATACTCATTTGGATCGTTTTCATCTGGTTGTCTTAACTTTTATTCAGAATAAACTGAAAAATCTTTATAAACATCCTTTCAACAGGACATTGCAAGGGAGAGAAAGTTTGTAGCTGTCCTATGACCAGACACGTGTCCATTACTATTCTTATGGACTTGCCGGTGATTGTCAGTATTGTCCAACCAAGTGGTCCACAGAAAGTATCTTTCTGACTCACTGACTTTCTTTTAGGCAGGTAGAATTTTCCCACTAGCTCAGGTCTTGCAAGGTATGCTCTCTCCAATCCAGCAAGGAGGTGAGTGAAGGGAAGACTTATGTAGCAGAATCATATCGTTGGAGAGGATAGCGGGATGTCATGTAGTCCAATCCCTGCTCTAGTCAAGGCTAGAGCATTTTACAGTCAAGTTCTAAACATCTCCAAGGACAGAGGTTTCACAGTGTTTCTGGGAAACTTTTTTCAATACTTAATGACTCTCACTGTTCATTTATTTCTTTATATCTGGCTGGAATTTCCCTTACTGCCACTTGCATCTGTTGACCCATGTCCTTTTGCTGTGCAGCTCTGAGAAGAAGCTGGTTCTGTCTTCTCTGTAGGCCCCTAGTAGGTTGCAGAAATGGGCAGTTAAATCCCACCTTAACCTTCTCTTCTTCGGGCTAAATTAATCCAATTGCCTCAACCTCTGCTTGCTCGTCACGTACTCTAGCCCACTAACCAGCTTTGTAGCCCTGTGTGGAACAGGGCTAGCCCACTAACTAGCTTAGTAGCCCTGTGTTGAACTAACTCCAGCCAGTTTCTCTTGCGCCAACGGGCAAGAAACTGCACAGTGTCTTCCAGAAGCAGCCACATAAGTGCCAGGTAGAAGACACCCTGTTCCCTCCTTAATCTGTTGACTGTGTTCATGCAGAGTCCAGGATGCAGCTGGCCTTCATAGTGACAAGAGCGCACTGCTGACTTGTGGCCAGCTCATATCCCAGGACCACCGACTCCTTTTCTGGAGTTGCCCTCTCAACTGCTCAGCCTGTGATGTTGTATGAAGTTATTGCATCGCATGACATAAATGTGAATGTCATAAAGATTCCTTGTTAGTTCACTCCTCCAGGTTGTCTCTGGCTCTTAACTGGGGCGTCTCTGAATGGCAGCCACGCAGCATCTCAACCATCACCCCACCACTCAGTGTCATTCACAAACTTGCTGAGGGTGGGTTCTCTCCTGTTGCAGGAGCTACATAGTGCATCAGCCCCTGACAAATGCCCGTAGAAACCAGCCCTGGTTAGACTTCGAACCCCTGAGCACTATCCTTTGAGCTTGACCATCGAGGCAATTTTCCATAGTCATCTTGTCAAGTCCTTCTCTCCAATGTGCTCTTGAATGCATAAAAAGCCTTGCAAAGTTCAAGGTAAACTAAATCTGCTGCTCTGCCTGCATCCATATAGATGCTAATTTCATTATAAAAAGTGATCAGGCTAGTCAGGAACAATTTTTTTCCTTGATGAGTATGTACTGGCTGTTCCTGGTTGTATTCTTACCCTTTATGTGTCTGGAAGTGGCTTTTAGGGAGACTTGCTACATATAATCTTCATGAGGACTGAGGTGAGGGTGTCCACCTCCCTAGTACATCTCTTACTGGGGACAGCTGACAGCTGGGGGTAAGTGGGGTCTTTAAGGAGAATCTTACCACTGCAGAGGTGTAGCCATAGTACAAGATATACAAAATGACATTAAGTTACCTAAGATGGATTCAAGTGTGCAGTTTCCTCATCAGTGAAGGGAATAGTCAAGATATACCCCAGCTATGAAGTCAACTTTTTATAGTCATTTCAAATTGAAAAAGAAATATTCACCAGGTTTACAGCCCATCTGAATTGTTTGATCACTGCTTTTCATGTACCTAGGGTGAAAATGGAAAATCTTAGGAATCAAGAATAGCAGGTTCTATTTCTAACTTTGCTTTCCTTGGTTATAGAAGTACCTGTGCAAAATTAAGATAATTTTGTGACAGTGAGATGGTGGAAAGCTAAGAATTTTAAAATTGGATGGTTAGAAAAATTGTCATCAACAGCTGGTTATTTCAGTAGAACATTTTTTTTCATTGCTAAAAGTATTATTGATTTCGGCTGTATTTTTATTCTGCCACTGGAAAGTACAAAGCCCTTAAATAATTTGAGTTTTCCCTTATTCCTCAGAATTGCAGCATATGACTGATAACTGCCTTTAGAACTCCTAATAGCTAAATTACAATTATTATGCAAAGACCTACAATAGACAGTTATATGGATTGTTAAATGACTTTGCCTTTTTTGCAAACCATAATCATTTTCCTTTATTAGCTGAAGGATTTCATAATTTAAGGAAGATGAGAACCTATAAGTCACACTTTCAAATAAGGAACATGGATATTGCAAACATTAAATTCTCCCATAAAAATGTTAAGGCATCATTAAACTAGGATCAGATTAATACAATTCAGTCAACTCTAGATAGATATCTCCTGTAATAGGCTGAAACAATACCTAGTGATATAAGATGTATAAGATTTTACTACAACCAATTTATAAACCTATAAAACATACAGGTATCACTCAAAGCCATCATTAATTTTGCATGCCTTGTATTAAATCAAGTGAGTTTGGTAAGGAAAAATATTCTCCTCTCTATACTGTATCTCCTTGTCTATTGTTAGCTGCTATCCTAGCATCTTACTTCTACCGTAAGTCAGATGAGAGATTCCTTCTGGTAGAGGTTGACCTGAGAATCTGTGCTTGATTTATCCATCTGTTTAGGTGTCTGAAAGACTTTTAAAAATGAATTTTCAGGGCGTAATTTAGTTCTCACTTGTACAACTGTAAATCTGGAGTCATTCTGGGTTTGTTCCAGAATAACAGCAAGCAGGATTTGACCCCAAGTTTAGTCAGATTAAAAACAAAAGCTTGTGTCTCCTGTACTCAGCTAGGCAAAGGAAGGGAGAGCAGGTAGAAGCAAAAGGAGTTGGTCTGAAGGCTCTGTGTGTGTTCCTTCCAAAGGTATGAGGTAGCTCTGTGGATGTGGACACATGGCAATTTCAGAAAAGCAGTGTGGAACAAATGAGACAAGTGTTTCATTTATCAGCATGCCTTCCAACCCTTTGAGTGGATACCTGCCGTGAAGAGCGCAGCTGGGACTGGTCTGGACTGCTTCTAGTTTCTGACCCATTCATTCAAATGTAGCTTAGCTCAGTTTTCATGTGATTCTCAACACGGCCTGTGTGGAATATGTCTGTGTTACTTGGATGGGAATTTTAGCCCAAAGCGTTGCCTAGTAAGCAACCAGTGTTCAAACAGATTTGGTGCAAACACAGCCCTTTCATCTGGGGTAACAGGAGGAAAAAGCACTGGTTAACAGCAGCAGAGTATTACTGATTATGGTGTCCTCTTATGAACACCCTTTTTGAACATCTCTTAGACCAGCACCTCTCTCTCCCCTTCTGCATGTAGGTATACGTACCCCACGGCCCAAATGGAAATACAATAGATAACGTAGACCATGTATCAGAACTATTCACCCTGTGACTTGTGCCTGACAAGTACTAGTACTCACATATAAAATGCTTTATGTGTTGCTCTTCTTTGACCTCCATTCAGGTGTACCTGTATTTGGATATGTTAGCACAGATTTCCAAAAACAGAGCAGATTTATCCCATGTGCATATCGAAAGGGAAGAGAAAGGGAAATGGTTCGCCCACACCCCCACTTCCCCAGACACATATCAGTGCCTTATGTTAAAAATAGATCAGGGCATGATAATAAGATGAACTATACCTGTTCTGTGTATTAGTAATTGGAGTGTACATACCTTCTGCTACTAAATTCATCATGATAAGATCCAGAGGTTGAATCTGGACTGAAAAGGAAGCAACAGAAAGGAGAAAGAGTAACTTGCTAAGCTGAGTGTAGCTGGTGTGGTTCCTAGGAGACTTAGAGCAGCAGTACAGAGAAAATCTCTTTGGAGGCCCTATTTTAATGGCTAGATTGCTAAAAAAAAAAGTAAGTTTTAACTAGTTCTGTGAAGCCAGTCTAGACCATTCAGGACAGACATACTTTTATATACTGGCCTTCTTTTAACATAGGCTAAGCTGCATGTACCATGTGTGATTATCAAGAGAAGCACCTACACACAGAATAGTATTTGTTTGTCAATATGTTTTAATAATCAAAAATACAAGCAAACAGAAGGGGGTTTTGAACATTGTAAAATATGAGTATAGATGAATTCCTTTGTAAAGCTTTTCCATTTGCATCTAAGATCTGTGATTTAGTTCAGTATTTGCAGTATTCCCTAAGGTCTATGAAGGACACATCCCAGACTACCTCAGTCATTTATTGACTCCTCTAATGCAATTGAATTCTGAGTGACAGCCCAAATTATATGTAGTTAGTAAAAAATGTTGTTGTATTTAATCATATAATTGTGCATCCATTTAGATCAGCCCAGCAGTCATAAGAACCCTTACACAGAAGTAGCTTTACCTATACGACTTGTCGTTAGTAGGGAGGAAAGCTCACTCAGAGGGCATTCTCTTGCAGAGAATTTTAAGAATGAGGCTTAGCTGTATGCCAGCAAGAAACATTTCTAATAAACCAGTATTGTAGATGAGGATTGTGTTTAAATTAGCCATCTTGTTGCAACGTAAAAGATGCAACCCAGGTGATATCCCAAATTGAAAAAGCTATGAAGCATTTTTTTGTTATATTTTACCAATTTAATTGCATTGAGGGGAGGGGAAGGTTAGGGAGGATGTGTAAAATAATATTTCAACCTAGATCCCAACCTAGATAATGACTAAAGTGCCCTGCATTCCATGTGGCTGGTAACTGCTATCAGGATAAGTCACAAAGTGAGCCAGTGTCTTTACTCACAAGTTGTTGAAACATTTTCCAAGGAAGAAAACAACCGATTAGTTGAGTCACTAGCTTGGGAGTCGGGAGAACTGATTTAACTTTCTGCTCCACCTTAGTCTTTTGGTGTTACCAGAGGCAAGCGTTTAAAATATGGCTGTGCTGCAGCCTGCAGTGAAGCATCGAGGTCTGCTAGTTAGTTTTTAATGAGCTAGCTTAGAAGCAATCTGTGGCAGTACTCAGTTAACTGATCCTCGGCTTCACTTCCAGTTCATCCATTAATTTAATGCGTGACAGCTTGGATTTCAGGGTGTTTTGTGAAGTTCAGCAGGGATCAAATATAATCCAGCACCCTGATCAATCATATAAAATAAATTTAGCATTAAATGACCCCTTGGTCAGCTCAAGTTAGATGTTAATTGTCTAACCATAGGGACTCAATTGACTTTGTAAGGATGGGCTCTGTAGGGCTGAAGGTGAAGGCAAAATAGCTAGCAAAGAGCCCCAAGAGGCCATATTTGGAACATGATTCATTTTGCCTAACTTTAGAGGTCCCCAACCCTAGTTACTTTTGTAGTTAGTGGTGAGTTTAATGCCTTTTGGAGAGTGATTCATCTACATTATTCGAGGCATCACCTTGATGAGGTAAACTGTTAGGTAGAAAGGCATCTAGCTGAGGGAATCTAGAAGCAGACCTCTATATTGGGCCAGGTAAATCCAACCTCAGTGTCTTTCTGGTAAGTGACCTTGCTTATTTAAAGATTGAAGTAGTTTATCTGTACTACAGGTTAAAGATAAGAGAAGAAACACTCTTGCCTAACTCTGCTTTAGCTCCCTGCTATGTCTCCCTGTCATGTTCTGGGAATGAATGCCGTCAGGAAGCTGCAGAAAGACAAGGTGGAGGTCAGACCCCTTATCAGACCAATAGGTGTAGCTGGGAAAATGATAGAAGCTTTCAAGCCCTTCTTAAGGATATTAATATGCATGGACAGTATGTTAACAGGAAAGCTTTCAGAGTCTTAGATGAGATAGCTGAACTTTATTTCAGCGAAATAGCTGAGCTCAGAAGTGTCAGTTGTGAGAAAAACCTTATCAACATTTGCAGTTTCATTAGTAAGGATGCTGTCAAACGAAGCCTATGAAATGTCATATTGTTAAGCTCAGCATAATCGATAGCACAGTTTTATAGCGTTGGGGAGGTGTGGTGTGTGTGCTTTACCTGTGCTTTGGGATCAGGGACCTTGGGTTTATTAGCACTGATGTTTCAACCCGAGAGAAGCTAAAAAACTTCGTTGCTCACAGAGGAGGGAGAAGTGAGGGAAAAACGCCACGAGAGGGAGCCCTTGGAAGCATAAAGCAGTCGGGTTTCTCCTCATTAAGCCGCAGTTTGCTTGTAAAAAGCACTCGGCAAGAAACTGTTAAACTTTGAGAGGCTCACAGCACCTCTAAAATAAAGTTTCTTCTAGGAGGGTACCCCCCTGAAAAGGTAGAAAAAGCTATTGAGGAAAACAAACCAAACCCCACAAAACCTGTGTGAAGCTCATTTAAAAATGAAAGCATCCTTTAAAAATGAAATATTTCCTGCATACTAAAATACCTATAATTAAGGGCAAATGTTTTAATTTCTGCTGTATTATGTAATACAGATATGACGCTGTTTTGCTGCTGAATATGAACACATGAGTGTACAAAGGGGCAGACCTGCTCAGGCCATTTGGTTTGAGCCCACGATAACCACTCTGACTTCAGAAAGAATTAGATGTATTTTTGAACTCCTAGACAGTCTTAAAAAATGAATGTGGCAGTAACAGGCTCAAGTCATGTCAAATACCCGGGGCTAAATGTGGATATTAATAATACAACCAGAGGGACTCAATTTACTTTGTAAAGCAATTAAAAGAAGACAGAAACTTAGTCAGTTTCTGGAAAAGAGTAATGGCTGTTTAAAAATATCTTCCCATCCAGAACAGCCTGCCTGTCTTGCATCATATTAATAGTGGGGGACAACAAGCATTTATAGCACTGCTTCTTTATGGAAAAATCAAACCCACATTTTAAAATTATAGAAGTTGATAGGTGCCCAGATCCACATTTAGGCACATAAACGAAGGATTTGGTTTTCACGCTGGCTGAATGACACATTAAAATTTAGCTTTCCCTTGTGTTTAATTTCCATGGGCAGCTTAAGGCAACGAGAGGCCTATATTCCCTGTGGACAGTTTTAAGGAGGTAGAAGGTCCATTTAAAAAACCCCCAATAATCTGCAGTTTATTGCTCTGGATTATTCTTGTAGTCTAGTAGTCTGTCTTTTGTCTTTTTTCCTTTTTTTTTAAAAGTATTTCTTGCTTCAATGCCAATAGGCAAGGATTCCTTTCAAGCACATTTATCAGAGCTGAAGTTTGTTCTTATATCCATAAACAATGTAGAACTGTGTGAAAACTTCATTGACCTGAAGCACCTGCTCTTACAAAGTTAGTGTATTCTTGAACACTTGGCTGCATTTTAATTTTGCTTTGAGTGGTATTCATAATACCCTCTTCCTTACTGTGTACCCCCTGAAAATACTATTGAGTGATTTGGATTCAGCTGTCAGTGAGAGCATTAGACCTGTTCATGCCGATAACTGGAGCATCCATTCCTCTCTGCTTCCTGGCTGGACAGAACACCAGGATCAGCTATCTTCAAGTATCTGTATTTGAAACAAGTCCAGAGAAGAGCCATGAAGATCATCGGGGGCTGGAGCACCTCTCTGAAGTCAAGGCTGAGAGAGCTGAGCTTGTTCAGCCTGGAGAAGAGAAGGCTCTGAGGAGACCTTACAACAGCCTTCCAGTACCTGAAGGGACCTGCAGGAAAGTGGGAGAGGGACTGTTTATAAGGGTGTGTTGTGATAGGACAAGGAGCAACAAGTTTAAACTAAAAGAGGGTAGATTTAGATTAGGTATTACAAAGAAAATCTTCCCTGTGAGGGTGGTGAGGCGATGGCACAGGCTGCCCAGAGAAGCTGTGTCTGCCCTCTCCTCCCTGGCAGTGTTCAAGGCCAGGTTGGATGGGGCTTTGGACAAACCATCTAGTGGAGGGTGTCCCTGCCCATGGCGTGGGGTTGGGTTGGAAATAGATGGTCTCCTTCCTGTCCAGACCATGATCTACTGGTGCACCATCTTCAACGTAGTGCAGTCAGATAGAGAGGTAAAAAAAATAAGCAACAAGGACTCCCTGCATGGCTCAGGGGGCCTTTGAGCTTCACCTTCATAATCGCTGTAGAAATCAACTTCTAGCAAGGACTAAAAAACTACAGCAGTTACTTTTGTCTCAGTACAGCACTGCATCAAAACTTGTGATCCACCTTTTTTGTTGTTGTTTTGCTATCCTTATTTAAATATATTAGAAACAGCATTTGGTTGGTCTGTTCAATACTACACTTAATTAATCCCTCTTCCAGGAGTACCATGCTTTAAGTTTTTTCTGCACCATTTTCCCCTCTGCCCTGTGAATGTGACTATGGTGGGATTTACAAAACCAAAGAATTTAATGCATACAGGCATAACAGCAGAAAAAGGAGCTGAGGTTGTATTTGTCTTGATTGTTTATTTCAAAACTATAGTGAGAAAGAGCTTCAAAAACCACCTGAAAGCTGAGACAGCATTTGGGAGCCAGGGGCTACTAGCTTTATACTTCAGTAGAATCTCTTTGCTTTTATGTCACTATTTCTAAAGTAAAAAAAGTTGAAGACAGGCAGAAAGAAGATCAATTCTGAGTGCCTTTCTCAGGCAAAATTTTACTGAAAGTTCATAAACAAGGACTTCTAGATCTGACAGTAAGAAACTTTTAACTCATATGGAAATTTCAAAATCATTTTGAGAGAAAGGATGGGGTCATATGCTGAAACAATCTGTGGCAACACAAATAGCTGTTTCCACCCTCTTCAGTGAGTTGGAGATGCTCCAGGTGATATCACTGTCAAGGGTGAGCATGAAACGTAAGTTATGTTATTTACTTTGTTATACAATCAGCATTCTTGCTTGCAGTTTCAACTGTGGCTTAGCCAGTAACGTATTACCTTCAGTGTCAAAACTCCAAGAAAGCTTAGCTATATGTATACATGTATCCTAGTCTTTTAAAGAAAGATACTTCAGCAGCCTTCACCTTGAAAAAAAGCTGCTAATAAAATACGCTTAGAAAGGGAGAACATGCTTTACTGCTTTAAAATTTAATTCATTCCCAAATTCTGCACTGTTGTAAGCAAAAAAAGACAAGTGATATCCTGATCCTAAGAAAATCAAATGATGCCTATACCAGATGTATTAGTATGCTTAAGTCCAAATGCATCCTTCAGCTGTTTCAGCTGGTTTTCAGAGGAGCAGGACCTAGCACCTGGGCCAGAAGACAGCCACTCTGTGTTCCAACACTTACCCCATCTGGACAAAAAGGGAAGGAAACCTGTGGGGTATACTGCAGGTTCCCCAAGTCCACAGTCCTGTTAATATGAAGGCTGCTTCACTGTGAACAAGAAACGCAGCTAGAGACTCTCTGTTGTACAGGTGTCTGATTCCCTGGTTTACTCTCTCATTTGAATTCTAGATCTTCAGGGTGCTTCACTTTTACAGTAGTAAAAAAAAAGTAGAGTCTGTAGCTTTATACGCACAGTAAAGAATGAAAAAACTAACACACACACACACACACTAGTACATCCAGCTTATATCCAGTTTATTTAATACTGTAGCAATAAATACAGATAAGAGTTCTGCAATCTGGCAGTGCTAGAGCTGGTGAGACACAGCTGCCTGACACATCAACACTCTCTTAGTAGTTCTGGAATTCCGTGTGTTCTGGAAAGCTGAAGGGTGTACATGACGAGTCTTCAAGTTCAGAAGATAGTGAGAATACAGTTAAATACATTATTCCTGAAACAGCAGAGCAGCATCTGCATAGAAGTAAAGCAACACTGTGCCTGTCAACACTGAGAACTATATTCCAATATTTGTAGTCTTAAAAACAAGTGCAATAAACAGTATCTTTTACTTAAAGGAGATTATCTTTGGTCATCACTTATTAAAATGTGCTTTAGTTTTATTCTACAACAGTAATGCTAAGATAATATAACTTAAATGTTATGGGGGTAGGCACTTGAAAATCAGTATTCTGCTGAGACTGATAAAGTAATCTTAATTTCAATATAGGTAACAGAGCAGAGACAGGACTCAACCGAGCAACTTAAAAAAACTGAATCCCACTGACCATTGTTATGAATAGGAGGCAGTAATTCACCTTCTGATCACATCTCTTCCCTTTGATAATTTCTGAATGAGCACAGCACTTCCAAACACTCTGGGCTAAGACCTTCCTTGGTTAAGTCTACAGTAAGAGCTCTGAATGTCAACTGACAACATATTTGGACCCGTCTGATGTTTAATATCCACATTTGAGAAGTGTAGCTAACCTATTCCTTAGTGTGCTCTCAAGTGGCATTTCAATACCAAAGCAATGACTAGTTGTAAAGGCACTGGTCCTTAAAAAAAAACACTCTATGCAAGTTAGGAGCAGAGGTCCAACCAGCAGGCTGGCCTTTAAATCCAGGCAGGCATCCTAGAGAACTTTGTGCTCTTTACCGGTCTGTGTGCTTTTCAACCTTCCACTCCCACCTAAAACTGAACAGTCACATCCACCTTACAGGCAAGGAAACTTTGTTATAGCCCATGAAAAACTCTGTGAAAGGGATCCACCCCAGATGTTACACTGGCTGTAGCCATAGAACTATTTCACTAAACAATGACCTTGCTAGAGCAGTCCAACACTTACTCACTAGCATTTCACTTACATTTCAATTCCCACCCTCCTCAACCCTCTCTACTTTCTTTCATCACAAAAAAGGAGACACCTAGCAGGAGACAATACCTCTTTTACATTTTGTTTATCTGTTTCCCTACTTGTGGTGCCTCTGCAAGGCAGCCTTGCAGGTAAAATAGCTTTTGTACATTTGATGTTTAAGTATTTAATTCATATGAACTTCAGCAGGTGGTAGGCACACAAGGATCTGAGCCATCCTTCCTCCTTGAGTTAAACACAAACAAATTATCACATACAGTGGTGATATTTTGCTTTCCTTCAGAGCAAGTATTCTTGCACCAAAAAAGCCTCAAACTGCTTCTCAGTTTGATCAGCAAGGCTGGGCTTATTGGAAATAACTGTTCATACTTCAGTCACACCTAGAATAAACCCTCCTCTGAAAAACATGAGATATAAATGGTGAGAGGAGCATCTTTAAGAATTAAAGTGACGTAGCCCTAGCACGGTAAATCTGTTGAACTGGAAAGAGAAGGTCAGGTCTTCTAGGTTTTGACTCTGTCCACTTGACCATACTATCTCTTGCCTTTGGTTTCCACTATCTTACTCCTCCAGACATTGACCTTTACAAGAAATTGACTGAATCCTAAGAGCTGCCAGTGCTCCATTATTTCAGCTTGTTCCTACTTGAAAACTAACCACCTTTTACACCGATTTCCGTCTCTTTCCAAAGACATTGTTGATTAACTTGGCCATTGACTTCGATCCGCTTGGTCGTCTCTTTTCCTTCACTTTGAAATTTGAGGTGATGTTCCTCAGGACTTTTGTGAACATTGACACAACTTCCTGGCAATGTTCTGCAGCAGACAGTTCACAGAACTGGCACTTGTTATCCATGGCCAGCTTTTGTCCTTCATCCCAGCCAACTTCCCTCATGTGGCACAAATCCTGTTTATTACCAACCAAAAATACTGATGATTCGACCATTCTGAAATCAAAAAGGTTTCAATTAGAGAAAAGAGATGTTACAGTAATACTGTGCTCTATGCTGTGCTGTGTTCAGACTGTGTGAAAAGTATTTATGTTGAGGATAATGGGCACTGCAAAAAAACCCAGAAGAACAAACTAACCCCATAAACTTCCCAGGCAGAGTTTTTCATCTGGCACAGTCAAACATCAAAGGACTTTCCAGACAATGTATTCTCTCCTAGTAAGCTTTCATTTTGGATCCTCTACTCACTGAAGTCCTGCATTTTTCACTTCCACTTCAGTTTTCATACTCATTACAGCTGACTATACTGCCAGCTCCTGGACTTCATGAAGCAGCAAGATGACCATTATCTCCATTTGTAGATAACAGAATAGAATCACAGGGATGTGTCAGTGACATAATTCAGAAGAAAACATGGGAATCCCAATTTCAAGCTTTTGTTAAAATGTTTCTCCTTCCAGAGAAATCTTAATTAAGAAAAGTCAGCAGTAAAACAGAGAGAAAAGAGGGAGCAGGGTTGCGTTTTCTTGTGGTTTAATACTCCCCTTCTGATACAAGGAAAGGATTTCACTCATTTATTTAGAAAGCACCTCAGCTAACTGATGCAGGGACACACACCACAAGATATACTCAGACTTGTAATTTTGGTAGCTCTTTTTGAAAGTAGTTTGTTTCTGGCCACCATCTTGTTGCCCATGTGCACAAGTAATGCCAGTATCAACACTAAAATCAGTTGAAGAGACATTCTTGATATTACATTTGTTTATTGTGAGAAATGCTTTCCTCAGCTTGTGAATCATCACTGGTAACAGAGTGGGGGAGTAAAAGGGTAGACTGACTGTGCCAGCTTTTTACACATGTAAGTCACAGAAAGCAGATTTACAGCCATTATTTAACAGCAGTGTCATTAGAAAGAAGGGCAAAAAATCTTCATGTACTTGGCTTTGCAGTGAGAAAGATTCCAATCTGCAAAGCAGTTACCTTCAGGTACCCTTTTGCTGGTATTGTGTTATGCCACTAGGATGCTGCTGGGTTTTAATTGCTACCAGAGTGCCTACAGCTCACAGAAATGGTCTCAGCTTTTCTGTGTATTTGCTGGGGGGGGGGGGGGGGGGGGAAACACCACTTACTTTTTACAAGCTCCTATGTGAGACTCTCGGATCCTGTACAGCAATGCTTTTGCAAATGCAAATGATGCTCTGTCACTGATGTCATAAACAATGATAAATCCATCAGCCCAGTGGAGTTCATCTGTGAGGGAGAGCTTCCCCCGCTGTGGCTGAAAGAAATTCAAATACACATGAGAAAAGAATGTTGCTGTTGTCACTTCAGAGCATTTTCTTTGTCACTGTGAATGTGAGAATGTTGTATCTTTTATTGCAAAAGATATTAATAGGTCTTGGGTGCTGGCGTCGAATTCAGGTGAGTCCTGCTCCAAAAGCCTAATAAGTAACCATCACTACAGATGGCACTTTGGATTCTGACATTCATTATGAAACATTTACACTTTGTTTATGCAGGAAAATTGCATAACCTGTACAGCCATTACTTATGATGAATATTATATAGAGTTACATGAGAATGAAAAGTAGAGGGGCCATCAGTATTTGTGCAGTCTCTGGTTATAGCTATTTTGCATGTTCCTAATATTCTGACTACAGTAAGCTTACTCATTTTCATTTGTTGTGTCTGTTGCATTGTTCAAGCTGAAAACAGTATTTACCCACAGGATAAATTTCTAGAGAGCTGGGGCCAAAAAATCCTTTCAATTTGCAGTTGACTTAAACTAGTGAAGTGAGAAAAGTCACTCAAGTGATAGTGGGGCTATACCAATCCTTGAGTCCTTTCACCCCAAGAAGCTGTCACATTTATTATTTCTAGAAAGAAACAGCTGCAAACTGTCCTGTTAAGCTAAGAAATGTAATTTTGTTAACTATTTTAAATTAGCTTATCCCTACAGATAATTTAGCATCAGCCATGTGACCCAAAATAGGTAAAATACTGGAAGCTGATAAGGGAAAAAACCTTAGAAATTACTTTTGGTCTGTGGAAAACCCATCTTGAATAGTAATTTGAGGACTGTTTAAATTGTTCCTTCACCAGTTTAGCATATTACTACTTGCAACACACAACCTCCACTAACATCCTACCCTGGCTGCCATGATTTGCTCAGTGTCAGGGCAGCATTGTAGCATCATGAACAGTTGGACTGGGAAGGCTATGACTTGCCATGAGGGATGGTAACTGAGTGCTGGCAGTAAAAGGGGGTACATGAGAAAGAAAAGATTAAGTAAGTTTCCAGAACTGTCTGAAGGCTTCAGTACGTTTAACACAAGAGTTTTCTAATGCTGTGATGACTGGGCGTCAGGCTTAGGGGCAGGAAAGGTGACTTGTGTGTGCCACAACTGTTTCACAGATGGATGAAGGGACAGTGAGCTCTGCAGAACAGGGATCCAGCTACTTGAGAGAAGCCTCAGAGAGCAGGAAGATTTCAGGAAGAAAAAATGAATGTGGTGATTCTTTCCCCAGTCTGGTCTCCCACCAGGACTCGTTTTACTTTCCCAGCTCCCACGAGATACAGGACCTTCATACCCTCATCCATCTCTCTCTAGAATCACCACCTATCAGACAAAAAGCAATACCACCACTACTTGCTTCCTACTCTTCTGCAGACACCAAGAAGGGTAAGGAAGAAAACCGCACACAGGTAAGGTTAAACCCTGTTCCTAAGGAAGATCTGGTACAAGACAGCTCAAAGAGTGCTGGCAAGAGGAGCTGCTCTTATCACAACTAATCTCTGGTCTCCTTAAAGGCAACAATGTAACCAAACTGTAGCAACCAAAGTCTGTTTCAAGTATCTCAGGGAAGAGCTGTTCACAGGCCGCAGGATTTCCTATGACAGCAAGTGGAAGCCATAGGTGGGCTTAGGAAAGAGGTCTGAGAGCAGTGTAAGCAAGTCCACTGAACAGTAGCTTCTAACAAACTGTATGGCAAGGGAGGACTCCATGGAATAGTGTATCAGGGCACAGCAGCTATTTCAGGATCCCTATTGCCCTGGCACAAGCAATGCTGTTGCTTATCTCAAGGAAGGCTGATTTGTTTGTTGGTTCATTTTATGTGCTTGTTGTGTCAAGTTTTTACATCCTTGACTTTTAAGTTTGAGTCAGACTTTCAGTGCTTTAGCATATCTGTGCAGTATGAGCTAGGGAGCCTGCTTTGGCAGGGGGGGTGGACCTGATGATCTCTCGAGGTCTCTTCCAACCCCTACAATTCTGTGATTCATTATCCTGGTTGGTAAGAGGCAAGATCACTGCTCAGAAGAGATCTTTGCAAGCTAATGCAATCAGAGAGACCAACCTAGGTCCGCAGGTGTTGCACAGTGCAAGTTTCTCTACTCATGTAAAAGCTGGAAAGAAATGCATACAAAAATCTTTGTAAGAACTTGGCTTACTGTGATAGATGTGGAGCTGTCAACACATACAAGCCAGCATTATGGCCTCCCTTGGATCTCTCTGTGAATGCTAGTCTTACTTCCAAAGCCTACTTACTTTGACCATTTCTGCCAACATTTAGTTCATAAAGCAAGTGGCTCATTAAATTTCATCCATTTAGGGCATTTGAGAAAACAGCATGTAGTGCTGGAACTTCTCTCTATTTACCTGTATAATGCCTAAGTGGCAAAAGTTTTGTTAGTAGTATTCCATACATGCAAAATGCATTTACAGAAAGTTTAAGCAGTGAAGGGCTTCTCCCATGAAGCACTCAGCAGCTCCGAGCAACTGTAGAATTTCAGTCTTTTAAAAAAGAACCAAAAAAACCCCCAGCAAGCACAAATTCCAAGAACCAGACAGAAGGGTTGTAACCCCCTTGACCCTTTCTACCATTAGGCAGGTAGAACAAGGACAAGTCTTTTTCATTACCCCCTTAAATTCTTACCTGTGAACAAGGGTCATAAATTTCCAAGTGTATCTGCCTCCCATCCAGGCATAAATGTTTAGTATAGATGCATTCTAGAAGAGATAAGGCATTCAAAGAAAATCAGCATTACAGTGTCTGTAGATGGTGGTAAAGGCAAAGGTGAGATTCACTATTTTAGACCCTAGTCTTCCTCTTCCAAAATGGAGGCAAAGGGGATGCACAATGCTGGGAATCAGCTAAACACTGATGACTACTCAGCTTGCTACTAAGGTTCAGGATTTAAAAAGTGGCAAGCCAGTCTATGCAAGTTCTGATTCTGCAGAAAAGTCATTATTCACTAATAATTTTATTTACCTTGAAATCTGGTGCTTTAAGACTTCTTATGCTCAGTAGCATTAGATCAATAGTACTGACAGGATCGTGCCTATAGACAAGATCCTAAAATATTTTTGTGGTGTCAGATTTAGGACTCTCTACCAGCACTAGCAACCCTGGCAACTCTACTGCAGACACACCATTACTGCTATTTTAAGCAGTGAATTGTTCTAAGCAAGTGTAACCAACTTATGTTCATGGCACTGGTCATCAACAAGCTGTGCACTATATAATTCCTCAGAATGACCAAACTACAAAGAAAAGAACTGGCATTAGCACTACTGAAACCACACTTAAAGCAGGATGTAATAAGGGCTATGGCCTCGAACTGAGCATCTTCAGTTCAGCACCATGTTAATCTTAGGCATTCTTCATGCATGTCTTGAAAGTTCATCTGATGAGGAACTATCAGTCCCAAGCATCCCAGTAGATCAAATCTGCAGTCCCTTGGTGGTTTCCATGATTAGACAAACCTTCAACACTCTGACTCCACTGAAAGTATTCTAGGAGGATTTTGTCACCCATATTCCCATTTGTATCCTCCTTCCTTATCTCTAGAGCTAAACATATCTTCCCACAAATATTTGTTTAAAAATAAAAAAGTTTTGGGAGATTGACATGTCTTTCCTAATAACTGCACTATCAGAGGGTCAGAATAAGGAAACCTGGTTTTAGTTCTTGGTGGCTTAGAACACACACTAAATACTTACATGTGACAGCTCAGATTTAGATAAACCATCTGGGACATAAACTGTACTTTCAGTCTGTGTTTGTATATATTGTAGTAACACTGGTAAAGTACTTATGTAACTCTACTTTCAGGGTAAGTTCACTTGGATGTACTCAGTGTAATTCATCTTAGTACTACAACTTTCATTTTTATTTGTGGACCATAGAATGCTACCCTGGTTTTTTTGTTAACACATGTTTTAGAGAAAATCCTTCACTTCAGCAGGGAAAGCAAGTTAGACGGGCATCTCCTTTCCTTGTCAAGTTTTGGGACTCCTCTCAGCCCACCAGCAGGAGCAGCACGCTTCCAAGGGTGAATGCTAAGTGCCGCTTCCACCCAGGACGTGAAAGTTCAAGCCCTGCTTTGCTGTCACCCAAGATCTCAGAAGTGTCTTAAGGATCAGCACGTTTGTTCTGGCACAAACGATAAACTCTGTCCTCAGCACGGCCAGGCTTTCCACACAGCTATCAAATCCGCGCAACTCCTGCCGAAGCGGGCGGCTCTGCACGATGCTTTGATTAACCAGTGCTGCCGGATAAACAATCCCTCTCACCTCTCCTCTACAGCCCAGAAGGAAGATAGGCAGTGGAACAGGTGTTTGTTGGCTGGCCTGGTTTGTTTTTTTTAATTTTATTTTAAAAAAGCCTATTTCTTTTCTCTCTCCTTTATCTCCTCTGTGGTTGAGCTTGCTATAATCCACCCGTGCTTCCCACACGCTGCCCGGTTATCTACCCGGCCTAAGTCCCTTCACAGCTGCTTTGCGACGAGCGCCCCGGGAGCACGGAGTGGAGTTTGAAGCCATCCCCCCCCCCCCGCAGGTACCTGGCCCCCCTCTCCCCGTCTTCATCAGCGGGAGCTCTCGCCGATAAGCGGGAGAAAAACTTAAATCTCTCCGGGAAGTTCGGCGAAGCTGCGTTTCCACCCAATTTCTTGTTCGAGTGAGCGCTTGGAGCGTCGCATCTCGCCTTCCCCGGGGAACCCGCACCGCCCAGCCCGAGGAGGCCGCACGCAGCCCCCTCCCGCCCCGTCCCTCCCCGGAGCCGCGGCGCTCACCGGCGTTGGACGCGTACTCTCCGATGAACCGCCTGGTCAGAAACCGCACCGCCAGCGCTGCGGAAGGGAAAGAGACGCCAGGTTCAGCGGGGTCCCGCCGGCCACCTCTCCGCCCAACCCGCCCTCCGCTAAACCTCAGACAAAGTCGGGGCGGGGGGTAGAAGGATTGCCCGGGCCGCCCCCCTTTCTCCCTGCCTTACCCGACTTGCCGGCTCCGCTACCGCCCAGCACGGCCAGCTTCACCTCGGTCATACCGCCACCAGGCCGCGCCCCGCCGCCTCCATGTATTTATAACCGCCGGGACCGGGCGCAGCCCCTCCGGCGACACCTCCCAGCAGCCCGCCTCCTCCCTACTCCCCCCATCCAGGCGCCTTTCCCCGCCCCGCCGGCGAAGCCGGTAGGTATAGCTCCCTGCTGGGGACGGGGAGTTTTCATTTTCTTTGACAAGCGCCCTCCTCCTCGCCCCCTCCGTCCCCGCCCTCTTGGCCGTCTTGTCCCCTACTTTGCTCCCCACCGCGAAAACTTTCCTCGGGCGGCTTTCCCGGCGCCCGGACTGCCTCGGCCCGGCCCCCCAGCGCCTTGGCTCCCCGTGAATCTGGCTGGCAGGTCCCTCGCCACCGCTTCCTCCCTTCGCTCGCGGCCCCGGGCCCCGCCGTCCCAAAGCGGTTAGAAACTAAGGGGAAGGAAAAGAGGAAAGGAAAGGAGGAGGAGGAGGAGAAGAAGAAGGGAGGAGGAAAGGAGGACGGAAGGAAAGGAGAAGAAGAAGGGAGGAGGAAAGGAAAGGAGGACGGAAGGAAAGGAGAGAACATTAAAGACATTCTCCAGCTGGTGGGGTGTGTGTTTGTTCCTGCTGGAAGTTTGTTTGCAGGCTGTCGTCCTTCTGTAGAAGGAATGTGAAAGTAATTATTTTAAGCGCTTCTCAGGTAACCCGCTAAAAAATTCAGTGTTTTGGGCTTCTCTGGGGTTCGCCCCAGGTTTCAAAACTCCCTCACTAAACCCCTGGTCTTGCAAAACCTTCGGAGGACCTGCCTTTTTAGGTTTTGCGAGTGTTTGTATTCAATTTAAAGTTAGCGTGGTGGGCAGTGCGAAGCAGGAAGGTCTGACAGATGTGGGCAGTGAGTCACAAAGGGTTAAATCCACAGAAAAGACCGTGTCTGATCTTGTGGAGAGGTTCCTCAAGTGCTCTTTAATAGCCATTTAGTTCTGGAAGTACGTAAAATACTTGGGTACATAGGTTTAGTTAGGTCACTAGTGAATAGTAGACTGGTGCAACATCCAGGTTACCCTTGGATAGTTATTCTGTTCACATTTCTTTTCTTTGGTTTATATAACTTGACTATATTTATTCTGATATTTTTACTCTCTTCTGATGAAGCTGTTGTGCATTTTATAAGTGCTTCAGTAAAGCACTGCATCAGTATGCATGCTAGTCGGTATTACAGATACAACAGATTTACATGAGCTCAAAAAAAGAGGTAGACAGGGTACTTGAACATATGTTTATTACAGCTGAAGGAGATACTTTGTGGAGGAAAACGTATTTCGAGAATAAACATGCAGACACAACTCAGATTTGAAGTCCCTGACTTAACATGTTTCTCATGTTTGGAGGTGTGTTCAGAGGATGCCCCTGTCTTTTATGGGATTTTTTTGGTAGTTTTCTGTTATTGCTAACTCAAAAGACAAAAGTTACTGTCTAATGAGAACTTTAGTCTGACCTCTTATAGCTATTTTTACATCAGTTTTTTTTAAATATCGGGATGCTGAGATCACTGGAGAGTCAGTATTGGAATAACTAGCACAACTTGGTATTTTATTACTGCATAAACTTTGAAAGCACTGCAACAGGAAAAGTCTAAAACTACGATCTATGTGTACCCATTATCAAGGTTGTGACTTTTGCAAGAGATTCAAATAAATGGTTCTGCTGCTCCTTTTAAGCAGAGGTGTGAACCTGGCTTTCTCACAGCTTGGGAATGTATTTTAGTTACTGTGCTATGTGCAGATTATCGTTATGCCGTAGAAAGGCTGAATGACTCAGTTTTAACCCCTTATAAATGGTCCATGGTACAGGAGAATAGAGGAGTGCGCTCAGCATGCACCACTCAGCTTGGCTTTTTTCTCCTCCCTGATAGATAGACCACCTGTGGCATGGTGGGTCATCACAGCTTTTTGTGCAGGTGTGTTGTGACACTGAACAGGGAAACAAATCACATCATTTCAGCTCAATCAATTCTACAATACGGCCATAGTGGATATTCCCCAGTAACTGAGGAAAGACTTGGGTCTATTTCAGGGCTCTTGCTACCAAGGGAACGCAAGCAAAATCAGAAGGCGAGAGACTTCACTGTACAGGAGGCTTAGGCATCAATGTTAAGGAGGTGGCAGCTCATTCAAGACAAATGCTGAAGTACTCAATGTTGTACTTGGGGCGTAAATTGTACAAACACTTGTTTTGTACCCTTGGCAAAGTGAAAACCAGAATCCAGCTCTCTTGTTCCCGCTACTGGGACTGAACTACATGAAGGCTTTTCTCACCTAGACAGCAGATATAACTGAATTGGTGTGTTCCCCATGTTATAAAATAAAGTGTCAGGGACTTACATTTCTTTAAATGATACAAGTTTCTTCAGAAGACTGAGACTGTTTGTTGCATATGTTCTGTATGGATATTTCTTAAAACATTAGAGAAATTAAGTTTTAATCGAATATTAAGCAGCGTGGATGTTTCTTTTCTGAAGGACTATCTTTCTCCATGTCCCAGGACTAAATGGAACTGAGATGATTTATAATGGGAGGAATTAATTCATATCCATTCTGAATTAGTTAATCTTATTCCCAAACTTTTCTGTTAGTTTTCTGCTGCATTTGCATTTTAGAAGCGTATATACAAAGAGTTTTTTAATTCGTTTGCACACACAGGGCGAATCTCAGATTTCTTTTACGTGAACACCCACATAAAGCTCAACAGCAAAAGTCCCTCACCCATCTCAGTAGTGCAATTTTTTAGATTTCAAGTCACAATTAACACTTTTGTTGATGAGCTTATGGAAGCACCTTCAGTAACAGCCATCCCAAAGGAAAGCACTGTCCATTAGAGGAAATTTTGCAAAGTAAGCCTACATTCTTTATAAATTATTTTCCTAGATTTGGCCTTTTTATATAAAAGCTTGTGGTTGAATGTCGGGGAAGACTAGCAGGCCTGCTAGTGGCCTAGCTCTCTTCTCCCAAGACATAGGCCCTGACAATATTCTTCTGTTTCCATGAGACAGGAAAAGTTACTCATGCTGAGAGGATCCTAATAGTCACATTCTCAAAACACAGCGGCCTTGCTGGCAGGTGTACAGGCTGCCCTAAACCAAGAAGCAGCTATGGGAAGGTATTTGGGAGTAACGGAACATGGTGAGAGCCAACCATAACAAGAGGGTCAAAAACAGCAGGTGTGCAGATGTTTTTAGGTATTAAAGGTAAACTAAGGATGTTTAGCTATAAGATAGGTTTATCAGAACTCATTATAATCACTAACCAATCAATATGGTGTGAACAGTGTGTGTAACCAATTAGCAGTTTTTTAGCTTGCCACGTTTGCAGTAAGAAAGGTATATAATCTGTGTGATTTCACCTAATAAAATGGCTTCCTGGCTTCATGGCTTCACCTAAAATTCATATCAAATTGCGTGTTGCTCTCTACTGGACACCACAGTTGAACAGTGTGGTGGATGCAGTAGTAATACCTCTTTACATTGCCTCAGTTGCTTGCTTGCTTGCTTTGAGTGGGCAACTTGTACAGTTGTCTGTTTCAGTTAACTTCTGGTACCAAATCCGTGCTGGCCATCCCTCTGTACTGGAATGGTTTTGATTTCATTACCCACAATTGTAAATGTCTGTAAAAGGGTAGAGGTGCAGAGAGAACAGTTCATCCTCTAGTGAGCAGAAGCTTATGTGTCAAGATTCAGCTCTGGTGGTCAAAAATGGGTCAGCTTAGTGCCGCTCATGTTAGAAGCGTGTAAACTTTCTTTACATTTGTAAAGCTCTGCTATGAAAATAGTAGCCTTCTGACAGCTATAATGGAAATAAATTATTAACCAGAAAAATGACTTTGGTGATGAGCATGATGGAGGATTGATTTTGAACTGTTTAAGCTAAAAGTTTTCACAAGTCTGCAGGTCACTTGGTCAGGTGAGGTCACTTTGCATGTCATTCCCAGTTCTATAGGTTAGGACTTCTGTGCCTTGATGCCAGACCTCTGGGAGGTAAAACTGCTTGTGGAGAAAATTAATACCAGAAAAAAACCCATTTACTTTCTGTTTTAGCATTATTTATGTAGCTTAGCTGCTGGAAATGAGGTAGAATTGGGAACATATCACAATCTGTGATTTTTACTCTGTGTACAACCATAATGCTTTGATGCAAAAAGCAGAGTTAGAAACCACTGGCTGAAGTAGGTGCCAGCTAGGTGTGGCACAAGATTTCTAAAGCTTGCTGAGGCTTGAATCCCTACAGAATTAATTCCTTTTTGGCTTGTGAAGTAGTGTTTTCCAGAGAAGACCTATCTTTTAAAGCCCACTAGCCACCAAATCTTCAGGTAATTTTTACATCTGCTACTCCTTGGACGTGAATGGGCCTAAAACCACAGCAGAACTAACAAAACTAGAAGAATGGGATTTTCAGCTAAATGTGATGTTTTCATCATTTACAGACTTGGATACATTCCTTAGTGGGTTACTCAAAAGTGTTTATGCCAGAAAGAAGACATGATACTGCATAATCCCAGTAACTTTGTGTGGTGTAGTTGAAAAAATGAAAACTCTTCTCTTGAAAATGGTGAACTGCTCTTGGAGGTAAGTTGTTATATTCAGTGATTGAAATTTTATGTTGCTAGCCATGAGAAAGTGGGGGTTTTATCATTACAAATGTGATTAATTACTGCTAGTACTCAGGAAGAGTCCCATTGAAAAACAAAACTTTGTAGCATCTCACACATTTCTCACTGCCTCTGAAACTTCATATCCCCCACGGTGTCACGAAAGGTTTTGCAGTCTCATGATATGCCTCCTAGCTGATAATGCTTAGCAGTAAGGACATTATGAGAGAGTCACTTCTGTTACAGCTGCTGTTACCTTACAGTCAGCCACAGCAGTGCACCCTGGGGCCAGACACTTCTAGGATTCTGCTCCGAAGTTTGGATACCACATTGTCTAGTGAGAATAGTTTATGGTCAGTGGTTGTGGGAATGAAATCTGAGGCATCTAAACCTAAATGTTTATGGCATGTATCATCTATTACTGGTATAAATACATGTCTTTTCTTCATAACATGGAAAGTGTGCTCAGAATCTTAAATAAATTAAAAAAACCTTTGGATTGTGTGGTTCTTGGGTAAACAGAGTACTTTGGGTTATGGAAGCCCCAAACCAATGTTATATTACTGAAAAAGAAGCTGTCAAGTTGCTTTTCAGTTTCTTACTTAAGTAATTAAGTACATAAAATATCTACTTGTTTAACATCTGTTCTAAACAAACTTTAGGACACGGATTATCTTCTGAATGTGTAACTATGAAGGGATGACTAGCACATGGTAAAGACCTCTACATTTCCCTGTAATACGAATATTAAAGCATAAAACTAGTCTCATCATATGGCTTGGACTGCCATATGGTAGCTTTAAAAATGTCTTCTTGAATAATTAAGGTGATAATGACATGAGGCAAGAGATTTTAAATGGTATATATCTTCCTTATATATATAATAATTGTAAATTCTAATTTTAGATGGTATTCTGCTCTGCTTGACTCTCATGTAAGAGAATTTTCTATGTAGTTAAACATTCAACTTGAATTAAGTTCAGTAAAATCTGATTGGAAGGCTAAATGCTTGCAGAGGGTGCTTATATGAAAATCCCAATATAAAGATTACATTTATTTATTTTTAGTGCCATGGGAAATGTTATCTGAAATTAAGCTGTTCTATTTGTAACAAAAATACAAACCACATCTTTAACTATGAATCAAATTTATTTAATTAACATTAACAGATTAAACACCACATACAGAGAAAATTATTAATAATCTCAGAAGAGGTAAAAAAACCTTGAAATCTCTTTCTGTAGCTGACAAAAAAAGCAATATTGCTGCTTGAAATAATTCAGCATTAAAGATTTCCATCCCCCTTTTGGTACTGGAAGAAAAATACTTTTCAGATAAGCTTTACAAGAGTTTTAAAATAAAACAGGGAGTGTCATCTTAGAGTAATTAAATAATCTTGTCATTCAGGAGTATTTGCTTAAGATTTAGAAAGCTCATGTCCTGAATCAGAACAAAGATTTTAAATTTTATCTATCTCCTTCATATCAGGTGACTGCAGTACTCTTAGGGGATGATAACTGTTTTTATTCTCTGTCATTGATCTATTTATACAAGAAGGTGAATTATTTTGTTGTTTTTATTTAAAGCTACATTAAAAATATTGTAAGGAGCCCTCACACTTCAGGCAATAGTAACCTTTGCCACCAAGCTAATGAGCGCATTGATTTTATTTCCTCACTTAAATTTCCATCTCTTATTTGAGAAGAATTTTGACCAAGGCAATTTTTTTTTTATAACTGTTTCTGGTTCTTAATACTTGGATTGAGAGTCTGAAACAGTTGCCATTGGTTTCACTTACAGATTAAAGTAGAACACAAGCATTCAGGTTTCGTTGTGTGTATGGAGAAACTGTGAAGCAGTATCAAACGGTGGGAATAATTTCATTCAGATTCTCATTCACAGTCAAAACTACAGAAAATCTATCTTGGTTTTCCTAATGTGTCTGGATGAAGGCTTATTAAAAACACCTCAGGGTGATCACTGTTGATTTTCAAAGGGCAATTCCACTAACTGATATTGGCACTGTCCTGGCTAGAATAACATACAAGATTAGTACTGTGTACCTTCGTGATCTCTATAGTTCTGCCTGTTTGGATGTTCACATGTGAAGAAAGTGAGCTGTCAAAAAAATCACACTCAGAAAAGTACATAGTGAAAAAGTACTGATACCATTTCCATCAACTGGAGGAAAAAAATTATGAACTGACATCCTAGGAGCAAATAAGGATTGACTACTTTCAGGAGAAAGAGAAAGAGAAAAGAGAAAGGGAGGAAGGAGGGGAAGGGGGAGGGGGAGAGGAAGGGAAGGGAAGGGAAGGGAAGGGAAGGGAAGGGAAGGGAAGGGAAGGGAAGGGAAGGGAAGGGAAGGGAAGGGAAGGGAAGGGAAGGGAAGGGAAGGGAAGGGAAGGGAAGGGAAGGGAAGGGAAGGGAAGGGAAGGGAAGGGAAGGGAAGGGAAGGGAGCAGGTCACTACTTACTTTAATTAATGCCTCTTTTTTTTAATACCTTATGAAAGAAATAGGTCGGTTTGTGATGCGAAGAGTATATAGCATATCAGAAAAGCAATCCGACTTGTATTTATATTATTTTTCCTACAATCTAGAAAGAAGTGTCCAATACACAAAAATTGCAGAAACTGCAACTGATCTGGTTTCCTCAAAATGTATGAAAGAACTAGGGCCCTGGCAAGAGGTGATATGAGCACAGTGGTACAAGTTTTCACTGACAGTGAAGTAGGAGAAACAGATCATCATGAACTTTGAAATTGATTGGAGAGCCCATCACTATTAAAGCTTAAGGCTGAAAATGACACCCAACCTATTCCTGCTGTGATGGGAAATGCTTTGTAGTGGTCATTGATGTTTGTTCAGTCTACAGCATGATTAAAGCCCTACTGCCTGTTCTCAAATAAGTTACAGGGAGATAAACTAATGTTTGAGTTTACAGCATTTTAATCTTTCTGCAGTAAAATGCCAACACATAGGTTCTTATCTCAAGCAAACGTGAGATGTGTTGATCTGTAATGAAGTAAGGTCTTTCTGCATGGTACTTAAGATGTTAGTGTTGAGCTATAACGTCTTACCCTCTGCTTGGGGCCCTTCAAGTTTAATGTCAGCTCTTTTCAATAATCGGGAGAGGCTTCAGGTTGCTTCCATCGTTTTAGAGATGAAGGAAAACTCCAGCTGAGCATGTTCCTTGTCATCTGCAATTCTTCCAGCTTTCAAAATCACATCTCCTGCATTTTTTGATTGTAGATACATTTCTGAAAAATCTGTGTGTTTGAACAGTATGGCAGAGGATGGATTTTTTTTCCCCAGTGAGGCTTATCTGTCTATAAATTCATGACTTGAATCCTTATGGGATGTGAAAAGGAGGAACACATTTTCTTTTTAAAGATTTTATGCTTTCATATTATATATTTAATATAGCTTTTAATGCTTGTGTTATATATTTTATCATGTTTGTAAGCGCTGTGACACCTCATCTTTTAGTTGAGGTTTTTATTAGATCCAAATATAAATAAGCAATTACTAAACTCATTGTTTCTGCCAGATTAGTACTGTGAAGTTCAGAGTCTTTTCAAGCTGAAGTTATGTCCAACACCTATTAGAGGAATAAAGTAGAAACTTAAAATAGTCATCAACATTTACTCATAGCTTCTTGTTCTATGGGAGATGTTCAGTCTCTGTGCTAAATGTATCAGAATCTATGAAATAGCTGTTTCTGGTTCTGTGGTTGCTGTGGTCTGGATTCTAGAAAACACTCCAGAAGATTCAATGTTCATCTTAAGGTGATAGAAGATAGTTTGCATCCAACTGCCCCCCTGTTACTTCCTGTGGACTCTTGTGACTTCCATAGCATTAAATCTTAAAGTCTTGTGATCCCTTGATTGAACAGATCAGCTTGCTAATCTGATATAAAAATAAATTTAAAAAAATCCCAAATGCTGTTGCATTTGATTTTATCTTGGATCAATCAACTGACTTGATTTAATACTGGATCACAAGAAGTTGTATAAAGAAAGGGTGTGGAGTATCTAGCCATGAGCAGGATGAAGAGCATGCCTGCCACTCTCAGAAACAGTCTGCAGTTGAAACAGCTTGGGCAAATATTAGCTTAACAAGTCCATGGACCATCTGGTCTGCACCCCAGGATGCGGAGACAGCTCTCTATCTTATTTGAAAGGTCATGGAGATTGGCATGTCTTTGATGATGGGGAAAAGGTAAGTCTTGTGTTTATCATCAAGAAAAGCAGAGCTCACTTTGGTTCTTGGCGAAATCTTGGAGCCATTTCCACTGGGAAGTTGTTTCTGTGCTCACGAAAGAGAGAAAGGTGACTGGGGACAGTCAGAGTGGATTTCAAAGGTACCACGATTTACCAAAGGTAATTCACATCTGACCGGCCTGACTGCCTTCTATTGTAAAATGCCTACTTGTGTCCCACAGTATTCTTCCATCTATGCTGGGGCATGATGGTCTACATGGGTAGAAAACCAGATGGGTAAAAACAAGTTAGATGGTGGGGTTCAGAAGGTAGTGGTTAATAGGTCATAATCTACCTTGTGGCCAGTAACAATGGTGTCCCACAGGGGCTAAGCTGAGACCTGTCCATGACCTGGAGGAGGTGGCAGCTTGCACTCTTGCATAATTTTCAGGTGACGCTAAATTGGATGTGCCAGTTAGCAATTCTGAGTACAAAGCTGCCACTAAGGGTGACCCAGAGAGGCCATCAGAAAGGACTGCCAGGATCCTCATGGGGCTCAGAGGGGCCAAAGGCAGTGCCCTGCCCCAGGAAGGCTGAGCCCCAGCACCACCACAGCTGGGGCCTGCCTGCCTGGGGAGCAGCTCTGCCCAGAGGGGCCTGGTGGGCAGTGGCTGGGCATGAGCCATCAGGGTCCTGGCAGCAGAGGTGGGCCCTACCCATGAGGACACGGACAGTCACTCATGGGAAGAAAGGCATTGTCCATGCTGCTCACTGCTTGTCAGACCATCTCTGGAAAAATGCATTTGTTTTTGCTGTTCTGTACTCCCCCAACCCCATGCAAGAATACTGACTAACTGGAACAAGTTCAGCAGAAGACCACCAAGATGGCCAGGGACCTGAAGCACCTGCCCTATGAGGAGAGAGACCTAACAGACCCCTGGTAGCTACAAGGAGCTTTTCAAGAAGTTGAAGCCAAGCAACTCCCAGCAGTGCATGGTGGGAGACCAAGAAACAGCAGACTTAAATTGAAAAGGAAGAGTTTCAGACCTGATATAAGAAAAATTTCTGTCATGAGGACAGTCAGGCAATGTAAACCGATTGCCCATCCTCATGGACAAGCTGATGAAGTATGAGCCACTTAAATGGCCGGTGAAGTGAACTGAAAACTGACTGAACTCCTGGGCTCAAAGGGTTGTGATCAGTGTCACAAAGTCCAGGACAAGTCCAGTTGCCAGTGGTGTACCCCAGTGGTCAGTAATGAGGCCAAAATTGTTTAATGTCTTCACTAAAAACCTAGACGATGTGACAGAGTTTCTCACTGTACCCTCAGCCAGTTTGCAGATGGTGCAAAACTGGAATGAGAGTTAATTAACCACACAGTTACACTGCTAGTCAGAGGGGCCTGGACAGGTTGGAGACCTCATGAAGTTCCAACAAATGGACAAGCCAAGTACTGCACCTGCATGGAAATATCATGCACCAGGACAGGCTGGAAACTGACCAGCCGCAAAGATGCTTTACAGGAAAGGTGCTGGGGTCCAGGTGCACAAGAAGTTCATCATGTGATGAACAATGTGCCCTTGCAACAAAGTCAACATCATCCTGGGCTTCATTAGGAGGAGTCCTCGTCATCATCTGATGGGAAAGTGTGAAGAAGATGGAGCCAGACTTTTGTCATATACAGTGACACTAAATACAGGAAATTAAATTTAAATATATAAAAAAACATACTGTAAGAGTGATTGAATACAGGAACAGGTTGCCCAGAAACAGCTTGCAGAGTCTTCATCCTTGGAGATACTAAAAACTCAACTGGATGGAGTACTGAGCAACCTGCTTTACCTGACACTGCTTTGAGCAGGGGAGTTGAACTAGATAACCTTCAAAGGTTCCTTCCAACTATTCCTAGGATTTTCTGGGAACCATCAGTTTCTTCAGCCATTCTATAATTCTAAAAGATTTGCTTTCCAAGAAAGTATTTTGATAGACAAAGCTGACAGATGCAAATGCAGTGCTCTGTTACTTCAAGCACCGGAACTCAGTTGACCCGATTACATTTAAATTTGAGACTGCATATAGAAATGTATTTTTGTAATGTAATGGTATGTCTGTGCATAGAACTGTAACATGTAATGAGGGAGTGTCCTATCCTTTAAACTGTAGGAAAAAATACAGTAAATTGGACCATAGGGTGTCTAGTTTCACTCTTTTTTTCTGGTAGTATCTGAAACTTCAAGACTGTCCAAATAGAAATGGTTATATTTGCTTTACTGTAAATACCCAGTTTTGTGGAAACCTTTTTTATTTGATTGTAAACTTAGTTGAATGTCCATCTGAGTTAATTTCCATTGCAATTCTGGTTGAGTCACACAAAAAAAAATGTTTTAAAATGTTTTAAAAGACCTTGGAAGGTCTTCTTTAAGGTACTGTTATTCCAAGATGTATTTCATATGCAAAGGTGCAGAGCACTCTAAAATCCAGAACAGTCAAGTCATAATACAGCTAGGTGATTTTGCTTATGCTCTTTAATTGGCATGTATGCCTTCTAGAATAGTCCCAGAGAATTTGCACATAGAGTATAATTAGAGTTATTTCTTATGTGTTGTAGTGTCATTCTAGTTAGAACACTCCAACAGCTCTCAGTAGAATGGCCCTGGGAAACTCATAGAAAACTAGCAGTTAAAACCCTGAGATTTTGGGGGTTGTTTTGAGTTTTTTTTAATAAACCTTCTTACACTAAAGCCTACAATTTGGTTTAATTTTTTAATGGTCTTTTTTTTCTAATTAAGTGCATCATATTTTCATTTAATGCAATTTAATGTTTTACTAAATGCAGTTTAATCAGAATAAGATGTTTACAGTCCTAAGATGTGGAGTTCTGCTGCAGATAAAAATAGTACCAAGTAGTTACTTTGGTTATGTTTTATATGTAGATAAAAAATGACATTCTGAAGTTATTATGATCCGAATTACTATTAATAATTATATTGTTTATGTACCTTTTGAATTTTTCTGTGTTTGGGCAGTGGAAAACGTTACAGTTAAGTATGGCCAACATTACTTTCAGATTCTCACTAGGGGTTTTGTTTTGCTTGATGCAGTGGAGAATGTGAGGGTTTCAGGGTTAGAGTTATAAATTTCTAAGCATTGCCATTGGAATTAAAACAAAAGCCACACAATACTTTTCTTAGTCTGAAATTTAGCAGGAGTTGGCCTGACTCAAAATTGACTTGACAGTGCCATGTTGAAAGTGTATCTTGTTGCTAAGATCTGAAAAGGACCTAGTTAATTAAAATTTACTGAGCTGCAGTGTACTAAAAAACACTTTTTTAGGAGATCTTGCATCTTTCTGGCTTGGAAATGAAAAGGGGAAAGCACAGCATGTTCACAGAAAGCTTATGAGTTTGGGTTGCCTTTGTTGTTTTGTTGGGGTTTTGTTTGGGTTTGTTTTGTTTTGTCTTGTTTTTCTTGAGGGCAATGTATAAATTTATTACTGAACCATTTTCTGGACTTTATTTGACCGTGAGAAGTTCTTGTACATAGACTCTCATGGGAAAATCATAAATTATTTTGTTCTCATGCATATAGTGAGGATAATAGTTAAAAAAAAAATCAAATGTAGCTGTAGGATTGTGGAATTCAGGAATAGACACAAGCCCCACATATATACCATTACCGAGCATATTGTAGAAACACTAAAGGGTCTTATGACTGTGAGGAAAAAAATACCTCAGGATTTAACATCTGAATCTTGAATTGTTATAGATGCTTCATGTGCCCACAGCTGTTGACTGCAGCTGAAAGAAGCAGGAGGGAAAAGAATAGAAACACATTCGTCAGCAGGTACCTGCATCGTGTAAATACTCAGTTACAGCTAGTTTGTTTCATATTTAATTTCTTAGGGTTCTTAATTAACTCAGGTTCTATATGAAGCTTGAATTAGTGTACAGAAAACTGTAACTGCTCAGAACCCTTGGATGCGGCGATGACAACTCAGCGTGCGGAGTGGGAAGATCCTCTTTGTTTCTAATAGAGATAGACAACTTGAAAAGGATGTCTGGAAAAGCAGGAGCCAAACAGGCTGTTAATGAAAGGATTTGCTGTAGCAGACAAACCAAACAGGTGGAAAGACATCCATCTTAGAATGTTATGCTGTGGACCACTTTTCGTGGTAAAATATTACAGTGGAGGTTATGAATTTTGAATTTGAAATTTATATAAGAATTAGTTACATCGTTCCTCCTCCTTTAGCTCTGTTTCCCTTTTGAGGCCTGTTGGCCTCTCAGAATCAATCACTGCCCACAGGGCAATGAAATGGCAGAGGTTCAGTGGTCCTGAAACTCGATGATTTGCATTACAATGTTGCTGCTACATCTAAAGGCCTCAAGTGTTTTCACTGTAGCAGGGGAGCAGCTGGGAATAATCCGAGTTTGGTGAGTAAAGATTGTTGTGCCTGTGACAGGTAGCTTCGAGGGTGGTGAGTAGCAGCCTGGGAGCACACGTGGCACATCCTAATGCATTTGCAGTTGCAACATTCATTTTTGCTTTGAGTATCCTGATAAAACGGCAAGGATGTTGCCAGAAATGATCAGATCTGAAGAAAAAATAAGACTGAGCCCTTGTGATTTGTGACTGAGTGTGCATGGCAACTAGCAAAAGCGGATTTTCAGCTGAAAGGGTCCTGAGGCATTTAGGAAATTACTGAGGTTGAGGAATGGTTAATGCAACGTTACCTGTTAGAAAAAGTGCGGCTGCTGGCTTTTCCATGCACTTACTTTGATATGTTTCTTTATTTTCTCAAAGTAACCTCAGTTACTGATCTTGCCCATTTTACATGCCTAATTTTTTTTTCCTTAAAGGAAATAATGATAAATCACGTTTTAGTTAACATGGGAACAGCAAGTTCCCTGCAGCCCACAAATCATGACTTTAATGTGTCAGGAGTTGCAAGATGACTACCTTAGCTTTGGGAAGGCAGACAGGAATGGCGTTCTGTGAGTGCTTCCTTCACAGGAATGATATGAAATGGGGTCTCGCTGTTCTATTGCTGAATAGGTTTGGGCATGGCTGTGCTGAGTATGTGACTCTGTACCAAACTGACTACAGTGATGTCTTCTCCATCATCTCTCCCACAGCCTTAGATTCTGATTGTCCAGAACCTGCAGGTCACTGTAGACCAACTGCAGCTTGTAAAATGCAGCCTTAGATTGTGGGTTGTGCTTGCTTGCCTAGATATGGCTTAAAGTTGCAATTTCTACCTTATTACAAAAATGATTTTCAAATTCCACCAAATATAGAGTAGGTGGTTTGGTTTGTTTGGGTTCTTTTTTTCCTGTCATGTCCTTGGCTTGGTTTACTAAAAAAAATCATAAACCTTTCTGTTTGTTGAACAGAAATCAAATGGATGTAGGTCTTTAGTGATCTGACTTGTGTCAACAAGGATATCTTCCTCTTGTCTAAATCATATTGAGATTTTTTTTGTGATCATTTTGTGTGTTATAAGACTATAATTTATAAAATAAGTGCTATCAAGAGCCTCATCCCATTCCTGTTGAAGTTGGTGGCTGATTTTGCTATAGCTTTTCAACGGTGGTAGGATTGATGGCTGAAACTGAGCAGCTGTTGAAAGGTTAAAGTAGACTTGTGGTTAGAAAAGCAAAGTGACTTGTCAAGCTGACATCCTGGGAGCACTACATTTATTTTTTCTCAGTGATTTCTAGACCAAATCTGCTCATTTTACAAGTCAAGCAATTTTTGTTGTCTGTAAAGTCAGCCTCAGTCTGAAAAACCAAACCTGTTACTTCTGCTTCAGTCTGCACAAGATTCTGCATTTAGACCATGGTTGACATGTGACTGATGCATGACTGAACACAGCCTGTCTGCCTCTATGTCTGCCCAGGCTAGCTCTGGAGGGTGAGATCTATCATAGTAAGAATTTGTTAGGAATGTAAATTGAGAGTAAACCTGTAGAGGTAAGGAGAAATACTAAGGAAGTAAGAGCCGTTTTTATAACTTGCTTCTTGCTGCCCCTTCACTTTAATCCTTAATTTCTGCCATGGTATCGATTCATTGTTTTCAGATTGCTCTAGTCTGGGACTACAGAGTCTAAACTGTCTTAATTGTAAAATGTATTTTCCAAAAGTGCTTAATTTTTTTTTATAAAAATAATGATTTCAAGATCAGTGTGAGACTTCAGAAACCACAACTGAATGAGGTGACTCCTCCCAGGACATATATTTTGTCAAGGATTCACTGAGTTACATGGGGGCATGGACTGGAGATCTAATTCAGTTTATTCTTTAAAAGCTCTTAGCATTATATAATCACAGGAGGAAATTTAGCAGATGCCGATCTGTCATATCTGTGCCTTAATCTGACCCTGACCTCAGCATCTTGATTTGGCTCCTGAGAAAACACATGTATCATCTGATCGTAAACTGCTTGTTTGATTAATATGCTGCAGTTAACATGTATGCTTAATGCTGAAGTTAAGGCCAGAGCTCTTCCCTTCCATCACCAGCGCACCAAGGGCAAAGAGGTTTCTTTAAAGCTTTGCAGTGATTAACACAGTCCAGAGCAGCATGTCATCTTTCTAATAAAGGGATAAACCAGGGCTATTGTTTCAGAGCTAAAAAAGTGAAGCAGCTTCCACTCCTGATTTCTGCAGTGCTTGTGGGCTGCTTTAGAAATCCTCTGGGTCTTTATTTTGTTGGTTATCACAAAGAACAGGAGTCATTCCAGTGCCTGAATGTCTGTGTGCATGCTTATTGATGATGATGTGCGTATGACAGATGCATATTTTAAAGACATGTACTAATTTCTACCATGCTTTATACCACATATACTCTCTTGAGTAACACTTTGTGGAACTTAAGCCTGCTGTCTGGGAGTATTGCTATTTTTAAGGGCAGCCAAGTATTAATGTGGCTTCTGGAATGTGAGCATATGCTAAGTGAACTCCTTGAAAGCTACAAAATCTTGTCAGATTTTTACCGTGGGAGACTTTTTCCATGCTTTCTCTAGGCAATTTTTTTATTCATCAAATTCACCACCAGTGAAGGGCCACAAAAGGACTGGTGTTTGTCTTCATCTCTAGAGTTCTTCCTTTCTTCTGTGAATTGCAGAATTGCTTAGGGAGTTTGTTCATCAGGTAAGGGGTTTGTTGTTTGTTTTTTTTAAATGAGTAGCTAGATAGGGGAAGAGCTGCATTTTGGCTTTGTTCTACAGCCTTGGTTGCTGGTAAGCCTTTGAAGGGCAGGGGAAGATTGCTCCTCCCCAGGGAACGGCTGAGCATGGGTAGGTGAGAAACGTTTTGTGAGACAGCTGGGTGGCACAGAGAATGGGATAGAGGAAGCAAGGGGCAGGCAGGAGCATAAAAGCAAGTGAAGAAGAGCAGGGAGCTTTCCTTTAAGGGGGCTTCTCAGGAATGATATGGAGGTGTTAGAAAGAGGGTTTTTTGAGGCTCTGGAGGTTTCTTCCAGCCAGTAGCTGCTGAATGAGAAGGAAAGGTTGTTGAAGTTCTCATCTCTAAGAACACTGCCCTCAGGTTGCAGGTTGGCTTCAAACTTTTTTGTTGAGTGTCCTACCCTACAGATGTGAATTTCTTTTTGGGTTTTTTTGGGTTTTTTCTTTTAATTAATTATTTTGGCTATCCTCTAGTCAGAAATTGGAAGTGTTTGGTATCTATTGATGTGCTCATTTCTTAAAAGAAATTTGGTGATTCGCTTTTCACATTGTGGTAAGGTATGGCTGTGTGTTCACAGGTTGTAGGATCCTGCATTCACTCTGTATTGAGTCATGTGATCTTTTCAACAACTGTGATCTCTTCCTTGTTATGTAAAAAAGCCTGTTTGCAAACATGTAGTCAGAACGGTCTGTGCGTGCATCCACTTTGATGAATCAAATCCATCTATACACTCTGTTCTACGTTATCGTTTTGCTGTGCAAGCATAGCTCAGCTCTATAGCACAATGAAGTTTGTTTTCTGGAAGTAGCCTTAAAAAACAACCAAACATAAAAGAAGTAACCCAGGAGAAAGGACAGAATGCTCTAAAACAACTTTCCCTCCCCCATTTGGGAAAACAAACAAACAGAATCACTGGGGTGTATGGAAGTACTCAAGTTAATGACATATTAACCTCTGCTTCTATGCTTGTGCAGTAATTGAACATCCAAGGGTTACTCTCTTTGATAAAAAAAACCCCTAAATCTTTCAGGTAACAGCAAGCTTACGGTTTAAAAACCTCCTCAGAGCAAAAACGTGCTTAAACTTATTGACTCAGATTTCTCTGCTTCTTCAAAGAAAGATAATACATAGTTGTATGTAAGTAAAGACATTAATTGAGAGGTGTGTTGTATAAAAGTTATGCTTGTCCTGTATACTGCTACAGAGGTGGATGAGCCACAAGAAACAGTTTTGCATGATCAGAAAATGTAAAATGCATTAAGTTGTCCTGCCAACAGGACATCAAAAAAGCCCTTGTTTTAGCAGTTTGCAGTGACTCATCCCCTTATGTGTGCCATTAATCCAATTCTGTTTGCCAAGAAGTTCTTATTGTCCTCACTGTACTTATTTATATGGTCTCGTGAGCTTCCTGGTGAAATGATTTGTTTATGAGCAAGGATACCACATTGGTAAAGCTGAAGTGTCATTGTAGTTTAGGAGTGAAGATGGACAGCCCCAGGTTTTCTTCAAGGGAGAGGATTAAAACTAAGAAGTCAGTCCTGGTTTGCTTTTACATGAATATTACCTCTCTCTTTCTCATAATATTTGTGTACAGAGCTTGAGTTTGTGTTTGTGGTGTTGCTGGTGTTAGACAAATGCAGATAAATGGTGTTTATCTCTTTCTAATTTGTGCATTGTAACAGTAATATGCTCTTCCAATACATAAGCAAATGAGTTTACCCACTTCTTAATTTATACCTGATTTAAATCTTGACTACCATCCAAGCTCATGTGAATACCATTCTTATAGTAGAGTTTGCAGAAATGTGTATGCATGGAGTTAATGTGGGGGATGAGAAACCAGGTGCTACACTAGTTAAAAACTGCAAAGTGTGTGCCAAAATTAGGATGTAGGTCTGCTTCCATGTCACCTGACTCCCCAAAACATCAGTAATGCCCAGCTCTGCTAGGCTGCTCTTCGAGTTGTGAAAGAATTACCTTTGTAGAACTGTCATATACAGCTGCCTAAATAAGCAAGGGAAAGCTGAGTTTTACCATCTCAAAGAGTTCTCTGTGCTCTCTATGTGTAACTCTCTTATGTGTGATCATCTAAAGTAATTCCTGCCAATACCTTTAATATGAGTTAATATAAATATTTCAGTGTCATGTATTATGACTGTTAAGAGTACCTGTTGATGTGGCGTTTTCAATAAGTAATCTTGATGCATCAAGTGGATGCTGAAATACTGACAGCTAACTTTCTCCAGTATTTTTTTAAAATGCATTATTTAAGCTTTCTAGTTTTTAGTGATTAAAAATATGCACAAATGTGTTAGTTGTACTACTGTCAGTTTCAGGGGTTTTTTGCTTTCACAGTTGCTTGCAGGGTAAGTTTTCTAGAATTAGCACTTTATTAATCAGTAGAAAACATCTCATTTTCTTACTGTAAAACTTTATAAAGCACAACTCACCCAAAGTTAATGATATTTTTAATCTTTGTGGTGTTCAGTAGTCTCCTTTTCTGTAAAATTCAATTGGATTTGCAGTTGTTTTGTATCAGTTATATGAGAGCTTTCATAACTTCAGGGCATGTAAAAACAGACAGGGTCCTTTGGTTTGTATAGCCTAAGTAATATATAGGTTGTAAATCCTGCTATAGTCACCTCAGTCTGACATGGTTTACCTGTCCCACTAGGTTCCACGTCTTATGTTAACTTTAGTTTTAGTCAAACAGAGCTATTCATACCTTGCAGAAACGTTTTTCTGCCTAGGTTTTGAGATAGAAATGGAGATCTTCTCAGGCTGGTAGCTGATTCAAGTAAAAAAAAACCCCAAAAAACTCTAGTTCAAAAGTAATGATTATGCAATCACTTCAGAATGACTTCAACTTCCAGTGGTCAAGTCTTAGGAGGAATTTGGGTGCATCTGCATTAGCATATCCATTCAGATATGGAGTGTGTTTTGAAACAAGCTTGTTCTTTCTTTTTCTTTTTTTTTCTTTTAGTTTTTTTTTTTATTTAAAGTCTCTTTACCCCCCTTCCTGCTGCTGGTTGCATCAGAGAAGGCCCTGGAGCCGGTGAGCAGGCATCTTGGGAGTGAGCCTCCACCGGCAGATGCATTCCAGGAGCAGGAGCGTAGCTAATGCGCTCCAGCTGTGGAGAGGTGTTCAGCGCTGTCAAAGCAGGCTATAGCTGGTCTGCAGTGGCTCTTCTGTTACCTCCTTGCCCTCCGCAAGCCCGCTGAGCTTTCCTAGCGGGGCTGTGCTGCCTGGTAATGTAAACAAAGGCTTCCCTAAAGGTCAGCTTAGTACGTAGCACGTTCTATCTGTGAAAGGATTTACGTAGTGCGTTGCAGCAGGGTGATGATGATGATGATGATGATGACCTAAAATGATTTCAAACGCTTAAGTCTTCTAAAAGATTTTTTTTTTCCTCAAGTTCAAGGTTCTGAGCAGAATTTTCCATTTTTTCAAAAATTCTTTAAAAAGTGTTTAATCTTTAAAAGTATTTTTATTTTAATCAAGAGTATTACTCTCTTAAAAGAGAGAGCTGCTGAGAATAAAATGGGGTACTAATTCAAATGTGGTATTTGAAAGGATATTCAGTCGGAATCTAGTTGCAGAAGCCACAGTGAAACAAGAGCCATGTTAGGATTTTTGGGGTGTGGGGGTGTTTAGGTCCACAGAGGTGTTTTTTTTACGAGGTAGCTAGGGATGGTTATTTAAGTCTTTGTTTATTGCCCTCACTGATTTTTTCACAGGTTTGACGTTCAGCCAAGCAAGGTAGATGATGCATTTTTGGATTGGTTTTTTATAGTCTGGGTTTTTTGCTTGGATTTGGGCTTTCCTTTTGGAATATAGGTGGGCTTTAAACATTTTTTAATTATATAAATATATATTCAAGGCATAATTTGTATTAGAATTGGATGCAGGTAAACCAGAGAGTCATCTGCTGAACATATTTCAAATACAGCCTGTGAGTTATCTGAGTATGCTAACTTAAAGAATGTTTATTTCTTGTAGATGTTGTTTAACATTTTCCTTAGTTACTAATGGACTGGAAAGTACTTCATCATCTTGTGTTGTGATAGTAGCTCATCATCCTGCTTTCCAGGCATGCGAGAGAAATGTACTGAACTATGACTTAATTAAAAAAATGTTCCTGTCTTCATGCAGAAATTAGCCTATTGCTAGGAATTCTTCTAGTTCTTCTCATATAAATGTCTGGCAAATCTAAACTAGAGCAGCAGAAGCTTAGATATTAAGAGGTCTGAATTGAAGTTACTGGCTCCTTCACAGGTTATGAGTTGGCCCAAACCAATTAAGAGACCGATTTTAAAGACATTTAAGTTGATACAGACTTGAGGGTTTAGGTATTTGCATGGAGGTTTCTTCAGCTTTTTGCAGTTGTGTTTACAGTGTAAGTAACTGCAGTCAAATAATATATCTTCATCGAATAAAACCAGCATTATATTGTTAAGGGGAGGAAAAAACCCTCCGCCTAAGCAACTGTCCAGACACTGACACTGGCAACTTTGGTAAGAAATTACTGCATTTACTAGAGCATGCCTAAGAAATAAAAGGAGCTTGGTGATACTGCAAGTGACAACAGTCCAAACTACTAAGTTCTCTTTCTGTTTCTGTGCTCAACAGGAACTGAACAATCTACCTTGTTTATCTGCCCATGTAGCATTGTGGTGTATGTTTTTTATTCATGTTAACGTTTTAGATCTACACTTTATGGTCTGAGGGGTTTCTTGTGGAAAGAAACAGGACTCAAAATATTGATTCACCAAAGACTCAATTAAGAGCAACAATGTCATGTTATTGGGAAGTATTTAAAAAATGGCCAGCAAGCACTCTGTCCTCTTAAAGTCTCTAGAGAAAAGTTGTTGCATTTCAGTCTGTGTGGTTCCTGGTTTGAAGAAATGCTGCAAGCTGTGAGCCCATCCTATTTATAGCTGGCATTTTTTCTGCAATTAAGAAAATTGCTCATGCCCCCTTTTAAATACAACTTGGCCACCTCCTCTGTATTGTTCTTTCATGAAGAGTATTCTTGACTTCATTGACATTCAATAATGTTGAGGTATGTTGCTAATTATTCCCAGCATGAATGCCTGCTTATAATTGCAATTTATCATGAATGCGTAAGATTTGTTAATGATTTTTAAAAAACTTTTTTTTGTCTGAAGTCTTGAGGGTTTTATTGTTTCTAAAGCTGCTGAATAACCTGCTGGTTTGAAAATAGTAGTTAATGCATACCACCTACTGGCAATAATTACATCAAAGCTTCGTGCCCCTTCTGGTGCGCTAATACTGCAGTGTTTCATGAATTCTTTCCAACCAAAGAGCTTGATTTTTTTCCTCCAGTGCATCAGTTAAGAGGATACTCCTATCAGCAAAAGGCAGACTTCCTGATACACAAAACAGGCATATGTGTCGTATCTGACTCACTGGGAAGTTCACAGACATAGTAAAGGCATTCTCTGGCAATATGGTGCCTATGTAACATAACCCACTGACTTACCCTTGTGTAGGCATTGAAGAGCTCTGAAACCACGCTGCTGAAACCACAGCTCTACAAAGGAGATGGAAAAGTTGACTTCTTTAAACTAATGGCAGTTAGTATGTGTGGTAGATAAATGCCTGGCTACATGCTTTTAATGAGTTGGGCTTTCTTATAGCTCAGATCAGGGCTGTGCTAGATGCGGTTTGGTTTGTTCAAACTGATTCCTGGAACAGCTATTTAGAACTTAACTTCTCTCAAGCTGTGTTCCACACTAGTTTGGCATTCCTCCTGGGATTGACTCCAGTTTGGTGAGAGGCATCGCTTCTCTGGAGTTTTGTTTCTGGAACTAGTTGCTTGTGAGTTTGGGAGTCATCATTTCAGTCCTGGAAGAACTCTCTTGTATAGTGGCAGAGTATTGAGTTTTATTCTCACCGTCCTCCCATGTTTCTGGATAGATGGTGTGTTCTGAGATGAAAGTGGCAGCAAATGCAAATATTATAAATTATGTTAATAAAGATTAACTTTGTTAATTTTAAATTGTAGGCATTGAAACAGAATTCCTTGACTGTTCATGACATTTGTCACCATGCTCTTGGACTTTCTTTGAAGTGAAATGGATCTTTCCAAGACTGAAGGCATTACTCTGGAGATGCTTGACTCCAAGGTTCAGTCTTTGCTGGTTGTATGGCTAAGACTGTTACAGGTTTGGCTTCCTCTATTTTATAAAATACTCTAAGGCTATCCCTGGAAACCCTGGATCCTCAGGTATCTCCACTTCATCATAACATGAAGCACTTGCTCTTGGCATCAGGCAGTGGGAAGTGATGATAGCACTCCTGTTTCAAACACAAACCAAATGCTGTGTGTTGTTGATGGGATCTGTTTGCATTGGAGGCTGTAGGTGTTGAAGGAGTACAGACGTGATCTGATCGCTCCCAATGCTGGCTGCTTTTTGCAACACTTGCTCGTGTATGCTGTTCCAGCTGAATATGGTTTCAGTACAAGAAGAACTGCTATGCAATGAGGCAGGTGGGCATCCTACTTTCTCTTCTGTACCTACTGAAACGCCAGTTATATACTGAAATAGGCTAGACTTCAAAATAAAAAAGTTATTTTATTGTAATCATTTCTGTTGGAGGAAAAAGCACAAAAGAAGGTATTTGGGTAGGACAATTAATCAGTGAATTCTCAAGTGATCTTACTACATGTTTTGGACTTGCTGCTAAGTATCATATTCTTGATACTGTTAATTGAATTCAGGGCATAGGCTTTGATAGAGCTGTAATTTCCATTATATTGTCTGTATTTGATATTGTAAGTGAAGATTCACTGAAATGAGCCAAGCAGCAAGGCGCATAAAAAAGGGGGATGATGACATGAACTCAGAATGACCAGACAGATGCAGAAAACAATTATGAAAAGGAAAGTCTTATGTTGTTTGCCCTCTGTAACTTCTTATCTGGGCTGTGACCTTGAAAGCAGCATTTCCATTGCCTGCCTATGAAGGGCAGCTTCTTTCTCCACCGTATTTCTCCACATGCTGATTAGGAAAAGGAGGGATGGGATTTGCAGAGCGCCCGCTATGAAATGTAAACCTGTGTCTCCTATTACTTTAAATACTTTAATGTACTGTAAAAAAGATGGGAAAATCTTCACATTAATCTTAGGGTTTGTGTTCCTTTGGCAGAGAGGGGCTTTTGGAGGGATGTAGCTAGGTGAGTGGTGGAAATATTTAGTATCTGAAGCTGTGTAAAATGTTGAGTAGTAGTTCATGCCTAAAAACCGAATGCTACTATTAGGGTGATGAAACAACTAGAGATAGATAAGATGATGGCACTGTGCCACAGAGTTCCCACTTGTGAGTTATAGTTTGAGTACAGCTAGACACTATATTGCTGAGCCTTTCTCCAGTGGGTCACAAAAGTGAGAGGCCTGAAGGAGCTGCTACCCTTGATCAAGGGGTAACAATAAAGATGGGGAAGATGTAATGTGGGGAGAGATAAAGGGCTCAGCCGCGAGGAAACTCTCAGATCTCTGCATCATACCATCATCAATCACTTCTCAAAAGGTATTTGGAAGATCAACCATCTGAGCTTGTTTCTGCTCAAGAGAGAAGGTGACTTTCTTCTGTTTTAGCTGCTAGGGCAAATAACATGAGATACCTTTCTTTCGGATAAATTGTGAATAGTAGGGAAGAATGTAGGTTTTGCCTCACGTGCTCAAATTAAAAATTATCTTGTTAAGTTTGAGTCAGTTAAAATAGTTGGAATCAGATATTTTAAAGTGAAAGCAGTCTGAGACTGCAGGGGGGATGAGTTGTGCCTTTTTCTCTTTTTCCAGTTTTATTGAGGTAACTTTTACATTTTGATGGCAGTATACAGTAGAAGAAATGCCATCCCGACACTAGTTGCCCTCTGTGCAATTCAAATTCAAGTTGGGTAAAGGCTGTCTTCTTGCTTGCAGATCTGGGCCATAACAATGCATGGCACAGGGAAGGAGAGAGGGTGCAGGGTGGGAATCTGATGCGCTGAGCATGGTGCACCCTTCCTGTGAGTTAGTGTCCCAAGAAAATGTAGAGCTGACCCTATCCAAGGGGCCAAGCGTGATCCTGAATGGTTCTGTCACAAAAGTCATGCCAAAATTGCTTTTCCTCTTTTCTTCTCCCTTCTATTCTATCTGCAATTTGATGGATGGAAGAAAACGAAACACAACACTAAGTGATTTATTTAGGATCCTGGGGAGCCAAAATATTTAAGCGGATTTATTGTTATCTTAAAAAGCCCAAAACACTGAAAACCACACTATTTTTAGAGAAGTCTGTCTGCTATTTTAATCTGATTCAGATTTCCTTAAGAAAAGAGGGCTTTTTTCCCCCCCAGAAATATGACCTTTATGTTGATATACTTCTGTTCTCTGTAGAGGCCAAATGCAGACAAATAAAGCAGTTACTACTGGCCAGTGTTCATGCAAAACCCATAAGATCTTTGTACGGAATAATCCATATGGCTAGGTGAAAATGGTGTTGAAACTTAGGAATCTTGTACTCTGTGTTTTCAAGGGCCAAAGTAATTCCCATTTTGTAGCTGTAATAAAAGGTTCAGCAGATTTTGGGTTGCTGAAGCTCAGTTTGACCAGAAAAAAGGATTCCTGTTTTTTAAAAATTTATAATAAAGTGTAGACTCCACTGCTATTTCAGGTTATTAACCTCATGAAAAAAGTTAGGCATGCTGGCTGCTGTTCAGCTACAAGTTCCTGCGACTGACAAACATGATCTTGGTGCTGTGGCTTGTTCCAGCAGGATGTGACATGAGTTGGAGGGCCAAGGCCATAGGTCCCTTAGCTGTGGTCTGCTCCTCACACTGCTCAGCTCCAGGGTACGGAAAGGATTGCTGACTGATCCTCAACATGAATTCCCTTCTGCCAGGGAGGAATTTTATCCAGAAGTTTGCATACAAGCCTGACTGCTTTCAATTCAGGATTAGCTCCGAAAGCAAGTCTGTAGCATCCGTGTGTAGCTCAGAGCTTGTAGAGAATACAAGGGGAAGAAGGTGCTTTCCTGGGCTAAGTGTCCTGACCCCCACAATTCTGCTGGGGGCTGCAGAGAGCTTTACCTCCAGCCACCGCCTGAGGAAGCAAGAGTCTTACTGAATTTCCTAATCCTGTCCCAGCAAACTGCCAGTCGTGGTGTGCGCTACAGGGCTCTATAGGGAAGGCTGAGATGAAGTGGGGTGCGTGGCTTTTATTTCTTGGCCTGCTTGTAAGGGTACCGCACTCAAGAGCTTTCTCTTTTGTTTGGAAACATCTATTGTACGTGGCTTACTTTCATCAAACTTTATTTATTGTACTTTGAAAAAGTAGTGCATTATCTACTTTTTCATTAAAAATGCTCTCAAGTAAAAAAGAAAGAAAACTTTTTCTGCTTCTGATGTCCTGCTGTTACTCCCCAGTGCTTGTGTCTGACTTAAAGATTAATTAAAATAAATATCAAGTGCTACTGAAATAATTAATAAATTATACAATTTACATTCGATTGTAAGTGGAAGAATGTCTTACACTTCCCTTTAAAAAATCAGCATGGTTCCAGAAAGGAAGGAAGCATGCTAATTACAATGCCTCCATGAGACTTTACAATTCATGGCTGAGAGTTGATCAGAAGATGCAAAGGAAGCATTTTAATGCTTGATACTTCAGTGCTCCTAATCCCAAAGCTTGCTATTAAAATACCTTAAAAAAATTTTGTTCTGTATTTCCAGCAATTTGATATTTCTTGAAAATTCCCATCTGGAAGAGTTAGAGACATTTGGGGTTGGATGCTGGTTCTGTGCTACTCCTGGCACTGAGGTAACGTGGCTGGAGTTTCTCTTGCTTCCAGTGGTTCATGTGAAATCAGAATTAGTCTCTAGCTTTTTACAAATAAACAAATATTTTATAGCTGCACTGTTTTAATGTACCTCATGACCTGTGTTTATGTAGTTTACATGGCACAGGAGGAAAAGAACAGAATTTCAGCCTTTGGTAGAAGCTGCAACCATAATGTGTCCAATGCACAGTCATTCTGTCTGGTGGTGCTTCTGGTATGAATTATAAAGCCATCTTGAATATAAAATCATGAAAACAGGCATGCAGAGTCAGATTGAACATCTAGCTTGGAGGCCAGGAGGTGTTGCTCAAGAGACTAGTGGAGGGCCACTGCAAGGATGGCATTTTTTCCATGTAGTCTCTTGGCCTCTCCATGGCTCCTGAAACCAAGGAGAACCTTCTCTCTTCATGTAGCCTTTGCAGTGCCTATCCTTTCTACTCCCATTCATCTGGTGTCTTAATGTTCTTCCTCATGATACTAAAGGACCAGTGGCAGGAGTACTGAGAATATAGTGGAAGCAGCCTGGATTCTCATTATTTCTTTCCCCTACTAAATGGGAGAGCTCCAACTGCAGTAAAAATCCAGCTCAGTTTTTGGCTGAAGTGTGGTTATCACTGTGTGGGATTAGTCTGTGCCCCAGATGAGGAGTGAGCAGCTTGAGCATGTGCACTGCTTAAAGTTGTTGGAGATCTGAACCAGTCCTAAACTGAAGAGATGTAAAGTTTTTGGAGGAGGAACTGTATTTTTTTTCAGATATGAAGGGAGTTTCACATGAGCTGTGGAAACACTATGTTTCTGAAGCAGAAGCCTCAGCTGATTCCTGTCAGCCTTCAAATCTCCATGTGATAGCATGGCAGCTTTACAGCCCCTCCCACCCCAATATTTTCACTTGGTGGATTTGGCTTGTTTCTTTTTCCCCTTCTCATCTTGTTACATGAAACTGTAAAAAGTACTTAAAAAAAAAGCTGGAAAATAAGAACCAAAATGAATATTCCAGGAAAGTTTTATGATTATTGAAGTCAGGATTTTGTAACTGGAGATTAGTGGGCTGCTCCTGTAGGAGCAGTGCTGCCTCTTCTGTCTTCTGGAGGAGCCTAGGCAGAAGGTTTCAACCTTTCATCTGAAGAAATGGCTTGAAGAACAAGCAGTTAAACCCCCATATCAAATATGACTTGGTAAATAGCTTGCCTAGTGCAGTCTGTGTTATAAATTCCTAATGTTTTAGTTAAAACAAATCCTGTCAGATATTACTGTGTTAAGATCATTGCCTTTGTAATTCTACAGAACGCTTTTCCTGGAAAAGAATCCTAAACAGACCACCAACCAACCCTTCTTTTTCACTGTGATCTGAGTAGGAGCAGAAGAATGTGTAGCTGCCCAGTACTCCCTGGCCTCTTTAATAAATGTAGTGCCCTCCCATTCCCCGTAGTATGTAATTTAATGCTCTAGAATGGTGAAATGCAACTGAAAAGACAGTTGTGTTTGTGGTGCAGGCATTTAACCACATATGAGCAACTACAGAAGTTCATTGAAGGATGTTGTGTTTGTTATGATGGTCATGAACACACTTACGGCCCTGAATCCTGAACTCTTACAACTATTGTTTTGCTACTTATTTCCAGGCATTTAACATAGAGTTCAATTTACTTTCTGTGCATGTTTTTATCACATCCCTTTCTCCCATTACAGCACTATTTTGTCAGTTTAGTTGCCAAGCTCTATTTTCAGGCAGGAAAGATTGTGCCTTTCCTAAGTATAAAACAAGCTAACAGCTTGACTGTAGTTTGGAAAAATCAAATAGAAACACACAGGGACTGTAGGGTGTGTGCACAGGACTCGTGCTTTGGAAAAACACTCTGAAAAGTTTTCTTTTGTGGTTTTTGGGGTGTTTTTTTTGATTAACAGCACTTTTTTTTTTTCTTTTTCCCTAGAGTAAAAAATGGGGAACACAACAAAAATAATGTTTAATTTGATAATGCTGATTAGTACTGGGTTTTGACTTAAAGGCTCATTAACCTTTGTCCCAGAAAGCTTATCTAAATAATTCAGGATTTATATTTGGTAGTGGGAGAGCAGAGGATGTGGATTTTTGAACTCTGTCAGAACATCACTGGCTCTGCATTTAGAACAGACTTGACCTTTCTCAGGCTCAGGTCCTGTGCTCTGTGTTCACCAGACTTTCTCAATGGCTTTTATTTTTTTTATTTCAAATAAGGAGAGGGGAAGTCAGCACTTGACAGGCTTGAGAGTGTTTTTCTTGCATTGTGTGGGGAATATGGAGGATGATGGTGCTTGTGAGACTTATTTGAGATTATTTAAATATATTTCACTGTACTCTTGCCCTGTGAAGAGAGTCAGAAGAGCAAGATTAAACTAGGGAGCTCTTTCTTCTGTTGATTTATAGTGCTGTATGTCTGTCTGCAGCTAGCAAAGACATGTCCAGTTGTTATTGCATTTCCTGAAGAGCAGAAGTGAACATAACAACAGTCTCTTTCATTAGTCAAGCCTTTAAATGTGTATATGTATGTAATACATAGACTAAGCAGTTAAGTGGATTTGTTATAGAATTTAATACTTTATCTCCACTTTTAAAATTTGTGGATACTTATTTTAGTTAGTGAAGACAACCATGTTAAAGGGGATGTGTGCCTATTAATTTCTCTAATGAAAGATTAGAAAGAATTTTGTGAAACCAAGACCATAATAGATTTTAAAAATGCAGTTTGAGTCCTCAAATCTTTGAAAGACAACAAAAAAATAAATCAGGAGTCAGTTATGCAAAGGAGAGATTCTTACTTGAGGTTGAATTCAGTTCTTTGCACAATTTAGGAGAAGCTTGGGAATTACTGAAGTATCAAAAGTGCACATTCTTAGTTCATCACTGTACACTTCATACAAATGATTGCAAGATCTGTATGGAAAATAAAAGGGAGGGCATCAAACTGAAACCAGAAGAAACTGGCAAATTAGTCTTCACTTCATTCAATGTTGAACAAATTCAAACTTCAAAACAAGTTGCAAGAAAAGTGTTTCTTGGAAATAAGCGTGATCTTTGAGGAAACGTTAAGGAAAACGGGGGAAAAAATTAAGTGGTGCAAATCAGTTATTTTTTCAGATTGGATCTTGTATGCACCATCTTTGATGTTAACTGGATGTACAGTAACTTTGAGTTGTGAATTCCTTCAGACAACTTGCAGTTGTAAAGCAGTGCTCTGTCAAGCTAAGGACTAGTGAGCATCGAGCCAGCTACAGCGGAGCTGTAAATGGGTGAGAGGTCCCATCCACCCGAGTGGCCTAAACTTCCAGACAGAAAAATCAGTTCCCTTGCTAAATTGGGAATGGTCCAGTTTATATCCACTCTGAAGCTAAGCCAACACTTTTCAAATGGGAGTTGATTACATATGTGTGCTTCGTTTATGGGGTAATCTCCAGGCTGAAATGCTATAGGAACTTTTAGAGTTAGGCTGCATGCTTGAACATTTCAATTGGTTGTGTGTAACCTTCTGGGGGTGGGGGGCGGAATCATATGTAAGTATAGATGGGAGATTCATCTTGCCTGAGCTTAGGGTTCTGCTTTGTATTTTCCTGTAGTGGGTGTAAAGGTTGATTCACAGATTCTCTGTGTGGTCGGTGAACACAAGAGTGCGTTTATATCTGCATGCCAGGATTCCCTTCCTAAAGTGTCTCTTTCTTTCACTTGACTGAAGGAAATCCAGATGAGTAGATCAGACCAGGGTGCAGGATGTAGTTGTCTGAAGCAGGTTCAGCTGAGTGCTATTTTTTTATGTCTAACTGGAGATACTTAAAAGTGGGGCCTCCAAAATAGGGTGGGGTTTTGTGGGTTTTTTATAAATCTTTCCTTATGACAGGTGTGGTAAACCAGTCTAAGATTTCACTCAGATTGGTGAATAAATGTATTAGAATATGAGAAATGAGAACAAACCAGTTACGCTGACTAAACCAGCACCTCAGAGGTTTGTATTAACTTTAAGGAATGTTGTTTTAGTTATTTTTGTAATACATCTGTTCAAAGCTAAAGCTCTGAAATTTTGAAAAAAAGGAATTCTGTTCTTGGCCTTAATTTTTATTATTTTTTTTTAGACACAGGAGCTTAACAGAGAATCCTGATGATGTGATTGTGAATGCTTTCATTAAAGAAACAAATAAGTGAGTGTTGTAGGGTGAGGCTTTGGTAGTTGAGCTCCGAGCAAGAAAAATAGCAGGAGTTTCAGAAAATCCTGTCCCCATAGGATAGGACAGTTCTGAGCTTTCTGCCACAGAATGGTGTGTAGGGAGGAGCCCTTTCTGGAATTAACCTGAAGAAATGTGGTCATCGAAGGAAAGTGCCTGTTTGTCTGGATGTTTCAGCCATGCTGGTGTTTACCCCAGTGGTTGGTTTTCAGTGTAGGGGTTTTTCAACCTGCAAATAATTAAAGTGTCTGTTGTTTCTATTAATGGAAGAAGGGAGTGTGATTGCAGGTCTAAAAGCACAAAGCTAGGGTGTTGGAAGGCTGATGCCACCCTTACTCTTCATGCTGTGTCCTTGTTAACGCTGCTTTGAAATCTGCAGATGAAAAGAATTTATAGCAATGTAAATGCATTGTTTTGATTTGTCAGAACACAGCTGAGGCTTCAGAGAAGATGGGCGCCACTCAAATGCTTCCATGAAAAAGCATATAAAAAGAAGCAGGTTTTTCTTCTTCCCTGCTGTGCAGCTTTCTGACTCTTCTGAATTGCACCGATGTGAGTTTTTGCCAGGCAGAGAGAGATGTGTGCTTAGTCCTATGGTCTTTTGTATTGCATGGAACGTTAATAAAATTCAACAGCAACATCGTTTTCTAGTTTAATTCCAAGAGAAACTGTTCACTCATAAAGAATCAAAACCCATAAATCCATGAAAAAAATATTACTGAAATTCATTATAATTTCAACAGGAAATCTTCCCACTGGAAACAATGATTTTTATTTTTTGATGAGAGCAATTTTAAACCACAGAGTTGATATTGTTCTCCAGTAGGGCAAACTGACAACAATATAATTTCACTAGTTTCAGTCTTCTTTCTCTGTTGCAAGAAAGATTCATTGTTGCCGCAGGCAAGCTACCATTTTAATGTGTTTTTTTCCCCCCAAAGGAGATTTAAATTTAGTTGTTATTTCTTTAAAATACAGAGCTGTACACAGACTAACCAAAAACTTGAAATTGGCACAACTGGAAAATAGAGCAGATTGGACTAGTTTCACTTCTTGAAGGCATAACAAATGATCTACTTGCACTCTGTGATGAATTTGAGTATGTTAAGCATCCTTCAGAAGCCATTTGAGATAATACATGCTATTAAATGTCTTCCAGGCTGCACTGGGAGCCTTTCTTCTTGAAATTTTGGAGGAAGTGCTCCTGTTTATTAAGTTGTTGGCTATTGTTGTGACAGCTGTAACCAGGGTCTTGATGGTGACTCTTCTGTACCATTTTCCAAGTCTTTGAACACACCTGCGTGTTAGTTTAGATCTCCAGAGCCTTGAATACCAGACATTATCTTTTTGACAGTACCCAGTCTGCCTTTGCTGTAGGTATGAGAAAAATAGGAAGGAGCTTGCTACAGTGTTGCCAGCTGTTTTTTTATCTTTCTATGTGTAAAATTGGACATGATACAGTATGCAAAGACATTGTCAAATTCCTAAAGTAAGCATTAACCACTACTTGGGGCTGGGAGATAGCTCTATTTCAATGTCTGTGTTGGAAAGGAGTTGTCCTGGGGATTAGTGGGTTTGCTCATCTTGATAGACAAATTATTACTTCTTAGCTCAGGTCCCTTGAAGTACAAGGAAGAAGGCTTCTTTCAACCTGAACTCTCCAACTTAATGTCAAATGGGCTGCCACAAATTAATTTTTCAGTGTTAATTAGTATTCTGAAAAAAAGTTGTGATCAGTCTCCTATGAGACTGAAGATTATCCTCGTAGAAGGACCTGAGCAGATGACACTGAAGACCCATGTAATTTTTAGTCGCTCCAAAGTCACGCTGGAATTCTAGTTTAGTGGACATGTTGTACCTCTCCTTCCCATGGGTGAAAAAAATGATTTCAGCTAAATCCTCATTTCAGGGACCTCTATGGTCACTTCTGGGCTGCTGCTATCTGCCTGCTTTCCCTGTACTGCTGAGCTCTAAACCTCTGAAGGCAAGAAAGTTAGAAGTTAATTTTTTTCCAAAAGTTGCAGAAGACTTGGTTGTGCTCCCTTTTTTTTTTTTTTACTTATATAGAACAGGTGGAGTTGGAGGTCACATTTTCTAATGTTGTATTGCACAGTCATCTTCCAGACAATGCAAGGCCGTACCTGTTGCTTCTCGGAAGAATACCCCATCTTCTAGTCTAACAAATGTGAAGAACTTAGAAAGGCACACTGAGCAATCACCACATTAAACACCTAAAATGGAATAGAGACAAATGAATCCTCCTTCCAGAGAGATACTCTAAGCAGTAGGATAGAGTCTACCTTTCTTGACCATGTGACTTTTTAATTATTACATGTAAAGCAGCACAGCTTAAATTCAGCTGAAAGCTGCGTCCTTGGTCCCTGTATGTCTCAGGAATAACATAGTTTTTATTAAAACTTATAGGCAGTTTTCTTGTAGGTCAAAGAAGAAACTTGCTTGGACTTTTCTGTATTCACAGTGTGTTCTTTAAAGACTGCTGTTTACGTGAGATTTGGAAAATAAGGATGTGCTACAGGATGTGCACGGAAGTAAAGGAAATGTTCTTGTCAAGATCCGATTCCCTGTGTATCTGGTAAACCTGTGGTATATGTAGCAGGTTAACATCTCAGGAGTGTTGGAAAGAAACTATGCCTACTTTAAATATACTTGCAGTTCTTAGGGAGAAGGTTGATGGGATGCTCAGGATAACTGTACTGGTAGTTCTGAGCATTTAAAGGCAAAATTTGGGTCTAATGGCATTACCTGGAAGGGAAAAACCCTGACCCCTCTTCAGGTCCTTATTGAGACATCAGATGCTTGCTGAAGTTCTGTGTCTGGCTGCAAAGCTTCTTGTGTCGGTGACTAGAAGGAAAGACCAGTTGAAATTTTCCATTTAATATCCAATTTCTCTGAGATTTTGTGAAAATATCACTTCCATGTTTTTTCCTGTTAACTTGACAGTTAGCAAATGGTTATTCAGTCTCCATGTGTTTGTGTAAAATGTTTTTGCCAAATCATGGACAAACAATGTACTTCCGTAAGCTTTTTTTGAAAAACTTAGTTTAGATCAACTGAATTGATGCTTTTCTGTGGATGTATTATAATTTATAGCAGAAATACACTTATACTGAGTATAATTTATACTTGTTCAGGGTACATAATCTTAATTTTGCAAAATTAGCCCTTCCTAACAGGAAAGTTCTGGCACTGTAATACAATCTCCCAACTTTTGCATCATCTCTTAAACTGACAGTTATTTGGGCTGGAAGTGGTGAATGTTAAGGGGTATAAAATGCCTCCATTTGCCAAGTGGTTTTACCATCCTTCAGTACCTGGAGGTAAAAGGAACTTTCAGGTCCCTGCTGTCCTCATCAGTTTAAGCTGCATTTTCAGCACCATCTCTTTGATTTTGCCAATTTGTTGTGATTGGTCAGTCTGCTTCCAAAACAGTAAGTCACAGATGGCAGTGAAGAAAACCAGGTGTTCTATATGAACATCTGTACTGCTTCCACTAGTTGAGGCGCTTGTGGTCTTGAAACCAAAAAATAGCATTACATCAGAAGTAACATACTGGTGACACTAAACAGTGCATTTTTTCAGAAAGCATTGAAGTTCTGTCCTCTCTGATACAAAATCCTACTGGTCTGCAGGACAAATGAAGCCTATAACAATTGGATGATTGTAGTTCAGGTCCTACTGGAAGAAGAGTATTAGTCTTTCAGAAAATACACATTTTATGGCATTATCTTTTAGTTTTGTGTCTATACTCTTATGCTGTTTTGGCATAGATAATAATTTATCTAGAAAGTAGTTGTTTTAGAGAACCTAAGTCTTGTTTTTATTGGAATGCTGCTGCTGTGCTCTTCCTTGCTAAGTAGGTCATTCAGAAGCAGCATCTGTTAACTACTGTCTTACATTCTACAGTGTGTCTCAGATTCCCCCCACCCATGGGTTTCTGTTTTTGAGTGGGGATTTTTATTTGTTTCTTAAATTTTGGAAATAATATGCTTGTTGCAACTGCAGGGTATGTTTGAGCCTGCTGTACCAAGGCCTTGATGAAATGTAATGTGACACGCTTCCTCAGCTGCTATTTCCCTAAACAGAAAATCCATCTCTGGAGTCCATCAGACTTTTGAACAGTCTGAGCTCTGTACAAGGGTGCAAATGCCAAGTTAAACACACTTCTTAAAAGAAGTACTTCTCTGTCTGGACAGGCAGGAGGAAAGGATTATGTATGTCTTTGCTTCATATTACAAATCTAAACTTTCTCTGTTTGTCTTCTTCCCTACCCCAGCTCAGAATCCAGTGTTGGGGTTTTTTTTCTCCCTAAGGTGTGTTTTCTTTGAGGTTTTTGGGGTTTTTTTTCTGTGCAGCTTTGCCTTAGTTTCTCTATGCTCTTTTTAAAAAGGGAACAATCATTGGGAATGAAAATTTATGAAATGAGCTCAGTCCCTAGCAGGATCTCCCTTCAGAGGAACCTGACTTGGAAAGATTTCCTCAAAAAACAAGGAGAAGGGAATTGAAAAAGGACAAAAGAAAAATGAAATGCCACTATGGCCTTTATCTTAACAAACCTTTTTTTTGTGATTCACTATGCCAGGGATTCAAATGAAATGTAATCAATTCTGTAAACACACAGCAGGGAACAACTTGTGGGGGAGACTGGGGAGTCTTAATGGGACTTGCACTGAATCTGGATGAGCAGTGTCATATCACTGTGACAGATACAGTCTTGAAATTCATAAACAGGAGTGTAACCTGAAAAGCAGGTGATGCACTGTAGAAGTTTTAGTTGGATCAGTGTGTCTATTTAGGTGCTCTACTTCAAGGAGGACCAGCTGAAGATAAAATGTTGAAAACGAGCCGAGATTCATCAGAGTACTGAGTGGACCTCAAGACAGCCAGTTAGCTTTGAGAAGTCTACAGAAGCATGACACGTTCACCTATGTAAACAGCTGCTGCAGAGCGAGCAAGAATAGTCTGTATGCTGGATGAAATGGGAGATAATAGATTTTTATAGCAGCAAAGATATGACTTCGAATAGGCTGTAAGAGAATTTGTAAGAATTCATCACAAAAAACCTGCAAAAACTCAAACCCTAAACAACACAAAGCCCCAGCCACTTGATCTGATGCCATGAAAAGCGTGAGACCTTCGAGAAGAGGTTTCTGAATTGCATGAGATTAATCGATCCATTCATAGAATCATAGAATGGCATGGGTTGGAAGGGACCCCAAGGATCATAAAGCTCCAACCCCCCTGCCACAGGCAGGGCCACCAACCTCAGGCCTGGATCTACACAAGGTGGCCCAGGGCCCCATCCAACCTGGCCTTGGCTGGTTGCTGGTTGCTGGTCCAAACAATGGATTAGATTATCCTTTGGGGGTTCCTTTCAGATTTATGTTACTATAATAAATTTTTAGTAAAACCCATTATTTTTTAAAATATAAATTGGTTTGGGGCACATCAGCTGGTGCTGGAAAAATTCACCTAAGTGCCAAGGGGAACTTGGTTTTAGTTAGCCATATGTTTTCTGTGTTAGACTTTCATCAACCTGCGAATGAGTGAATTTTAATACGATAAATGTTCACAGAAAATAAATTTTATATTTGCACACAGAGCTCTTCCCGAAATCAAATCTAGAGTCTGCATGCATTTTTTATGTATTGGCAGCATGTAAACAGAATAAAATCAGTAGCCTGGTAATTTTTTCTGACAAATAACCAGTAAAACACATCTTGAATTTTGGCTGTCAAATGTAATCAGTTGCTTGTAAATTATCCACAATTAAAAACCATAAAAGGGAGAGATGATAATTAATAAAGTCTGAAAGGGACAATTTATTTAATGATCGGGAAGAAGCCAGATCGTCAGATAAAATGGCTCATTCTGCTGTAGAGTATCAATCTGCTGTTCAAGAGTGATTACTTTTGTTTGGAAAGCTAATATTCTCTGAATAATTAGGACCAACAAAAAAATGGTGACAAACAGGCTCTCAAGAATGATGGAAAAGGGACTGAGCAGAGCTGGTCAGAAACACTGGTAGGAGAAGGAGCTTATAGGTTGTCTCAAACTTGGTAAAGTCTTTTTTTTTTGCTGTAAGTATTCATGCTAATTTATTAGCAGCATGTGTTGAACTAGCAATTAATCTGCAGTCTTGAGAATTGTCTGCGCCTCCTGTTTTCCATAGCTGCTTATGCAGTGACTGAGTCAGGTTTGCGCAACTGCTTTCATGATGGTGGCAGCTGGCAGAGACTGATCCTGCAATGCAAACAGCCCCTGATTCAGGGATGTAAAGTTCCTGCTTTGCTTATTTGCAGATCGCTGCAAAATGTGAACTTCTCATGCCTTCTTAAAAATATTTCATGCTGCTGGATATGTTAAACTCCTTCCTGCATAGGCTGTGTATGCCTCAGTATTACGTACCATCGTGAGTAGTAGCAAATACCCATACAGGTTTTAGTCATAACTATCTCAACAATATACCAAATTTTGCTATGTTTAGGTTATTTTAAATCTGCAGGTTTTTTCAACTTTTATAAATGAAGTTTTTCTTTGCTGGTCATCAAAACAGTACATTTCTGTGTATTGGACATAATAAACCAACATGCAGAGAATTAAGTAAAAAGTTCTTTGTTGTTCTCACAACAGCAAACCATATAACTAAATACAAATTCTTTTCTTCAGCTGTGATTATAAAAATGGCAGCCTTTATTCAATATCTATATTGGGGTTAGATTGCTTATTCTCAGACCAGTTTCAGAGATACCTTTTGGTGTGGGCACTGGTGTCTTCCCCAGAGGTTCGAGACAGCAATATAGCTCATATCATTAGTGTGCGTCATTCCATCCTTGAATTCAGCAGTTATACCTGTGATGATGATGAATCTGGAACCTTTTATAACAAAAGAGTTTAGTTGCAGTGTCTTCCTTTATTATGAGCCATTAGACAAAGTATTATCTGTTGTTTTGGAGAATTTACCTGACCTTGTCAACAAATTCTCAGCTACCATTTGGACATGGCTGCAGTTTACAATAATTTTTTTCCTCTCAAAGTTGGCACAACATTCCTTTCATAAAATGCTGGCAACTTCTGAGACTAAATCAAGATGACAACCATATCTGTATCCTAACTGTTTGCAAATCCTCAGTAATTATGGTGTAGGCTTTAAAAACAACATTTTTGCTTAAATTTTTCTGCTGCGTCAGCATCTGATAGCCTCTATATTGTTGGCACCATTCTTAACAGTGTAAAGTAAATAAATAAATAAATAAAATCTGATTCTGTGGTTTGGAACGGGCATTTATTGTGGTGATACAGTTCTCCATGAGGAAAAGTGGTGGTTATGTCTCTTAACTGAAGCTTTGGTGCAGAAACCTCGATATAATGTCTGCTGATCAATAACAATTGTCAGGATTATTGTCAGATATGCTGTATCAGCAGGACTGGATTTAATTACGTGGTTCCGTGTGTTTAGCTGAGTATTTTATCAGGCTGTCTCTGTAGAGTAGGAATCCCTAGGTAATACAAGGTTTTCCCTTCTTGGTCACTGTCAAGTTGTTACTGTTTTGCCTAAGGGAATGAGTGTGGTGGGCCACATCTGTATTAGACCTTCCCAAAGGAGTGTCTCAGTTGCACCCACCCCTGGGTTCTCCTAGGATGGCTTCAGAATGGCTTTGTTTTGTTCATACTAAACAGCTGTGGGAGTTGTCAGGCATCACACTTATCCATAAAACTTTGCATCAGCTGCCAGCAAGTGCCTTCCATGGTCTCCTTACTGCATTCCCAGCCTTACAGTGGAAGTCGTATGTGAGAGAGACCAACTGCTTTACACTGTCCATAGTCATCCCCCTGCATGAATATAGTGCAGTAGTTTGTAGCTCTGAAAATTTCAGAACAAGAGAAAAACAATGAGAAACTTCATACTGGACAGAACCAGGGAATAGGAGACCATAACTGCATGAGAAGGCATCGTTATGTTTATCTCCCAGTTTATAATACTGTGATTGCTGTGAACAGAAACTGTATTTCAGCAACTTTCTAACACTTGGCAAACACAGCTTGTGAACTGGAGTCTGTCACAAGCAAACTGACACCACTGTGCTTTCACAGGTTTGTTTGGCATGTATTTGCAGCATCTTTGAGACCATGAAATCAGACAGAATGTGGGCTGCCAGTGGTAGGTTTTCCATGTTGGAGCGTGGGGTCTGTATTATGAACTGAAAAGACCTGGAGATGCAGCACGAATGCCTCTGGACTTCATCAGATTCTGGAAGCTGTCCATATGTGATTCTTAATACTTTATGGTGTATAGTTCAGTGCTGGCAGGTCTGCCAAGGTCCCTGACTCATGGAGGTCTGTGAAGCTGTGTCTCCACTAGCCGCTGGGCTTGATGCCATCTCAAACAACCTGGACAACTCTGTTCTAGATTTAGCATTTGCTGAAGCCTTAGATGGGCATACAGTCCCAACAACTGCACACAACATAAGGGTCTTAGCACAAGCAGTGGGTCAGAGTCCAAACATATCAGTGATGGAGGTATACTGGGGTCCCAGTGCTTGCCTACTATATCCCCTTCCTGTTCCTTCACAGGCACAGACACAACCAGGCATCAAGATGATTAATATGTACACCTCAAAACTTTATTCCTCCCACACACCCCCTTTTTCTTTCATGTTTTCCAGAGACTCTTCCCTCTGTCTGCCGTTCGGTAGTGCTCAGAACTGTTTGGGGGCTTTTTTTATAGTCTCTCTTCAACAGCCAAGAAGCAGTTGTATGTGGAGACTTCCGCTGTCTTCTCAAACATAGATGAGATTTGTCTGTGGTGGGAAAACTGATCCGAGAGAGTTATTGGAGAGCTTCCTTTGCTGCTCTCCCTGCTGTACCATAGATGAATAGGGTTTGCTGCCCATGAGCTTAGAGGTTACTGTACATTATTAGGACTAATCACATAAAAAAGGTATTTTTAAAGACCTACTAAACCAATTCTTCTGTCATGGGAAGAAGTCAGGCCTTTGGCACTTCACTTAGTTGTTAACCAGAGTAAATTTTCTGGTTATGGAAGAGACAAAGACAATAACAAAACCCCAAAAAACCCTCAAACCAACAGGAAAAAAACCCCCCAAAAACCCACCAGGAAAAAACAAACAAACATGAAGGGGAAGAATAGTAAATACTCAAGATCCAGTTGTGGACTGTGGACAAACATTACCTTTTTTATACTTTCAACTGATGTATGCCAAAACATCAGTATTTTAAAAGAATTTATGTAGAAGTGTGGGGGTTTTGCAACATTTTGCTTGGGAATCTTTTCTGGGGTTTTAAAATAAATGTATTTTAAATGTCAAGGTTTTCCAAAACAGAAATATAGAATCATAGAATGTGTTAGGTTGGAAGGGACCTTTAAAGGCCATCTAGTCCAACCTCCCTGCAATAAGCAGGGACATCTTTTCTAGTTCAGGTTTTTTGAGCCTCATCAAGCCTGACCTTGAATGTCTCCAGGGATGGGGCCTCCACCACCTCCCTGGATAACCTGTTCCAGTGACCTATTACCCTCATATTGAAGAATTTTTTCCTAATATCCAACCTAAATCTCCCCTTTTCTAGTTTAAAACCATTATACCTTGTCCTGTTGGGACTGCTCCCTTGGGAGCAGTTCTTCCACGGCTTTCTTGTAGGTACCTTTCAGGTACTGGAAGGCCACTATAGGATCTTCCCCAGCACCTTCCCTTCTCCAAGCTGAACAAGCCCAACTCTCTTGGCCTGACTTCATAGGAGAGGTGCTCCAGCCCTTTGATTATTTTTGTAGTCCTCTTCTGAACATGCTCCAACAGTTCCACATCCTTTTTGTGTTGAGGGCTCCAAAGCTGAACACAGTATTCCAGGTGAGGTCTCACCAGAGCAGACCAGAGGAGCAGTATCACCTCTCTTGACCTGCTGGCCACATTTCTTTTGATGCAGCCCAGGATGTGGTTGGCCTTCTTGGCTGCACAGTGGTGGCTCATGTCCAGCTTCTCATCCACAAGTACCCCCAAGTCCTTTTCCTCAGGGCTGCTTTCAAGCACATCATCTCCTAACCTTTATGGATAATGGGGATTGTCCCAACCCAGGTGCAGGACCCTGCACTTGACTTTGTTGAACCTCATGAAGTTCACCTGGGCTCACTTCTGCAGCCTATCTAGGTTCCTCTGGATAGCATCCCATCCCTCTGGCACATTAACCTCACCACTCAGTTTGGTCTCATCAGCAGTCTTGCTGAGGGAGCATTCTATACCACTGTCAGTATCATTAATAAAGATATTAAACAGCACGGGTCCCAGTGTGGACCCTTGAGGAACACCGCCTGGCACCATCTTCTATCTGGACTTTGAGCCATTGACCACCACCCTCTGGAAGTGATCCTCCAGCCAATTCCTTATCCACTGAACAGTCTGCCCATCAAATTCATATCTCTCCAACTTAGAGAGAAGGCTGTTTTGGGGGAACATTTCAAAGGGCTTGCAGAATTCCAAATAGATGGCATCCATAACTCTTTCCTTGTCCACTGTTGCAGTTACTCCATTGTAGAAAGCCACTAGCTTGGTCAGTCAGTAAAGTCTAGCAAAGCCATGCTGGCTGTCTCAAGTTAACTCCCTGTCCTCCATGTGCCTCTGCGTGGCTTGGAGGAAGATCTGTTCCATGATCTTTCCTGGCTCAGAGGTGAAGCTGACAGGGCGGCTGTTCCCAGGGTCTTCCTTCCCACCCTTTTTAAAAATGGGTACAATAAGTATGGTTTTTGTTCCCATAGCAAGAAGTTAAGGGAAAGGCAAGTGTTAGCACTAGTCTAATGACACAATACCGGTGTCTTGGGACTAATACCTGCTTTCCAGATTTTTGAAACCAAGGCAGATGTTGCGTGTTTCCATAGCCAAGTTATGGTCTCCTTCTGTTTTGGTGCAATTTCTGTAAATTCAGTGAGGTTGCTCAGATATAACTTGTAGAGGCTTGTAGAGCCTTGTCAAGCTTATGATTATATTTCTGCCTTAAAGGACACAAGAAAGTGAAAGCCAGGGACAAGGACAAAAAATAAACCCAGGATTTCTACCTGTAGGCTGAATCAAGAAAGGTTAAACCCTAAGAACGGGGTGTTGTTGTGTATGTGAGTTTACATTTAATTGTAGTTTGGTTTCAGATGTGGAACTGCTTTCAGAAATCATTAATTAATCTTTTAAAAATTCTAGAAAAACAAATTTTGATTCCAAGTTTTCAGTTGGCTTTTGCTTTTTATAATGAACTACAAAATGCCTCGCCTTGCCTGTGAAAAAGATGTATTGAAATGGTGTAATGGGCCCTACTACATAAGGAACGATAGCAGATGAGAATGCACACCAAGAATTTAGAAAGGCCCCACAGATGAAAAGCCAGTGCTGAGAAAATGCATGAAATATCTATGCAGATGTTTTCCAAGTTCACATCCAGTTGTGCTTGTGTCAGACTGAGTTTAAACTCCTTATTTTTTCCCCAATTGTGTGTGTTCTGGGCTGGCCTGTACCTGCACTGATTGTCATTGCAGAGTTCAGATTTTCTATCTATCTTCAGCATCTGGGAGTAAAATTTAGGTTTTTATTATAAAATGCAGTTTTATTTGTGTTCAAGTTGGGCCAAACAAAGGAATGCTAACACTTGAAGAGGATGGTTTGAAATGCAGAGTGCTGAAGTAGCTCCTGACTTTCCAAACGTTCAAGTTTTATCGGTTGGTGCTGGCAGGCCAACTATAAGTAGTAGTAATAACAATGATTTTATTTATTGGGCACCCTTCCATCGTTAATGTCCTGTTAGATGGCTCGCAAAAGATATAATCTGCTGTTAATGTCCTGCTAGGAGCCTCATAAAAGAAATAAAATATAAAGGCAGTTATATGCTTAATGGTTTATGCTTTTTCTTTCATGTTGATGTAGAAGATTACAGTAAAAGGGCCAATTTTGCATCTTCATTGAAATTAATGGAGTTTCAACGACACATCCTAGGTATGGAATGGGTCCAAAATATGTTAATACTTGTTCTTTAGGTACAGTCAGCTGATGCTGGGACATTCCTGATTGATTTGCAAGGAACCCGAACTGGATTAATTAGGAGAGAAAAATACTGTTTTCCCCCTCTAAATTCTGCTTACTGAAAAATCTACTTGCTATAAAATGTCATGTTCGGGAGGCTCCTTTTCCCTATCTTCTGAGTAAATTGCCATTTCTTGTGCTCATTCTTTTCATCTTTTATGTTGTTCATTAAAAATGTTACATTTTATGCCCAGTATTGTTCACAGTCTACAAGGTTTTTATCACTTAGATAAAAGCAATCTACTTGATGCACAGCTGGTCTCCAGAGCGATCTGATTGCTTTTGTGATAGGCCTTAGACACCTAATGCTGCGCAGAGCACTTCTAAGCTTTTTTTTTTTCCCCTTCCCAAATAACTAAATTAAATTACTTGCAGATGAACTTGTTTTATACCATATCTGAAAATATTTTCAGATTTATGGCTGGTCTCTGCTGTGCTTTCTAACCTTTAGTAGTGTGGTGGTAGCACAGTGGTCTTTGAGTGGTCCTGCACCTTGAGGAACAAGGTGCAGCTTGGCTTTGAACATGGCTTCCTTTTTCTTACTCTTTCGATGGCACAGGTGAAGAATCACAGTTGTAAATTTTAAGAGGAAATATATGCCTCTTGTTAGTGTGGACTTAGATACCTAATTACTTACGAGGTCTAAACAATGTTGATGGGCCTTCCCATTGGCTGTTGAATAGCCTAACCCACATCCTTCTTCCAAGGTCCTTGATGTTGCTTCATGTGTCTGAGATACTGTCCATTCCAGTCCCAACTCAGGATTTCAGTGAGCACCTCACATTTATGCATTAGAGTATGATGCCTAAGTTTTCTTGGCTGATACTATCAAAAAATGGGACTGGTGGCGTCCCACTTCTTTCAGCGTGATCCTGCTTTTGCTGTACCTAATCTATTTAGTGTGAAACAAACTCTTGCAGTGAAAGGTTACTACTTTTGCCCCACCCCCCAACATTTTCATCTAGTCTCAAGGTATAGTAAATCAAACAGGAGGTTTGTAAACAAGCCTTGGGCATTATTTAGTGCACACACAAAGACCACTTAATGGATTTTTTTTTATTGAAGTTTTTTTTTTTAAAGCTGCCAACCTGCTTCAGATGGTATCATATATGGGTGGTAAGTCAACTCGAACTAAATATACTTTCATCCACGCTTCCCTAAGAATGTATTCCCTACCTGGCTTTGGTCCCAAGGTGTAATCAAGTAGTTGCAAATCCTAGGTTATTAAGCTTCATCAAATTCTGGTTAAAGTTAGTCCTGGTCATCCAACCAAGCCAATATCATCAGACTTTTTGGTCATGGGAAATATAAATTCCATTTAGATTTGATTAATTTTTCAGAGTTTTTAAACCTTAATCTTACAAGAAGCATGCTATCCTCTGTGGGCTGGGAGCTGTTACACAGCCTTTTCTGTTGTTTTGTAAGCACTGTTTGGCTTTGTCCACACTTCATTAAAAGCATGTAGTGGCTCAAGACGATTAGGATAACTCAAACCCAGCATTTCTACTCCCAGTAGAAATTAATCTCTTGAAAAGAATGCTGTGCCAGTTTTGTTCTTGCTATGTTTCTTAAACTGCCTGAAGCTCTGTCATTTCAGGTAGTGTTTAAGGACCACAAGCAAAGACCGGTATATTAAAATATTTGATTACGGCTCTCCCTGATACACTCTTAGATCAGCCTAATTACTATCTCTGGTCTTCCTAAGTCTTCTTTACAGTAACAATGCCTACTTACTGCTCTAGATATTGCTGCAGGTGTACCAGATTTTAAAGGACTGAAATTTTGTGTTGCTGTGCATGACACAGTGTAACAGTTAAGCTTCATTTCCAAGTGCTGTGTGTGTAGGTGGCCTCCTCAAGTTCCTGCCATTCTCAGCAGTGAAAGATTTTTCACTAGATATTTGCACTCTGCTTCCAGCTGTGGTTGTGGTTCCATCTTTCATTTCTTTCCCTCTTCCCCAGCAAGAAATACTTAAAGCATACCACTAGTTCTTTAATGACTTGTAATTTTCATGAGTAGAAACACGGCACCCAAAAAAATGAATCTGCATGGCCTGCTGTAAGAAAAGAGCCATTGCACTGAGTCTTAAAACAGTGCTGTCAGATATAGGTTTAAAGGAGAGGATGGAAATAAGGAGGAAGCATTACGTGAAGGTTTGGCATTGTTCTCACAAGCAAGTCTGTCCAGAAGACTGCAGAGCTTCTGTTCCATTGGTCAGCACCAGGCAGTTCTCAGAGTTGTAGTGTTATGGTACATCTCCCATGTACAGATATGTGATCAGTGATGGTCTAGGCTCATGTGTTTCAGCTCACGCTGGAGAGGTCTCTGCTTACATGGAGGTGACAGCAGTAGCCCTGCTCTAGAGCAGGTAACTTTTTGAGATTTGAGTAGCTCATCATCTGTTTTTATGCCTTGCAGAATTCTCCATTTCTAACTTTCATGAAACTGAAATAATATTCTTATGCTCTAATCAAAAGAAGATGCCTGACAATTCCTTGTCTAATCATGCTATAAGCAGCTGTGAGTAAATGTTTATTTTCTTTTGTTCCTTACTTCTCCACTGATCTATGCTAAACAGCACTGTACAAATCAGTAATCAAAGAAATGGAAATATGTCCAACATTTGCACTTAATTTTGTTTTCCAAATAAGAAATAAATTCAGACTGTACCTGTAGCTGTACAAGTTCGTATTCATTTTATTCCTGACAATCTCCTTATCTGAAAGCTACCAGTACAGATTTTGGGGTTGGAATACTAGACCATCTGGGAACAGGAACTTTGATTGTTTGACTTCTGTAGTGACACATTTTTACAATCTTAGAGAGAACAGATAACAGTTGAGCTTAATAAATATTGAGGTTAGACTCAAGATTCAGCTGACAAGATGGTAAAGCTGTACAAACTTTTCTTGTAAAACTTTACCAGGTATTGGGAAGTGCCACATCTGAATGTGGAACTGAAAATCTGACGGCTTTGATGCCAAACAAATCTGAGATTTTGTGTGGATTTTTTTTTTTTCTTTCTAGCTGGAAATCATGAGGTCTATTAGTACTCATGACACAGGACCTAGAGTTTACAATAAATTTTCTATTTTTCTATTGCAAGTCCTTACACTTGGATAAACCTCTTCCTTGCATTCTTATCACCTGTATCCACATACATACCTTTTTAAAATCTCTTTCTATAAACTGATTTCCACCACTGCTCCAGAAACCACCATAGAGGAAATATTTCATCATTCATTCTGATGTATGTGAATTTTCTTGAAGTTTCTCATGCTGCTTTTTTGATTTTTGTTGATTTGTTTTGTGTTGTTTGGGGGGGTTTTTGTGTATGTACTTGTTTTTTGTTTTTAATACAACTTCTGTCAAGGAGGGTTTAAGTGGAAGTCAGAATGGTGCCCTGTTTTTTGGGGGGAACCAGCTCAGGAAGGGTGGTGTGCATGTCAGTTCTACCACATGTCCCTGATTTTAAAAATACTTGGCGGGAGGGGGAGGAAAGAGGAAGAAACAACCTAAAAATGTTTGCATTCAGTAGCATTTTCATTAAGGATGGTTAACAGCTCTATAACTGTTCAGCTGTTGCCAATAGCATTTTCATATTGCACCTTCTGGGGGTTACTATCTTGCTATTTAAAAATAAATAGACTGATATATAGGCAGACGCATCAAAAAGAGGTAGTATTACTGACAACTCCACTATAACTTTCAGCCCGTTAACATAAAACTCCACCACTAAATCTCTTAGGGTAAACTATGCAGAGATAGAAAAGCCCCAAGGTATTAAGAGTGATTTTGATATAAATTCCAATTTTATTTTATGACCATTTTACAGCTGCTTCTAGATATCTTCTCTCGTAAACTACAAGGTACAAGGCAAATGTTACCTCTTTTTTTTTTCTGCAGGGTTTCAGACAGTTGGTTTATTGTGACATGTTAGCAGCCTTTTCTCTGCACTGCACATTCATAAGAATGAATTTTAATGAGACTAAGCTAGCAGAAGACCCATAAAGAAGATGCGATTATGTTTTAAGTATTCATAAAAAAAGTTACATTAAATTTACACATTTTGATTTTGTCTGTGACAGTCTAAAGAAATCGACTGAGAGCATGTGAGGCCGTGTAAATCCATACAGTTGAAATAACTTTATTGTATGGGCTGCATATCCAGAAAACATTTCTTCATGCAAATGGGAGAGCATTTTGCTGAGGAAGGCCAGATGAGGGGCAAAAAAGTAATGCAGGAAGCCACTGGCCAGTGCCAGAGTACTAACTCCTGTTAGCATCACTGCTGAATGACATAATTTTATGAGATATCATTTTATGAGATAAAACCTTTACCTTGGTCACTGAACAGGGATAACAAGTAGGGAAGAAAAAAAAAAGTTGTTAGTATCCTTGTTTTAAATGCCACAAAGAAATTGTAGCTGTGTAAAAGAAAGGATGCTTTAGCGTTGTATGAGGTGATGCCTGAAATTTCTGGCCATTCCTGTCATGAGTGGGATCTCCATCTACAAACTGAGACAGTACTTTCTCTATGTTAGCCTTAGGGATCAAGTTTAGAAATAAATGATCCATGAAAAACTGTGCATTTTATTACATACAATTTCTCCAAACTAGTACTTTATTTGTAAGAAACCAACGTTGCTAAAAATATCCCTCTGCATTCCGGGCTCATTTGTCTCATTGGAAATTGGTTAAAATCAAAGCTTGATGGGACACTTTGGAACTCAGTTTAAAATTTGGTCTCTTGGATTGTATTACCAATAGTCCAGTTCAAGGTTGCTTCTCTTGAGCATCAATTTAGTGGAAAATCTGATGGTGTTACCTGCTGCCTGTCAGAACAGGGAGAAATGCTATCGTGTAAAGCAAATAAATGAATACAAATTTCTACTACTTGTAATGAAAAAAGTGTTATTGCCCCACAGAAATAGTCTTGCTCTTGCTGTGGGTTGGTAATGCTACAAGATTTTTTTGATTACCATGATATAGTTCGGCTAAGCACCAGAAGATAGCTTTTCATCTTCTGGATAAAGACATAGTTAATTGACCTCTTCATCACTCTCTGCAAGCAGGTTAGCAGTTACTTAATTACTATTAATTGTTAGTAATTACCAAAATTAATGTTGTATACAAGCTTTGTGAAAAAGCTAATGGCATATTCGGTTATCCTTAAATTTCAAGCTTATGGAATTCTTATCATACAGACCCCTTGATGTGCAGAAGGAAAATAATTTTAATTGTATTAATGTAAGTCCATAATGTTTGTCAAGTAGCTGGTAGCATTCCCTACCAGTATGTTTAAAGTATGAGTTAAAATCTTCCCCTCTTCAGGATCTCCAAAGATAGTTTGATTAGAATTACACTTCTTGTGCACTTTTAGATGTCTAGTCCATATTTATTTTGAAATTGCAAATATGCATTTTATACTTTCTGATATTATTTTTCAGCTTTGCTTGTCACCAGTATGTATCCTGGCTTCATGAGGAATAGAGTTAACTTTCTTCCTACTAGCTGGTGTAATTACGTGGTTTGGATTTAGGATGAGAATAATCATAGATTCATAGAATGGCAAGGGTTGGAAGGGACCCCAAGGATCATAGAGCTCCAACCCCCCAGCCATAGGCAGGGCCACCAACCTCAGGCCTGGATCTATACAAGGTAGCCCAGGGCCCCATCCAACCTGGCCTTGAACACTTCCAGGGATGGGGCATCCACTACTTCTCTGGGCAGCCTATTCCAGCACCTCACCACTCCTTCTGTAAAAAACTTCCCCCTAATAGCCAATCTAAACCTTCCCTCCTTTAGCTTTAAACCATTCCCCCTTGTCCTGCCATTATCTGCCCTTTTAAAAAGTTGATTCCCCTCCTGTTTCTCTGCTCCCTTCAGGTACTGGAAGGCTGCAATGAGGTCCCCCCGCAGCCTTCTCTTCTCCAGGCTGAGGAAGCCCAGATCCCTCAGCCTCTCCCTGTAGGGCAGGTGTTCCAGCCCTCTAATCATCTTTGTGGCTCCTCTGAACCCTCTCCAACAGTTCTACATCTTTCTTGTATTGGGAGCCCCAGATCTGGACACAGTACTCCAGGTGGGGCCTCATGAGGGCAGAGTAGAGAGGGACAATCCCCTCCCTATCCCTGCTGGCCACCCCTCTTCTGATGGAGCCCAGGATAGCACTGGCCTTGCAAGCTGCAAGAGCACACTGCTGGCTCATGTTAAGTTTCTCATCCACTGTGACACCCAGGTCCTTCTCAGCAGGGCTACTCTCAAGAAGCTCTTCTCCCAGTCTGTATCTATGTCTGGGATTCTTCCGGCCCAAGTGCCACACCTTACACTTGGCAGTGTTGAACCTCATTAGGTTCACCCGGGCCCATCTTTCCAGCCTGTCAAGATCCTTCTGGATGGCTTCCTTTCCTTCTAGGGTGTCAACCACACCACTCAGCTTGGTGTCATCTGCAAACTTGCTGAGGGTGCACTCAATCCCATCATTGATGTCATTGATAAAGATGTTAAAGAGAACCGGTCCCAAGACAGACCCCTGGGGGACACCGCTTGTCACCGGCCTCCACCTGGACATAGACCCAGTGACCACCACCCTTTGGCTACGGTCTGTTAACCAGTTTCTTATCCACTGGATGGTCCACCCATCAAATCCACATCTCTCCAGTTTAGAGATAAGGATGTGGTGGGGGACTGTGTCAAAGGCCTTACACAAGTCCAGGTAGATGACATCGGTTGCCTTCCCTTTATCTACTGATGCTGTCACTCCATCATAGAGTCACCAGATTGGTGAGGCACGACCTTCCCTTGGTGAAGCCATGCTCGCTGTCCTGGATCACATGCTCTTCCCTCATGTGCTTCAGCATGTTATCCAGGAGGATCTGTTCCATGATCTTCCCAGGCACAGAAGTGAGGCTCACCGGCCTGTAATTCCCTGGCTCTTTGCTCCCTTTCTTATAAATGGGAGTGACATGACCTTTTTTCCAGTCCCCAGGGACCTCTCCTGACAGCCACGAGTTTTCAGATATGATGGAGAGAGGCTCAGCAACCACATCAGCCAGCTCCTTCAGGACCCTGGGATGCATGTCATCCGTCCCCATAGACTTGTAGACATTTAGTCTCATGAGGCGGTCTTGGACTTGCTCTGCTCTTACAGTGGGGGGGGATTTACTCCCCCAGTTCCCACCTAGAGGTCCAGGGATGCAAGATTCTGGGATTTGAGAATTATGAGAATCCTGGCTGCCTGAGAAGACTGAGGCAAAGAACTCATTCAGTACCTCAGCCTTCTCCTCATCAGTTGCAGCCAGTTCTCCTTTCTCATTTACCAAGGGGGGTATATTCTCTTTGACCTGTCTCTTCTGGCCAATGTACCTGTAAAATCCCTTGCCAAGTTCAGCTCCATCTGCGCCTTGGCTTTCCTGACCCCGTCTCTGCAAGTCCGAACAGCATCCCTGTATTCTTTCCAGGCTACACACCTTTGCTTCCAGAGCTTGTATTTGCCTTTCTTTTCCCTCAGTTTGACCAGCAGGTCCTTGCTTAGCCATGCTGGCCTCTTGCCCCTCCTGCTCACTTTCTTATTCAGAGGGACAGAGAGCCCTTGAGCTCTCAGAAAGGCATCCTTGAAGAGTAGCCAGCTGTCCTCAACATTTCTGTCTCTAAGGACCACCTCCCAGGAGATCTTGGTCAACAGGTCCTTAAACACCCTTAAATGATGTTGATAACAAACTGATGATTTTGGTTGTAGTCAAGGACTTTTTCTACTTCTCATGTTGGCCCTGCTGATGAGAAGGTGGGGAGCATTTGAGAAGCTGGGAAGGAACACAGCCAAGACTCTGTCCTGGCTGAAGAAATTCTATACCCTATGACATCATGTTCCTCTTATAGCTAGGGGTGGGTTGTGGGCCTTGGAGTGGCAGGTGGGGGTCCTCTCCAGCAAAAACTTTGGAGTGATGGCTGAATACCTGCCTGCCAGTGGGAAGTGGTGAATTTATTCCTGGTTTTGCTTTGCTTGTGCATGTGTGCTGAGAGGCTGGGCAGTTTGGGAGATCTTGTGTGGCAGCTGGGAGGTCTCACATAGCACTGACGCTGGTTGAGGAGAAATTTTTGTGTATATATTACTAATATAGACTTTTTTTTAATGCCTGCAGGCCTATTAAACTGGTTTTGATCTTAAACTACACACTCTCTTTCATTCCTCTGATTGTCCCCCTCATCCCATTGGGTGGAGTGAGTGAGTGGTTGTGTTCTGCTTAATTGCTGGCTGGGGCTAAACTATGACAATATAATGTGAAAAAACTGCTAATTGGAAAAAATAGACCAACTGAAAATGCATAATTCAAGGAAATGAATCATGGAATGGTTTGGGTTCAAGAAGACCTCAAAGACCATGTAGTTCCAATGCCCCTGCCACGGGCAGGGACACCCTCCACTAGAACAGGTTGCTCAGAACCTCATCCAACCTGCTCTTGAACACATCCAGGGATGAGGCTTCTGCAGCTTCTCTGGACAGCCTGTGCCACTGCCTCACCACCCTCACAGTAAAGAATTTCTTCCTCATATCAAATCTCAATCTCCCCTTTTTTAGTTAAGACCCATTGTCCCTTGTTCTATTACTATGATTAAGTCATCTTTGAAAGTTTTGTTTGTCAGTGTGGTACTGGCATTTGTTTCCTGGCCTGCCACAGACAATTTCTCAAATATATACACTGTGACTCGTCTGAAGTGCACTGGAATGAAAGAAGACCCAGTAGAAGTCACTGCTTGGATTTAATTTTCTTAGAGTGTATCAGTGGGAATATGGACCTTTTTAATCCAGTATCATCTTTGATTGCAGTTTCATTCAGCTCCTTAATTCTACCAGTACAGAAATTCTGCCTAATATTTTTTCTTTCATTCTCCATTTAGACATAATAGGATTTTTGTTTGACTTTAAAAAGAAAAAAAAAAGTGGTAATGAATTTCTTTTCAAATCCCTTTAAAGAAAACAGAAGAACCCCCCTAATCAGTTCGTATTAAAAATGTTCAGATCCAATCATGCTGTGAACAATCTCAAGTTTCTAGTGTGGGCTAAAACTGCTTGATGAGTTTGAGGCTGAAAGCATTGTAGCACAAGAGTGTTTGATATGGAAGTATTTCAGTTCAAACCTGTTCAGGCCTTCTAGTGGTTCAGTCAGAGGGAGTAGTCAGAGAATTCTGGTTCATCAATGATTTTATTTTTATTTTACTTTATTTTTTCCATTCTCTGAAGTTCATTACTGGTCTCATATGGGAACCTACCTATTAGCAAGTCCAAATTGCAGTTTCCCAGTCAAGTAGGTATGCCTGCTCCTCCATGCTGGAGGTCTTTAAAATACCCCTAAGAATCTCTTTTCCTGCTAAGTGTGTATTTGTTCACAGGACAGACATAGGAAGAACAAATAGTATTGCTTCGAAGTCTGCAAGATCCTCCTCTCTTGAGCCCTATTAATAATTTCAATTTTTAGTATAGGATTAATTTTTCATAAGTACAGATTAGCTCAGCATAAATACAGTAATCAATGTCACATTATGGAAAGTTCCAGCTAGTTTTATTCTGAAAGAACTCAGAGACCTTTGAAATGGAACTTTTCATGGCCTGTTACAAAGTTTGTTTAACTTTACACTAAAATTTAGTTGTCCTTTGCTAATCTGTGCATAGAGATGCACAGCTATCTCATATAAGCATTAGTTTTGTATTTGGAAAGCACTTAGCTATGGTTTAGATTTAGGACATTCTTGATGACGCAGCCTCTCTACAATTTACGTAGTTGTTACACATTAGCCAGTCTAAGAAAGTTGATACTTGACTGAAAATAACACTTTACAAACTGTTGTAGAGGTAATGAAAGAATCGAGTTGTCAATGGTATTTGAAGTATGCACGGGTTCTATCACAGATACACAAATACTTTTTGAAAAACTGCTGCTGTTAGTATGTGTTGTACTCCCAGCTTTCACAGAAAAAGTAATCCGTAAGTACTGTGGGTGTTTAGCCCCAGCTGGCAGCTAAGCCCTGCTTGCTTGCTTCTCTCCCTAAATGGGGTGGGGAGGAGAATCAGAAGAAAAAGGTAAAATTTGTGGGCTGGGATAAGAACAGTTTACTGGGACAGTAAAGGTAGAGGAAAATAACAACAGTAATAATTGTAACAGAATATACAAAGTGGGCGATACACAAGACAATTTGCTCACCTCAGAGCCTGTACTGAGCAGTGACATCCCTTTTCCCCATCCAGCTTCCCTCCCTTTACATCCTTATATCCATGGTATCGAATCATACTTCTGCTAGTTCAGGTCAGCTGTCCTGGCTGTTTGTTCTACCAGCTTCTTGTGAAAATTAACTATGTATAAGCTGAAAACCAGGACAAGTACATGACATCAGAGTAAATGATTAGTAATGTGCAGATCATTAATTTTCCATTGACTATCGAGCAAGAAAAGTGATTGAATAATAATCATCACTGCAATAAACCAAATTAAACAAGATGTTTCCTAACATGCTTTATCATGAGTAATAGGAGTGTGTGAAATGATTCAACACAGGAAGGGAACGTTTAGAACTTTTGCCCCAGGCTTAATGCCACTGACACCATCTAACTAAATGGAGGTTGTTAAAAAGCACAGGCTCCTGGGAGAGTGCTTACTTGGGTTTAGAGAGTGGTTTATTTTGGTTGCAGCTTTTTCTGTTTATAGACAATTTAAGAGGAGCAGAATTCTTCTATATGTGAAGTGAGACAAGATTGTCCATACTGGAGTCTGTTTCCATTGGTATAACCAAACAAGGCTCTAGTCTTCAACTGAGTATTCTGCTCCAGTGTGTATAGATAACAAGGTAGACTGATACCGAGTTTATGGTACATCTGGATTTGGCCAACTTCTTTGTCATCTGAGTTTCTAAGAACCTCAGTAAATAGGTAGATATTTGAATTCTACTGTTATTTGTTGGATAGGTGCTGTAATTCACTACAAAATTTGAGGAGAGTACTTCTATACCTCCATATTGTCTAACCAGAATAGCTCCTGGGCAAGAGGCTTCAGTGGTTTTTACTGGTTTGGGTTTTGTTTCTTCTTATTTATTTATTTTGATTTTTAGCAGAGAAGGTGACTAGACAAGTGCAGAACTGTCTGATCTTCATCCTCTAAATAAGTTAGTGTTTACACCTGTTGTTCACTCAGGTCCTCTGTCTCCCAGTTCAGTGCTATACTAGTTTGGTGTACACTAAGTGTCCTGGTTTCAGCTAGGATACTCTAGCTCTCAGCTGGGGCAAAACGATGACAGAAAGTTATCCTTTTTTAAAAAACAAAACAAAAAAAGAGTCCCAAACAAACAAAAAAATCCCACCAAAATCCTAATCTGAATTACACAGAGAGCAGAGGTTGATCTGTCCATGGAAGTTTTAGGTATATCAGTGATTTGCTGTACATAACTGTACTTCTTCTAGTCCAATTCATGTTAATTCTGTAATTTTGTTAATTTATAGCTTTGTGGTTTCCAGGTGCAGCTTCCTGAGTGAAATACAAGTTTTATATTCTATTGATATTCAGTAGCTGATCTGGATCTGTGAAGTGAGGGGGGGTTTTTGGTGCCCCCCTGATGATATTCTTAACATTTAAATCTGGCTCAGCTGTAGCTGAAAAACAAAACAAAAAAGAAACAACTCTCTCAATAGACAAATGAAAGGCTATTGCTGAAATAAACTAAACTACCAGTCTCATTTTAAAAAATGAAACCTGCTCTGAGGGTCTAACTCCATTGTAACATGGAATCGGTGGCAGCAGATTCTGCATTTTTGCTGCCTTCAGCTTGTGGGCGATGGGGTTGACAAAGCAGCAGTGAAGGGGTGGTCTTTCTCCTTCATAGGTCTTGAGAAAGCAGGACCTCAGTGCAGGCTTCTCAGCCACTTTGCAGTGACAGGATGTTGTGGTGGTTTGGCCCTAGCCAGAGGCCAAATACCCACCAAGCCGCTCGCTCACTCCCCTCTTCAGCCGAAGAGGGGAGAAAATAGATATTAGGAGGCTTAGGACCTGAGATAAGGACAGAGGGATCGCTCTCCAATTAGTGCAATGGGCAAAACAGTCTCAGCACAGAATAAAGGAAAGAAAAATGATTTATTACTACTACAACTCATACACCCAGTGAACCGGAACGAGATAAGAAGCGGCCAGGTCTAAAAGCACCTTCCCCCCACCCCTCCCTTCTTAGCACACTTAAAACTCAGCACAATATGACTCCCTTCTTCCCCCCTCACCATGGTGCAGGGAGGGGCAGGGAATGGGCAGTAGGGTTCCGGCGATTCCTCACAAGCTGCTTTTCTTCCCAAGATCTTAACACTTCTACTTCCCCCCACCCCTCGCCTCTTTGCACTCTTGACTTTAATCATAGATTTGCTCCCTTCATCCCTCCCCTCGCAGCACAGGGAGGGACAGGGAATGGAGAGTGGGGGTTTCAGTCCATTCTTCCTTAGTTGTCTTCTGTCTCTGCTGGGCGGGAGGGAGGAGGCATTCCACACACACGCATACTTCCCTGGGGGCTCCGTGGGGTCCCACCCACACGAGAGTTGTATCAACAACTTCGGCCGGGTGAGTCCTCTCTATCCGGGAGCCATCTCCTTACCACAGGCCTCTCAGCAGGGCTCCTCTCCATAGGGTGCTGACATTCGGGTTCAGACCCCCCCAGGCCTGGTCCCCCACAAAGTCACAAGGCCCCTGGCAAACCTGCTGAGGCGTGGATCAATCTTCACAGGGTATAGGTGTCTCTGCTCCCCGTCCTTATCCATGGGCTTCGGGGGGACACACGTTTCACCATGGTCTCACCACAAGCTGCAGGGGAAACTCTCTTTTCACATTCTTCACCCCCCCTCCCTCCTGCAGGCCTGGCCTTGGTGTCTGTGCAGCTTGTTACATCTTCTCTCTCCCGCTCTGATGGCAAAGTGCCTATGACACCAGTTTTGTTTTCTCCTATATGTGATTCACAGAGGCATTATGACCAGCTCTGATAGGCCCAGTCTCGAATTTGGCCTTGAGTTGAGCATGTTGTCAAAATACGGGGCTTGCAGAAAGCTGTAACTGTGGCTTACAAAAGCCACTGAACAGCACAGCTACACAAAACTGCAACAGATGTCCCTCTGGTTTTGGGACAGTCCCCTCCACCTTCACCCCCACCCCCCCCCACACGGCCTTCAAATACAGGCTGGTGGTGTGTCTAGCAAGTCCTTGTGACACCTGTGGTCTGTGTCTTGGGTGGGAGGAGAGCCAAGGCTCAGTGGGAGACATGCTGTTAATGTGGGGCAAACTTCTGCAGTTGTCATGCATCATGTTTATGGAGCATCTGGTGCCACCCTCTTGCTACTTATAGGCACCTCATAGCAAGGGAGCTTCTTCTTACTGGTGTAAGTTGGCATACTGTTTCTTAGGGAATGGTTGTGATGGTGGTGTGCATCCCAAAAAGTCTTTGGTCAGATCTTCTCTAAGCATCATAACTAACCAAACAAAGTTGCGTGTGTGCTGTGTTTAGCATGGTGTTCTTGTACCACTATCTGGCTGAATTGGATGCTCGATTCTGATGGTACTCCAATTATTGTTGTCCCTTCACACCTCTTCACCCTGACCAAGATCCACAAGCCGAGTGCATTGCCTTATAGGTTTACTGGGGAATATTGCTATTCCTCATGCTGTAATTGTTTGGTGGATAAATAGGAGCTTTTGTTTCAGGCCCAGTAAATCTCATAAATACTCAAAGTATTAGATTTTCAGTATTTTCTTTTTTTTCTGAAAAAATAAAATCTTGAATGTAGAACAGAAGATTTTAGATTAACAATTATAAGTTCATTTTGCCTAAGCCGTTTTCTGACACTTTTTTTAAAGACTTTTGAAATCTTTTTAAAGACTACATAATGAGTGCAAGAAATAATTCTGTGATCACAATACTAGATTTCTCTTACTGCTATCTGTGGAAAAAAGGGTAACAGAAGTACTTTTTCCCATTTCTTTTCTAACAGGATCTTGGTTTTGGTTCATCAGTCCCACTGCAACCTCAATCTAACTTCTGCTTGAGTAAATTGAAATGTGGATGTTTTTATGAAAGCTATAAAGTGTTTTACTGTAACGATAGATCAATCAAGTGATAAGGATTTTTTTAATGAGAGTTTTTGTTTTGGGGGAGAAAAGCTTCTTTGTCTGAGGAAAATCAGAAAGCTAAATGAGAAAAATTTCCATGTATAGCGTAATGCTATCCAGAAAGAGGCAGAAAATGATGATGATTTATCCCAACATCTTAAGAATAAGGTCAAAATGCTTTATTCCATAAAGTGAAAAGTGTCATCAAACTTTGTAACTAAATGAGTATTCTTAATTTATTTTCATAGCTATAGGTACAAAACTTCCTTATTAATGCAGAGATGTAATGTCATCATATAGGTCACCTTTCATATCACGCTTCTGTTCATATTATGACATAGAACTATCTGTGAACCTATTTTTATGTAAGTGTGCTTTTATATAAGGATAGAAATTGTCTCAATTTCTGATGCTTTTATTAATTATAACAACAATTCTGACATTGTTTTTTAAATTCCTTATATTTGCTGCTTTCTAACCTAATACAGGAAAGAAATTTTCATCAACCCCACAGAGTTGTAGTAAATGAAACTATAATCTGTCCTTAGTGATGGGGGGAGGGATTGGGAAAGAAATGAGGGTGTCTGTGTGGTCTACTTTAGTGTGGCTTTGGTTTGGTTTGGGTTTTTTGTGGGATTTTTTTTTGTGGGGTTTTTTTTGTGGGTTGTGGGGTGCTTTTTTTTTTTTTTGTAAATTACATGTTTCTTGTTTAATCAGTCTGAATCCCTAATTTGGGTGTGGGTGGGGAAAAGCTTGCAGCACCTGGTGGCCTTGAAATATAAATATGTGTAATCTAGGTCACTTACAGATTATCTTTAATGATGCTCAATCCAAACAGGCATAATAAACTTCTGTGAAGCAGTGTCAATTCATACATTGTCTGTGCATATTTGTTTTTCAGAGTAATTATATGTGAAATATAAAAAATATATATATACATGCTATATTAAATATAGAGTGAATCTTTCAAGGCAGTTTTGTCTGCAGAATTCAGAGCAGGATAATGGAATACTGTCCTGGTTTTCATGCTAGGCAAATTTGGAACCTTTTTCTCCTTTAGTGTTTTCAGTAATTTATCTTTCAATAACCTGCAGAAATATAGTTACCTCTTCTTCATAAAAAGACTGATGTCCTGGTTCTGGCCAAGCCAGAGTCAACCTCCCCAAGCAGCCAGCCCAGGTGAGCTGAATCAGCCTGGTCTGTTCCCTTACCACCTGATACCACTCCCTCATAAGAAGGGCTGTTTGGGGTGGTGTACTCCTGGTGTCTCCAGCACAGTGTGAGTGTCAGGTTGGTCCTTGTGTCTCTGATGGTTGGGTTGGTAAGGTTCTCTGTGTTATCGCTGGGTGTGAGTGTAAATTGGCTGTTCTTGTTCTATTGTCATGGGGCTTCTGTCATTAACCTGCCTTTATCCCAAGCTAGGGAGGCTCTGGCTCTTCTCCAGGACTGAGGGAGCAGTGTATGGTGCTCAGCCACTGGAAAAAACAATATGCAGGGGTCAGCAATCCTGTTACAATAGGGTGTTGAAAAGAGGTAATTCTTGGTTTTAATTGCATTACTCTGTTTTTAACTTTTTCATTATAGTCAGTTTTGTTTTACAGTCACTAATTCAGTTAATCAAATTGCAAAGAATTTAAAAATTATGAATGTTGCACGTAAAAGTGTGTATTTTCTTATGGATTCTTAGCACTGCACTAGATGAAGCTCCTCTCTAATTCTTGCTTAGCTGTTGTTTCTCATTGCTGTCTTTGTAGGGAATTGCTTTCCCGAAGCTAAACTGTATACAGTTGTCACTGTTGCAGTCTTGAAGTCCGTTCCACAGGTCTGCTACCCAAACCAGTGCAGCACCTTACACCATAATACAATAAATAAGCTCAGAAAGGTTAACTATAGCATGCAGTTATTGTCACACAGTTGTGTGATACTGTCACACACTAGGAAAGCATGACCTGGCACGTTAATACGGATGAAGTAAATCCATGTTAATAACCCGTACCTCTGTGATCACACGTTTTGTTATTCATGTTTACTGGTACAGATAATACTGAATCAAACCACTATTTCAGCTTAGTGGGGCAGGTCAAGAGGAAAAACTGAAGGCCACCACTTAACACGAGTTACACTTGTAGATGGTAAGCAAATCATGCATAAATGTAGAGGTTTTAATACCAGGAAAAGAACAAGTTTTTTTCATGTGATGCTTAGTATTAGAAACAATGGGAAGAAATATTTGTAATATTATTCTGTCATTTTCTTTGCTGAATATAAACTGAAGTAAGATTTCAACATGTGCAGACTTAGACTCTTAGCTGGCATGTACTGCTTATCTCGTGAAATCTGAATGAGATGCATTGCTGTCAGAGCACATGTCAGACCCGTAGCTATTGCCTGCAGAACTGAAATACATATGTTGCACTCACTGTGATAGAACCACCATTCTGGACTTCTAGTATTGATAATGATTTTTCTAGTTAAGATTAGGGAAAATGGTAACATAAAATAATTTATCTGGTAGAATTAAGGTATTGAAAAATGAATGAAGAACCAATTTTCTAATCACACTCAGTTATAGCTGAACTACTTCACATAAAATTGAAGCATTGCATGCAGCATCCTTAGAAAAAGCTTTTATTAGTTAATTCTGGTAAAATCAGCAGGGTAGAAACCTCAGAGACAAAGTGAGCGTTGCATAGTACTAGGTACTGGCAGAAGGATGAAATGGGATCTCCTGATTTTGCACTGTTTCTTCCAAGGTGACACCAAGATACATCGCTAAGGCAAAGCAAAGTAGCTGGAGCTGCTGCTCACTGCACTTATGTTGATTTATGCTGCACTGTTTTAAGTTTTTATTCCAGTTAGAGAGACTTCTGCCAGTTAACTAGAAATCAGATAGCTGCTACTCTTCCTTCTTAGTACTCTATGAAAAAACACAGGCATGAACATGATTCTAAACTACTTTGTTCAAGCAAAAAGCATTAGAGATGTGGAGGAATCACTATCTTTTCAGGCTGATGTTTAAATTTATTTGTTTTTCAAATAGTTGACTGGTTTTATAAATAAATAATAAAGATGTATTTTTATTGAGTTGCTTGTGTAAACTGCATTCTCTAGGTTCGCCATTCAGCTGCTTGTGTAAACTGCATTCTCTAGGTTCAGCATTCAGATTTTGGCTTTTCCTGTTGGGAGCAGTGATTGTCCACAGCAGGTGTGTTCTTGAAAAGGGAAAATGGGTGGCTTGGTCCAATCACCCTCTGCCTCAGATTTCCTTTACCATAATTAAAATGGCTGTGTTTTATCTTTGAAGCTTCTGAGGCCTAAAGGACGGTGTAGCGAATAATGAAATAAAAAATGTGGGGTTTTCTTTATGAGTCTGTAAATCATGCTTAATGGCAACTGTTTTTCTTGGGTGAAGAGAGAACAGTAGAGAGGAAAGAGAAGATGAGATTATGCTACCTTCCCCTAGCATCTTGTCAATAAAAGATCCTTATGTTTTCTTCTGTTCAGGTTAGAAAATTATGAGCCCTATTTTTAATCCCCAGTTCACAGCAGCTGAACACCAGGTAGTTATTTCTAGCATCTGTTTGTCATAAAGTAAGGTATACCCTAAAGAGACACTCTTCATAAACACTGAGCACCAGAAATACTGTTCGTATTAAATTGGACCACATGAATAATACAGAAGTCATGAATTTAAATTATTACTGGCATTTGGAGAAAATGGCAGTATTTCAGCCATTAAATAACAACTTTGCTTTATTTCTGGAAACAGAAAGTTATTAAGTTGTAAATCATATTGATGCTATGGCTCAGATATATTTCTGGTTCTCAAACCGTCCAGACATAGTAGTACTGTGTTGTGCTGCAATTGTTTCTTCAGGGGTCTTCAGCCCACGTCTGTGTGATGTGAGCCATTGCTGAACTACAGTGGCATTGTTTTATCATAGTGGGTTGAGGTGTCGTTGTTCATGGAGCCAGAATACCATGGGTTTTTTTGAGATAGGTTGTCTAACCCAGTTTGCGTTTGATGCTTCTACAGTCCCGTAAGTGGTGCTGTCAGAACAGGTATTTAAGGCTAACTGAGGTACAATACACAAGGTCCTATTGCCTCGGGAACTTTTTCTCCCCAATCTTTGAATTTTACCTGTTTTCGTACCTCTAACAGGGTAGGACTAAAGCTTTACTGGATGATGTTCTAGATGGGTAAATAAATATCTTCGTAGTCTGCAGTGCTCATTGTTTCCCTTTCCTATTCCCGCTCTCCCTTCACCCCTCAATTTGCATTCCAGCTATGAAGTTAAGTTGGGGTGAGTTGGAAAAATAAGCATTGAAACAAGTGACTGTTGATGGGTTCTATAAGGGACTTCTGTCAGAACGTAGAGGAGGAGAACAGGTTTAATTCAGGTAACTTAGATACCAGAAACCAAAAGCTTCCCGTCTCCTCTTTAAGAAAAATGTCCTAAATGTTCTTGAGGAAATCATTTAGTCTTTCCAGGACTTCGCTTTGTAAAGGTACAGGTATCTTGCACAAGTATCAATAAATACAGGAAGAGCTAGGAGATATTTTTGGTTTGAAGAGTATTTCTGCTTCATATTGTTTGGTGGAAAATTAACTGGATATAGTGACCATAAAAATAGAAGTTTATTAGTAGTTTCCAGCAGGTCTCTTGTTGCTTCAATTTCTGCTTCAAAAGGGAAAGCTCAAGAGAACATAAAAAGATCCGGTTAGAGAAAACTGCACTGAAAAGCTCAGACTTGAACTTGTAGGGTTTCACACATCTCTTCATCAGAGGTACAAAAAGACATTGGAAACCAGACTGCCAAGCAGGGGAAGACACAGATATAGAAGAGTTTCAAATCCAGCATGACACAAACAAGGTCCAAGAGAAAAATGTCTTTGGAGAGTGAAAGAAGCACTGAGCAGCACAGGAAGCTACATGCTGGAGTTCAGGCTTGATAGCAGTCAAACTGACTTAGACCTTGTGAAAGAAGTCAAAACAAATAGAAAACTGTTTTTCAGCTCTCTATATAAAAAGAGACTAAAGAAAAGCCTTCTAGGTCTTATGGCGGGTGAAGATAAAGAGTAAAAAATGAAATAATGCGCCTCACATCCTGTAAGGATGAATAAACCTGAGTATGGCTTGAAAACAGGAAAGAAAAAGGGATGAGAGGGTGTGAAAGAGATGCAGAGTATTTTGCAATAGGAATTGAATGACGTTGAAGTAATAAAAAGAAGATGAGGCTCACTGGTCCAAGCTATTGGACCACTTTTTTAAAGAATTAAACCCATCCATTTCTGTTATGGAATGCAGGCTGCTACTTTTGAGAAAGCTGTGATGAAAAACCCGGGTGGAGTGGGCACTCATAGAGTGCTTCTAAGCTGCCACCACCGTGGTGTGTCTTTGGGATGGGAAATTACAAACTGAAACTGAACTGAAGGCAATTGTTTCCATAGATAGGACAGTCATTGCCATTAGATGAGCCATGTTGCAGAAGACAGTCACCTGTAATAGTGTATATAGTTCTGGCCACCTCTAAGCCAGGAACACAATAATCCCAAGCTGGGGTAGAAGAAATGCTACAAAGATGATGGAGATTAATTTTCTCCTTTTCAAGAAAAAAATACCTAGAAGACCTGTGCTTTTTTTTTTTTGTTTGGGGTTTTTTAGGTTGGGTTTGTTTGGGTTTTTTTAATCTAGTAAAAGAATCTGAGGGGGTTGTTCTGGTAATGGAGCATTAAAGTAAGAAGCATCACTGCTACAGAAGTTGTTAGGTAAGGTGAAATTCTGGTGTCACTGAAATGATTTTTTGGTTGGGGGGGGGAAGGATGTTAGTCCTATCATTAGTTCTGTAATTAGCAAATAAGCCATCTATCTTGTTAAAAGTCATGGGGTTTTTTTACCTACACACAAACATTCATATAACATTTATATCCCAATCTATTATGGCCACCAGTAAACCACAACTCATGTTAGTCTTTCGGCTATGAAGACTGCCTTTATTTAAGGAAAAACAAGTATTCCCACATTCCTAAAATAATTTGTCCATTACCCCTTTCCTCCCTCGCACATGTCTGAAATTTTCCCAGCTTTTCAAACATTAAAGTTGAAAGTTAACTACCTTTTTTCTTAAGTCATAATATTCTTTACTCCATCACATAGATTTGTATGAGCCACATGAAGACAACAGTATGACTTGAGTTGTTCCACAGCCAAGTAGAAGATAAAATGGAAATATGTACTAATTCTTCAGGCTAATTAAATCAAAGCCTTAGCAAGGCAGCTACAGTTTAGATTATGATACTTCTCAGAAAATCAAATTAAAAATAGGTTAAGGCCCCGTTTTGGTGTCACATCATATAAAATACTGCTGAAGCCCTGCTCTATCCTTAGCTTTCTTGTGCCATTTTTCAATTAATCTTCCTTTTACAGAAAATAAACATTTTAATAAGCATATACAATAACACCAATCACTGATGGTAATTACTCTAAGTAAAATAGCTATTTTTATTGCAGGAAATATAAAATGACAATTTTAATTATGTAAAGTCTCTAATGCCTTAATGATTTTAGCCCATTTTCCATGTTTGTACATGAAAGCTGGCTCCATATTTTTACTGTTACCAGAGTTACAAGGAGATATTATTGGGCTTTAAATGTTTATTGTCATCTTAGCAAAGTGGCTTTTATTTTTTGTTTATGTTCTAAAAGCTTGGCAGAGTAGTGGCAATCCACACTCTTAATGGCTAATCTGGGTTTGTGCCAAAAGAACAGCAATAGCTACAAGCACAGAAAAAAACATCTGAAGAGTAAATGCCAAATTAATCCCTGATGTAACTCTTTTTGCCTTTGTGCAGTTACGCTTGAGAATACATTTTTCACGGTGTCCGTCCTGTTATAATCCATTATCTTCTAAAGAGCCTTGCATATATCAGGACAGTTGAGCACGCTGGGTTCAGGCATTGCCTTTCTATCCAAAAGCATCCCAAATCACACCGCCAGTTGTGGCCTATGTGCCTTACTATTCAAAACAGCTAAACTCAGTCTCCATGCTGGTTTTGGCTGGAATAGCATTAATTTTCCTCACAGCAGCTGTTATGGGGCTGTGTTTGGGATTTGTGCTGGGAACAGTGACGATAACACAGGGATATTTTTGTTACTGCTGAGCAGTGCTTGCACAGAGCCAAGGCCTTTTCTGCTTCTCACCCCACCTACCCCTGAGTTGCTGGGGGTGCATGAGGATTTGGGAAGGGACACAGCCAGGACAGCTGACCCCTGCTGACCAAAGGGATGTTCCATACCTTATGACATCATGCTCAGCATAGAAAACTGGGGGGAAAAGGAAGGGGAGAATGTTCAGAGTGATGTTGTTTGCATTCCCAAGGAACCATTATGCATGATGGAGCCCTGCTTTCCTGGAGATGGCTGAACATCTGCCTGGCCAGGGGAGTGGTGAATAAATTCCTTGCTTTGCTTCCATCCAAGGTGATTAGTTGGTGTCTAGTGTTAAACATGACAAGATCCCTTTGAGAAACCTAAATTATTTACACCTTCACAACTGAATTTAGCATCTTATAACTTCCTCTTGAACGCCATAAACCCCTAAAGCAATAGGTAAGCCTGATGAAGTTAAAATAGCTGTGCATATTAATAGTAAGACTCTGATGATTTTTTTTGGGCTGTGCTCAATACCGAACACTACCATTTTGAAATTTTTTTCATCTTTTTTTTAAACCTATTAGCACACTTCTTATTTCCACATAACCTGAGAAGAGAGGAGGTAAGATGACTTTTGGTTGCTATAAGCTAAGTTCTGTTCTGTAGCAAACAGCAGTGTGCCTTTGCTCCTTCTGCAGGGTTTTAAATGCATTGTGCTCCACCCTTGGCAAAAGGAGGAAGAAGAGGGAGGGTCCAAACTCCATACAAGGAGGTTTTTCAAAAAAATTGGTACCTTTTAGCAATGATCTACTGAAAAAGTTGCTGGGGTCTGAGGCACCCACCTTAATATTCTGTCATTAATAATAATTTGATTTAACCAAAAAGTGGGCCACAATGCCTTATGGGTTTAAAACAGGGTTTTTTTCCCCCCTTCCCTTGTGTTCTTTCTCTATTCAGAGGTGTAGTATCTCTTTGGCTTCTCTCACCCTAGTCAGATGTATTGCCAAAGTATAGTGTAAGAAACTCTTGGTTCTCCTCTATCTGCATGGGCTTTCCCCACTGGTAGCTGTTAGCTGTAAGCTGTAGTAACTGAATATCTCTGTTCAGTTTTCTCATCATTGCTTGTGGACATGATGCTCCCCAGGCAGGCTAAGTCTTTTAGATCTCTAGAAATCTCTTATTTTTATATTCTGTCTTCTGAGTCTGCTTTTGATAAATTTTCAACAGTGCTATCGTTTCTAAACAGGGGAACCAGAGCTTGTAGTAACTGTCCAAATGTAATATTCACATTTACTGTTTCCACTTTCTGTCTCTATTACTGCAAACAAGCTTGTGCCTTATCTCTCAAAAGTTTTATCTGGTCATAGCCTAGTCTTAATCCATCAAAATTTCTGGGTTTGCAGTCATCCCTTTTTGAGTTGGATTTTATTGGGGCATTGCTGCTGTTAGGTAAAGAATTGTTGTGATCTCCCAGTCATTCACTGGGGATCATGATATCATGTATGTTTGGAGCTGTGTATTCTTTGATGAGTGTTTTAGCTGATCGATAGTTATTTTCCCTATGTAAGTGAGTAACATTTGTTCTGAATTCAGTGTCGTGTGCCAAAGATTTTCTTTGGAGATACCTGCCAATATAATTTGGTTCGAATGCCATTGTAAACTCAGATTTCCATAGTTGTTCTAGTAATTCATCAGGTATATACCTGTGCTTCTTGGGGAATGAGATCATATTTATTCTCTGGAAATCTATACGTAAACCAGTGACCTGCCTGGTTTGGACATCATCATTACATCTTTTTCCAATGGCTGTGGCACACTATCATCCCTTGTTTAAACATCTATTACTATTTTTTAAAATTTTAATTCATCTTTTTTGAAATAGTGATTTGCCTGCAAGATTATTCTTTGCTAAGATAGGTTCAGTATAGTAGATGTATGCATCTTGTTTTCCACAGATGACATGGAAATGTCCTGGATTATTTCCAGTTACACTCTGTGGTTGTGTGTGGTTTTTTGTGCTTTCCTTGCTCCCTTTGCTAGCAGCGATGTCCTTGATTTCTTACTGTTCTAGATCTCTCTCACCTTTTACCATTTGAACGCATTCATATTTTAAATGCTGGGATTTTACAGCTCTGCAGGCTGGTTGATGACTGCAGCCTAGGCAGCCCACTGAGCCTGGCAGACTCATTTTGTCCAATATGCTCCGCTTGTGACCTTGCTGTTAGGGAACAGGAGGATGGCAGAAATTGAAAGTAACCCTTTGTTTGTATGCCCTGTACTCTCTGTGTCTCTTACTAAACTGTTACATTAACCCATCTGGGATACTCCATCCAGAAATCAGTTGGTCATTGACCCGGTAAATACCTCTCAAGCCCCAGGCTTTTCAGTCTGAATGCTTTCTGTTACTGTCTCTTGCTGCTTTGGTCCTTTGTGTTCGCCTTCCTTCGCAGTCCACTTTCTTTTGAGTGCTAACTATATCGGACTCTATCCTCTGTAGTCTTGAGTGTAACTAATAATTGATCCAAAAATGTTTGCTTCCTTCCTGAGGGGCTGGAAGAAGGCAATAGAGAAAGCAGTTCTTTCACAACATCCATGTTTCCTTGCCCTGTCCCACAAGTTTGGAAAAGGAAGTAGAACCACCACCCTCCTCCCCACCACCTCTCTCCTGGGTGGCATTCTGAACAGAGAACAGGAATATGCTTCAAATGAAGTTGCTATTGGAAGGGTTGAGTTGATTTTTAACTCTTCAAAATAATCATGTGCAGAATGGTTCTAAGGGGTTTTCTGTAAAGCCAAAATCATGGAAGAAGTGAAACACCTAAGATCAGAATGAGAATGGCAGTTCTGTATGATAAAGTGGGAGAATAAATAAGCGTACTACATTGCAAGAATGAAATTCAAACTGTGCCTTATACTTCATAGAAATCTTCCTGGTCAGCAGGTAAGAGTTAGTCCTAAGTGGCATACTTTGAAAATAAAAGCAAGAACATAACTAGGAATTGGGAAGAGGGCATATTTGGCTGTGCTACAGTATTCAGAAGCTTAATCTGGTGTTGCAGATTCAAAATTGTACTGGTGAAAATTAGGCTGTTGGTAAGGAGGGGAAAGAAAAAAAAGGCTAAACGTTATTTGGGATTTATAAACAAGAATGGTGTGTTAGAGCCTGGAGGTAATAGCTGCTCTTCACTCCTCAATAGTCATGAAGCATCTGCAGGATTAATACAGTATTATTTTTGATACTGCTCTTTAAGAAAACTAGCGAGACTCCGGAGGACAATGGCCAAGGTGAGGAGCATTTTCAGATTGCACTGAAATTAAGGAATACCAGTTAATATATTATGAACAGTTACATTCAAACTCAAGGGTATAGTGAAATCCTGCTCAATACATGGAGTCAAGATAGTGATAGTAATTGAGAGGTAAACTGGTGAAACTTCTTTCTGTCTTTTGCCCTAAGACTAGAATAATGACACATTAAAGACAAATCAGATGAGGCTGTTACTAAAAGACTCTGCATGCCCTTTACAGAACAGTATATGCTATGCTGCAGAATTGAGAACGTTTGAAACTGACAAGGTTTCCACAGCATTCAATAATATGTTCATTGAGTAGCCCCATAAATAATTTCCGGAATTGTTTGTCTTTTTCCTCTTAAAAAACAATTTCCTTGGGCTGATCATTGGTAGGCACATAACTGATTCCTCAAAAGAATCACAGAATTGTAGGGGTTGGAAGGGACCTCAAGAGATCCTTGGGGCCAACCCCCCTGCCAAAGCAGGTTCCCTAGCTCATACTGCACAGATAGGCGTTCAGACGAGTCTTGAATATCTCCAGAGAAGGAGACTCCACCACCTCCCTGGGCAGCCTGTCCCAGGGCTCTGTCGCCCTCACTGTGAAAAAGCTTTTCCACACGTTGGTGCAGGACTTCCTATGTTCTAACTTGCAGCCATTGCATATAATATTAAAGCATATATAATAATATTGATTTGGAAAATCTCTTTAAACAATGTTTTTCTTATTTAATACTTTCCATCTGAGGCAATGTTGATGGCTTAAGATTCACACAGAGCTGAACATGAAGCACAGTGATATAGTGTTAATCCTTCCTCTCGTTTTGGTGAGCTTTGGAGATGACACAAAGTGGGAGATGTTGCTCAGTGTTACAACTAGAGCAAACAAAACTTGGCCATGACTGTTCCAATATTTTTAATGGTTGCTGGTCGTTCTTCCCTCAACTATACAACAATATAAGTATATTAGGTGGGTGTTTGCAGGTCGCGCCACACACGGATGTGGGGCTAAATTGGATTAGCACTAGAAGGAAGACGTCTTTTTAGGCTGATGTTCTTGTCATTCCAAATATTGCATGCTCTTAGTGCATTTGGCCCCCAACTGCCTAAAATAGTCTCAACTGTTATAAAACTCTCAGGTCTGTCTAGAGCCATTTGCTTCCTAATGCTTCATAATTCTGAAGTCATAACCTCAGATGTACTTTTAGTGCAGTTGATCATTGATTTTTATTTATTTTTTTAACTTGCTGATTTATTTTCCTAAATTATTTCTGCACCTCAGTATGTAACTCTGATCTCCAGCACTGCAGGTCTCTCCTGTTACCTCAATGTTCCCTCACACTGTGTTCTCAAAAATCACCTGTATTTGGTGTAGGCTTGATACCAGTACCTGAAACTTTCCCGTTCAGTTGCGTTTAAAAAGGTTTTTCTATCACTGCTTGTGATCTTAATTTTCTTATTCTCTTTGGTATCTTTAGATTAGAGGAGTATTTTATCACACTTGCTCTTTATGTGTACTTCTCCTCTCTTTAACAGTGTGCAAAGACTGATCTGTCTGCCATGTGCCTCAGTTCCCTGTGCCCTCTCTCCTCAGCAATTTTTCTCTGTGTTGGTTCATGACTGGAGATGGTAGGGCTTAAAAAGCAAAGTGTTTCTTTCCACTGTATCTTCTGCCAGCTACTTTCAGTTTAACTGATCAGTTCTCTCTGAACAAAAGCAACTGACAGATCTTTGATCTGGTTGACTGCCTACTTCCCTTTTCCTGGTAATGTGGTGATGGAGTTTTTGAGACAGTTTGGGAATGCCTGTCTTTGTGACAGAGATGAGTACTAGTCTGCCAACAGATTGATAGCTGTCCTCCACAAATCTCACTTTTACTGGAATTATTTTTTAATCTAGTAAAATTAGTCCTCCTTAGTTAATATGTAGATCACAGAATCACAGAATCTTAGGGGTTGGAAGGGACCTCAAGAGATCTTCGGGTCCAACCCCCCTGCCAAAGCAGGCTCCCTATCTCATATTACATAGATAGGCGTCCAGACGAGACTTGAATATCTCCAGAGATGTTGTTCTTTTCCTTGAACCATTATGGCATCATAGAGGTTTTGGCCATCTTCTAGAAAAAAAAACCCTCTTCTTTTCAGTTGCTTAAAATACACATAAAATAAACCAAAACATTCCATTTCCATTACCTTTAGCCACAGTTGGCACCGCATCCACACATAGCACTGACTTGCTATGTTAGTCTTGGACGACTCCTGGATCTTGTTAAGGACATGCAGAGTAAAACAGTAAGTGTGCTGTTTGGTCCTCACTTTTCCAGTTCTCCTGGAACTACAGTCCGTGGATTTGGAATGGGAGAGTTCATGGTAAAATGTATAAGAATTTATTTATCAATTCAGGAAGAAATACAGGAGAAATGAGGATGATCTGCTGTTAAATTGTTTGGTTCCTGACAGAATTAAACTAAAACACCTTTCTAGCTTAAATCCAAAGCCATAGGCACTTGATACGAAGCTCTAAACCTGGCCTGGAAATAAGGCTGTTGAAGTGAACTAGATGGGCTCAGCACACAGGCTAGTTATACCACTGAAATACCCCCCAAGGATAGTTGACTGTCAAATTTTTAATGAAATAGCTCCTGATCTCCCCACCTTGCTGTAAGATAATTTATGAGCCTAACATAGAGAAAGAAGCATTGTTAATTCTCTGAACAAAAGAACAGAGAGCTAAGTTGAAAAGTGGAACTTTATTTTCTTGTAGTGTTTTCTTCATTTGCCAGAAATTTGCCAAAAATGTATTACTGCAAGTCTTGGATAAGACTTCAAAAATTTTTTTTAATCAGAGATCACATAAACAATGAGGAAGGGGAAGAGAACTGTGGCTTCTTTGGCAATTTGATTGTACATTAAGCTGAGATACTAATTCTCATGAAAGCAACAAGTCCTCTAGATAGCTTTATTGTTACAGCTTAGCAGTGCAGAAAAAATAGAAGATGAATGATGTTAGGATTTTTCTTTTATCACTTTAATAAACTTCTCTGGAGTACGTCAGTAATCCACTCCACAACTTCTCCCACCCCCTCATCTCTTCAAATCCATGTATTCCACACTGACTGGTATAACATATAAAGAATGTTACTACAAAGAGACTCAGAAATATGTAAAGATCCCTCTGACTTCTCTGAATATGTTAAAATAGTCAACAAAAACATGGTAATTTTGCCTGCAGTTCATTTGATCTAATATTAAATTAGCTGCTCTTGGGATATCCTCTTTTTAATCAGTCAGAACATATTTGTACACTCACATTTTTCTATGGGGTTCATTAAGAGTTAAGGAATTGAACAGAACTGCTTCAAGTAGAGATGAGAGACTTCCCCACCCTCCCTCCCCGATAATTTTGACCTTGTGACATTTTGGTCATCAACAGGATTAAACCTACTTCACTATTTAGAACCAGGGCCATCACTGGTGTTATCCCTTCAGTACAGTACAGGGATGAAAACCCCATTGCTTCTCAAAAATCCCCTGAGTCAAGCATATTGGAAGCAGTTTTAGTTTCAAAAAAACCCCCAATATGTAAAATTCTTGGAAAGAGGCAAAGTTAAGATGAACTTTATTCTTACGACAACGCCATATGAGAAAAGGAGAGGGGTGAGGTGGTAAGAGGAGTAAAGTTGCATTCAGATGTAACTGGGAGGTTTTTTAATTTGAATTTAACAATAACTTCTATCTCTGTAAAATATATGGTAAGTTTAATTGGACTTGCATGCAACCCCGACAGGAGCAAAAAGCCTCTGAAAAACAAGAGGCATGTATTAGCATGGGTCATCTTGCAAGACAAGAACCTTTATGGTACTGGAGATTGTTAGTTGTGTCATGCTGCTGTGGTATTGCAATTTCATGTTTTGTGTTAGGTCTATAAGAGCAAACATATATTTTGAACTTCATTTAACTGCACCGTCCCCAAAAAAAAAACCCCAACAAACAACCCCACACCAAAAGAAACCCAAAAACTACACACACTCTGGAGGAGAAGAAAAAAAAAAAAAAAGCCCCTTGAGTCCATTAACTTCATTGCATGCAATTCTAAGAGAAATAGCTTTGGATTAGCTGGCAATTGAAAATCCCATAGGAATGGGTTAGCTCGTATACATGCTACCCAAGAGAAAACAAAATTGTCACATATTTTGCTTAAGGTGTGGGAGGAAAAATCAAATCAAATAGCATTTTACAAGTGCATGTAATAACTTGAATTTAAAACAAGATATGTATTATTCAAGTAATTCTAAGCATGGTATAGTAAATTTTTCATGAAGGTTAAGAAAAAAAATGACAGAAATATCATTTAAACTGAGTGTTTTTGATGCTGAACTTGAAAGTGGGGGATTTAATAGAACTTTTTTTAATATGACGAGTCTCAGATAACATCATATTTGGCAAAGTGCTTTATTGGTTTTTGGATTAGAGTTTTTTCATAAATTTTTCTCCTCAAACTAATAAAATTCATGTAACTGTCAGTTTGGATTTGATCCCTATTTTGTTTTGCCTCAACAGTGTAATCTCAATCAGTCTAACTTATTTTTGTGCTGCATTTACAGGGTATAAAGATGACAAATCACTCATGTCTCAGTGCTGGTATTTTATCAGAAGTTTGAATGAATATCAAGGCTGAGGACAACAGAGAAAGATGAGGCTCAGAACAACAGTAGCTGTGTGACAACACAAACTGGACAGATTCTTCTATCTTTACACCACCGCTTAATACTACGTCGTGTTAACAGTCCCATACAAATCAGCTTTGAAGTAAAACCTCATTTGGCCAGAGCAAAGGTACCAGACTCCACGGGGAGGGTGGCTAGTGGAGCATTATGTCTGGAACTGGGGGCTTCTTTGTTTTAGCCCTCACCTTGCTCCTGATTTGAGTGTCATTTCTGATGCGGCATTTGCACCTTCTTTTGATGTTGGATTCCTTCCTGGTTTGTGACCACTGGTGAAAGATGGAGTAGTGGTCTTGAGATACAGCAGAAATGACCTCAACTATATAGTCTAAACTAAGAGCATGAAAACTCCATATACATGCATTTATTGTGAGTACTTACTGTTGTATTGGTTTTATATAGGTTTTAAATTCTTTAGGAAAAGGGACCATTTTTTTCCACCATATTTTTATGCAGCATGTGGCAGAATGAGTTCCAAATCTCAGGTGAGACATCTAGGTGCCACTGAAAAATGCTATAACAAGAAGAATTAAATTCTGATAGCTTGAGAAATGTAAGTTTGTTTTCCTAGGAATTTCTATGCTTATTTTTTCTTCTTTTTCTTAAAATAGGCTTTACCTCAACTTTCTGATTCAATAGTCTTTATATCTGGCATGTAAAATGATGTTGAGAAGACAGAAATCCCCTGAGCATCATTTGTTGACCAGGCAAAACATTTCAGGGGAAGAAGTTGCAGAGAAGCATTTTTCAATTACAGTTTCTTAGTCCCTAACTTGTGATGACTCATAAGCAGGCAGGAACGTTAGCAGTGAATTTATCCTTTGAGGGTCCATCTCATGTGGTATTTGAGATGATTAGAGAATTAGGAGGAGGGATTAATGTGAAATATCAGGCACAGGAACATCTTGTGCCAAAGTTGGAGGATCAAATATCAACCTTTGGAAAGCAATTGCAAACTCTGAAGCAGAATTATAATGGTCTAAATGAGAAGGCTGAAAAGGCTAGGCATTTATCTGTAGCATTGGTAAAGGAGACCCTGGGCCTTCACAGTAAATGGAAGTGATAGAAAAAAATCAAGTTAACATTAAGAACTTGAGGCTGCTTGGCATGAAAGTGGAGAACTGGATATAACTGAAGCTAGGGACATGATGTAGGAGTTGCTTGAACTTTGCGTTTCATTTGCTGTAGATGAGGCATAGAGTTTTACTGTGCTCCTCAAACTGTTTTTCTGCTGTTAAAATAGATATATTTGACAATGATGTTGGTGAAGTTTTTAATGCAGCTCATCTTCAGAAGGCAATAAAGGAGTGCTGATGTAAATTAAATGTATAGGACAAGAAAATCACTGTTACTGTGTAAGGAAGAAATACCTATTCTTTCATAAACTTATCTGGGGAAGTACAATCTGCATCTTAAGAGTAGAACAGTTTCTCACTAATGCAAGAGTTTTGGATGTGGTTGGTTGACCCTGTCTGGAGACCAGATGCCCACCAAAGCTTCTCTATCACTCCCCTCCTCAGCTGGATATGAGAAAGTACAACAAATGTCTCATGGCTGAGATAAGGACAGGAAGAGATCGTGCAGCAATTACCATCACAGGCAAAATAGACTTAAAGTCTAAAAGTGGAGCAGAATAATAAGAAGTAAAACCAAATCTTAAAACCACCTTCCTTCCATCCCTCCTTCTTCCCAGGCTCAACTTTATTCCTGAATTCTCTACCGCCTCCCCTTGAACAGCTCAGGGTGTAGGCTGGGAATGAGCATTGCAGTCAGTTCATAGAATCATAGAACGGCAAGGGTTGGAAGGGACCCCAAGGATCATAGAGCTCCAACCCCCCTGCCACAGGCAGGGCCACCAACCTCAGGTCTGGAGCTACACAAGGTGGCCCAGGGCCCCATCCAACCTGGCCTTGAACACTTCCAGGGATGGGGCATCCACCACCTCTCTGGGCAGCCTATTCCAGCACCTCACCACTCCTTCTGTAAAAAACTTCCCCCTAATATCCAATCTAAACCTTCCTTCCTTTAGCTTTAATCCATTCCCCCTTGTCCTGCCATTATCTACCCTTTTAAAAAGTTGATTCCCCTCCTGTTTGTATGCTACCTTCAGGTACTGGAAGGCTGCAATAAGGTCCCTCCCGCAGCCTTCTCTTCTCCAGGCTGAAGAAGCCCAGCTCCCTCAGCCTCTCCCTGTAGGGCAGGTGCTCCAGCCCTCTAATCATCTTTGTGGCCTCCTCTGAACCCTCTCCAACAGTTCCACATCTTTCTTGTATTGGGGGCCCCAGATCTGGACACAGTACTCCAGGTGGGGCCTCACGAGGGCAGAGTAGAGAGGGACAATCCCCTCCCTGTCCCTGCTGGCCACCCCTCTTCTGATGGAGCCCAGGATACCATTGGTCTTGCGAGCTGCAAGAGCACACTGCTGGCTCTTGTTGAGTTTCTCATCCACTATGACACCCAGGTCCTTCTCAGCAGGGCTACTCTCAAGAAGCTCTTCTGCCAGTCTGTATCTGTGTCTGGGATTCTTCCGGCCCAAGTGCCACACCTTACACTTGGCAGTGTTGAACCTCATTAGGTTCACTCGGGCCCATCTTTCCAGCCTGTCAAGATCCCTCTGGATGGCTTCCTTTCCTTCTAGGGTGTCAACCACACCACTCAGCTTGGTGTCATCTGCAAACTTGCTGAGGGTGCACTCAATTCCATCATCGATGTCATTGATAAAGATGTTAAAGAGAACCGGTCCCAAGACAGACCCCTGGGGGACACCGCTTGTCACTGGCCTCCACTTGGACATAGATCCCGTGACCACCACCCTTTGGCTACGGTCTGTTAACCAGTTTCTTATCCACTGGATGGTCCACCCATCAAATCCACATCTCTCCAGTTTAGAGATAAGGATGTGGTGGGGGACTGTGTCAAAGGCCTTGCACAAGTCCAGGTAGATGACATCGGTCGCCTTCCCTTTATCTACTGATGCTGTCACTCCATCATAGAGTCACCAGATTGGTGAGGCACGACCTTCCCTTGGTGAAGCCATGCTCGCTGTCCTGGATCACATGCTCTTCCCTTATGTGCTTCAGCATGTCATCCAGGATGATCTGTTCCATGATCTTCCCAGGCACAGAGGTGAGGCTCACCAGCCTCTAATTCCCTGGGTCTTCCTTGCTCCCTTTCTTATAAATGGGAGTGACATGACCTTTTTTCCAGTCCCCAGGGACCTCTCCCGACAGCCACGAGTTTTCAAATATGATGGAGAGCGGCTCAGCAGTTCATCACACATTGTCTCTGCTGCTTCTTCATCTTCAGGGGGAGGACTCCATGCTCTTCCCCTGCTCTAGCCTTGGGTCCCATTCCCAGGACACAGTCCTCCATGAACTTCTCCAACATGAGTCCTTCCCACAAAGCCTTCATTTCTTCACAAGCTGCCTGAGTGTGGTAGAGTGTGTCTCTTCGACGTGCAGCCCTTCAGAACCAGACTGGTCTGGCATGGGTCCTCCATGGGGTCACAATTCTTCCCAGCAAACATATTCCAGTGTGGGCCTCTCTGTAAGCTGCAGGTGCTGCCAGGAGCTTGCTCTATCACAGGCTTCCCATGGAGTCACAACCTTCTTCAGGTATCACCACCTGCTGCAGCATGGAGTTCTCCACAGACTGCAAGTTTGATGTCTACTCCTCATCATTCTCCATGGGCTACAGGGGAATCTCTGCTCCAGAGCACCTCTTCTTCTGTGACCTTGATGTCTGCAAAGTTCATCACATTTTTTCACCCCCTCTCTGGCTGCAATAAGCTGCCACTAGTTTGGTTTTTTTCCTTAAATATGTTATCACAGAGGCGTTACCACCATCACTGTTTAGCTTGGCCTTGGCCAGGGGTGGGTCCATCTTGGAGCTAGCTAGTATTGGCTCTGTTGGACCTGAGGGAAGCTTTTTGGAACTTCTTGAAGAAGCCACCCCTGCAGCTCTTCCCCTCCACCCCTCTTCCCCTTGCCACACAAACCCCAAATATTGGGCTTTGATTGCTAAACTGTCAAGCTTTCAATTTGACTTCTTCCTAATGTACAATTGTGAGTATCTAAAAAGAATCCTTCTTTACAGATTTTCTCAGAAGAGCGTGGTTAGTCTCCTCTCAACTATATCCCTTGCCAGTAAAGTCTTCTGTGTTGTAATATCTTGCAAGTGGGTTTGCAATTTCTGATCATTTTTCGAAACGTGTGAAACCCAAGTAGAAGCAGGTAATCTTAATTGCTGAATGTGCATAATCCCAGAGCTCCATTGAAAGGTACATCCCTTCTCATGTAGCAATCAGTATAGCTGGACCTAGACTGTCATCATCATCTGAGGGTGTGGTTTTGCTTGCTTTTTTTTGACATCACCTATGTCCTGTCACTGAACATGCAGACTTTGCCTAGAAATAAGGCAGAGTGAAATAACCCAAAATCACCACCACCACACTTCTCAGAAGAAAGTAAGCAGAAACAGAAAAAGTTGTTATAGATGATAAATGGTAAAGAACACAAATAGTGATAGGAGTAAACTCTGGAGATAGATTTTTTTCTGAGTGTGTGGAATGAAGGAGCAGTAAATACATGTGAGGATAATAATATTAAGGCATGTATAAAATAAAGAATAAATGTTTCAGTATTTCTCAGTTATAAATAAATAATGGCAATAGTATGTGGTGTAGTATTTGGGCTCATCTCTTAAAAATTACTTCTTACAAGGGAAAAAATATCTACTGTTCCTTTAATAGGGAAAGCAGTATCGTCTCCAATACCATTTCCTTTGTCTCTAATCATTTACATATTAGTAATGAATTTGGACTGAATTTTCTAGTCCAGTCCTTAAAAGTCTTCCCTTCTCTTTTCTCTCCTTACCCCTGCCTCCCTCCTCTCCCCACCCCAATATGTGTGCTGTTCTAATTTTAAACTTTCACACTATTAACAATCTCCAGAAATAAGCAAGTGGAGGAATTGAAGTACAGAGAAAAGTGACTTCAATTCGCAGAGTAGATCCAACAGCTGAGCCCTGACCTGTGCTGCCCCATGCCATTGGGTGCCAGGCTTGGATGACAACTCTTAGGCAAACACACATCTCCTGGCATTGAAGTGCTGTATTACCTACAGAGAAAAAACAAATCACATGGTGGTCAAGAGGTGAAATCCTGAAAAATCACCTCAGTAAAATGTTTCAGTATTCTTAATAATTTTCATATGGTTTGTTGAGGTCTTGTTGCATTAGAAGTGCTAGAAATGGCAGTGATGAAATGACAGACTGAAAGGATAGTAAAGGCAACTACTATCTTTCAAAAAGAGATTCTCCTCATCACTGGGATGAGGTATATTGTCAATATTAAGGATATATTGATGTATATATCCAATAGTATGGGTATATTATCCATGCCAAGCTTCTTTAGTGGGTTGAAAGTGCTTCAGCTCTTGGCCTGCCGACCTGGCTCTTTTATTTTTTTATAAATGCTTAAGTTCTCTAAAGTTAGAAATATTTTAAACAATTTTTATACCAACTTTTCATTATTTAGCATGAAAATGGATTTACTTCAAAGAATCTTCTTGCTATTTTCCTAAAATACGCTCTTTTTTTTTCTTCTGAGGCTAAAGCTGATTTATACTGTCATGAGCTGTGAAAACATGAAATTTCTTTCTAGCTGTATTGAAACTAACAGAAATAAAAATCCACAATATTTATGTTGCTTTTTAGAAAGTTGCTATCTCTATATAATGAATTAGGCACAACTAATTATCTAGGCACCACAACTGTGAAGTTTTCTGTTAACTGAACTTCAAAGCTTTCATGCTGACTTTGCAGGAGAGTGTTCATGCTACGATCATCACTGTGCTTGTCTGTTGCTTTTAATAGTGTCAGCAGTAACATGAGATATGCACTGATTTCCTTAATAGAAGCTGGAGGTGTGGGGATCCTGGTGATAGTAATAGGTTTTCAAAACCTGCCTGAAGCATATACAAAACTTAAATGACACATAGATACGGTCAAATTTCATTTTAAAATTCCAGTTATGAAAACTGGGTCTGAAAGTGCATTTTGAGTCAGACCCACAGGACAGACTTTTTAACTTAGCAAGGCTGTTCCTCTGGTAATAGGGACTTACTCTTTACAGACAAATTTAACAAGGTACTGTTGTAAGAAGAACATACGTTCTGTGTTTTAGTGGAAACTTCATCATTTTAAGCCTGAATTTCTCCCACAAATGTGATTTTTCTAGATTATTCTGCGTGTGTAGACTAGAAGCTCTGGCAGCTTCCCAGGAGGTCACTTCTTCAGCCAGAAGTAAAAACAGAGAATGAATTATTTGCAAATAATATACGTATATATTTTTTTCCTCCAGTAAGCACATGATTTCATGCTTATAACTTGAAGATACAGTATTATGTCCAAGTTGAAAACTTTTCCTTTGCCCATTTGATCAAACTTCTGTCGGTTCTTCTGTATTCTGAATTTTCCTTACGGGTATTTGCAGCGTTTTCCAATGCAGCGTTGGGTGCAAGTTTAATTAACTTGTTGCTTATTTTCCTTTCTGCTATTCGATTTGAATTTTAATATATTTAGCATTAATAACACTCTCTGCCTTGAGGAATTTACAGTAAAAAAAAAAAGAAAAGAAAAAAGGGATATGCACAATATGTGACTGGGAACATCTTATTTACAATTACAAACCTGCCTCTTGCAGCTATTGTGAAAGCACTCTACTGTAGAATGGAGCTTGAGTGGAAAGCAGTTAATAGCCAGGCTTTAACACAGCTTCTTATGCTAGTCAACACCTTCAGAAAAATGTTATTGACAATGACAATAACTACTCAACGTGCTCACAAAATTTCTGAAACATAAATAGTATCTCAGGAGGTTTTCTTTTCCCCCTTCACTTTTTCCATATACCCTCTATTTTTTATTTTTTCCCCCCTGTACTTAAATTGGTGCTCTGACGAATGAATGGATGTGTGTAGAGCACTGATCCTTGTCTTATTAGCCTCCTGGATCTGATTTTATCTCACTTAGAGACAGAATTTGGCTGCAGCTCAACAGTTGCTGCTGTCATGCATGTTACTGGGCATACTGAGAGCTACTTTGTCACTGTAATGGATTGCTGGATTGGGGACCAGCTCGTCCCCATTCAGCAGAAAGAGCTCAGCAATATGCATACTTTTAAGGACAGCGTCCAAGCTGTTGACCTTAGCGTTCACTGCAGGGATGGTGTGCCCTGATGTGCTATATTGAACTTGTACCCTCTTTGTTTGTTAAGCACTGACAATTGCTTCCACTGGAGCCAACCTGTTTCTGGGTTCATTTCATCCTGTGGTTCTGGGCTGTGGCCACTTTGCTTCTGCTTACATTTAAAGCTTAAAATGCTGTTGGTAAGGGGACACTTGATTCTAAATGGGTTCATTTTACCAGGATTTAAAAAACCTATGCCAAATCTAACCATCAAGCAGTAAACAGAAGTATTATTTGAGAGGAGACTTAATGTGCACAAAAGAATTGTGCTGACACAATAGCTTTCACTTGATGGAGCATGTCTTGGTGTGTAGTTTTCATGCTTATCCAAACTTATAAAGTGGTAATTTCGAAACAGTTTGTGTGTGGATGTAGGAGCCGAAATTTGTTCAAGGTCAGGTGAACTTAAGGCAGAGAGGGGATACCTCACCTGGCACTCGGCTTCCTAGATGACATTTGTTTCTTCTGTTTAACCACTGTTGAGTTTACAATAGGTTGCATTTACACAGCCTATATTAAGGACTAGAAAGATGGGCATGGGTGAACCTAATGAGGTTCAACACTTGGGCCAGAAGAATCCCAGACATAGATACAGACTGGGAGAAGAGCTTCTTGAGAGTAGCCCTGCTGAGAAGGACCTGGGTGTCACAGTGGATGAGAAACTTAACATGAGCCAGCAGTGTGCTCTTGCAGCTCGCAAGGCCAATGGTATCCTGGGCTCCATCAGAAGAGGGGTGGCCAGCAGGGACAGGGAGGGGATTGTCCCTCTCTACTCTGCCCTCGTGAGGCCCCATCTGGAGTACTGTGTCCAGATCTGGGGCCCCCAATACAAGAAAGATGTGGAACTGTTGGAGAGGGTTCAGAGGAGGGCCACAAAGATGATTAGAGGGCTGGAACACCTGCCCTACAGGGAGAGGCTGAGGGAGCTGGGCTTGTTCAGCCTGGAGAAGAGAAGGCTGTGGGGGGACCTCATTGCAGCCTGCCAGTACCTGAAGGGACCATACAAACAGGAGGGGAATCAGGTTTTTAAAAGGGCAGATAATGGCAGGACAAGGGGGAATGGTTTAAAGCTGAAGGAGGGAAGGTTTAGATTGGCTATTAGGGGGAAGTTTTTTACAGAAAGAGTGGTGAGGTGCTGGAATAGGCTGCCCAGAGAAGTAGTGGATGCCCCGTCCCTGGAAGTGTTCAAGGTCGAGTTGGATGGGGCCCTGGGCCACCTTGTGTAGCTCCAGACCTGAGGTTGGTGGCCCTGCCTGTGGCAGGGGGGTTGGAGCTCTATGATCCTTGGGGTCCCTTCCAACCCTTGCCATTCTATGATTCTATGGCATACTCCTCATAAAGATGTGGTAGTTACTAAAGACCTATTAACAATCTTGTCTGCTTGAATTTAAAATCTGTAACCCCTGTTTTGATGATGTTATGCTCAGCAGTTCCCTTTGTCCATTGCTTTGATGGTTCAATGGTATGTTTATAATTAGAAAACTAGTGTTTTTGAAGCTTACATTTTAAGATGCACTAGCTCAGAGGCCAAATGTGGGTGAGCTAGACAGCTTCGGCTTCAGGAATCCATGGGTGCTGCATGCCCCTTTTCTTTGGGGGGAAAAAAGTCACTGAATCATCCCTGTCAGGCAATTTGAGCAGCTCTAGTCACACAGTTGGACTCTCTTCTTGGACTTTGAGTAGTGAAGCTTACTTTCTGTCCAGCTGTCAGAAGATTTTACGGATCATGCTTGTAATTTTTCACTTGCCTGAGTTTTCTCCTGTTTAACCCTCACTTCAGTGATCAGGGCTGCAATCCTTTTCAGGTTTTCTTTTCAAAAAATGCATGGTTTGCCTGAAAATGTTCAAGAAGTGTTTTTCTACACTAAATTGAAATGCTTTTGCTTTCTTGCTCACTTTTTAAAGTACCCTGAAATAGATGACTGCATTGCTGGTTCCCACTCTGGCTCAGGTGTGGTCATCACCTGGGGTGCTTTCTCTGGTTTTTACTAGGAAACCCAGCATAGAGTGCAGAAATATTTCTGGTGGGGGAAAAAAGTACTCTAGCAAGTTATTGATTCTCTCAAAAGGTTTCAGTTTTGAAAGATTAAGAACTTAAAGAACAGAGGTTAAGTTGAAAAATCCATAGTTATGTCCATCCAGGGATGCTCACCATGAATATGGTGCAACTTCAGCTATGCTCAAAATCGAGCTCAGACTTCCTGTGCTTCCAGAATTGGGTCCAGTGAGTGAAACAGCTTTATCCTACTTACAAAGCTGCTTTCACATAGGAATACATCAATTTTAACTGTACTAATGCGTAACAGATGTCACTGAAACAGAGCCCTTTTCCCATGTTGTGTGGAGTCCCAACAATGAGCCACCCTAATCAGAGTTTTATACAAGGCGGAAAGGAAATCTTAATTAGTTACCCTCCTGCCCCTTAAATCTGCCCTATTATATACTAAATGCAATGTGATAGTTAAAGCTACACTAGTACAGTGCACCAATTGGTATGGCATTGCTTAGCTCAAAATCCCAAACTGCAAGTGTCATGGTCTTGTCACTCTTTTCAGCAAGATGTCTGCTAATCAGGAGCTCTAATGAGTAACATATAACAGCACCACAGTCACACGCATACTATTAATTCTTTAAGTGCTTCATTAGTGCTCCAAGTCTGGCTTGCTTTCTTTTCTTCACAGCAAAGAATGAAGTGGGAAGAGTTCTTGCTAAGGGCCTGCTTTGTCAAATCAGCTTGCTGAAATTACTTTTTTTTTTTTAATTTTATTTCTATTTTCTTATGTTACAGAATGCTGGAGTTCAAATGAAATAGTGTTGAAACAATAGAAACAAGTCTGCTCTCAAAAGCTTTGTAGTCAGAGCTGTAAGAGTTTTACATTCTGGCCAGTTGTTTTAATACTGAAATGGGATCCATTTTTGTAGACCTGGTATTGTAGTTGGAAGCTGTCTCCCGATCACTAATTGACTTTTGAGGGGCTAAAAGAACATAGCAGGGGCAGCATGACTGAAAAGGTTATTAAAAAGAATAATAAATCAGACCCCTCAAAATCAGTTTTTGGTTGAAATTACCGGCCTGGCCATTTGCACATTTCAAAGTGTAAGATTTTTAACATTTTTGCCCATGAGAAACTTGTAATACTTAACATGTAGGTTAGAATATTTGTCCAGAGTTGGCAGTATAGAAGACAAGATGCCGAATTGCACCGACTTCTTGTTTCTTTCTGACATATTTTCTTTTCCTTACAATTGTTCTGTAGTTTTTGTGGATGAGCTGCCATCATTCAGTCAGCTGCTGTTAGTTAGAAATGAGCACTTATTCTAGTTGTCCTTTTAAATAATGCTCTTACAATATCATGCAACAAGAAGCATAAAGGGAGGGAAGTGCAGGAGGCATCTTAGGGAGTTAAGTTTGGCAAAAATGTTGGAGCAGTAAGACGGGAGAGGGAAATCTAGCTAGCTCAGAGAAAGCCAAAAGGCATTGGAAAGGCAGCTTGTAATGCTGTTATCCAGAACCTATGCTAGTCTATGGGCTTGGGGAGGTGTTGAATTTTGGGTTGATTTTTTTTTTTTCTAAACTCCTTTGGAATTTGGTCAACTAAAAAAATAGGCCCCAAGCCACCTCTTGACTGGAATTAACTGTATTCCCAGAGGTAAAGGGGTGTCTTTATTATTTTTCTCAGCTTCAGCTCCTTTGGTTCTTGTGCTCTTTTGTATCCCATGTTCATAATTTATCAGTTTTCTCTCTACAACTTTACTTTCTATTTCTGTGACATCCCTCTGCTCTGTTTAAATATTTTTTTGCCTCCACTGCACTTCTGCTTTAGATAATGCCTCCTTTCCTCTGCTTATTTCTTTTTCCATCCTCTGCTGCCCTCTCTGATGACTTTGTCTGTTTTGCTCCCCTCCTTATTTACTGTTTTTTCCTTTGCTCCTGTTTTTTTGATCCATTGCTGCACAGCTTTTCCTGCTTTCTTTATTGCCCTTTTTCTCTCTTAATTTCCTTTCTTCCTTACATCTGATAGTTTTAAGACAGCCTATATCTTAATGTGTTTTGATACCACGGAGATCAAGGTAAAATATTCAGACCAATGAAATTATATGAGAGTTGAATTAAAGGCAGATTTCTTCTCCATTTCTCCTCATTTTCCTCTCTGAGGATAAGATAGAGAATCAAAACCCTCTTGTACATCAAAAGTGTTTTTCTAGTTGTCAGAATGAGTTTTAGCAGTTGATAATTCCTTACTAAGTGATCAAATGTGCTTCCAATACATTTGTGATTGACCTCAAGCTACATCAGTTTTAGATACATGTTTTGCTTGTGTTACATTTAGCACCTTAAAATCTACAGTGACATTTGAGAACACCATTATATGTGGCTGTCATAAAACGCATTCCTGAAAGAGATAAGAAACACAATAAGAAGTATCCCCTTGGATACAAGATCAACTAAGTAGATCTAGAGACAAGCTTTCAGAGATTTTTGAGAGTCAAATGTTTATTAAAAATCTTCCCCAGCTGTAAGGAGAGGGGGATGTGAGCCAACGTCAAGATGAGAGATGGAAATGGATTTACAACAAATCTAACAGGAGCCCTGACCACAGCAGAACAAAGACAGACTGCCAAGATCTTTAGTCTCCAGCTCCAGTGGCTTTTTGTCTGCTTGACTGTGGAAGGTCTTAGTGATGAGGTTGCACAGTTACATTATATGAAACTGTTTGTTTGTTTTCTTCTGCTGTGGTGCCTCTGCTGAGGAAGGTGCCTGCTTAGGGTGTGACAGATTGTTGAGGGGTAGGGCTATTTTGTGTTGCCCAAGTGCCTTCCACCTTGAAGGAATATGAAAATACAGTTTCTTCAGAAGGCTCATTTTTCCCTCTCGTAATAGATTTGAATAGAGAACGTAGCTTAGGGCTAACCCCTTCTAAGGCTTAATATCCTTAAAATAGCAGTTGTTAGAAATAGCCTCTTTCAGTCTTGAAGTGGAATATCCCTAATACCACACTCTTATGTAGCGCTTTCCTTCCATACCTTTTGAAGAGTTTTACAGACAAAATCAGTATCATTATTCAGGTCTTACTACCTTACACAATAAATGTCTAAATCTTGTATAACATTTTTCTGCAGTGCTCCTTGAAGCAAGGGTGAGGTCCTGGCCTACCTGAAGTTGGTGGCAGAAAGCCCCATTAACTTCCAGTGGAGCTAGAATTCCACCCTCAGTGCTTGTCATCTATTTTATTTTCTCAATCTTTAATACCCTGGAAAATTGAATTCACTGAAGCAATGTCCACTTCAGGCCAGGCTCCAAGGAATTCAAGCTGAAATTCAGCCCTCAGAGATATGGATGGATCATAAGCTTATGCCTTTTGGAAAATGGAGGAACAAGGGGGCACTGAAACCCCACTATTTTTTCTTTAAATTCTCTAAAAAATATCACTCAGAGAGAGGGGAAAAAACCCCAACCAAACCAACCAAAACAAGGAGCATTTCTATAAGGGATCCTGGTTTATAGTCTTCTAGTTCTCTTTCAATACTCTGTGACGAGATGCAAGAGGGTTCCTCTCTCTGTCCAAATATTTCAGTGGTACAACAAAAGGGTTTGGCAATGTGGGACTGAGATGGTAACTGAACTTCGTCAGTTTATTGGAGCTTGTCATTTCACATTATATAAAGAGCAATAAAACCAAAACAAAATGCATGAATAAAAAAAAAATTGGTATGTATGTCTACATAAATATGTATCTGCTGTTTGGCTGCAGTCTACTCAGTTACTGTCAAAGTGGCAAAGTGGCACTTTGTGCAATGAAAGCACAGGTGTTATGGTTAATCCTGCACACCTTAACATTTTAGTTACTTGATTATCTAAATGACACTGTGTTTGGGTCAACCTTGATGGTCAGAAGCTCAGAATTTCTTGACTCTTGCTGTAAATTCAGGTCTCATGGCCTTTCCATAATTTTCTCTGGTTAAAGCCTTTTTATTTTTGGTACAAAATGGTGACCATAATGGCCCTTTACAGCAGTTTAGACCTCAGGATGCATAGATCAGTTTTGCAGTCACAATTGATTCTACTGTGTTAACAGTCCCCTGGGTGCTCTTATGTCCATGAATTTGGAGTGGTACACATCAGCATGTGGCTTCAGCGCCCACAAAATTGTCCTGTGGCCAACCTAAATCCTTTAAAGCAGGATTTAGTAAATTCTACCCTTAACTTGTTGAGTTTCCCTAGCCTTTTTAATCTATTTAATCTGCTTTTAGCCTGGAGAAGAGGAGGATGAGGGGGGGGACCTTATCACCATCTAGGACTACCTGAAAGGAGGTTGTAGAGAGGTGGGTGTTGGTCTCTTTGCCCAAATGACAGGTGATAGGAGGAGGGGAAACAGGCTCAAGATGCACAAGGCTTGGGTCAGATTAGAGATTAGGAGAAAGTTCTTCACCAAAAGGGTAATCTTGCATTTGAACAGGCTGCCCAGGGAGGTGGTTGTCACCATCCCTGGATGTATTTAAAAGATGGGTAGATGAGGTGCTCAGGGATACAGTTTAGTAGCAGACAGGTATGGTTGGACTCGATAGTCTCAAAGGTCTTTTCCAACCACATGATTCTGTGATTTCAATTGAATCTTGCTAAACAGTTATTTTGTATTTAGTGGCTGCCCAGGGACTGTTCCTGAAATGTCTATTTTTCATAAAAATTGCTCACTGGATTAAAGCAGAACCCCAGCCTGCCCCTGAGAAATCTGAGCCAAGCTTTGAATTTCAGCAGTGCACGAGTTGGCTGGTGGTGAGACAGCACAGCAAAACCAATGCAAGTTTCCTTCTCCAGGCTTCCATTTGCTTTTTTCCTTCCCAGCTTCCTTGGACAGTGAGCTTGAAGGGAATTCACATAGGTACATTCTGAGAACTGTCCAAAGAGTGTGAGTAGATGACTGAGTTTCCATTCCTGTCCAGACCTTTCAACTAGTAGCAGGAAAGATGCTGCTTTTCATTTTTTAGGAGTAAAGAGCTAAGTCTTTGATTTTAACTTGTAGATTTGTGATCATTTAACCCTAACCCCTTTGAGTTTACTAAAATTTGTCTGAATTGACTAGTGCTTTGGTTAGGACTTAATATATATATTATTTATCTGTTGGTTTTCTTAGCCTTACTGAAAGTTCTGCATGGTGGTTTCCTGAACCACATCACTGTATGGAGATTCTCTCTCCCACCCCAAAAGGCTTTGCCATGTAAATGAAAAATAGGTCATTTTTACCTAGTCAAATTCTAAGCAGAAAGAAATGCATTAATCCAAAAAGTGAATCTGGTTAAAGTGCTGCTCCCACTTGGCCCTACCACTTTGAATGCTCTGGAAGAACAGCAAGAATTTCTCCTACTCAGAGGTTGTGTTACAGAGATATTGGAGGTTTGTTTGCAAAGGAAAGTGCATAAGAAAAGGAAGCTGGTATGGAGGGGAGAAAAAAAGAGTCATTCTGCGGCTTCTGTCTCAGTTTAAAATTGTAAGTGTGTCGGTTCTCATCATAAGGGTTCAAAGGGTTAATAGAAAGAGGGATTTTCATTGCATTGTGCACAGTACCTATGATAGTCTCAGTTTAAGCTTTAAAGGACAGGTGAAAGGAGAGAGAGGGAGCTGAATGCTTGCCTTATATATTGGAGAAATTGTTCATTCGTGTGAAATGCTGACCTCTGTCATCCTGCCAAGCTGACTGGGCCCTAGGGTGAGAGGCTGCTTGAGTGCTAGTTGGGAAAGTTAAAGCTGCCTGGGGAGTAGTTTAAAAGGACGATGTCAAGGTTGGTATACCCAAAATCTGACCTATCTTTTTTTTTTTTTTTCTCCCTCTTACATCTATTTGAAAAGTTCATGCCACTTGGTTTTATGTTTATAAAAATCTTTTTATCTAAACCAAAATGCTTCAGTTGCTATTGAAGGCTTGTTATCAGGAGGCAAAACTGTGAGAACTCTGTGTGGCAATGCAGATGTCAGGAAGAAGGAAGTATCCTGAAATAAAACACAAGCATGGGGACTGTCTTTGAAATACATAATAATTAATAAAAGAGAACTAAAGCTGAAATGGGTAAGAGATCAATGAAAAAGAGCAAGGATAATTTTTACAAATGAAAATACCAAAGCAGATTCAAATTTAAGTTCACAAGAAGTTAATTCCATTTATTTTTATTCTAATAGATTTTTATTCCATTTTTATGTGCTGATTCTTTCTCAGTAATACTAGTTGGTTATATATGATTCCTGACATAACTGAAAGATACCCTTCTCTCTATTTTTTTTTTTTCTTTTTCTATTATTTTTTTGCTTGGTGGCATAATTAAAAAACATATCAGTATCATATTCTTCTCTATGATAGAGTGTCCCAAGACCTCCATCACTATTTTAACCTTGTTATACTACTTGCTGTAAAAACTGTCACGTAAGTATTGCACCTACCTGAATAATTTATAATTTAATTGGAAAATAGATGAAACAAATACATATGACGTCACAAAAGGGGAGTGGGGGGGAAGAAAGATGGGTAAAAGTAGTAAAAGCAAAGAAAATTTTTTTTATACATAATTATGATGGTTTCCCAGAAGATGCAGGGGAAGAATAAAACAACAGAAGCCCCTTAAAACCTGAACTCTGAACAGAGTGCACTTCAGCGCTGGTTTACCCTACAAAATTTCAACAAGATTGTCATGCAATATACTGCATGATCACAAGAGGGCGGGCGGGATTTAGACATACGTGTTTAATGTTGACCTTTCCAAACTTTCATGAGTTTATTCTATTTTCAAAAAAAATTTCCTATGAACTGCGGGGCTCACTTCTGATTTCCTTCTCAATTCCAAAAAACATGCAACTACTAAAAACCCCAGGTATGCCACAATGTCGTTCCTAGCTCCATCTCTTTATGTTGGACAGCCTTTTCTAAATCCTGGAGGAAGAGATGACCTTTCTCCACACTGTGGGACAGGGCAGCTCTGAATAATAGGAGGAGAGTGGTGTACAGGTCTCTCAGTAGCTGGTCCTGCCTCAAGGGTACAGGACTGGGCACAAAGTGCAGGAAGAGCCTGGGAGATAATCAGTTCCTCTATCCCTTCCCCACCCAAACTGTCACACATCGTGCTGTGACTGGCAAATATCACTTTTACAAAGCCTGAAGGATATACCATATTCTAGTACTTGCTAACAAGGATGATGCCTGGGGAAAAAAAAAACCACCAACAAAATCAACCAAATCCACACCTCTTTTTTGCAAGACAAATCTCTACAATAACTTATAATTTCTCTTTGTAGCCAAGATTTCCCATATCCTCTAAAGCTGAGTAAAAACCCAGGCAGCAGTAAAGAAGCTGTCTTGGTTAAAAGACACTCTGCCTCCTGCCAACAAGGCTATTTAGTGTTTATCTCTATTACATCCATCTGTAGCTAATTGTATAGTTATGGTAATAGTGCCCTCCAGAGGAATTTTAAAGGAATTATAATACTCGGAGCTAATAGAAAAGATGTTTTAAAAGTGAGTGCAACAGGAAAATGGAATATTATTAAGATGATAAAATACTTGAACCTCAGGGGGAAAAAAATCTCCATATCAAAGCTCTTTCTATTTTGCATGTGCATTTACATCTAAGAAAACCATATCCTAGTTACAATAGGCTTCTTCATAGCCTGATAACAAACATGAAGTTTGCATAACTCCATTTGAATCAAGGATATAAAAGTAGATCAACCAAGCAAAGAACGAGCTATCTGTTCCTAGTCTGCTACAGACATGAACAATGAGTGGGCTCCAGTGGGCTCTTCAATCTAGGATGTGTGGATTTTTTTCCTGGATTTGCTGCTATCGTGTAGGCCTGGCACAGTTAATCGAGGCGCTCAGAAGTAAGTGCAGATGTTCAAGGAGCTCTTTGGATGAGGTTGTTCAAGATAAACCATGCCTGTATTCAGAAATGCCAGTACAGAGTTTTTTTCATGGACATCGGTTGCAACGTGCAGTGACACTATGCCTCAAAGGAAAGCCATGTTGCTGTGGTACAACGTGGTATCTTTTTTTAGACTGTGTCCCAGAGGTCTACAGTACAGCCTTCTGTAGCACAGTCTTTTGAGATGATACCTCAGCCCCTGTCAGGTGTATTTAAATTTTCTTGTGGGGTTTTGGTTTGGGTTTTTTTTTGTTTGTTTGTTTTAAGGTGCTCAACCTATGGGGTCAAATTGTTTTGTTATACCTTCTGAAACTCCTGTTCGTGCCCCCACCCCACCCCCCTTAAAAAAACAACCAAGCCCTTAATAAGAAACAAAATGACAGTGAGTTCTGTATTCTTTTGCTTTCAGGCATACCTCAGGCGTGTGTTTGAACTGTAAGCTGCAGGTTTGGAGTCAGGAGTCCAGCCTTGGAGATTTGCATCAGGGGCAGCTCCCACACTGATGCTGCCAGAACTGGAAGGAGCAGTCTGATGTTCTCATTCTTGGGATCAGGTGGATCTGGTAAGTTCAGCACCTCCTTGGGAAAGAAGGGAGGTGGTTGTGCTGCTTGTGATTTTCTCTTCACAGTGGGGTCACTGCCCTCAGTCTATAACATCTTCTAAACTGAGTTTTCTTAATTTGCATGAAACTCAAAGGACAACGCAGAGAGCAAGGCTCCCTACAGCTGGTGGGGCAAGATTTTGCTGCCGAGGGTAGGGAATGTACCTAACCCTCAAGGTTCCTGGTTTTTCCATTTTCCCAAAAAACTGTGGTGAAGAGCGTGTCACTCCCTATCTGTGTTCATGTTGTTAGTGCATGGTGGTTTTGGCCATCTTGTAGGCCATGGTGATAGACGGTAATGCATTTTTATTTTATAGTAGTTACCCACCACACCCAACCAAAAGTAGCAGGAGATTTGCCCAGAGAGGTGGTGGAGGCCCCATCCCTGGAGGCATTCAGGGTCAGGCTTGATGAAGCTCTGAGGAACCTGATCTAGTAATGATGTCCTTGCTCACTGCAGGGAAGTTGGACTAGATTACCTGTAAAGGTCCCTTCCAACCTAATGCGTTCTATGATTACTGTTTTTGTAGACTATTGAATTTTTTGAATGAGGGGTTGAGTAGAGGTCTTGCTTTTCTCTCTTTGTTTCCTAACACAATACTTGCCAGATGATCTGATCTTATTGTGAGCTGGCAGCCTGTCCTTGGAAGATAACAGCCACCTGTAGAGGCCATTGTGCATAGATATGAACTCCTCCTCTTTCACCTTCCCCTTCTGACTTCAGCATAGTTTTCTCTTGCCCTCCCCATCTGGGCCTTGCAGTTCTCCCCAGCCACTGACTGTATAGGTATAGCATCTCACCTGTGATGTGAAGCTGACTCCTTTCTTGGCAGTGATTTATTCCTGCACTTGAGAGGAAGATAGAGCAAGGTGGAAGAAGAAAGGCCAGAGGAGCAGAAACAGAAAGGGTTGGCTGGGCTGCCCAAAACAGTGCAAGGTAGAATGCAAATCTAAGTCATGGCTACTGCAGTGGGATTGTGGCTACTGCAGTGGGATTGTGGCTACTGCAGTGGGATTGTGGCTACTGCAGTGGGATGAGTACCTTTGGTATCAATGAGTAGGGTGTATGTTTACTGCTGTGGAGGTGCTGCAGTGGGGGTATCTTGCTGAGCCCCAATGAATGCACCTCACCTGTTCATCTCTACAGCTCCAGTGAACAGGGTCTTCTCTGTTGCTCCTTTGCTTCAGGAATACAAAAAACATTATTAGCACGACCACGAGCAGGACAGCACAGGGCCTGACACAGCAGAGAGCAGTTGCTATTGTAAGGATAATCTGTGCAGGTACTACTGATGGAGAACTTCCTTTGGGTGATCGATGAAGCTGGATTCTCAGCGCTGCATGTATCTCTTTGCCAGCCACTCATTCATGGGCTGGTCCAATTGTGGTGGAGGACTGCTGTGAGCTTGATTTCCATGTAGCAGTTTGCAGAAATATGTTTTATTGCAGGTGAGCAGTCCCTTTGCATTATTTATGTGAAAATTCAAGTAAATTATTGTTGGCTTTCATCCTGCAGGTAAAGTTTTAATGAAAACAGTAATGAATGCTTTGCTGGCATGCACAGGCAACCTAAGTATGCAGTCCAATTAGCTATCTAAGCAGATGCTTTATATCCTGAATTGCATATAAGGAATGCTGTTCAGTTGGTTTAAAAAATATATATACACCCACAGACTATTTTTTTAGCTGTATGTTTTAGGGTTTTATTTTAAAGCAAGTTTCAGTTGTGCTGTGAGCAATTATGACAGTAAAATTAAAGTCAGAAGAAAGATGTAAGAAGCTATCCATGTGCAAGAAGTTCAGAGAAAAATCAGATATGTTGCATTATTTAAAATACTGTAGTACAACAGTATCTTAACTGTACCTACACTATTGCAAACATAAGCAAAACATCCTTGTGGAAAGACAAATTGAGACAAGCTTGATACTGTATAAGCAAACTCTGTTTTGGCTTTAGATGCCTGTATTTTTGTGTCATTGATTTCTTTGATAAAGACGGCAGAATTGATTCAGATGTTATACACATATATTTAGAGTATATTATGGCTTATAGTATAGACCTAGTATAAGATTTTCTAATTTCCCTGGTTTTGCCAAAGGTACCCATGGCACTGATAAGAGAAAGGGATTCGGTGCTACTAGCGAGTCCTACATCTGAATGCTGAACAAGCCACTGAGCTGACATGTCATCTTAACCAAAGTTCTGCTCACAGCAAAACCCAACAGGGCTGTAAGTCGGTCTTTATTACCATTTTCCCTTCTCTCTTAATGTGGTCACAATCCATACTTAAGTAAGGTTCTTTTCAAGGTAGTCATAACATTAAGAACTCCTTGAGGCAGCGTGGTTAGGCTACAATAGCAAAGTCACTCTGTCTTTGTTACCCTGGTTCAGGTGTGACGGAGTGACTGAGCTCTGTTTTGGGGTGTCCTCTGCTCTCCTTCCTGCTCTAGAAACTCTGTAGAGCCCCATGCACCATGAGCTGTAACAGGACAGTGTCTCAGGAATGAATGGCCATAAGCCAGGTCACTAAACTTTCCATAGGAAAAAGCCTGCCCTGCTGGTTAGTGAGCTTGCCTTAACAGTGTGGTGGTATCACAAGATGGTGTTTGTATTTGTGCAGTCTATGATATGAACAAGTTCTGGAAGGTCAACAAGCCCTATTGAATTTATTGGAACGACTAAGCTGAATTTCACAGAAAGCCATTGAGCAGGCACACTGGACTGTGGAAGACAAAAAGAACAGCACAAGAAAACAGTGGGGAAGGAAAAGTCACAGAAGGTAAGAGAAATGGAAGAAAACAGGACAAAGTGAAATTTATAAAGCCACATGAACAAAAGCTTTAACTTTAAGCACTCTTCAGCTTTGGCATGTTTGACTCTCTCAGCTGAAACTTGTGACATGACTTCTCTGAAGCATTTAAACTCTTTTCTGGGGTCACTTAGTATTTAGGCATTTATATGTATATGCATGTATTAGGCTGTTGTAGAAAGATGTGTATATACATGTACACACATATATATGAATTTATTCATATAGTGTATGTTTATATATGTGTATTTACACATAAGCATTCATATGAGAGTGTGTGTACATGTGTACATATGCACACAAAAATCTGCCTGCCTATCTTATTTTAATTCTGTATTTTAAGATGGTTGTGATAAGATTGTTCTCCATTTCAGGACTTAATTTTCTCAGTAATTTGATTTCTTTTTAAAGCTGGGTTAATTGTTTCTGCCTGAAAAAAAAAAAAAAAAAGCTGTTCCTTTCAGTGGATCAAAGTGCAAAAGATGTTCAAATAAAGGGAGAGATTAAAATCCACAGTATGCATTTAGTCATGGCTAGCTCTGCAGTCTGTACACGCAGGCTGTGGAGGTTGGTCTTTCACAAGAGCATATTTCAAACCTCAGGAGGGTGTTGGTAACTTAGTAACTTTGTATATTATACGTAGGTGTCAGCAGAGCCTGTGAAAATGTTTCCTATAGAAAACATTTGGGTTTACATTTATTTTTCTTGGAAACGTAAAACTTTGATCCCCTCCCCCTCTTCTCTCTCTGTCCTTCCCCTGACTTCTGCTCCCTGTGAGCAAACAGAGGGTGAGGAGTGTTTCCAGAACTGAAGAGTCCTCTTTGCCCTTTACAGCGAACGCCTCCTTTACTGATGAATCATTTGGCAATGATTCAACCACTGCATTGAGTTTGTTGCAACTCTTTGTGCAGCAGTGTAATTGCCGGGTTTCACTAGGCTGTTGAGCTGGCACAACCCGTGCGCAATGGGAAAGCTCCTGGGAAAGGAATACGGGCTTGTAGTACAACATCCCCCACCTCCCCCCCAATCTTAACTTCCTTTTGTGGACAGAATTGTTGTTCACCTGCTGCTTAAACAAGAAGATCTTGACCTCACTGGCTTGCTTTCCAGCAGCAGGTGGGAAAGCCCTGTGGTACCTGTGTCACGGCTGTGGTGCAGCAGCGCCTTGGAGCGCTGATCTTTGAGAGCTGTGGTGTCACACCGCCCTCACGCAGGATCTCCACAGCCATGACTCGCCCCCGTAGCGGGCAGCCCTCTGACTGGGGCCGCGTTTCCTTGCAGACAGCCCTAAAACTTGATGGCCAACTGTGCGTGCTTGGCTCGGGGATCTCCGTTCCCCGCCTCGCCGTTCCGGTGGAATGCCAGTAGGTGGCACTGGAGAACAGTGGCTCAGGCGGCCGGCGCTGTTACGCAACGGGGCAGCCCCCTGGCTGGCCGATCAGCCGGGTTTCTGGCCCCGCGGGTTACCGAAGCCCTTAGCCGCGTCCCCCCCACTCCCCACAAGCCTGTTCTTACCCGAAGCCCTAAGGCTTCGAATGCAAGGGTATGGTTTGGGCAAGCTCCAGGCCGCGTGTGAAGCAACACCGAGAGCAGGGACCTGCTGAAGGTGCTGTTGCTTCATCCTGGGGTGTGTTCGAGCGAGTGTTCTGCCAGGTCTTTACCCGCCGCTTTCTGTCAGGTGCCGGTGGCTCTGCCGCTTCTGCACGGCTGCTTGGAGTAGGGGATTCTTCCTGAATCCGAGTGAGACGCCGGCTCCCGCCGGTTGGTGGAGCAGCGAGAGTGTCTAACGGAGGGAGAGGAGGCATCCCAGGGAGCATCCAGCTTGCTTTGTCCCTAGAGATTTTGTCCCACTCGCCAGCAGAAGAGGAGGAGGAAGTACTTAGCAGTTCTGTGAGGAACTGGGGTAGAAAGTGACTCAGCGGTTTCCTGCCCACTGCTTCTGTGGGAAACAGAAAACAGTAAACTAGTGGCCACCTTAAGGGCATAATAAAATCTCGAAAATGTTCAGAGTTTCCCAAGAAAAACCTTCATAACCTTCTCCTGGAAATCACTGCGGGGAGACAGGGGGACGTGTCCCAGCTCAGTGCGTGTTCTGTGGGTAGCTGTCTGTGTTCACTTGGGAACACGAGCTCTTCCCATGCATATTTCCTGTGATTTCTCCATCCTCCTCCTTTAACTGTGTCCAATCACCGAGAGATGAAGCAACATCACACCGCCATAAACTCTGAAATGGCAGCTCCTAAAATTGGTGTGTTCATCTCTCTCTCAGGATTGCTTCACAGTAATCACTGGTAATGACTACAGTGCAGCACAAATGCCACCAAATAGTTTGTGGAGCAAGATGACATTTTAAGGGTTGGAGAATACATGAGGGGGAAAAAAAAATCACCTTTCATCGACCAAAATGGGTTTTGTCCTTGGTTAACTGCTTCTAAATCAGAATGACATCATTGAAAGCTTTTTGCTATACTTTGAAGGGCAGAGTTTCCTTGTAATGCTTTATCAAACTATTACTTATATCCGATAAACCAAAGTTATCTGAGATTAATTATTAACTTTAAATGTTTTATCCTTATCTGTTCAGTCTTACTGAATGGCTTTTTATAACTGAAATATTGTTTTGTTGATACTGACTTCCTCACTGTTTTTGACGATGTTTTCTTGCTTGTAACAACCTTGGAGTGGACTGGGATTGGGATTTTGTGTGAACTCTGCATAAGTGCTTCAGTGGAACAGTTTATACCTTTTTAAGGAATGGTATGAAGTGTGGAGGCAGATGGTCCCTGAGGGAATGGACCCTGGACCAGGCTCTGCTGCTCCCTTTTATGGAGGATCTTGGGCTCCTTGAGGTCTAGGAAGATGTTTGTGACCAGTGCAGTATTTGCTGCAGCTCTTCAGCAGGCCCTTTGCAGAGGTTTCTTTTCCCCATTAGACTATCCCAGCTCTGCATACTGAAGAGCCAAAGCCAGAGGAACCTCTCTGCCATGCAAGATTCATACTGTCTCCTTCTTCTGCGAGCAGAGCTAGGAGCTCCTTTCAGAGCAGCACACCACCAGCACAGATAGTTGGAGATTACATGAGGATGGAGTAGAGTAAAATTTCTGACACCTGTTCGTACACAGAAGTCTTTCTAAGAGGCTCCTCCCTTGGAGGAGTTGTCTTGTTATTTTAAACATGCCTGATACTTGTACTGAAGGTGTGAGATCATCTACCATCATGTTAAAAAACCCCCAAGCAAACCAACAAACAATCAGAAAGCCCAAGTTGTGTTCCCAAATTGAGAAAGAGAAGAAGTAAGGTGTTACCTTTTTATTGTTACTGCTGTTTTAAATTTCCCTGAAGGAGGACAGTGGGAAAGAATCATTAGAGCAGTAAACCGGTTAAACAGGAAGGGAAGCTTCTGATGAAAAAGTTACACCCCCTTGATACTGGAAAGCACATAGGTCATGTGAATGTGTCTGTGAACAGGAAGACATAGAAGACTGTATATTCTTGCAACAAATTATGTGTTTCAGGTAAGAAGTTGATTGTAACAAATATTCTTACTGCTTAGCAAGTGTCCTGGTTGTCATCTCCTGGGTTCTGATAAAAAGGGAAAATTCAGCCCATGGTGCCCCAAGGTTTTATACTAGAATGCATGTGTGTGCTGAAGCAAGGAAAGTGTTTTTGTGTGCTTGGATGGCAGCTACGATGTTGTGGGCATTGTGTGATGCTGTCAAATATATTCATTTTTCGTGAATATTTTACAGTATTTGTTGGGATTCTCCCCTAACCCCCCTGATCCCAGAACCACGTGATTATGTGAAAAAATGGCTATCATTTAGGAGAAGGAGGAGGAGGGCTTCATAGCTGTAGGCAAAAAAAAACCAAAACCAAAACCCTCCAAAAGGTGAATTCAGAAGATACAAGGCAAAGAACATGAACCCAAAAACTTTTCTTTTAAATGCATTACAAATTTTGTCTCATTGGTCATTTTTGAAAATTCAGTGTTAGCACTTTGCACAATTCAAACAGAGTAATAGTGACTGGCAAAGAGCCTTTCCATTCCTGAGCTTTGTATGCTGTTTTGAGAAGGATCAGGTGTTGGCCCAAATGCAGAGCCTAGTCTTACTAGCCTTTGTAACACCAAAGACTTAATCTTGTAAGATTTACAACTCGGCATGTTGAATTTCCAGTCTAAATAGTTCATTTTAAATGCAAGCCTATGTAAAAGAGACATGGTGCTACAAACAGTGTGATATGAGTGTCTGCTCCCTACCAGGCCACCTCTGCTGTGGTCCAGGCTGGGAGAGGGAGCCTGCAGCATCCTGCAGACTTCTTGCTGCTCACAAGGACTTCCCAGCCCACTGAGAAGAACAGGGGAGCAGAATGACCAGACCAGCCTTGGGCACTTACTACCAAACTGTCTGCTTGTAAAGACTGCTAGGAAAGCAGCAATATTGCTCCCGAACAAATACAGAGAGTGCAGGAGATAAGCATTCATGTACAGATAGATGGAGGCAGCCTGTCTCTGCGTGTGTGAATATTTGTCTGTCAGGGCAATGTGGGTTGTTGCACTTAAACTCGCTTATTCACCACTAAAGGTTCTTATCTTAGATAGTTATGTATCATCATAAACAGAATTTGTTTGAAATGTAAATATTTTAGAAATGGTTGAAAGGGCTTAAAAGATACTGTATTTTCCACACTTCTATTACAGTCTTCTAGGTAGCCAGGCTTTATTAAGGAAGATGGGGCTGGAGTGAGACACTCTTTTATTTTGCTTGAAACATTACAGTTTTCAAGATGGGGGATGTCTGTAAATAAAAAATGTTATCTTTCTTGATTTAATGGATATATCCTTTTCTTTCTTGTTTTCTTTTACTCACCTCATGTAGAAATGAGAAACAAGAAGTTGTGAATGAGGATGATTTAATAAGAAAATTGTATTCCAATTAATTTTTTTCTTTAAAAAAAGGCTGTCATCTTAATCTAAAAATGTAGCGAACTTCAGGATTTTATTCTGAGAGAAATATGCAGAGGCTGTAATTGAATGGTGATCTAAGCATGAACTTCAAAGTGGTGTGCATCACTTTGGTTATCTGGCTTAGTGTAACTGTTAAATGGTTTTGTGTTGTGGGTTTGTTTGTTTTTTTTCCCACCCTAAACACAGTGAAAGCAAACCAAAGCACACAACACATGGAATCACTAAGTTGGGTGCTTGAAAGCATAGCTCAGCCTCTAACTTGGAGATTTCATTTCAGCCTATTTAACTTTTCATTTCTCTTCTCATTCTTCACTGTGGGTGACAGAAGCCTATGTCACCTAGAGTTTGACTTCAAATAAAACAAAAATAAATAAAGTTATGATGAATACCTTCTGTTGTAATATAGATTTTCATTGCAAGGTACCATTATCTAAACTAATACAGTATAGATCTTGGGGACATATTGGAAAAGCGATTTGTTGGAGCTGAGCTTTAGCAATTTCTGAGCACACTTTTTATCTTGGTAGATTTTTTTTCCTGCTAAGGAATACGCTTTTTTTACTGAATTATTAAATTAGATGTTTCTATTTCTTTATGTGATAAAGTACCCATCACAACTATGTACTTCGTGTAGTATTGCTGTTCTGTGTCCTTCGTGATTTCAGGCTGCATCTATATCATTAAATAGTTTCATTTACTGGCAAAGGCTTTGCAGGAAATTGGCCCAGAACTGATTTTGGGTTTAGAACTAAACCTCTTCCTAAAAAAGAGATACCACATACCTACTGACAGTACTCTTCAGTACATGCTGCCCATCTGAACCACAAGACTACTTGGGACATGCCAAAATCATATAACAGCAACAGTATGAATGATGGTGAACTTCTGGAGAAGCTCATGCCCTTGCCTGTTAATTTACAAAAAAAAAAGATAAACCCTCAGGTATTGTAGGTATCTGTTTTGAAAAACAAATAAACAAAAAAAGGCTGAAAATGATCTTTCTTTTTCCTTGAAATATGCCATTTCCAAGCTTTTGCGATGCAGTATTATGAGTACTAATTGGAGATCTGAGTCTTCTCTGTTCTTTGCTTTAACTTTTCTTCAGAATGGTTCAATGTAAAGAAATTTGAGGCACAAAAAAAAAGGAAGATGTAAATGAAAATGCCATCAAAGTGACCATTGGTATGCATCTTTCCTAGCTGCTTATTTTAGATTCCTGCATTGTGTGCTATATGCATGTAAAATAATGGAAAAAATAAAGAGTTTTTCTTTAATATATGTCAGAATGAGTGTCTTAGTATCTACATCAATTATTTCAGGTATCCACTTGCTGCTACGTAGCAGTCCAGGATAATAATAAGAATAATTTATTTAATAATAGTAATATCTGGAAATAAGGATCAGGCAAAAGAATAGTCAAGCTCCAGACTAAGAAAATATTTCAATCCTGTGGAGAAAACTCTAAAGCAAAAGAAAAGACCACAATGGCGCACTGCTTGAATTATACTAATTTTGGGGTTTAATTTTTATTCTGTGCTTCATTTCAGTGTGTATGTAGCTCCAGATCTGAAGATTATACTCTTGACCTTGGAACTATGGCAAGACTTCCCTGAGGATTAATAAGACTGAACGGAAGAATCAGCCATGGCATACTTTGGGATGGTGCCTTTCTCATGCAATGAATTTTCTGAAGGACAGGCTGGGGACCAAGCATCTTACCCAATGTACCGTTCTGGTTCTGCTGGAGACGTCCGTCTAGGATTCGATCAAATAGTTGATGAAGTCAGCAGTGAGTTCTTTTTTTATGGTTCATCACATTCACATCATGAAGAATTTTTTTTCCCAACAGATGTCTTTGGCCTGAATGAGCCTGGTCAGCAGTTTTATAATCAGCCTGTAGTTGCTCATGGCGAAGTTTACCCTGGAAGTCCTATTTCTCACTGGCAACAAGGCACAGTGTCACCAGTGGTTGGCTTCAGAACTTCTTTACTACCCAACGACAGAAACTTCTCTTTGGCAGATCCCTATGCCAGCAGTCAAGAGAGAGAAACCTACGGAGGGATCGGTATAACTCCAGTCACAAATGTGGTTGCTTCAAGTGTGGAAAGAGGCAACACGAGTCAAAGTGTTCACATCGGCTTTGACAATGTAAATGCTCAAAGTCCCCTTGTCTTAGGCAACTATCCATTTGGACAGGGAGTGAGTGGTGAAAGGGGAAAGTGTTTAACCAACACTTCCAGAAGGTGTGATGTAGGACCTGCCTGGCCCAGCAGCTCTGGACACGACAGAGAGGTATTTACATTTTCTGTTATTGAAGTTCTCATTTTTTGTTTGTGTCCTTGCACTTTGTGTATTCGCTCACACTGACACAACATGGATTAGAAGCACTTGATTTAAAGACCTTATGAAAAATAAAATAGTTATGCCTTAGGGGAATCAAGAGCTTTTATTCCTGTAGAGAGTTTTTGTCACGTGTCTTACGATTCATCTGGCCAAAAGCAGCTGCAAGACTTCTCATTCACTTCTTGTTTGGCCCTTACCACTTCCAAAGATGGAGATGCAGGGAAGCATCAGGTGTATTTTCCAATAATTGTATAACTTGATTTCTTGGCAGTCAGAATTTCCCACAGTATTTTTGTATCTTTGCAAGGAGGATGCCCTCAAACAAACAGTACATGATTAGTTACGAGATTTTTATACAGCATGAAAACCTCCAAGCATCCTTTTCCTTTGATTCTAATATCAGAAGAGAACCCAGCAGACCATAAAGAATGACTTTTGAAAGAAGGTGCCTACTCTGGCTAGCTAATGAGAATTTTATACTGGCAGAATCTGTGTCCTACCTGTTTCATGTTTAACCAATTTAGACTTAAAATGTCGATACATTTCTGCAACTTGCCTATTAAAAAAGACTTAATTTTAAAGCAATAGTGCCAGGTCTTCACCTTGCATAAACCAAAGTGTCTTTATTGGCTCTGTTGGAAACTTGCCATTTTGCACCAGAAGAGAATCTAGATGATGGTCTACAATGCTCCAGTCGGCTCAATAAGCCATAAAAATACCACAGAGGGGTAAGTATAGCGATGTAGAGTAAGAGCCATTTGAAAGAAAGAAGATAACAAATCTGAATGGTCTGATATAAAACCTGAGATTCAAAACAACAATACATTGTGCTGAATCTGTTTTTCTCTTAAGCCTGGTCATTGCCTTTGTGTCTAGTTTGGCTAATGCATCCCAATCCTGAGACATGAAACATACTGTCTCCTGCCTTCACCATGTTCTGCATGCACTTACATGTGTACATATAATTATTTTCTGAAAATAGGCATACCTGCTTTAACTGTGGAAGGTGGATCTTATGACACGCACTCTGTCTGTAGCTGTATTTTTGAAACAAATACTTCGTCTTTTTCGTCCTCCTTCCATCAGGTGTTCGTAGCTTCCCTTCATGGGTTTGCTGTTTTAACAGCGATGTCCTATGGGATTCCCATGACTCTTCAATGCTATATCTCTTCTGGTTTTCTCACTTTCAGAATCCTGATATAGAGAAGGAAAAAGAAAATGATGAATCCACTTTTTCCTCTAGTCCTTGTGAGCATTCAGAATCATTATAGGAATCCTGAAACAGCCTACAGAGTACCTCTGTACCGTGAATATCAAGAGACACTTTAGGTTCACCTCCTTTTAAATCCCAGTGATTACGGTCTCATAAAGCAAAGGGGAGACACTTGGTTGACTCAGTGCTATGTCTGTGTATAGGGACAATATAAAAGTAAATGTATGCAGACCTGGTCAGATGGAGGTCTGGGGAGGGGGTGTGGAAATATACCTGCAGACAGGAACTCTTAAGAGAAATCCAGGGCATTACCTCTTGGAAGTTCAGCGATAAACACAAAACAGGAGGGCATGAATAGCTGGAGAGACAAAAGGTGGTTGTGACTCTTTTCTTATGGTAGGAAAACTAAAGCATGCTGACACTGTGATGAAAAAAACAAGCCTTCTCATAAGAAGAAAACCAGAAAATAGTAAGATACAAATAAGCAGGAGGAGATTAGATTGTGGTATGGGAAGAAGAGGCTGGAGGAAGCAGGCATATAAGAACAGGCACAAATGCTTCTGTGATGGAGGAGGAGAGAATTATAGGGGAGGGAAGAGTGAGTCAAGGGCAACTACAATTGAATGTGTGGGAGGATTTGATTAAGTCAGGGAAGTATTTGAGCTGTTTAGCTAGAAGAGGAAGAAATGGGAGAGAGGAGATAATTGATTTGTAGCAGAAAAATCAGTGTGTTCACAGGAATTCCTTCAGGGAGAAACAGCCATGTCAGGATAGAAAGAGAGCCAAGGCAAGGGTCTGGCTACTGAACCTTGAGGTGATGAGAAAGGGAAAATAAGAATGAAGCAGAGTAGAGAGAAAGAAAGGGAAGGGGGAAAAAAAGCCTGTGAAGATGTAACTCATTGCTAGTGATCTGAGAGTTTTATAAAAGATAAGAAGGGCTGCAGGACGTCGGGGCCGATGCTAAGTAGGACTGGAAAAGGGCGAGCACCACAGCAAAAGAAAGAACAAGCACAGATTGGATTGGTGAGGCTCAGGATGAGTAAATGGTGCATCTGAGTAGTAGGAGATGAGAAAGAGGACTGCAGACAGTGAAATGGAAAGGATGCTGAAACATGGAGATTAGCATTGAGATATAGGTCATAGGTATGCAAGATGAAGTATTCACATCGCTGAAATCACACTGTCATTCTGATCCTTAGCTTTTGGATGCAGTTGTATGGCTGTAGGCTTTATGTAATGCATGCTAATCAAAATACATCCAGTGTTACAAAGGAAATGTTAATTTTCTCTGGCCTTGTCATCAGCAAGCCATGTGTTCAAAAATACTAAAGAAACTGTCTTCATGACATCCCCGTGAAAAGGCATTTTATGTTCTCCGTATTCAAAAGAGAACTGAAATAGAACTAAAAAAAGTATTGTAGTTTCATGTGGCTGGGTTCTGGTGGAGAAGGGGGGCTTCTGCAAGAAGCAGCTAGAAGCTCTCTGCAGAGCCAACCACCGGCCAGCTCAAGGCCAGAGTCATTGCGCCTCTGGGAATCATATTTAGGAGAAAAAAACCCCACAAACAGCCACTTTTTGCCACGAGAGAAGGGAGTGAGAAGATGTAAGGAGCTGTGCAGACACCAATAGATGTGGCTGCTCTGTCTGTGACATTTAGAATGAAATGTTTTCAAAATAACTAGTAAGACTTACTTCTTCACCCAAGCCAAATCATCAGACCAAACATTGCGATTTCAGTTTGGCTGCTCCAGAAATGAGAAATAGACAATTAATGTTCCTATTTGGGAAAGAGGTTTCAGATGGCTTGGCACTGTGTGAGAGATCTATGGAAGAGATATATTTTGGTTGTCCAGGGGTGCACTCTGTTCCTTTATCCCTGTTGTCATCAGTTCTCTCCATGTGCAATTTTCTGTCTCTGCACACTTTCACATATTTGCCACAAGTGGAGGCCGGATTCCTGTAGATAAATAACATGTGAGACTGTTACTAATGTCTTACCTTTATATGCAATGGGAAGAAATTAAAGTTTTGGGCACCTGAAAACAGAAATGTCCATGCTAAATCTCTTCTCCAGATGATTGGCCAATAGAGTTGAAACTATGTGTCTACCTTCCTGTGCCTCTGCCACCAGAATTAATTTTCATTTTAGCAATAGTACATTAATTGCCTCTTTGTAGACTATTACTAGCATACACAGGACACATGTTTGCCATTAAGATTCACTCAAAAATGCTGCCAGGAGAGGTGCAGAGAGGCAGAGGGCTCCTGCACTCTGTCTCCTGCAGGAGGGAAGATGTGTTCCAGCTTTGTCTGTCAAGCTCCTTTTTGCCATGTTTTGGTAAAGATTTAATCACATTCTTCTTCAAGCCATGAACTTGAGTATCCTGTGTTCTCATGGCCAATTGTTCTTTCCCAGTCTTGGCCCACTCCTTGGTTATATCCTATCTGTTCCTCCTTCATTTCCCAAACGTTGTTTCACTCTTTTAACATCTTCAGTCCCATTCATTGTCATTTCCCAGCCTCACCTTTTCTTACCTGTGGACTAGTTTTCTTAGCTTTTCATTTATCCACTATCTCTCTTCCCTTGCACTTCTTTCAGGGCACTGTTTTCCAGCCTTTCCTCCTGTGGGAACCTCCACTTGCTGCCTCTGTAGGGTGATCTTAAGTTGTCGCTCCTTTGCAGCACAGGGCTCAGATGATCCTTAGCTTGTAGAGTCCCTGTCACTCCCCTGTTCCTCCTCCTGGTTGCTCACCACCTTCTGCAGCTCCTTCACCAGCAGCTTGGCACCACAGCCAGAGCACAGCTTGATGTAAGTGTGATCAGGAGTGGGTGTTTTTGTTGTTGTTTCATTTGTGTTGTGGGGAGTTTTATGACTACGTGTTTTTGGGAAGCAGTTGCTGTTAACAAATCGTTCATAATTTGTAAATACCAAACCTCCACCACCAGTTCTTAATACTGTCTGCTGAGGTAAGTTACAGGCTGTCTAAACAAGGTGCAAAAAAATTAACCGGTGGAGGTATTGTGCTTTCAATGTCTTTTGAAGGAGCTTTTTCAGAATTCTTTAGAATCAGGGGGTGATGGACCACTAATTTTTATTGCTAAATTTCATTTCACACTCTTATTTCGACCCTTAGGGTTATCTATTGTTTTTCCTGCCAGACATTTCCATCTGTCCCTCTACTGAGGGTGCCCCCTTATTATCTTTAAATTTCATAAGCAGTCTCCCAATGCTTGTGCATTCATGGTTAATGCAACTACTACATACAATAAGATCCAAGACTGATGATATCTGTAAAAGGTTTGGAACTTCTGAGCTTTTCATTTTGCCATGGTCATCTCCCCGCTAGCCAGCTCCCAAATGATCTTTCATCTTTGATTTTCATCCCATCTTTTAAACTGTAACTAAAATTTCCCAGCCTGCATCTTTTCAAGCACAGTGCACTTCCTTGTCCCAGGAAAAAAAAAGCTTTATTCCTTTTATATGTATAAATATATATGTATTTTTAAAAATTAAAATATTTTTATTGTTCCTTTTTATAAAGTCACATATGTGTCTATAAATTGTTATTGAAATGGTAAAATACACTTTTCACTGTACCTCAGTTTACTCTTCTGTGGCACGTCATTAGTTTCTTCTCTTTTTAAAGGGGTTTAAATTTGGGTCTTGGTTGATCCTTGTACAGCAATAGAAGGGGCTTGCAGATATAATAGAATTAAGCTCTTTTCTGGAGGTGATGTTCTAACTGAAGGGTACAATGGCAAACAGATTAGGAGGTGCTCTGACCCAAAATAATGCTTTTCCAATGTAGAGAAAATATCTGGGGATTTTTCATATTCAAAAGAATTATTTGGCTTGGGGACTTACTGGACAAGTTTATGAAGTTTGTGGGGATCCTGAACTTCCTTCCAGAGCAGAAAGAGGGAAAATGAGAATTAAAATCAGAGCAGCATAAGCTTCATTTTGTGTCCTCTCCCTTTTGTAACCAAAGCACTACATCATCTGCATTTAGAGTTATCTGTGTTCTGACGCAAGGTGAATTTTGAAACCTTGTCTGGAATTCCTTATATTCTGCATGAAGGGGGAAAAAAGAGTTGTTAAGCTGAGGGTAGCCAATGCTTTGTGTTTTTTTCTCTGAAAGCATTTAGAGTTTAGTCAAAATGGGGTTATTTGTGTCTATTTGGAGCTAAATCAAGTCAAGGGAGGGATGATAAGGTAAGAAAATTCTCATGGAAACACTTGCAAGGTTAGCCTTACGTTCCTTCTGCTTCTGTTATCTATATAACTGAGCTCCATTTTTTCCCATATCATTTTGGTACTTTTAGGTTACAGGTTGGTCTATCCAGCTGGTTGAAACGAATCAAGGAAGTAATGAAAGCACAGTTGCTTTTTGCAATGCAGTAGAGATGTAAGTAACGAAAAAAAATGTTTTTCAGCCTCCTATGACATCTCATTTATATTAATTGTGTTGGTTATCCCTGCATTCCTGAACGGTGCCAGAATTCTAGTATTTAGTTAAAAAAGGAAAAGCTACTAATTTTGTTTTAAAGATTAAAATCCACATAAGAATATTAATGCCAAAAATATTTTCTCCCTTAGCTGTCCCTATGATCAGTACATTTAACTCTCCAGTGTTGATGGTCTGTAGTATGTGAAACTTAAAATCTGTTTTCTGCTATTGTCTTGGACACTGGTAGTGCCTGCATAATTCAGAGTAGGAAAAAAGAATTGGAGGAACTGACTGATTTGAAGCAGAATTACTAAATATTCTCATGATGAAAAGTGAGACTTAACAAGTGTCAAAAAACTCCGTTAATTACTGTTTACTGTTACAGTTAATAGCGTGGCTTAATGGGATAGAACTTTTCTTAACTTTCTTAATCTTCTTCAGAAAAAGAAATTGTGCTGAAACCCAAGATCACTAAAAACCACAAGTTTTTAGACCATCTGTGCAGATTCCTTTTCCTTTGTAGATATTTGCTGATCACACTATCAAGTTGCTATCACAAATGCATGCTTTTTACCCCAGAAAAGAAGATGGAAAATGGAATGCTGCTAGTTCTTTTTAATTAGACTTTAATGAATTCACTGTATTCAAGGTCAGTCAAACCAGCTTCTCTTAAAAGAGGGGGGGAAAAAAAGTCCAGCTTGAGGTTACCCTGAAATTACCAGTGAATATATTATATACTTATAAAGGGTGGATGGTCAGCTTCAAAACATACTTATGCTCATGCATCTCGAATTTTTTTTTCCAACAGTTCATCAGTCTGACCCCCAACCCAATTCAAACATCAGATGCATGAAGGCACATTCCATGACAGATTTTTCTTTCAGATATTCAGAGGTTTTTTTAAATGTCCAAACATTCGACATATAACGTTGCACTCTAATTATAGGAAAAGCTTTCTATTGATTTGTGTGTGTGTGAATAAATGCAAGTTTATTTACAGGGCTAAAAAGATTAACAGAGTTAAGCCATTCCTGTTTTGCAGTGAGTTGCTTCATGTGCATCACTAGCAAATGCTCTTAAAAAGAAAATAAGAGCAACCTTTGCTTTTCCTCTATCAAGTGAATGAGAAAGCATTCATAGAACAAAATGTCATAGCAAACAAAAGACCAAAAGCAGTCATAAATTTGCCAATAACTAACATATTCAGTCTTGCCAAATGACCGTCCTTCCAGTCCCTAAAATATCTCAATAACTGACAGTTTTATACATCAGAGGCAGGATGTATAATTTACAGAATCACAGGGTTGGAAAAGACCTTTAAGATCATCAAGTCCAACCATTCTTGTCCTATGCTAAACCATATCACTAAGCACCTCATCTACCCTTTTTTTTAAACACATCCAGGGAAGGTGACTCAACTCCCTCCCTGGGCAGCCTGTTCCAGGCCCTGACAACTCTTTCAGTGAAGAACTTTTTCATAACATCTGACCCTGCCCTGGTGCAGCTTTGTGCCATTTCCCCTTGTCCTATCACCTGTTACTTGGCTGAAGAGACCATTGCCCACCTCTCTACAACCTCCCTTCAGGTAGCTGTAGCTGGTGATAAGGTCTCCCCTCAGCCTCCTCTTCTCCAGGCTAAACATCCCCAGCTCCCTTAGCCGCTCCTCATAGGATTTGCCCTCCGGCCCCTTCCCCAGCCTGGTTGCCCTTCTCTGGACATGCTCCAGGACCTCAAGGTCCTTCTTATGGTGAGGAGCCCAGAACTGGGCACAGTACTTGAGGTGTGGCCTCACCAATGCTGAGTACAGGGGCATAATCACCTCCCTAGACCTACTGGCCACGCTATTTTTGATACAAGCCAGGATGCCGTTTGTTTTCCTGGCCACCTGGGCATGCTGCTGTCTCTCATTCAGTCTGAAGTCAACCAACACCCTCAGGTCCTTCTCTACCTGACAGCTCTCCAGCCAGTCTCCCCAAGCCTGTAACGCTGCATGGGGTAATGTCCCATGTGCAGCACTCTACACTTGGTATTGTTAAACTTCATCCCATTTGTCTCAGCCCATCGGTCCAGTTTGTTCAGATCCCTCTGAAGAGATTCAAACTCTGTCATGCAGACTTGTACCTCTAGCATGTAGGTCCAGTAGAAACTCATCATGTTTTTCTCTAGGTATCATTTAGGCAGGTAGCAATCAATAATTGAAACATTTAATTGTACACAACTGCAAAGCAGTTCTCAAAATCGTTTTATTAGGTTACTTCTACAATTATGGACAGAGGTATAGTGAACTTCATCCATGGGTGGCTTCAGAATACATCCTAAAGTAAGTTTGATACCAGAAGATGCTAAGCTGGGAGTTTCAAGGTTCAGTGTTGCAGAGTTCCTCCAGCTCCTACTACTTCAAGGGCGTGCTCTGCACTGCAGGTAAATTCATAGCATTATGAAATTAGGTGAAGTAGCAAATCCCTATGAACGTTGGTATTTTCTGAAGACACTGAGTTGTTGCAGCACAGAAAGCAGGTAGAACAAGATTTTGTGTAATACTTGTATAGTGCTTCAGAAATGCCTTGGAAGACCTAACTTTTCAAAATTTTGTGATGGGGAAGTTTTGCCTACCTGCTTAAGGCTGAAGCCCTTGAAAACAATAGAGGAACAATGGAGCAACAGTTTCTGGAATTGAATACATTTTTAGCTGAAAAGCATAAAGAATAAATTTCTGTCCCCACGTTATCCTAAAATATAGATAGTGTGGGGCTAAGGAAGAAGGTGATGTTCACTTAGTTTTGAAATGACTGCCGCTAAGTTGAGGATGTGATTTGTGTCACGTGTGTGTGTGTGTACAGAGCTTGTTAACTTGATGCTGTAGAAAGGGTAGCAAAGTTTCCAGTCTTATTCAGTCCTTGGCCTTCTTTCAGAAACAGGTTACAAGGGTGAATTTGTTGGTAGAGGAAAGCTTTATGTGTACCTTGCTCACAAAGAAAATATACTGACATTAACTACATAGGTCACCAAAGCAACCTCTGTAGTATAATGATTTTTTGTTAGAAGTATAAATCTATCTTACATTAGAGATTTTGTCAAGCCTCATTTCCTCCTACCCCACTGAAACATCATCCCCCCTGGCTTTTCCTTTTAAGAAATAGGCTGCTTTATTGGTTTATTCATTCTGGAAGCCTGGGTTTGGTGTTTGGGTTTTTTGTCTTCTCATGCTATAGAAGTGCATGGCATAAAAGAGTAGTTCATACTGTTGTTTAAGAGACTTGTGTGGCAGCCCTGAGGAAGGGAGGTAACATTGTAATGAAGAACTTTATGTGACATCATCATAGAATGGTTAGGATTGGAAGGGACCTCAGAGATCATCAAGTTCCAAGCCCCCTGCCATGGGCAGGGACAGTTCTCACTAGACCAGGCTGCTCAAGGCCCCATCCAACCTGGACCTGAGCACCACCAGGGAGGGGGCATTTACCACCCTCATAGTGGAGAATTTCTTCCTAATATCCAATCTAAATCTGCCCCTTCCAATTTAAAACCATTCCCCCTCAGCCTATCACTACATGCCCTTCTAAATAGTCCCTCCTCAGCTTTCTTATAGGCCCCTTTCAGGTACTGGAAGGCTGCTATAAGATCTTCTCAGAGCCTTCTCTTCTCCAGGCTGAACAGCCCTAACCCTCTCAGCCTGTCTTCATAGGAGAGGTGCTCTGGCCCCTTATCATCTTTGTGGCCCTCCTCTGGACCTGTTCCAACAGCTCCTTCTTTTGCTGGGGACTCCAGAACTGGACACAGAACTTGAAGTGGGGTCTCACTAGAGCAAAGTAGAGGGGCAGAATCACCTCCCTTTACCTGCTGGCCATGCTCCTTTTGACGCAGCCCAGGATATGGTTAGTTGTCTGGGCTGCAAGCACACATTATTGATTCATGTCAAGCTTCTCATCCACCAGCACCCCTAGGTCCTCCTCTGCTCTCTAACGCATCATCTCCCAATCTGTATTGATGACAAGGATTACCCTGACCCAGGTGCAGGACCTTGCATTTGTTTTTGTTGAGCTCAAAATACACTGTAATCAGAGACAGTATAAAGCTCTGCCAACTCAGAATCTACAAAATGCTGCTTGAACTAACAAACAAAAAAGAATGCAGTATGCTTAGTGCAGGATGTTTGAGTTTGGCTACTAAAATATTCAAGCCAATTAGTGAAATGTAAAGCTTCAGCTAGTACAAAATGTGCCCTTACCTGCAGCTGCAAAAGTGTATTTGCTTAAAAAGCAGGTTTAATCTCAGATGACAGACATAATACCTGTGACCAGTGTTCATTAGGAAATGGTACCTCAGGAGGAATTAGTTTCTGCAAGTCCTTGGTAATTGGAAGGAGAAGGGGCAATATATTTTTTAGGTAATGGTGTATCAGAGGGACTCAATGACTGCAACGGTTACTGCTCTCTACAGACATTTGCATAAATACCCAGGGTTTTAGTAGTGAGGATTTCAGATTGGATCCTAGAGCACTGTGAAGATAGGGAATTCTGGAGATTTTGCATAGAAAGCATGTTCTTGTATTCATTTTGACCAGCTGTCCTAGTTGCAGCTGTCTGTGCATGTTCGCTTGGTTAGTTTTATGTTAAAACACCGTTATTTAAGTAGATATCCAAGGTCCTTCATTTCTACTTGTGCTTGTTGCACACTGAAGTCTGCATTTAAACTCCTTTTGCCTTCACTGAAGTTAAGCTCAGTGGTGCTCCTGTGAAATTCATGAAGATTTTACTGATAGTTTTCCTCTTAAGCAAAAGATGTAGTTACGCATATGCTATCTGATACGTAGTTATCTCACTAATATATGAAAATGAAGTTTGAGGTGCTACTATTTTCCCCTCTGCATGATTTTATTCCTAACAGCTCTCTGTGTACTGCTGTTATTGGTATCTTGCAGAATTTTTGTTTTGCTCATATAAGAGACCTGAACTGCATACCTATTTAGACATAACTTCATCACATGTTCTCTTCAGAATCAGAAATGCCTATCCTGCTTTTGACTTGGAGACAAACACTGGGAAGATCTGGAGTGTCGCAACAAGGTTCCCAGACCATATCCTTGGTGAATCAAAATTCAGAATCAGTGTTTGGACAGATTTTTCACCATATCCTCTGCTTCTTACGCAACGTGGTAAGTGGTTGAGGCGTGGTTATGGGAGTTTGGAGTGCATACTTTATCAAACAGACTCTTCTAATGTGTACGTCTCTGCTTTCTTTAATTACAATTGTGACCAGTTCTGGCAGTGTCAAATGGGCCATCATTTGGGCATTGATCCACATGTAGGTCAAGCTTCTGCCTGTTTTAAAGGGTAGGAGTAGTTCCCGTATAGTTGTTTTTGCAGCTTTGACCCTGTTTCTGTGTCTAAGACTGAAGACTCTGCAGTAACTAAGACTCCTCCAACGTTATGTACTGGTCAAGGGAAGTATGTCTCATAGACTCATTGACTGTTAGGGTTGAAAGGGACCTTAAAGACCATCTAGTTCCAACTTCACTGCCATGGGCAGGGGCACCCTTCACTAGACTAGGTTGCTCAAAGCCTCATCCAACCTGGACATATGTCAGTCTATAAAATGAATGGAGAAATTCTAACTGGATGGAAAGAGAAGGTAAATAATGAAGAATTGGAGCGGTTGTCTCACAGAGGTTATGGAGTCTCCATCCTTGGATGTTTTAAATGTCTTACAGAACAAAATCCTGAACCAGCTAGTCTGCATTCAGTACTGATCCTCCTTTGGTGAGGGGGCTCCACTGGATGGACCTGCTGAGGTCCTTTCCAATCTAAATTATTCTGTCACTAGTCCCTGTGGGAAGCTGCCACTGCTCCTGTGCGTCCTGTATTTGTGGTGAATGGGAGAATCTTTCATTCCAGCTCTTGTAATTGTTACTTCTTAAGCCACATAGGCAAAAACCAAAATAAATTAAATCTTCTTCCCCTTCTTTTCCTGTGTTGTTTCAGTAAGTGATAGTCTTTAATGAATCATTTCTTCAGTTGTCAAGGAATTATTTGACTGTAACAGACTATTTGTTTTTTTGATGGGTTATAAGCTGAAAATCCAGAGCTCTACAGAATTTCAGTCAACAGATATTAAAAATCATAATCTTCATAAACAAGGTAGCTGAGGCGTACACACTTATTCATACAAGTTTGGTTGCTTGGTTTGGGAGCATCTACATAGTTATTGGAGAGACTGGAAAAGTTGGAGACTGTGTCATCTCGAGCCAGTATTTTGTGGATGCCATGAACCAAAGGGCCAGAAGCCTGGGGACACATGGGTCAGATGGTAGTATTTCCAGCACTTCTCTTAGCTAGGTAAAGGTTCTACACTGAAGTTCCCTGTAATTCAATAGCCTTAATTATGGGCAGACATTTTATCATATAGCATCATTTACCCTATGGACTGTTCGACTTTCCGTCTGCATAACTTTATTTACAAAAATGCTTTGGAAGGCACAGCTAAAACTGAAGGGAATATAATTACCAGTCCCTATGCTAAACTTGCTTTCAGAGTAAGTAAACAGTAAGATACAGTTAAAGTGGGTGGAGTGAGTATGCTTTTTTTTGCCCCATCCAATATAAAGAATTTTTCAGTCATGGAAAAACATGTGGCAGAGAAAGGAAAGGAAAATGGGTCTATGGAGTGCAAATGAATTATAAAGGGCAAGTTTCAGATTATTTTTTTTTTCAATGAGTGACCTGAAAAAAGCGTGCCTTACAGTTTTAATTCAGGATTCTTTTTCTTGTGTTTAAATTTAGCAAATGGCCACTGCAGTCTACCTGTGAAACCGGCTTGGAGGAGTTGCTTTAAACAGTGTGTTGTCAAAGGGCTAGATGTTTAAAACTAGTAAAATTGTTAGAAAATGCTTAATTGGAGTTGCTGTCTTTGCAAAAGAAAAATGGCTTTTCAAAGAAAGTGAACATTTTCAGGATGAATTTTTTTAATCCCTTGATGGATTTGGTTTCCCTGGGGAAAACCAAACCGAAGCAAAAAACCAGCCAACAAACCAACTCGGTTTTATTTCAGCTTTGGTTTTGTCACAACCCCCTCCCCAAGACGTGTCAGCTATTCTCTGAAGCTTTTTCTAGTATCCCATTCCCTTATATTTCCTGCAAGAACAACTTTGTGTTTCTTGGTTTTTTCTACATTAGTAACAGAGCAAGCCTGAACCAGATTTGATGGTATGGATGGGCTGCTGTGGGCAGCTGGGTGATTCAGAGCACCATTAAATCCAACAATACTCACTGGTTAATCCTCGGTTTGAACCACTTGTCTGAACCTGGACTGGTGTAAATTAGTCAGCACATAAATCAGGTTATGCATTTGTCTTCTGTGAAATTGTGTTTAACAGTAGCTAGTTTCCATGTTTAGATCAGAAAGTTCAGGTAGACCTTCAGTAAGAGTTCTCACAGCTGCTAATTTTGAAGCAATAAAGAAATACCATGAATGAAAAACTGAAAGGAAAATCTACTTTTGGCCTTTGTGTTATCAACATCAGAAAACAAGATTGACTGAAAATTGTGAAGGAAGTCTAGGCTTCATTTTGCCTTGTAAAACCATCTCAGTACACCATGTGAACACTGTTCACTGAAGAGTCAGGTCTTTTTTCTGCTAGAGAGGGGTATCTTGGACTTGCGGTGTCAGTGCTGGTGCAGCGTGCTCTGCATGCTTGTAGAGACCAAATTTATCAGGTATGTTTGTGATTTGACTGCCAGATTTTGCAGCTATTCTTTTCCAGGTTTTGATCAGTTCTTCTAAAATTGATAGCATTGTAAAACAGCTCAAAAAGCCAAAATAGCACTGGAGAAAATGCTTGAAATGCTAGGTTATTTCTGAATAGCAGATTGTATGAACTAGCATAGAAATTCTTCAATTTTATGTATTGTAGTATTTAATATATTTCCATACTATTATAATGTGACTGTGCATACTATGAAATAATATTATATATTACGTATATGATGCCTACAAACATTAAGTATCTTCTTGGTTATGGCTAAAAACATGTGCACAGCAGAAACAGTAGCAAGTGAAAGTCTAGAGCCTTTTTGTGTCATGAGTACCAACAGAGTCAACTTCTGTGTCAGGCCATATTTGCAGATACAAAACCTACCAAGACATTCATCACAGCGAGAAAACCAGAAAGAAAGAAGTTGCCATTTGTCTCTTTCTGCTTGGGAAATTTGCTCACATCTTCATTGCAGCTACCTAATAAATTGCTAATTTCCTCTAAATGGACAAAGATGCTGTGAGTTCTTGTAGACTATGTGAAGCAAAATTAGAAAGAAAAAGAAAAACATCAGGTGTGGCTTAATCTTAATTCCTCTTGATGGAGCTAGTCTGCAGCAGTAGTTAGGAATTAGAAAGAAATTCTTGGTTTCTTTGCTCAAGTATCTATTATCTAGCCTGGAATTCTCTAGCAAGCTACTATTAATTTTTCTGCTATCTTTATTTACAGCTGGCTGTATCACTCGTGATTTAATTGTAGAGATCCTCTGTTGCACAAATCAATACCCAGTCCAGGAGGAATGCCTTCTGAGTGTTTGCGGGTCTGATGAATTCTTACAAAAGTAAGTATCTCATTAAGAGATGGTATTGAGTATGTATTCTGTAATATAATCTGCACAATTAATGCACTCTGATGTGCACTCTGGTTATGTGCCATGTAAACAGATCCATAGGGAGAGTTAGATTATCATGTTCCAAATACTCAATGTATAGCTTCTGAAACTCCCAGGTCACACACACGTGACATGTTCTACAGAGATGATGGTGTGCTGTAGTGCAAGGATTAAAATCCCAGCTCCTTTATATAAACTTTGTGTAGCCTTGAATAATTTGTTTCACTCCATTGCCTTCCTGGTCTTTCTCATCCATAATACAAGGGTGCTGCTACTTCCAGTATCTCATAGGGTTGTTATAAGCATGAGGGGGTACGCGTGCCCTCAAAGCGGGGAATCACCAAAGAGAGGAGAAACTATTATCCAGCTGCACAGCAGGTGATTTTTCTTCATATCCAGTTGCAACCAAACAGTTCTAAAGCAAATGAAGTCAGCACTTTGCCATGCTGACTGCAAGTTGAAGACAAACACTTACATACAAACAGGTCTTTCTAAACATAAGTAGCCTACAAGTGAGGAAGCAAATGCTCTGGTTTGCATCCGTTCAAGTAAACTCTTCGCGGTGGTTGAAAGCGCTGCTGGACCCAGCTAGTTGTTTCTTGCCCTCCAGCAGCTTAAATTCAGCTGTCAGCAAACGTAAGCAGGTTTTGTGTCGAAGCAGCTAAAGTGCAGGCTCGCATCAGCTGTGCTGTAGGGACAGTGACTTTCAGCAGAAGGGGAGAAGTTGGCAGTTCTCTGTGGTAGCATGTGAAGCTGGCAGTATGGGAATCGCAGCTCATCTGCTGAAGAAGGAACAGGTGTTAGATAAAATAGTATACGTCTGTAATGGAAATGGAAATTTTTTTAGAAGCGGTCATGTTTGCAGCACAGCGTAAAGATTACATGATCTAGCCCACAGCAAGTCAGCTTGATTAATGAAAGTAATGTAGTTGTGACAGCAAGTGTCACACTGTGCAAATTATCGTTTATCCAGCTTGGATGCTTCTACTCTCACATAGGTACATAGGTCAGATGTTCGGACGTTGATGGTGAGTTATGCTTTACAGCTAAGATGTAGACTTCAGCATTTCTAAGCCCACTCTTGACTTGTTTAAATCTCCTTAAAGCAGGAGCTGGAGTAGCAGACCACTGCGCGAAGCTTTGCAACGCCAGGGCCGCTGAGCAAAGAATCAGGTCATACGTAGATCTGTTGATTACATAAGAAGTCTGGGGCTTTTTTTTTAATTATTATTATTTTCAAGACTCTCTTCTCATTTGTAACTAATTGCTATAGAAAATGGACATAATGGGTCATTGTGTTGAGGGTGAGCTCAGTGCGTTTCGGTACAGTGTACAGTATGTTCTAAACAGTTTCATTTTCACTGTTGGGAAGAGCATATCAATAGTGGACTGTTTGAATTCCTGCACTTGCAGAATCTCTGCACGTCTCATTAGCAGTGAAACAAGGTCGATAATGTTCTCAGCTTTTTTGCTTTGCTCCTTCACTGTCATGCAGAAAGCACTGAGCTGCACTCCTGGCCTCAGCAGCTTGTAACTCTATACTGTGCCATCCTTTCAGTTCCCTTCCATCTGCCTCCTCATCAGAGTCCTGCATTGGAAATGAGAAACTCCAGACCATAATGATCCCATGGGTAGCTTAACACAGCCTGCGGAGTTGCCTCAGGGTGAAATTTTTCCTATGTTTGGGCTAGCTTGTAGTGCAAATTGCTTTCCTCGAGATGTTGCTAACAGAGTGATTTGATGTACTTGTGCAGAATTCTTCCCCACAAGAGTATTTGGAAATTTTTCAGGAGTGAATTTGAGTAGAAGCTCCTCAAGTTATGAGACAGCAAAGGGAATAAATATTCTGCTGCTCCTGCTTTATTGTAATCCAGAAAAACCTAGAGTGAAGCCAAAACAGTGACATGATGAATTGTTCTCAGACCAGAGTGCTTTAGTGAACCAGACTACTTTGTGAAGATCTGTCAAAAGGTTTCATATGCTATTATTATATTGGACTGTATTAATGAGCACTTCACCTTGCCTCCTCCAGAAGCACCTGAAAGACTTGATTTCTGGAATCATTTGGCTTTGAATGAGATGGAGAAAAATACTTGTATGCTAATGACTATTACAGTCAGCACCACAAGATTTTTATCATCCATTATTCCCTTCCTATGGAGATATCCTTGAGATCACATCCTGTCTGATTCACAAGTAGAATGCCAGATGTCAAATATCTGCATTTGAAAAAAAATAATCCAAAGGCTGTGTATATGCTGCAGGTCAGTCCATAACAAATAGAGCCATCTGTGAAATTATGATTTGGACTCTCATTTAGTTTCTGCTATTTATTTTGGTTACTGATCAGAAATCCTGGCCTTGCCTCAACCTGCAGGCTTTACTTTTTTCCTATGATGCATCTTTCTTCATGTTCTTACTGGAGCACATGTAGGAAGCTATCAGGATTCATCGATGCTGTGTCCCTGCCCCTTCTGTCATTGTGAGGTGTTACTTCCCCAGCTAATTTGCTCCAGCTCCTTTTTAGGATGTTCAGCATAAGTGCATCTGAAGGCAGAAGAATTCTGTCTGAAAGACAGAGACTCCTTAAAAGTAAGAGAGGGTTAAAACCCATATTTATGTCACCAAATTTTACCACTATTCATGGACATTTCTGATTTTCATATGTATCCATAGACCCTCCTTCTCTGGGCTTTCCAGCTGTGGGTGTGCTCTCCAGTCCCTTAGAATCCTCCTGTTCATGTTCAGCTTTTATTTCTTGGAGGGCTACCTGATGTTTCTAAAAATTCTTCACTTTATATCCTGTCATCCAAACCTTCTACCTCTACCTTTAATTCTTGCTCTCACAGTTTCCTGTCTTTCCTTAGATTTAGAATGCATGCCCCTAAAATGATTTTATGATGCCCTTCTTGAAAGATGTTATATAAAAATAAATTAAATTGGAGTTAAGCGGCTTGTGTCGAATAACTCCTAGGTCTCAATGCCAGCAGCAAACTGAACCCAACACTTCTCATGGGACATTGATGAATCTATCCTCCATTTAGACTTTTGCCTTTAGAAATACAGGCTACAAACTCAGGGCATCCTGTAATGCCTAATAAGACAAAGTACATGAGTGTATATATGAGTATTGGACATCCTTTTCATGGGGTTTTATATTTTAATTATTGTTATATTATTTTTTTATTGATCTATCTGCTTGGAAGGGGTTGCAGTAACGCAGACCTATTAAAGGAATGTAGTCCAAGGGTATTTATAAGCTTTACTTCTAAACATGCTGGGTTATCTTTTTTTTAAGTTATCAGAGCTTTTAAAGGATCTTTTCATATGTATTTTTAATTCTGTCTCCACTCTACTATAATGTGCTTGGTACAGTTTACCTTACTGCTTTGCAATTTAGCCAACATAGCGAGCAGCAGTATAGAATAGGAAAGTCTAAATGCTTATCATTTCTGCTCACATGCTGCCTGTGACCTTACTGATGACATTTTTTTGCCTTACTAATTCTATTCTCTGAGAATTGAGACCTAAATAAAAATTGGTTTTCACTCAAACTGAAGTTTAAGCTATTAATTATATACCGGGCAGAGTTATATTCATGCAGATTGGGATCATAAGAAGCAAGCACCTTTCGGATGACTATGTTCTTTGTAAAAAACAAACTTAATTTCCTCATGTCACTGCAGATTAGGGTTCTCATTCAGAGACGCTGTTCAGCTGAGTCCTTTAAGAAAAAAAAGTCTGATTGAACTGTATTAGGATTTGGAGCTTATAGAAGCACATCAGAGAACTTTGCTGTGGAGAAACAAAATCACCTAGTGGTGAGGGAGTCTTAAGAGTCTGAGGGATTTTCCCTTTCTCTGCTTCTGATATACTGTGGGACCACAAGCAAGTCACTTTACTTTGATCATTTTGTTACCATGTCTCTCAAAGCATAAAGCAGTCTTTGTCTTCATGTCTTTTGTCATGGTATTCTCATCAAAGCTGTGTTCTCCTCAAAATGATAATTGTTGAGTTAATAATGTTGTGGTGGTTTTATTTGTGTTTTCTTACAGAGCTCAGAGCACTGTAAACCACTTACTAATAATCATGCTATCATCCAAAGGGGGCTATATTACTTTTATCTTAATGGCACAGGTACAGTAGCAGATCTGCATAGCGTGTTACAGTCTGGGGTGCAGCTAAGAGGTAGTCTGTCAATCTACGGCAAAACTACACCTGCGTTTCTTGTAGTTCACTTTTCATATAGACCACATTTCCACAGGACTTAATTGAGGCATTAATCCATTTTGTCTAGTCTCTTGCATCACAATACCTGACAAAATGTTTCTCATTGTATTTGTGCAAATAAAGTCCTCTGGTGAAGTCAGCTGTGCAGGCGGTTCTTCTGTCTGTGGCATTTCAGGCAGCACTGCTGTGCCAGTAAAGGATCCGGTGATGCGTAGTATCTATCTGGCACAGCAGAGCTGAGACAAAACACTAGTGTAAATGGAGTTATAACCACAAAATTCAACTTCTGTTGGGGTAGCTTGTTTCTCCTGGAAGCATGATGACACTGAATGGTTGCACTGGCAAAAAGTGTGGTACAGAATTGTAACTACGGAGGAGGACTGTAGCTATGACTATTTACCCTAGCAGGACCCTCCCCTCTGTTGGTGTAGCTATACCAATTTCGATCATTTGGCTTGGTGCAATGTTGGCATTGCAACAGAAGTCTGTGTGGAGGAGGAATCGGGGAGTGAGGGACCCAGGACTCACAGGTGTGTTTCTTTGTGATTTTCTTGTGACTGCACCTGTCCTAAGTTTGAAGGAAAGACTGAATGAAAAGAGCAGGAATATGGATGGGGTAAAAGGTAAACAGGTGTGAGGCAGTTCTAAAGGATGCAAGGATCATGGGAGAGCTCATCATTAGAGTCACCAGGCAGGAGTGATTGGATGAAATGAGGTGACAAAGGAGTTTCAAGAAATCTTTGTACAGGTGGAACACAGGTGTGAATGAGCTGAGGAGCAAGAGAAGAGACTATGCATTTGTACAGTCCCAAGAACCAGGATCAGCCACTTAGATTTCTGCTCGTAAAGAGATTACAGAAGGGTTGAAGCATAACAGTGGTACACTTTCCACCAGTACAGGTATTTTTCACTGTGTCAGTGTTAACTGCTGTCACTCTTGCCTCTGCACTGTATGCTCTTAAAATCGAGGAATTTTGCAAACATATGGAAGCACTATCAGAGGGCTTTGCTGCAGGTGTTTCTTGTCAGATGGAAATGGGTTTGTCCTCTGTGACCTTTCATGTATTTGTTTAAAAAAAAAAATAAATCCTTTATCTACACTTAAACCTTTTGTGACCTGTAACAGAGAGTATGTATTTTACTTAACTAAAGTATAGTGTAGGTGCTGAGCGTTCACAAGATATATGGATTCCCTGTAATTGTGCTGAATGGCAATTATATACAGCACATTTATTTCAGTTTAACCATTCACTTGTGCAGGGAACTCTGCTGCCATGTGAAGTATGAGTCTCTCCCCTAAGACTTTCCATGATTTATTCCCAAGGCGAGTGGTTTTTTGGAAATAAATCCGGCCGGTTTTGTTCAGACTTTCCATCAAAAGGCCTTTTAGGTAGAAGAACACCGTTTACATCTGAATTCTTAAGTTTTCCATGGTACTTGACAAAGCAGAAAAGAATCATCTTTCCTTCATGGCCCAGGGAGCTCTGAAACAACTTGCCATGCTATAAATCTGTATAAATATGGAATATCCCTTTTGGAGCTTGTGTGGCTGGAGGCTTGAGAAAAGCAACGTGAATCTAATTGAACATGCACTAGAGTTGTAACTGATGATGCGTGTTAACTTGTTTTGGTGATGAATTTGCCTTTTCAAAAATCAGTGTCTCTTTTTTTCTATCCCTAAATCCCAGGGGACTTTTTCAAATGTAAAAAGGTGTTTGCCTGAACTCTGAAATATTTTTTGCATTATTTCACCTGATTAAAACAAAAAGTGGAATGGAAACACTGAAATTATTTGTGGTCCAAGTAATTTTAAGGAAGTGATAAACTAAGGCTGTAGTATAACTTAGAAATTTCCAAGGGTCAGAAGTGGACTAAAAGCTATTCTGAAGAGGCAAGTAAGAATAAAGAGTTCCCCTGCTGTGAGGGCACAGCATCCTTGACCGGCAGAGTAGTTTGTAGGAACCACTCCAGCTGAGTGAGTAGAGCTCTGTGTCTGACCTTAGCTGGCATATGGCTTAGGAAGGAGGAAGACTAATTCACAACTTCTTTTACCATCTGTATGTGAGCTGCATGGGGTGAGAACTTTGATTTCTTTGAGAAGCAAGGGAAGACCTGTCTTAATGTATGTGGTTTTCAAACTTATGGTTAATATTTGATTTTCAAGTTGGGTATCAAACACTGCAAGTCATTCTGCAGTGGTGTGTTCATAGCCAAGATGCTTTTTATAATTTGTGCTAGTTTGGGTTTGAAGAATATGCATAAATGACCTCAAGGTTTGGGAGCACGTGCCGTCTAATTAGAATATCCTTTTTCTCCTTCATTGTTGTTCTGCTACACAAAATGGTCAAAGATAGACCTAAGCAATTGTATCACCAGAAAATATGCCAGAACAAAACTCCATTATGTCTCATAAGGGTAGGTGCCAAGTGCAGAATTTATATTGTTCAATCAGCCCACCAGTGCTTTTAGCATGAGAGAGGAAATCAAGAAGGAAACGGCAAGCAGAGATGACTGGTTGGTTTGTTTGTTTTTTCCCCAAACTGCAGCAATTGTACTTTGGGCAGCCATGAAAGTCTTCGCAAGGCAGCCACCTGCATTCAGCTTCGACTGCACAACACGAGTAATTTGAAGCAAAGTTTGGCTCGAACGGTATGTCGTCTTATTCTTTTTTTCTCTTCATTCTTTCCCTGAAGCAATAAAATTCCACCAATCCTTTTTTTTGTAACAAACTGCAGTAATAATCAAAGAGAGATTATTTGTTTTTTTCGGAACACGCATATATTATTGTGGAATTCCAGTTGAAACGTACTGGGGAATGTCTCTGTTTTGCTTCTGTATTTATATCTAGCGTGTTACTTTGGAGAGCACACAACTGAAATAGTCTAAAGGCTACCATTTTAGAAAAAAAATCAGTTTTGTCAGAATTTGATGATGGTGTTTATTTCAGGAAGTCAGAGAATTCTTATTTTTGATTGGCCTTTCTGTGTTTTGAAATATAACAAGGGCTAAAACAAAGTACTGCAAAAAATTCATGAGACTTGGTTTCTTATTATCATTGAAAACTAGGGTGGATTGATAAAAGCCAGAATCACAGTTTGTGTGTTTGTGCATGTCTGATGCACATACATGTGTGTATACTTGCAGTTGCTCAGTGGACTACTGAGATTTAATGACACTGACCTATGCTACTAAATGTGAGGTTTATTCCCAGTCAACCACCTGGAAATACTTCCATCTCAGGGACACCTTACTGTGGCCTTTTGGAATTTACAGGGGGCTTTCAAGAAAGGGAGAATTTATTTTTTTTAGCAGGGCTTGTTGCGATAGGACAAAGGGTAATGGTTTTAAACTAAACCTGGGTAGATTTAGACTAGATATAAGGAATATTTTTGCAGTGAGGATTGTTAGACACTGGAACAGGTTGCCATGAAAGGTGGTAGGTGTCCCAATCCCAGAAACATTCAAGGATCAGGTTGGATGGGGCTTTGAGCAGCCTGATCTGTTGAAGATATTCCTTTTCACTGCAGAGGTGTTGGATCTTTAAAAGTCATCTAATCCCTTCCAACCCAAACCATTCTATGATTCTGTATCTCAACAGGAGAATGAACATGCCAGTTACCATTGGAATGAGTTTTGTCTTCGTAAAGTATCTGTGGTACCTTGTTGTCATTTAACTGCTAGATGCTGATATTGAGGCAAGGATCACCATGTGATTTACAGTATCTGCATTAAATAAGGATTAGATAGTCCTTTTTGTTGTTAGATCTGTGACAAAACTTACTGTGTTAGTGCTGCCAAAGGAGGGCTTGAGAAGAGTGGAGTGATGGTAATTAGATATAATTATGGATATATGTAAGTATGTGTAGTGGTGGAAAAATTATTTACCTTTTCTAGCATCTCTGTCTTTTAAGCGGGACCATGTATTATTGACTCTTCTGGGCAGTTGCAGGTTTCCAACGTTTTCTGGCCTGAGAAATCAGTGATACCAATATAAGTTTGATATAAGTATGGTGCTATGTATATAGCATGAAGGTATTTTTTCACATGCATATACCGAAAACAGGGAACCTCAACCAACTTCCTGACAATGTCTTCTTTGAACTTCTAAGCCAATAAATCAAAATGACCTATTTTCTGAATATAGGTCTGCTATTACTATAGATCCTCAAAATTATCTGCTTTGGAACCTCCTAATGTGTTCGGGAGTCTCTTCTGAAAATTTAAAGCTTGTTTGTATGCTAAGGAAACAAAATTATACCAATGCCATCTTGAGGCTGCCTTCATAATTCTTGCATGTCTTACATAACACAGTTGAAATTGGGATGCATAGAGATTACAATTATTTTACTATTATGCTTACTATCCAATGTAAGTGCTTATAAGCAATGTGCAATTAATTTTATCTTCAAACCAGACAGTTTAGGGGCTTTGGCCAATAGCTGAATATTCACAGTTTTGTGAATTCAGCTGAAAAATACACATTTCTTTAAGGTGAATACTTCCTTTCTTTTTGTGGGAAGCTGGCATTCTGTTATGAAGTACTCAGAAAAAGGAAATTGTCTTGAACTGAGCAGTTATAAGCAAGAAATTTGGCCTGGGGCTTTACATAAAATCACAGGGTCTTTGAGCTAGTGGGTGACCTTTAATTTGATTCTGTTTTCTTGAGACATGAGATTTATCAGCCTTAACACTCTCAAACAAAAAGTATTTTAAGACCTAAATTTCCAACATACCAGGTTTGTATTAAACTTCAAACTAAAGCTTATACAGAGAACACAAGGTTGTCTTTATAATAACAAAATGCATTGAAGCTCAGCTGAGACACTGATAGTTACATTTTTCCAGAGTTGTCCCCGTTTTCTGATTACCTGGGCAAAGCATGGATCTTTGCAGTGAAGAGACAGCAAAGAACACTTAAGGGTTTTTAACAAGAGCCTTACTTGTTTCTAGAAAAGGTATTTTTGCGCAAATGATCTTTCCTGAAAGTTCAAAAGCATTTTTATTTACATGTATGCCACTGTTAATGGTGTTAATATATTTTTTATCAGTTGGTGGTCCATCATGATATGAAGGTGTGGGTTTTTTCCTCTCATTATTCAAATGTTTGTGGCTTTTTAGAGGGGTCGTGTAGTACGTCAAATAGAAGGAAGCTTTTTCTTGAGTTTAAGCATCCCTTGAAATTGTAATACTGTGAAATGCCCCACATTCTATTAATATGCTCAAAGTCTCCTTCAACCCTGTCACAGTTTGAGAGGTCTAAATGAGGTTTAATATACTGCAATACACTGTGAAGTCCAGGAACAGAGACAGATCAGCATTTTGGAGATAGTTACATTTAGCAGGTAGAATGATTACAAACAAACAAAAAATTGTCTTCCAGGCAGGTAACTAATGAGCTTGGAAGACAAATTAGTGGCATTACAACCATTAGAAAACATTCGTTTATCTTAAAGAATTTGTGGAACTGTAATTAATAACCTACAATAGGGTTTAACCAGAAAGGGTGACATTTTCAGGTATCTTCAAGTGAACTATCAAGCACCCATTTATGGTACCTGACACGGCTCTGAAAGCCTCAGGCTATGAAGTTACTTTGGGTTACTAATAATAGCAAAGATGATGAGCAGCTCATGAGCTGGAACAAGTCATAGACCCAGTGTTTTCCTCCAGCTCCAGGGTGTGCTTGTGGCAGAGCACCGGTATCAGAAAGGAGCAGTTCTGCTCCCAGGCAGGAGCCACCAGCAAGTCTGTCAGGCACAGATGAAAACTAATGGAAGAGACGCAGGCTGTGGTGTGTTTGAAAGCTTCAGCATTTCATTTCACTCCAGACCCAGATCTGTAGGTCTCTGGGTATGCAGAAAGCTGCTCCAGCCACACTGACTTCAAGGCTCTGAGGTAGTCAACACTGAGCTCAGCCAAAATCATTTTTACTGTTCCCTGAAACGTACAGCTTTGGTTGTAAAATGTGCTTGAAATTCACTGACTTAGAGGCGGTTTGTGGAAAATAAGATTCCCTCCCTCAGAATTCATATAAAAAGATGCGAAAATAGTAATTTTTTTTTTTTTAAATGCACAGACTTTGAGACTCTTAAAATTCTTCTTCTATCTCAGTACATATAGCTGTACATATGCAGCTACTGTTCAATTTTGTGAGTTAATCTGCGCTCACTCATGGGGAGAATCTGACCTGTAATGTATAGGATCCTTCCAAATTCTGAATTTTGGAATAAGTTATTTTACACTAGCATTGTAGTTTAACTAACTAATATGTTTCTGTGACACATCTTGACAGCCCTTCTATATAATAATAGCCCATATGTATTCCAGTGCTAAATAATTTGCATACACCCACATATTGCCCTAATCCATCAGATCACCTTGAATTTCTAGGTTCCTGTCAGCCACACGTACCTGATTTCTCTCTAAGCTTCAGGGCTCCCTCCTTTAGTCAGTGTCACATTGTTTCCAGGTTCATCCTCCCCCACCCCCACCAAGGTCCTGCCTGTGTCTGAGATCAAGGAGGAAGGTTGTCATTTATCTTGTTCTGTAGCTCAGGCCTTGTTGCTGCAATTGCTCAGTTCATATGTGCTCTCCAGAGGTGCCAGTGCAACAGTTAAGCTTGCATTGACATGATAAAAATGCAGGGTGGATTTTGCAGTAGTTGTGCACTGCTCATCTGTAAAGTAATGTGACTTTAAGAATTAAAAATTAAAAAAAAAAAAAAGGAAAAGAGGGGGGAGGTAGTCATGATGGACATGATTGACCATTGCTCTTTCCTGAAGCAGCGAATTCAAATAATGGTATTATTGCAAGCAACTGTGGAGTGTTTGGTCTATTTCCTTCCTGGAATGTTTGCTTTTGGTTACAGTACCACTACAAAACATTTTACCAGTCCTCTAGCACGCACTGAAGCAGTGTGATAGCTGTCAGATGCTCTAAGCCTTGGATATAGTAAGGGCAGAAGACATGAGCCGTGAGCAAAACCAGCAGTTATTAGGTCAGAGCCATATGTAGCACAGTTAGTGCTGAGCTTGGGAAATTGGCATCCATAAGCTATTTTTGTATGCCTTGTAATAATTTTTGCAGGAGCAACTCAGTGGGGTTCAGAGACAAACTCTGGAATTAGCTAAGAAAAGACCATCTACTCTCAAATGCATCCCCTAGCCCCGAAATGACTTACCTAGGCTTCTCCTCTGTAACACTGAACTCTCTCTAGTCAATACCCCGAGATAAGGAACACAGGCGTTTGCATGAGATCAAACAGCCAGATAAAGCGAGGCTTAGTGCTTAGGTCTGTCACATACGTTCAAGGCTTAGTGCAAGAGAATTGTTTTTCTTCATCCCCTTCCATTTCATTCATTCAATTCGTGTTTTACTTACTGCCACTATGTGATAAAAGAGATAGTAGCGCTCCAGATGGGAATTCTTTACGGAACATCTGTAATGTATCTAGCTCAGCAAGATTCTGCTCCTTAAATAGTGCTCTTGCTAAATCTCTATATAGCAATCTAAAGTAGAATTAGTGTGAATTAATTCACACGTTGATTAACATATTTAAACTGAATACAACCATGGCAGAGAGACAAGTCGCTCGGGAATGTTAGCTTCAGACCGCTACTATATTTTTAGGAAAAAAATGCTAGTGTACTCACCTTGTTCTGTACACTTTTTTGATACCTGAATTCACTAACATTCAAAATAATAATAGAAGCTTTTTTTTAGACAAGCAAGTAAAAGACATTGTTTGGATTTTCTAAAGCAAAAAAAGTCTTTCAGATTCTGTTTGAGGGGGAAAAAATTGTGATTCATCTTTTAATCACTGTAGGATTATGCCATTCTCATTTTTTTTAAATTTTGTTTATTATATGAAAGTTATAAGGGCAAAATAAGTTGTTTTTTTTTTTCTTACTGAAATGTTTTGCTTAAGGTTTGTCTTCTCTTCACAAACTTGATGTTTTCATCACTTTAGTGCAGCCTAGAGATGGAGTCCTCTCTCAGACTCTTCTGTATCATTGGCCAGATTGAATTTCTGTCCTCTGCCTCACTTTTGAGCAAACAAATATTTTAGATCAGTACACATGTAAGTAAGTGGGCTGTAGCCTGGATGACTAAACTGTGGCATCCCAGCCATCTTTTGTGTTTCTAGAGATATTAAGAAAACTGTCTGGCAGCTGTCGTAGCCACTATGGAAACAGAAGTTCATCATCACTGCCTACCTGCAGATACTCAAACCTACTCCACAACCTCTCAGGGCAACCTCTTCCTGTGTTTGACTTACCCTCACAATGTAATTTTTTCCTTATGCTAAGGTGGAATTTCATGTGTTTCAATTTGTGCCCTTTGCCTCTTGTCCTGTCAGTGACCACCACTGTAAAGAGTCTGATTCCCTTGCCTTCATTATTTCCTATTGGATATTTGTACACTTTGATAAGATTCACCCCCAGGTTTCCCTTCTCCAGGCTGAACAGTCCCAGTTCAGCCTCTCTTTCTGCAAAAAATGTTTTAGGGCCTTGATCATCTCTGTGACTCTTCACTGAAAGCAGTCACTTCAGAGGGGTTGCAAAGATGGTAGAGATGTTCTCCATTCTATTCTCTCAGAAAGGGAGGCGGCAGAGAGGTTATGGATGCAAACTGGTATATATTGCCTTTGCTAAAGGGTACCTTCTGCTGTTTGTAACAAGGAAGCAGAGGCAGGGTTTACTGAGGCATGGCTATAGCTCTAATCTTTATGTAGCTCGAAGGCAGTACTGTGGGAATGTGGTTGACTTCCTATATAGTAAAATGCCATGTAACATGAGGGAGTCACCAAACAAAATTGCAGACTGAAACATCCTGAATGCCCTGAGAATCCCTAAAAGAACCTAACGGCTTTGGAAAATATGAAGCAACTCTAACATACATTTTTCTTATCAGAGTACTGTATGTCACAATATGCTTCTCTTCTGCAGCATGAAGATGATCAAAGACTGTTCAGTGTGAATCAGCTGTTAGAAGACACCTGTGCGTGGAGACTGACACGGTAAGAAGGCGGCTATTTAACAGTACTGATGTTTGTAATTGCTTGTATTTGTAGTGATCCTCCCTCCTGACCCCAAAGGACAGTTCCAAGGCCTACCGGGGACAAGAACATGATACCAAAGAGAAAAAAACTTGGTTCAATGCTTTAGACTCTTATTGTTAGACTTTATTGATTGCCTAATAAAAATCAATAATCATTTATAGATCTGTGTCACTTTTCCCCATTGTCTCCCTTTCACGTCATTGAAGGTTTCATTAGAGCTTTCTTGTTTCCCAAGGATTCCCAGGCTTGAAGGAGTCATAATTTTCATGTGTTGCATTGCTCTTAGAGAGTTTTTAAAGACTAAATACTGTAAAAATAGTAGATTTGCTCTTCGTTATATCTGTGTTTTCACAGTTGAGTGATGTTTTATTTTTTAGTGGAGGCTAGCTATGACAAGTTTTTAACTTGGCAGTCAAAGTGCCTCTGACTCTAAAGCTAACCCACGATGGACAAGCACTGGATGAACTAGATTCCTCATTCAGCTTTCATTATGTTTTGTTTCATGCACTTAGATAAAGAAGCTGTTAACACTTTTTGTAATGTTTTTCATCAATGTGTTATGAAGTACTTGGCCAAGAATGGTAAATGCCACACCTGTCATTTAGCAGATGGAGGAAAACAGAGAGGTAGTGGCTTGTTCAAGGTGAATATCTGGTGCTTACTGAGGACCCATCTGGTTTCCTAGAAGCATGGACAAATTTCTGTTCTGCTGCTTATGATAAAGAGATCAAACTGATCATACATTCTGTACATAAACTACTTACTGACTGGGTTGGTTTTTTTTATGATGTCATGTGCGGCCTTTTCCATTGCACAGAGAGTCTTTAGAGTCGATGTGTGATAAAAGATGTTGAGCTGCAAATCAACTATGGCCTGCAACACTTTTCTGATTCTATAGGGCAATGAATAACTTGTAGCATAGGCAGTAAGTAGTTTCTTCAACCACAAGTTCAGTAAATATTGAAAAAGTAAAAACTTAAACTGTGTTTGATCACTATTTCCTGCTTTTCCCATGAATTGTAATGGGTAGGAGAAAATATTGTCCAGCAGTGATGACCCAGAAAGGTCTGTGGTCAGGCCCTGTGCTCTCAATTGCATTTCCAACTTGTCTGAGGGGAAAAAAGGGGTGGTAGTGAAGTGAGAAAAGTCCATAATGTGCACAAGAGCTGCCTCTGATGATTTGCAGAACGATTTACAGTGCTGAGTGGAGTGTTTGATAAAGTGGCAGATGAAATTTTGAGAAGATAAATGTAGATGGGAGGAAACATTTTAAATTCGCATACGAAATCATAGGCTCTGAGTTGACTTTTACCGCCAGGAGTGAGTTCTTGGGATTATAATAAATAGTTCTGAATGTCAGCTTGGTGCATGGCAGCTTCAAAAAACCCCAAATAAACAAATGTTGGGAAGTATTATGAAAGAAATGAAAAACAAAACAAAACATATTATGCCATGGTATCGGTGTAGGGTGTTCATTTATCTTGAATACATCTGGCAGTTCTGCTTCTCCCATTTCATATATGATGTAATAGAACTTGAAAAAGGGAAGAGAAGGGCAGAAATGATGCTTGGAGGAATGAAATGGCTTCCACATGAGAAAAAAGTAAGTAACAGTATTCTTCATCCTGATGAAGAGATAGTAGAAGATGAGTGTTTTATAGATGACAAGTCTATAAAGCTGAGGACCACAGAGAATGTCTGCAGAAAAAGATCATTTACTGTACCTTCCTATACAGGATGAAGGGAGCATGAAGTGAAAGTAGCAGATTCAGACAAGAATAGGTATTTCTTTGTATAAGAATTTAGCAATGTCTGGACACAGACTGGCTTACCTGGACTGTGTCCAGATAATTTCTGAATGTCTCCAAGGTGGGACATCTACATCCTTTCTGGGCAACTTGTGCCAGTGCTCAGTCACCCTGTGTACCTCCTGTGTTTCAGTTTGTTTCCATTGTCTCTTGTCTTGCCACGTGGCATCACTGAAGACAGCTTGGATCTGTCATCTTTGGATACTTCCTTCAGGTGTTTCTATATGCCCCCTGAGCTTTCTCTTCACTAAGATAAACAGTGCGAGCTCTCAGTCTTGCCTTATGGGACAGATGTTCCCATCCTTGCATCATCTTAGTGACCCTTTGTCAGACACTCTGTAGGACTTCCATGTCCCTCTGGTACTGAGGGGTCTGGAACTGGACACTACTCCAGGTGTGGCCTTGCCAGTGCTGAGTAAAAGGTGAAGGATTACCTCCCTCAGCCTGCTGGTAATGCTTCTCCTAATACAACCTGGGATACCTTTAGCAACCCTTAGCCTTTTTTGCTGCCAGGGTGCACTGCTGGTTCATTTTCATCTTCCTGTCCATGAGGACTGCCAGGTCCTTTTCTGCAAAACTACTTTCCAGACAGTCAGCCCTTAGCATGTCCTGGTGCACGGAGTTAATCCTTCTCAGGTGCATGACTTTGCATTTCCTTTTGCTGAGACCCATGAGGTTCCTGTTAGCCAATTTCTCCAGCCTGTCAAGGTCCCTCTGGCTGGCAGCATGACCCTTTAGTGTAGCAACCACTCTTCCCAGTTTTGTGTAATCAGCAAACTTGCAGAGGGTACACTCTTACCAATCATCCAGATTATTAAGGAAGGTATTAAAATGTAGTAGACCGAGGACTAACTGCTGGAGTACACTGTGACTTTGTGCCATCCAACACTACCTTCTGGGCCTTGCCATTCAGCCAGTTTTCAATCCATCTCACTGCTCATTCAGTCTGTAGTTTATTAGCTTCTCCATGAGGTTGTTATGGGCGGCAATGTCAGAAACCTAGGATTTCATTATAGAACTTATCAAGTTGGTCAAGCACAACTTTCCTTTGGTGAATTCATTTCTGACTACCCTCTATCACCTTCTTGTAGTTCATGTGCCTGGAAATGGTTGTCAAGATTGGTGCTCCATCACCCTCCTAGGTTCAAGGTGAGGCTGATGAGCCTGTAGTTCTCTGGGTCTTCCTTCTTGCCCTTTTTGAAGATGGGGGTGACATTTGCTTTCCTCCAATCTTAAGGCATCTCTTCCAATTGTCATGTTTATTCAAAAATACAAAGAGTGGCCCCACAACAACATCAGCCAGCTCCCTCAGAATTCATGGTGTATCCCACCAGGGACCATAAATTTATATATGTTCAGTTTAAGTATTCTCTAATGTAATCCTTATCATCTTCCTACTTCATTCCAGGGACAGCTCCCTGGAGGCTGTGTCCATGAGACCACCTTAGACTCCTTGCACATATGCAGCCTTCCCGTGTTGTGGGGAAGGTTTGCTTCAGGATGTGTATTATATACATTTATGTTATGGTGTGTAAATACTGCCATGGTGGACTACCACATGTTATGTTAGGCATTTTGAATGGAACTCCACCCCCCTTTTTAATTACTGAAGAACCTATGTGTCTTAGTAGCACTGCAGACCATAGGTGGACCTGGAGTAGTCTCTTGCTTGGTGCTATGAAGGGTTCACAGCTAGTTCTATCTAACTGTAGCTGCTCCAGGTGTTGTGAACAGAAGCCTTCCTGCACCCCTTAATTTAGGGATCAAAAAATTACTCCCTGAAGCAAACTAATTCAGCAGTGCTCACATATACTTCTTCCCCCAGTTAGAGGCGACTAGTTTTAGCTGGAAACACTGGCACAATTCTGTTGAGAAAGCACTCAGATTTGAAGCACCATCAAAATTATAAGGTGAGCAATACTGTGAAGAAAAGCCCTTATTCTTGTAAGCAGTGCCACTCTGGTATTTTTTTATGAGTAGGGCAGTCAGTAATACCATACCTAGTCATAACAGCTGCTTCCACCTTAACATGCAACGTCTTTGTGCTTATTTTGCAATGGGATGTATGTTTGCAACGTGTCATTCCTCAACTGTATATCTAGCTAGGGATGTAATGCAGATGGATGTAGTAGAATGGAAATGCAGTAGAATGGGCTCAACACAAGCTGTGCAAATCTGCCTGGCACCTAGGAAGGCCGGCAGATTACTTTCCCATGCTGCTGTGTCTTCACAGCTGTGAGTATTTAGATTAGCTAAACAAAATAATGCTCAGGGTTGTCTGCATGCACTCAAGCTAAATTTCTGATTGTAGCACACAAATGTTTGTGTTTTTAGAGAACATATTGATTGAGATGCTCAGTCTGCTTAGATCCAGCAGAGAAGGAAAAAGAAGTGTTTGAACTAGCTTGAGATGAAGTAAAAAGAATGAACTGGAAGCTTACCTCTGTAATAATCAGATTTCCTCTCACAGGCAAATGTGAACAAATAAAGCCAGCAGCCCCTGCATAGCTTCACACACTGATTTTCATAGCTTGAAAACCAAGCACAATGTAAATCAATGAGTGCATCAGAAGAACTGCAGTCCATCGGCCCATAATCTCTGACACTGAGGTGTCAGTAACTATAACATTCAGTTATCTGATCCATGTGACTAGGCACAGCTTAGTTAGCCAGCATGGTGATAAACAGTGTTGTAGGAAGGAAGCCTAGCATTGCTCTGCAGGAGGTGCTGCTGCCAGGAAAATGAAAAATGAATGCTATGATTCTATGTTATATGCTTGTTGTCTTCTATATAGACCAGCTGGGATCTAAGACTGACTCTCTCAAATTGTTTGTACCTATCTTTTCAAAGCTATTGCACCATATTGCCTTGCTAAAAGCTATAAAACCTTCCTCGGTCTCTAAGAAACGTTGAATGTTCCTGGGTTGGTTAGCACTGCCAAATGTATACACACAGCTATCACAGCCCTATGAGTATGAAGTATGTCTGTGTGGCAACATATGGGTATTATTAGTTACCCACCAGCCAAAGGTTCAGGATAGCGTTAATAGAGGTATTTTGATCATTGTTACAAATTGCTGGATTTGTTTCCTATTAATTATGTAAAATTATGGCTACTTTATATGGAAAATTCTCTAGGGTAGAATAAACTGATGGAAAATATGCTAATTTTCCAAACTAGCATTATAACTTATGGAATCATTCTGAAACCTGCACTTAGGCCAAGCATGTTAATAAACAGGCTTACCTATGTGCATCAGGCAACAAGGCCAGCTCACGTGTCCAGAACTACTTTTGAGCTGGGTAATGCTATGAAAAAGATGTTATACCTGGAGATTTGGTCAAAGCAGAGCGACAACTTACATTAGCTATGATTTAACAGGATTACAGGAGGAATTGCCAGACAGCTACTCAACGCACAAACTGCCTGGCGAGATAAGGCTAGTGCAGATTGGAAATAAAAAGCTGTAAAGGCAAAAATCATCTGTAGGAGGAGGTGGATAGTAGGCATCTACAGGGAAATGCACTCTGGTATTAGCACAGGGAAGGCCACAAAACATTTATTTATTCTATATGATGATTTTGGTGCAATAACTCCCTTTCCTTCTATTGCCACACAACACATATAATGAAAGTATAACCATGTACCATGAAACCCATACTTTGCACCGTAGTTGCAATTCTTACTGCTTAGTTCACTTGACTAAAATGTGTGAGGACACACACAACTTCTCTGTAAACAATAGTCCATTTGCTCTGAAGAAATCAAAATACTTCTGTGACTTTCAGCTACCAGACTGCAATAGGGGTGGGAGGGAATTCTTTCTATGCCCTCTGAAGAGAGAGAACCCTAATGCAAAGGGCCATTGGGAAATACAAGGTGGGGTTGGAGGGAGAAGTCAAGGAGGAAGTGAAAAGTAAAATAAATAAACACTGGAGAAAGACTATAAATATCTACTTTTTCATAAAAGCACATGCAAACCCTAACTACCAGTGAGGGCCATCAAGGCAATAATGTGCCCCTTTTACTGATCAGTAGGCTGGGCAGGGTGTGGAAGTAGGAGTTAAAGTCTCCATACCCTTTCCTGATGATTTGATCCTACAGAGGAGGCTGCTGAAGGAAAATGAAGGAAAATGAAGGTGTATTCCTCTGTGTAACCACCTTAGCTGTGGTCTCATAGCACCTTTTTTGTATTGTTCCAGCTGACAAATAAATGACAGCTAGAACTTCACTGTGCTTGAAATGCAGAAAATTACACAAATGCTTCTCAATAGCAAAACTCTGACTCTGGCTGTCTGTTGGGGGTAGCACTTGGAGCCTGTGGTTCTAAAAGGGTGAGATTTACAGCTGAAGCACCAGTCCTGGAGTTCAGTGTAGAGAGGTATACACTCCTGTTCATGATCCTAATTAACTTAGTGAAGCTTTGCTAAGGCACAGCAATCTGCCTGTACAAACTTGATGGTATCTTCTGTAGCACAACAAAGGCTTGGGACAACAGCAAACTCACAGCTTAGGTAATACGATGGAAAAGGTAGTTGCTGAAACAGTTTGAGCATGTAAATCTAAGAACTGTAAGCAAATAAAGTTCGATGGGTTATGTGGCATAATGTACAGCTTTATACTTGTTAGTATGGACTTTTGAAAAGTACAGCTTTTCCAGTTCTTTTACTTGATTCTCTGCAGCTTTAGTCTGTGAAGTGATTCTGGAAGACGGCACTGTGTAGCATGTACTTAAGTCCATCCTTTGCTGAGGGTAATATTTAAGCATTTGCTAATCTTAAAGGGGTTTAGAGTTCAGCAGACACTAAAATAGTCTGGAGAGTTGGGCAGAAGTAACCTTGTGAAATTCAACAAGTGCAGGTGAAGGGTCCTGCAACTAGGGAGGAGGAACTCCATGCACCAGTACAGCTTAGGGGTTGTCTTGCTGGAAAACAGCTGTGTGGAAAGACTTGTAAGAACTGGTCAACACATGGTTAACCATGAGCCAGAAATGTGCCCTCCTGGCCAAGAGAGCAAATGCCATCCATATCAAGAAAAATGTAGCTAGCAGATCGAAGGAGGTTCTCCTACCCCTCTACCCTGCAATGTTGAGGCCTCATCTGGAATATTGTGTACGGTTCTGGGCTCCTCAGCTCAAGAAGGACAGGGAATTACTGGGCGGGGTAGAAAAGAGGGCTACGAAAATGATAGGGGACTAGAATCTCTTTTATGAGGAGAGGCTGAGAGACTTGGGACTTGTTAGCTTAGAGAAGACTGAGGGGGGAATCTTATAATTACTTAAGGGGTGTGGGTGTAGTGAGGATGGGGTCAGTCTTTTTTTCAGTGGTGCCCAGTGACAGGACAGGCAATGGGCATAAACTTGAAGGTAGGAAGCTCCACCTAAATATGAGGAGGAACTTCCTTACTCTCAGGAGGGTGGCAGAGCATTAGAACAGGCTGCTTAGCAAGGTTGTGGACTCTCCAGCTCTGGAGACATTCAAAGCCCACCTGGATGCTGTCCTGTGCAACCTGCTCCAGGCGATCCTGCTCTGGCAGGGCAGTTGGACTAGACAATCTCCAGAGGTCCCTTCCAATCCCTATCATTCTGTGATTCTTTGACTTCCTTCGCTTGGGAAATGTGTATCCTTCAGGTGCAAGTAGAAGATTTTTGCATCTACGTTGTGGCAAATGACTACCAAAACAATTATGGCAATCCAGACTCAATTAGGTGGCATCTATGTAAGGACTTGTACTTATTTTATACCAACACAAAATCACTGTCAATTATCTATTCTTGTTTTATAGAATGTGAAGAAGGAGGAAAAAAAAGCAGCATACCAACTCTCTTTATCCGATTGTTATTAACTTGATGTTGTTTTCTTTTTTCTTATTTCCAGACAAAACCTTGTTTCAGTTACTATGAAATACAGAGGTCAAGTGGAATATCTATTGCAAAATGAGGTATTTGTTCTTAGTTTGTTATACCAGAAAAGCATTAACTTCTATGTGAAAGGTATCTAATTATTAATCTGTCTCAAAAGCAATTAAGGAAGACTTAATTAAGGCTGCTTAACCTGACTTTGAAAGGATATAAATTCTCTTAATAAAACTTGGTTTGACGTTACGAAGAAAGTGCTAGAAATTTAAAATATCAAAGGTGACTCTTCATAAGTGTCAAGGAACCTGTAAATAAAAACAGGTTCATTTGGGTTGGCAGCTTAATATCTGAAATTTAGTAGAGGTTTAATACACTATATATATATATATATCTGCAAAATTTGTCCCTGATTTTGTAAACCCAACAGTCAGACGCTTACATATTTAGGATATATATTCAAGCATGCCATAGCTTGCAGGATCAGGTTAAGGCAGCAAAACTCACAAGAGCTTTATTTTAAAGTGTTGTGGGCCGTCAACTGAATGTTACATGCTTGGAAAAAAAAAATCTCTTAGGAAATCTTCTTTGCTAACTCATGTTTTAAAGACAAATATATATTTGAGTGATAGCTTGGAAGAATTCAAACAGCTATCTGATCTGAATTTCAGGTGGTTGTGCTAAATGGCTTTCTAGGGTTTGGAACTGGAAGGAAAATAAAGGATGTTAGTAAAATCAAAAAATACTCGTGTAGTGTAGAGATATTCCAATGTATTCCTGCCAGAGTTATAACTCATTATGCTGAAGTACAGATTTCTTTAAAATACATGTTACAACATAAAATTCACATTTTGTTTGGGAAATCTGTCACCCGTATTCAAGCCCAGATTTTAATCTTTCTGAATATTCTTGATCTACAGGTATTTCTCTTTTGATTACTCAGAAAACATACATATACTTACAGGCGTGTATATAAATGCACATATACGTAGAGGCATGTAGAAGAATTCATAAATATAAATATCTATGTAAATAGAAGCATTCTCTATTTTTGTGTAAATTTTTGATACTTTTGCAAAATGCATACAGATTTAAATGCTGTTGAATTGTGCCTAGCTACAAAGTAAAGCTCTGGCTTTGATACTGTGTAGGTATTCACTGAACTTTCCTTTGTAAGCAACTCAGATAAGGGGGCTATTTAGTGTATAAAATGTGGTGCAGTCATAACCATTTGGAAATTTGAGGTCCCCAAACCCAAATGGGCATATGTATTTCTTTACTGAAGTAGACCCATCAGTGTAGTTACTCACATTCAGTTGAAATTTTAGGGCCTAAAAGTATGGAGATTCTAAATTCAATGAGAGCTATAATCTCAAAATTAATGAGGCACTGCAATCTGCCCTCTGCAACTGATGCTGTGTAGATATTCCTCAGACCTATAATGAAGCACTCTTAAATTTGTTTTTGCTAAATATTTTTACCTTGAGTAAGCAATTACTTGAGATCATTAACTTTTTATAAAGGGAAGACAGGACATTTTTCAAATATTCATGCTATGCAACAAATATGAATGTGTTACTCTAGAGCTAAAACTCTCCGTAGTTTTGATTTTTTTTTTTTTTTTAAAAAATAAGATCTTGTCTACACAGGGGCACTCAATAAAGTTCATATGAATTGCTTAAAAGAGCAGGATTGGAACTTAATGACATAGGTCAGATCACCACGCAGATGTTTTCATTCAGTAGCATCAGAGTATATGGAGCTTTTCCAAAACTGTAATAATTAAAACTAGTGTGCCTGCTTTGCTTTAGTAAGTGGCTTAAAAAATTATGGAGCTATAATGTAATAAGGTATAGTCATAAACATACAGTAAAGAAAGCAAAAATAAGAACCCTTTGCTCATTTCTTTAAGAAGGTTTAAAATTGGGATCTGTCTAACTATCCCAAGGTTTCCTGGAAATAATTATGTTGATTTTCAACACCAGCACTTGCATCACTGGAAGGGATATTTCCATTTTTCTGATACACCAAAATCTACCTTCAGCACATTTGGAAATTTAAGGCTCTGGAATTTGTTCTTATATACTAAATGAAGTGCATGCAAACCTGCTTAAGATCTGCTTTCAGCTGGGTCTTCCTTAGGCATTCAGTTTTTATATAGATCTTAGGATTCTCAGTTTTAAAGAAAAAAATCAGTCTCCCCTCTTTCCTCCCCACATTTATCTATCTACTTCCAAATGTACTTGTTCAAGGATGTTAAAAACCTTTGGAGGTACCAATACTTCTGATTTATGTGAGACGCCCACTATCACTATTATTAGTAATGATCAAAAAATGGGAAATTAGTTTTATTGTGCCTCCATAGTATTAAAAAGAAAAAAAAATTAGGCTGTTTGGCACAAGGTGAGTTGGGATTAGTGCTGCGGGGGTTGAAATGTGAGGAGTGTTCCCAGAGAGTGTGTGCAGCCAGTCACCTAGCTGGTTTGATTGCCCTGGTAATCACTTGATATGCACTTCATTTTAAATTTTTTCAGAATGTACTATCAATATAGAGAGAAAATTGTAATTTTTAAATTCAGAATATTGAAGTTCTATAATGAAGTAGCATTTTTTTATCATACTGGTAATTTTAACACAAAAATACTCTTTAGCGGTTCTGCTGGTATATAAATATGTGTGTGTGTGGGAAATCCATACAAGATATTTGCCATAGGTTTTTTGACTTTCAGAAAATGTAAGACTTCTGTAATAAATTAATTGCTGTCTTCCCTTCTTTGGGACAAAAATCAATGTCATATGTCTAGATATGGAAAAGGGAAACTCATTACATGGTAATATCCAAAACCAGAAACAGTGTATAAAAAGTCATCATACATTGTATACAGTGTTACACAATTTTATTTTACTTTTACATGATTACTCTCCTTGATCTGCAATATGCTCCTTAGAAATAGCTACCATAGAAACAACATCTATGGTATAGTAGTTTCTACAGAATGTTAAGTACTTGGTTAATATATCTCTAAACAGAACACTGTATTATACAGAGATGGATGCATTCTTCAAGGTTTCCTAGTCTCTTTGTGCAACAACAAATACATTTGTTCATACAGAAATAGATAAATTGCTGGGTTTGTATGGTTTGTTTTTTTTGAGGGAGGAGGGGGGATTCTGCCCAGAAGTATAGCTGTTACTCTGTTCAAGGATTACTTTTGCATAGATCATCTACTGCTCAGAAATCACTCTGCACGAATGTGTCTTTATAGACATAAAATCCCTTGTTTTAGCAATTCACATCCACTTGTGAAAAAGAAAAATGCTAAATTAAAATGTATTTAAATTCAGTGCTAAATATAGTTGTAATTTATATTTAATGACAAAAGATATATATTAAAAATATATTCGAATATATGTGTGTATATATATAGGCACTTCAACAACTGCACAGCAAACTGGCAGTTACAATGCTTTGGCTCTGCCAGTGTTATACTTGGTAACAAAGACATGCCATTTTTGTAGTTTTCTGATGTGTGCATTGAGAGTAAATCTTGCAAGAGTTCAATTTAAAAATCTAAGTGTAGGAAAGAAATACGAAAGATGGGAAATGCCCTCCTTGTACATCGGCAGGGGAGTGTAGTAACTTCAGACCAAAGGAAGGGCTAAAGTTCTCAAGAGATCACAGTCAGCTATAGCTTCTTCCTCCCCAGAACCTCTAGTATGCAAAGGTGTTGCTGTCTTTAATTACTAAGCAAGACCAAACAATTTATATTTAAAAGAATTCTGACTACCAGATATTTGAGGATATATTATGTAGTTCATTCTTGCTTTAGCTCTGCTCAAGGCAGATAATGTGGAATTAATAACCTCAAAATATTTGTATATTTATTTGCATTAATGACAGGTCTCACCCTCTCAGCAAAATCTGGTTATAGAGCTTAAGCTTAAAAATAGAAAGTTCATCTTGGTACAATTTTTCTTTTTCAGTCATGAAATGGGTGAGTTAAAGAAACAGGCACGTTTTAGTGCATTAAAAGGAATGGTTATCAGTACAGAAACATGGAGAATATTTATAGGAGAGCTTTACTTGTTCAGAGAATGTATTTTAAGGTTTAATGAAGTGATAGAACTATGCAGGAAACCCATGATTGATTTATTTATTTATTTTCCTGAACATGGAGTACTTGATATTTGAAGATTGCATTTTTCCTTTGAAATCCTTTTTTTTTTTCTTGAATTCAGCAGAGTATTTCTGACGTTATTCATCTAGAGATTTATTTTACTATGGTAATATTTAAATATCTAAATATATTATCAATAAAATGTAATAATTTGAACTGGATACATCTATATATATATGTATTTCAGAAAAGCTAGTTGCAGAAGTACTCAGTCCACAGGTGTCAGATTATGCAGCCTCCCACACAGTCCCTATTTTTAGATGGAATATGGCTGTCTGCCAGCTCTCACAGAGATGGGTAGGAGACAATGGTGGGGATAAATTCACTGTGTCACAAAAAACTCAGTAAATTTGCAAACCACCTGGGTTCAGGGTTCTTCAGAAGTTTTCCTCACAGTGCTTCTACACTTGTGAAGTTCAGACAAATCAATGTTTTGTCTCAAAATCAGTCTTAGATAGCAAATTTGTCACAGTTTTCAACACAGCACAATTTGACTTTAACAAAAATTATGCTGTCCTTAGGAAACTGTTAGTTACTAGCAATTTCAGCATAGCCACACTAATACATGGTATGCCTGAATTCTCCATGAGCAGATATGACTTTCTACATCCTCCCTGGCATGAAGTTTATGGTAAGGCATTTCTGATAAATTGCTATGTATCTACTGCTTGATTTTTTAATTTTCTTTCTTTGCTATCAACAGCATACAGTGGATAATGTAATTGAAGCAGCTAAAGCAATCTGCAGCGTGCTCGGTTTTGTGGAAACCAGAGATATTACTGATGCAGTCAAGAGACTCCGTGCAGTGCCATTGGTTAAAGCACAGGTAAAAGATGCAAGTTTGTGTCTCATTTTTCTCTTTAAAACCAGAGCTTGAACTGGTATTACTAATTTTCTGATTGATCAAGGCCGTTCTACTGTCTCACTGCATATTTCCCCTCTGCTAAGCATGACACAGAGGGACTCTAACCCCCAATAGTTGGCAGTATGTGGCAGAAGAACAACAGAGGACTCGTCCTGTGTATAACTGTAACTGATACTCTCTTCTGATTGCTCTTTTTATCCCACCAAATATACAAATATCTTCTCGAATGATGAGCTTTTCAGATAGAAATGTCTCTGCTGTTTACACAGAGAAGTACGTGCATCCTGATTTTAGCTGGAATACTCACTCTTAAAACACTCCAGTGTTTTTTTCCAGGGGTTACTGTAGATTGTGAGCTGGGACTTCAGGAGAGAAATGTCTCTTCTCAGTTTTGTCATCAACTGCTTCGGTATGACCTTGCATATGTCACTGTGACCTGATTTACAGGAGTTCTGAGCACCCAAAAATTCTTTTGAAGTCAGCATCTTGGAAATAGAGGTGCTCAGCAAATTTGAAAATCAAGCCATTAATCACTTGGATTTAGCTTGGTGTAACCTTAAGTCACGCTAATTCTTTCCCATCCTAATGAAATTCCCTCTTCACACTTTTTTGAAAAGTTTAACAAGTTACTGAGGAATATTTTCTTTTCTTGTAGGTCTCTGTCTTGTCATTCTTTCTCAAAGCAAAAAATGTTTATAAAAACATACCAAAATGGGAAAGATGCTTGTATTCTCAGACCCCTACCTGCTGACAAAACTTTTATTCCTTCTCTTTATTGTCTCTTTGTTTCAGGCCATGGCTTGTGATATGTGTAAGAACACCTAGAATGGGAAAGTAAATGATGGGATAATTCCTGTTCACTAAGTTGAGAGTATTAATTAGAAACATGTATAGCTCCACAAGTGGAATTCATTTAATTATGCCCAATATATAGTTTGAGGTCCCAAATGTAAGACTGGTGACAGCTAGAGTAATTCTTTCTAAAACATTTTGTGTGTCACAGGAGTAATACATAGCAAATTCTTCCCGAGAGCTGAAAAGATTCACCAAAGAGCAGCAGGTATGTTAGTTGAAGAGGCTCCAGTGATGCTTAGAAAACTTATTTTCTTAAATCTCAGCGTTCTTAACCCCTCTGTTTATTCCACTTAGATGGGCAAGGAGCGGGTCGGGAATAGCTTTCAACTTAAATAAAATACAAGACCTAAAGCAAATAAACTCCAGAACATCTGTGCAGCTCTCTGTGGGTCTGGGTTGTAAGCAAATCTCTGTACCATGTTTCTGGAACAGATGACACTAGAGATCACAGAGCAGACATTGCTGCATGGCCCTGGGCAGAACCAGCTGTGCCCTTCTGGAACTAGCTATACGGGCCCTGTCTCTCTGAAGGTTGGAAAGTATTGTTAAGGACCAAGCTGCAAGAAATAACATAGCTATAGGTTGTTTTGTTGTTGCTCTTAGCTGAACATCTTGTTTCTATAGCATCCTAAATCTTTTCACGTCCACTTCAGCATCAATTATTAGAAGCCACTACTCTGGATAAATTCCAGCATAAATGGGTCTGTGACAGCACACATTTTATCTGGCATGTTGTTGATTTAAATGGAAATAAGAATATCTCTATTTAAGAAAAGTTCTTGAGGGCAAATATGGTAGGGGAAGAGATAAAAGAAGTAAAAAAGGATTTGCTTGATCTGCTTTTCAGTTAAACCCCAGGCTGTCCTGAGAGGCATCAGACAGGTCAGCATCTTCCCCTTGAGAAAAGTATTTTTGTCAACCCAGAATCTTTCTTAAGAGATAGATAAAGAGCTTGGTCCAGTAAAAAAGTTAGGGTGTACTCTAACAGAACATGTTGTCCTTTAGGAAAGAATTAGAGCAGAGAAAATGTATTTGGGCTAATTTGTTAAGATTTCTTTCAGAGTTAAGAGAAACTTAGTGTGTTTTCTCTTTGAGCGTTCAGGTCAGGTCTCTGAACCCAATGTGTAAACTGCTTCCTATGACTGGCTTTTATTCACTGAGTATCCTAGAGTCCATTTTCAGCCCCATCCTCTCTGAACTCCAGCAGAGAGATGGATATAGTGGTCAAAGAGCCAAATTGGTTGCTGTTAGGGAGGTCAGTCCTGAGTAATCAGAAAGTCCCACATATCATGCCACGAAGAATAAGATAGTGGGATGAAAAACAAAGAGAACAGGTCATCTTATTGAAGTCTAAAGTTTCTGTTGGTTGATGTTCACGTTTGCTTCTGCTTCTTTTCCAAGTCATTGTCATGCAAATACTGTTTTTATTTTAGAGATGAAGCAATTGTTACTTGAAAATAATTGATTTTGGAGCTATCTATCCATTGCAAAACAAAAAAAAAGTCCCAAAAGAACCAAAGAAAAAGCCCTACTTAAAGTGCTTGCCTTGACTTACTCCCCAGCATGTGTCTGATTTCCAGCTCCACTGTATAGGCAGTGTCTAATGTATTCAGGTTCTGTGGAAGCAGCTTCCATGTACTTCCTCGCACAAAGGGAGCAATGCACTTTCTTTTTTTTGTTTTACCTATTTAAATTACAAGCTCTTCAGAGCAAGGAATCACAGAATCTTAGGGGTTGGAAGGGACCTCGAGAGATCATCGGGTCCAACACCCCTGCCAAAGCAGCTCCCCAGCTCAAGATGTCCAGACGGGTCTTGAATATCTCCAGAGAAGGAGACTCCACCACCTCCCTGGGCAGCCTGTCCCAGGGCTCTGTCACCCTCACTGGGAAAAAGTTCTTCCGCATGTTGGTGCAGAACTTCCTGTGCTCCAATTTGCAGCCATTGCCCCTTGTCCTGTCTCCACAGACCACTGAAAAGGGGCTGGCCATTTCCCCCTGCATCCCATACATAAGATATTTATATGCATTAATAAGGTCCCCTCTTAGTCTTCTTTTCTCTAGGCTGAACAGTCCCAGCTCACTCAGCCTCTCCTCACAGGGGAGATGCTCCAGGTCCTCAATCATCTTTATAGCCCTTCTCTGGACTCTTTCCAGGGCAAACCTGTCTCTTTTATACCAGGGAGCCCAGAACTGGACACAGTACTCCAGGTGGGGCCTGATCAGGGCAGAGTAGAGACATGGGAATGCCTCTCTATATGTGCAGTTACCAGCACAGAGTGTTGGTCCTGGATGTAATCTCCAGAGGCTAAAACTGGTAAGTGGTGGTGGTGATGATAATGATAGTGTTTGCTCATCTGTAATGACTGAAATGATACTGTTCCTGAATACCCTATCCCAAAAGTCTGAAAGATTTTGTCGTCATTGAATATTTTATTGCTATTTTAAAATATTTTTCTGCCCTAATATTCACATGGGGAGCTGCTTGTTTCCACATTTCTCTTGGAGAATACTGACTAGATTGCTACTCATTTCTTAAAGTTTTTAAGCTATTGAAGTTTTGTTCTCTTAATATTTCCTTTCAGGCTTGGTTAAATGAACTAGTAGTCTAGTCTGTCCCTTGAAGCCTTCCTGTAAATGCTGTCTGTGACCTTGACTGACACCCCTTTCCCCTTTACTCCCTCCTGGTGAAACAGACCTGACTATAACAATGGACTTCAAACAAACGTGTGTGTGTGTGGAGTCAAACGCCATTGCTGCTGCTTGCTTTATAATCCTTTCAGAAATAAGTGCTAGGACAGTCGATTAGACTTCAGCAATCAAGGAAAAGTTCAGTTTTGATTTTGTTTTTCATCTTTCTTAGCAGCAACTGAACTATAAATGTCATAAAAGAGTAGAATATATTTCTGTAGGTTCTGTACCTTGAACGCTGTTCCATTTTATGAAAATAGGTTACTTATGTAACTAGGCAATGTATAGAATGGTATACAAAATGTTTTTAAAAATCATATTTTTCCCCCCTTATATTTATCAATATTTATACAAAGAAAGTAGACCATTTTCCCTGTCTGTTTCAACATAGGTAGCCAAAATTGGTACTCAGTGGTTGGACATTTGATGGACTACCAACTCCTCCAGAAGCTTTTTGAGTTAAGCTCATACAGAAGTGTAGGGTCATCTTATGTGAATTCTGGGTTCTGACAATTATTCAGTACTGCTGTATTAGCATATCTCATCAGTCTGCTTGAATTGTTTCTGTTATGTTCATCAGCATAATACCTCCATATCTTTTTTAAGCAGAAGAGAGGGTTTTTCAGACAAACTTGTTACTTGCAGCGCAAGTAAATTGAAATTTTTGATGCTACCTTTTACATCTCAAGTGCTGCAGACTTGCACATCAGCTAAGTCTTTCTTGCTGCTTTTTCACCATGGTTTCATGGTTTATTGTGATGTATTATGTGGTTTTGCATGGAATACCTTTTAATGCATCCATTTGGCAAGCTTCATGTGCACATAATGCCTCAGGGAAACTACTGCTTACTCCTTTCAATGTAAATTGCATAGGGTGCCAGTATATGTTTGTGTATACATATCTGTACATGTGTGCTTGCATACTTTAAAAAACCCCCACAAAACAGACCTCAATGTGCTTCTATTTAATTCTGGGTTGGGGGGGGGGGGAGGGGGAAACCCCACCAACAAAGAAACTTCCAATCTTGTTTTTAATTAAATTGTACTTATTACATGCTGACTGCCTCCACCCTGCCAGTACTGTGCGCTCCTGTACCGTGGCTAAGAGATTATAAAAGCAACTGGCACCAATGACGGTTTCTTCCTAACTGATTGCGTCTCTTTATAAATGTGATTCATTCAGTCTCTAACCAACCTAACCCTGGGATTTTAAATCCGTTCAGGGGAAACTCTAGGCCAGCTGCACAATTAATATTTTTCATCTCTCTTTTTTGGGGCGTGTGGTTTTTTCTTTCTTTCCTTTCTTGCAGCAGCTCAGAAAAAGTCCTAGGAGATCAAATCCTGCCAGAACAGGCACTAATCCACTATATATTAAATAGACTAGACTATGTTGAAATTACAAATGCTGTTGCAAAAGGTTGTTTACTTTCCAAAATTTGAGAGAATTGAACAAAGGTCCCGGTTCCCATTTGTCTCACTGCATTATAAAGATTGTGAAAACGTATTTCTCAGCCTGGATGTTGCTTTTCTCCCCTCAAGTAAGCTTTTGACTTCTCTTTGTATTTGCTAAACAAATGCTGGCAGCTCCAAGCTGGGCACCGGAAGGAGAATGTACACCCAGCATAGTACTTATGTCACCTCTGCATGCATTGTAGTTTTTAAGAAGCATCTTGCTGCATGCATATGTACCGATGTGAAGCATCTTCAACGTGCCATAAAGGACAGTAAACCTTTCAGGGACGTGGGTTCAAACAGTGCAAGGCCATGGTCAGTACTGAAACATGGAATTTACTTGTTACACTCTCTGGTCAAGATTTGCAGCTCAGTAACTTATTTATGTGTCACCTTGGTACATGCAAGGGTGGTGCCAGAGCCAGGCGAAGACAGCTGGCAGAGGAAGCAAGCTGCCTGTCCTTGCCTTTGAGACGAGGCGGGGTGTGGCCTGCAGCCCCAGGGCTGCCTGTCCTGTTGGGAGATGTGCTAAGCTCCCTGCCATGATCACAGTGTATTTTCTTCTGTGGATGGGGAGGAACAGGCTGTGTAGCAATATTTAATTTTGCCCAGTGTCTGAGAAGGCTGGTCCAAGGTCTGATTTAGGGCAGTTATTGTACTTTGAGATTTAACAGAGCAGCTTTTTTTTTTTTAAAAAGAAAAGTCTGATTAGGAGGGTCAGTTTAGTCTGAATAACTGGTCTGATCTTTTGATGGTCATAAGCACCTCCTGCTGACAACACCGGGGGGTGAGAGGTGGGAATCTAGATAATGAATTAATATAAACTGTCAAGAGCTGTGTTTAGGCAGTAAAGGCATGAAAAACCCCTAAATCCCTGCACCCAGTATTTCCTGTTGGCCATCTCTGGTTAGCTGCCTGCTCAAAGGCCTTTGATAGAGCACAGATATTTTTGCTGGTTTGGTACAGGAACACAGGTGAAATGTAGGCCATTTGAGCGGAGACTTGCTGCTCCTGAGCTTCCAAAGAATGCTGCGCTCTGCCTGCTCATAGTGGTTGTGGGATTCATGTAGGAATATATAAGACATGCAAAGGGATGGAGAGGATGTTCTTATCTCTGTTATACCAACACAGACACCAAAAATGTATATGCACCTCAAGTTTAGGTAAGTGCTTCTTTGTGTCTCGATGTGCCTAAGTACTATGAGAAATCAAGTTCTGAGTGACTTGTCTGAAATAATAGAGGAAGAAGGTGGAAGGGCTGGAGAGCAGGTCCTAGAGCTCTCAATCCCAGTCATGTTCTCTGTCATCATAACATTAGGATACATCCTCCCCCTTTCTTGCCTTATTTTCCATGGGTATTGCTCCTAAAACCACTGTAACTGCTATCTGGACTTTCTGAAGTAACTGATTCCTTTTGGCCTTTTTTTTTTTTCTCTAGAATTCATTTCCAAGTGTGGAAGCACCAAACAAAGGTAAAGCATTATTTTTAAAACATGTTTATTCAAGACGTATCATCAGACTACATGTATTTTTCTATTTGTTTGTATTAGTGAATTGATATAGCTGGCATATTTGTAGATGTTTACATATTTAGCTGTATTATAAGTTAATTATGATAAGTTTAAAACTTAAGTGATGTAAACATGTAAATAAAACATAGCATTTCTCAAAACTAATCTGGTGATTCAAATGTGGAGAATGAATTGTAGAGTGAAATAATTTGTTGCAGTTAGAGTTGGTCATAGCAGTTGTCCTTAATGTCAAGTTTTTCTGTGGAGAAAAGGGAAAATAAGGAACTTCATGAAAGTCTAAAAAAATGGTTTATGGTTTTTCTGTTTGGCTCCAATAACTTTAGTTCCTCCTGCATTAGGCTTTCTTTTCTGTCTTTTTGCATGTTGTCTAAAATGTTATCCTGTCGTCAGAAGACTAGGTTAATTAATGGTAACAGACAAAATTGTCCACCCTGACTTATTTAATTTCTCCATTAAAATCAGCCTGGACTTATTTTCTACTGCCCATTACTGTTGGCATTACTGCATAGCGTCTCACAGACAGACCGACGTGCAGGTGTCTGTCCGGTCATGGGTGCTTGCATCGAGCTTCCAGAGGGGACAGCCATGTTGGGGTGTGGGTCCTGCACCTGCGTTTCTGGGGCTCGCCTGACACATGCAGCCATGAGAGCTACGTGTATGCTTTCAAATGCCCCTCTGTGGGAATGTTGGGGTGGGCTAGGGTGTGTATCAGTACTGTGGTATCTCTTCCTGTAGTCTGAGGGGAAAAACTGGCCACTGAGATGTTTATTTTTTAGGGTTTTTTTCCCCTTTTTTTACCTCTGTCTGCTTGTCTCAATTGCAGTGTGCTCAGAGAGGCACAAAAGTGAACCCACTACAAAGATTGCAGCAGCCTTTCAAACACAGAGGTGGTTCAAGTGTAGGAATCTAAATGCCAGTCTTGTTGTTTCAACGTTATTCAAGTTCACGAACAGCAAACAAATAAACAGCAATTACGTTTGTAAGCTGCCAGAAAGGGCTAAGCAGCTGGAGGGCCGTGGTGGTGGGGGGGAACACGCAGGTGCAGAAGCAAGAAGGTAAATACAATTTGTAGGGTTCTTCTCCCTTGGAAAAAGTCATTTATCCAATGAATTTTTTTTTAACACTCTTAATAGCAACTAATTGTTGACGATGAAAAGAATTACCAGTTACTAATCCACATCTGCCTTAGAAACATGTTCCTCATCACACTGATCAGAAAACCTGCCTGGAAAGGATTTAAAATATTACTCTACTTAAAGGTATTTCCAAATTTAGACTTCCTCGAATTGGCGCCCTCCACAAGGAAAATCCAATTTATTGATTAACAGTAAAGGAATCAGATTTTTTACTCTACTTTTTTGTTCCTATTATTTATGCCAGGAAAGCTTCAGTTGTGAAGAGTGATACTTCCCTGTTTGTTCTTGGCACACCCTAATTTCATAACAATTGCAGAATCCCTTTGGTAGTGTAATATTAGAAACTGCAGCTTACTAATTGCGAGTCAGAACTTGCCAGGCTATCAGTCATTCTGTAGAGAAATTCCACATTAAAAGTTGTCCAAGGTAATCAAAATTCAAATCTACCTTGTACATGCAGTGTTACACATTAGTTGTGTGTTTTAACTTACTACATGCCTTACATTGCACCTCTTGAATGAGCTTCATAAGGCCAGGAAAGTATTAAATGTTAGGCTAGTGAGTGTTAACAGAGAAGTCTAGCTATCACATCAAAGCTGGTGTTAAGGGCATGTCTGATCGAAACAAAGTGCACTGTGACAGCAATGACCAAAACCGACCTACTGGAACCTAGGCCAGGTCCCCAAGAACCAGATAAAGCCATTCTAAACATCTTGTCCTTTGGGGATCACAAGCTTTCCTTAGTTGCTGGCTTCTCAGTGCTCACCTTTGTAATAATGCCATGGGTCTCCCATCTATCAACCTAGGGACACTGAGCCCGAGAGGAATCCATATGATGTTTTCACCTGCTGAACCCTGAAGTGAAAACCAGCTAGGTGGAGAGTTGTTCATTCCTGCTGAAATCACCTTTGTTTCCTTTTCCATCTCATTTGTTTGCCTCCCTCTATTTACTTTTTTATGCTTAGCTGGCTAGAATTTCAGGCATGCAAAAATCTGCAAGCCTGTGACACAAAAGTAAAGTAAAATCACAGCCTTAGCTCGGTGCTGGTAATTTTTTCCAGATCTCTGGGAAGCTAAAAACCATGTGCTTTGCTTTCTGTAGCAGCACAATTGCAGATGAAGTCAGCACTGACAGACGAGAAGACAGACTGCGTTTCCCATTTATACTCTTTTTTTCCCATCTCTTCTATGTATTCATGTTTATCTTGAATAAAGCAGCATGAAATTTGAACAGCAAGAGCAGCAATCAAGTTGCTCCAGCTAATAATTTCTTTTTCCTCTTCTTCCCCTGAGTGATAGTTATTACCCTGAGTATCTTAAGAGTTTTGGTTTTCTTCATTATAGCCTCTCTCGACCACAAAAGAGAAAAGATAAAAGATATTATTAAAATTAAAGCCTTAATAATTTGTTTAGAAGCTGCTTTAATCTTTCTTTTTAATAAAAGATTATCAGAGGTTTGATACAAGCCATTCACCATGGACTAAGCAAGTCAAAGGCTATATTCAAAATATCTAGTCTGGATTTAGTGTTGCAATAACTGGCTCTTTTAACAGTATTATCTCTGTAGACCAAATTTATTCCATTGCTGTGAATAGAGCAGCACTTATCCATGTTATACTTAAATGTACATCACGTTCTTTTTCCTCTGTAGCAAGTCCTTAGAAGATTACATGAATGTTTCGGCACTCAATCTATGATTTTATTTCTTCTTGAATTTGAGGAATGATAGGTATTTCTAGATGTTAGCACCTTTCTGCAGCATGAAGTGTTCCCAGAAACCAAAGACTAAGATTATTCACCTTAATAGAGATTTAGTATCAGAGTTTGCTGTTGTCAGGAGTATGAAGAGATGGGCTGCAAGCTGGTACAAAACTGAGTCCATGTCTATATCTCAAAAGCTGATGAATGAATGTTTATACATTGTCTACAGCCTTGCTACTTCAGGCAGGGATTTCATCGGATCAGACATAATAAGCAGCTTTTGGAATTTGATCAGTAGTTTTCTGGGAGCCATCCCAGAAAGTCGAGTATGTACCATACACCGATGATACTGAATCGACAGCATTTTCCAACTGAGTTGCTGGAATTACTGCCTTGTTGTGTGAATACATACCTTGATGAGGATAAATTTAATGAAGTCATTGTAACATTTAAGGGTGTGAAGCTTCTCTTCTTCTGTTTACAGACCTTGCTTCTAAACATATTTACCACAGAAAGTTTTTTAAAGAAAAATATAAACTAGGGGAGACATTGAAAGGTAGGTTGTTAGGGGTTGTTTGTTTGTTTTTTTTTTAAGGTTTTCCTCTATTAAAGTGAAAACTCCACTCCGTTCTTTTCTAGCGCAAAGCAATTACAGTTTTGTTTTGGAAAAATCACTCTTTGTTTTGGAATATGGAAAAATGTCAAGAGCTTTTTACTGATTGTATTTCATCTGGGTGCCTCCTGCATTGTTTTGAAATCTGAGAATGGTTCTTTACCTCTAAATTGTTGCTATGGTGCATTTTGCTATGTTCTGAAAGCTGGGGGGAGGGGAGAACAGTGTTCACTACAACCACACTGTAAATAAGTACAACTGTCTAGTTCGGGGTGTGGGGGGGATAAGAATTAGAAGTTACCAAGGCCTTATAAAGCATATAATAGCAGAGATGTTTTTGGTACCAGGACAGCTTTTAAGTTTCTTTCAAGGGATAATTCCTAGGATTCTTCAGCTAGTAGAAAGAAACTAGAAGGTAAATATAGGTGCCCGGAAACTCCATCTCATTATTTGCATTACAGTCTTTTAATGTTTTGTCTTTTTCTTATTATAATAATGGTATAACAAATGTTGCTTAGTACTTCAGCTAAATCTTAAAGGGTTTTTTCCTGGGTGTTTTTTTTTTGTGTGTGTGATCTGTCTTGCTTTTGTCTTCTCTCTGAAAATAAGTGGGAAAGAACAATGTCAAAGCTCCTGCTTTTCAAAATATCTTTAAGATGTGAAAAGGGTTTTAAGTGTTCCCTCCAAATTCTGTTCACCCAGAACTAGTCATGTTTTACCCAGAGAAAGTGTGCATACCGAGTCAGAGAGTGTGTTTAGCACGTACTGAATTGACATCATCTGCCAGTGCTGTAAAAGCAAAGTTCCTACTCTGTTGCAAGGCCTTGCACCAAAATACTATGTGGATTGCAATACTGGACTGAAAAGAAGTAAGTGGTTTTCTGTAAGGAATAAGCTGGGACATTCCTTGCTAAATCTCAAAGGCATCTGCAGGCGTATTCATTAACACTTTCAGGGATGGTGTGGATTGTTCTGTTTCTCACCAAGGGTGAAATCTATTCCTTAAAACATCATGTACAAGGAACGTATGTCAGAAATAAGCGTATCTGGCAGCTCTGGTTAAAGTTCGCTTCCCTTGGTCTTATTTCTTCTCACCCTCAGTGAGGAGGTAATAACAAATGATTTCAAACCAGGAGAAAATTGTGAGTTTCAGTTGTGAGATTATTAATCTTGGTCACAATTCACTTTCTGATGTGGTGTGTTCATTTTCTCCTGGATACTGGATATGCCTGGGACACCTTTCCTGAAAATAAACCCTGGCGTAGCTGAAGCTGTGAATCTGCTACAGAAACTCCATAGCCTGTGCTATGTAATTCAGTGAAACACCGTAGTACTTTTCTCATCTGAGATTTATTAATCATAAAAGTAATAAAAAGCAGTAAAGTTCTTTGGCTTCATGAATGGCTGATACAATTTCAGTTTACCAAATCCTATTCAGCAGCTCATAAAAATACAGTGAAAAGATGCTGACCAACTCTTGTGAGTAATGGACATTTACAGACTAGCCAAGATGTTTGTCTCTAATTTAGTTAATTGCTACTGGGTTTAATGAGTAAAGCCTGGGGTGGGGGGTGGGGAAGGGCTGACTGGCACAGAAAACAGAGTGTTTTTAAACTGACAGCTGACAAGAGTAAGAATGTGAATACAGGAAAATCCTGCAGCTGCAAACCGGTTCATATTTAGACGTTTGCTTACACCTGAGAAACTCCAGACTGGTTCCATTTCTGCAGTCAGGCACAGACACTGCAAGCCTACGGGTGAAAGGTGGAAATTTGAGAGAGAAAGAAGGATATTTCTCCAGACTCGCCAGCAGGGACTAACGGACATCGCCGGCAACTGAGTGAAGACTTTTAAACCTTGCCAAATCTAGCTATGTAGATCTCGGAGGGTGGTGGAAGGTCCCTGACACCCAGGAAGCTTTTTTCACCTCACCACTGACAGAATGAATCATGTTACAAATAACTGACGGATAGCTTCTGGGGTTTTTTTTTCTTCCTCTCAGCTTGGTGGAATTTTTATTTTTTTTCTTTTGGCTTGTCTGATTTTTACATATCTGGCATTCAGTTTTGTGACTTGGGTAAATCATGAGAATCATTCTTTTACAGACATGGCCAGTGGACAAGAAAATTTAAATATAGTAATAAGCGCTTTCTTATTCCTCCTTGCCTAGTGTGTGTAAATTTTCTATTAGGGAAAATATTTACCTGATCCAGTATGTTTTTGTGACTCTTTTTTTTTGTCTAGGGATTGTTTCTTCCTTTCTGTGGCTTATCTGAAATAAAATACATTTCCTCTTGTTCTGGAAGCAAAATTTGAAACCTTGCATAAAAGCTAGTATATGGATTGCCTAAAAACAGCTGGTGGCCAGAGGGTACCTTTCACTGCCCAACAGGGAGTTTAGAGATTCTGAACCATGTTTCACCTTCTTTTGGAGAAAATACAGAGAGGTTTCTGCTCAGTAATCATTGACTTCAGTAAGCCATTTTATATGGATAAGAGCTTTGCTATTACACTATTAACTGTGTCCAGTTCTGGAGTTCCCAACAAAAGAAGGAACTGTTGGAACAGGTCCAGAGGAGGGCCACAAAGATGCTTAGAGGGCTGGAGCACCTCTCCTATGAAAACAGGCTGAGAGAGTTGGGTTTGTTTAGCTTGGAGAAGAGAAAGCTCCCAGGAGATCTTATAGTGGCCTTCCTAGTACTTAAAAGGGGCCTACAAGAAAGCAGAGGAGGGAATTTTTAGGAGGGCATGTTGTGATAGGGCAATGGTTTAAATTGGAAGGGGGGCAGATTTAGATTGGATTTAGGAAGAAGTTATTCACTACGAGGGTGGTAGGGCACTGGAACAGGTAGCTCAGGGAAGTGGTGCATGCTGCCTCCCTGGAGGTGTTCAAGGCCACGTTGGATGGGATCTTGATCAGCCTGGTCAAGTGAGAACTGTCCCTGCGCATGGCAGAGGGGTTGGAACTTGATGATCTTTGTGAGCCCTAACTATTCTATGATACATCTACCTGTCTGCTACTTTGAATAGATTGGAGCCAGGGAGTCTCCGAAGTAGCTGTTTTTTCTGAATGTAAATAGTGTGGTACTTTTCAGTTTAAGTAGAAAATAATGGTTTGAATAATAGTTCACTGGTGTCCTCTTCTGTAGTTATTAAGATGGCTGTATGTATATGACCACATACAGTTCCTTAGAATGTGGAAGAATTCAGGGCAAATTAAACATTTAGTCTAGAAGGTACCAAGTTAATACCACTCCAAGAGAACTGAGTATGAGAATATAATGGTATTCTAGGGGGAAAGAAAATCATTAGAGCAAGAGATATATTCAGAAAAATTACAGTGAAGGTTTATAAATGAAGAAAATAATAAAGAGAATAAATCAAAAAATAATTAAAACCAAGTGCTCTACAGAGAAGTACACATGTACAGGGAGTAAAAGGACTGAGTGTTCTTAACCTGCCAGTGTCTCAGATGATTCAGTTTCCATATGTGGAAGATGATTACAACATGACAAGGTGCAGTGTTCTAGGCGGTCCTTCATGAGTGTTGGTGCTTCCAGTAGCAAACCTCGCTATATGTCAAACTATTTCAATTTTATGTATATCTCTATTGCTACATAGATGAAATTTGTCTGTTACAAAATGAAGACTGAAATAACTCCTTTGCACTATTTGCAGTGCATTTTGTGACTCAAGAGTTGTGAGTATTTGCTAGTTTACAGGCAAAAATGTTTTAAAGAAGGGGAATAAAATTCCAGACCCAGTGATATGGGTTTTGAAGACCTTTCTGTCAGGAAAATGAGATTGCTGAATCAAATTAATTGTGCTGTCTGTATCTGAAGTTGGGCAAGATTCCAGCACCTATCCTCAAGTATAAGAAACTAATATAACCTCGCCTTACACTTCCTGTTCCTAGGAATTATTTTCTTTTCCGTAGACTCTATGAGACATCTAATAGAAGGCTTCTGAATACAGTGGCCATGCAAGTTTAGGAAATATCTCAGGAACTGCAGCAGTTGCTGAGAGTATGGTTTTGGTCATGTAGAAACCCCTGAGCTAGAGAAGAATTTGGGGTACTCCTCTTGGAAGACAAGTTACCCTGATCTTGAAATGATATGAAGTGCCATGACACTTTCTCTCCCAACCTGTCCCTTACCTGAGAAATTAGTGCTTGTACCAGCTCTTTTCTCTTGACAGAGGCTGCCAGGATTGGGGATTTTAATTTACACTGGCAATCAGGCAATCCCTAGCTGCTCCAAAAAACATAGAGGGGGAAGATGGATAAAAGCCAGTAATTGCAGAAAAAACACTTCATGGTTGAAGCCAGAGGAAATAACATAAATAAAGGTGTGATGTAAATGGGGCTACAGCCTGCATCTCATATGTATCTCTACAGATATGTATTTCAGTGTCCATTGTTGTGTAATGCAGTCAACAGTCTGTGACCATCTGAATGCTGACTATGTCTGATTGTGGCTGCTTTTATATATATTTTATGAATTGTTTACCTAGAGTTGCAACAGTTTTATAGTCTTAAAGTTTAACCAGTGCCTTTTCTCCGTTCTACTTCTTCATTGCCAGGTCCCTTGAATGAAGTAGCTACTTCACTGCTGAAATTACAATATACCTACATAATAAAAATTCTTCCAGCACAAAAATTAACAGACTAAGATGGCATATCTGAGGCACACGCTAACTTGCTGTAGTTTAAAATGCTTACTTTGAAAATGCCTTAATTTGAAAGCAGTGTAATGAAAGACTGTTAATGATACACCAGAAATGAGCTAAGGCTGGTTTCAGAAGCACAGATGGCTAATTGGCTTCAGTTGGTAGGTTATGTCATTTTAATTAAATTTTGTTAGGAAGCATTTCAAAGCCTTAACCGATGGTTTAAGATAAATATGGTTCTTCATAAATTACCTATTACTAACCTTTATTTATTTTTCTCTCTCAGCGTTAATAGAGGCTGCTGTGACTGAGCTATCCACGGCCATCTCTTGTCTCATCCATGTTTACAGCAGGAGCTTTGATGCAAATTTCCAGCTTGCCAACATACCTAAAAGCCCTTCATGTGCAGACATCAGCCTTGATTCCCAGCTCAGCTTCACTGTTTATGCTGCTCATAACATCCCAGAAGCCTGGGTAAACAGGTAGGAGGAGGGCCAGCAGGTGTTCATAAGAAGAGGTGTTGTCTCTTAGGTCACATATTTTTCACAGATACTAGCTTACCTCTGTTGCTTTGGTGATACTTCTATATTAATGTTAGAGGCTGAGTAAGTGGGTGTATATCCACTGGTTTTCTGCAGTAAAGTGCATTTACTTTAGCTTAAATGACAAGAAGATTTCCAGGCCACATAAATGGAGAATCAAGCAGGTGGCATAGATGGTTGCCCTTGACCAGTGTGGAAGGATGGCAATAGAAGCAATGACAGAGCAGTGGCCTTTGTGGGTATGTGTACAAATGCTTCTGAGACCAGCTTGCTCAGCAGGAGGGAAAGGGTGCGTGCTGAACACTGAGTGAGTTTCAACTGGGACTTCATGTGTCAACTGGAAGGGTTGAAAGCCAGTTTACCAAGTTAAACAGAGGACTGCTGTTCCTTAAACCCAATCTGAATGAGGCTTTATCAACAATTCTTGACCTTGGTGTATTTCAGACCTCATTACTTGGCTAAGCATATGTGTTGACGATACTCTTTATAGGTGGTGACTGAAATAAGTATAATTTATAGGTCTGAGTAAACCAAGTTTATCAGCATAGCACAGGAAAGGAAAGAGGGAGACAACTTTAATGAAAAGCTGATCATTCATTTGATCAAATTAATTGTCTTCTCAAATAGCTGCTTTTCCTACTCTGAGCAAATCTGTTTTTCTCTCATCACACCAGTGTGATCAAAGGAAGATTGGTGACTACAGTCTGGTAGCATTATTTTTATGAGTCAAAATGCTGCTCTCCCAGTTTTTATTGATACTTTCCCCTTGATCCCACTTTACCTTGAATTCCAAATGACAGATTAAAAACCAGTGGGATAACTGAGGAAGAGAGTGTGCTATACAGCATTAGCTGTAATTAGCAGTTTAATAAAAATCTGAGAGAATTTGCATTACTTAAGGTAATAAATACAGAACTATAACCACTATGCTAATTTTTCAGATGGTTATGGCATTTTCCACTGAATTTTATATTTTACCAGAAAAATGTGAAATTACATATGGCCTAAAGGCCACCAATGACTTGAGTGCTATGTTCAAGCATGTGGAAACGAGAATCTCTCTTTTTAATTTCCAATATTCATAGCTAGCATGGACTGCTGCACTGACACCTACTTTCCTCGAATACTTTTATTAACTTCATTCACATGCCAACTCCCTGGTTTTGTTTCTGCACTGCATGAATTCATGTGGCTATGCCACAGCTCTCATTTTGCCATTCCCAAAGGTCACATTTTATGATCTTGTTGCTGTTCATGGGATGTATTTTATTATATATTACAGTATATATATATATATTATATCCATTATAAATGTTAGAATTTTGACATCCCTCACTGTCTGCCTCATTGGGGTTTTTTCCAGTATATACCAGGATGTGATAATTGGGGGGGTTTTCATCATTTGGGATAAGGGAGAGCAAGTTGTCATATATTTTACAGAATCATGTTAGCATCCTGTCAAAACCATCTCAAGTTCACTTTTGTGGGTTGGCTTTTTGTCAGTGTTTATCTTTATGCTCTCAATTTCTTATTCCTGTCTTAGTGTCCTCATTAAAAAGATAGGTACAGACCTTACAAGTTTCAGTATAATGTTGCAAAACTGATTAAATTCCTTTCCTAATTGTATTTAAATTCCTTCTTATTTCTTTTATCAGTTTGTTATTTTATCTCATTTCAATCCCAAGCAAATGTGCCTTATTTGCTGCCAGTGGTATAATGTTGCTAGATTCATGTTTGGCTGCATTTGGTTCTACAGCCCCAAAAAAATCGGTTTCCAATCTCTGTCTGGATGACATGAAGTAATTTTTGAGACAAGACTGTAGAGTCATGCCTTTGAACTCATGGGGAGGCTACCTGGGCAAAATGCTCTACAGAGACAAGGATTAGGTCTTTATGGTCTGTATGTTGTCTGTCAGTAGTTCTGTTTAAACAGCAATGTTTAATAATTTGATATATTGAAAACTATTGTTTCCTACACTATCCTCCAACTCTTTGTAATGTTTAGACTCTGGAGGAAAGATGCCATATTTAAAAGCAGAAACACTTCCTAGTTTTATAAGGTATTTTTTTTCTTTCCTCTGCCTCACTACCTCATACATACTACAGATTCCAGAACGTTTTCCCTGAATTGAGGGGAAGAAAAAAACAAAGAGAGAAGGAAAAAAAAAAAACCAAAACATATCTGCTACAATAATTGCTACAGTTATTTTAATGTTTGGGAAGAGATCAGCCATCATTCTTCAAAATAAGGCAGAGCCTGGCACCTTTGATCTGTAAATGCTTCAAATCTGCTGCTCAGATTTCACACTGTTTCCCATGTTCATCGTTCTTGTACACAGTATGCTCAGAAGCTGAGAGTGGCAGGAAGATCTGGAAGCTACAGGGCTAATTAAGAACATTTGAGTATACACTATTCCTCTGTTTTGACTGAAGTTTTACAAGATTTCAGTAAGAATAGTGTGAAACCAACAGGTAGCCCCAGATCTGAATTACAGTAGAAGCTAGTTCATGATGTATCTGAAGAATGCCAACACAGAGGATTTTAATGCTTTTGGTCTAGGGAAAAGTGTAGAGTCTCTTAAGTAATAAAAAAGTTTTTTAAAAAAAACTAAAGTTGTATGATGAGCAAGTTATAACACTTCAGAACTTATGCCCAAACTTCCCTTGACTGCAATGATGAAAAAAATTAGTTTTAATGGCAAACATACGTAATAGAATCTGGGTTTCTTAAGTATTTTTCTTGAACTCTGAACAACCCAAAATAAACATCCTCCCCACCATTAATATGAGATTAATGATATCAATTCTTTTTTGTGCAAGAATGGATCTGAATGGTTAGCCCTAAATTTACTGCATTGGACATAGTACATTACAATTAATATTTTTGGTTTTTCTTTCCCTTTTTTAGCTACAAGGCTTTCTCTTTTTCCTGTTCACTAACTTATGCTGGCAAGACAATATGTCAGGTGAAGATCTGTAAAACTGTACCGGTTAAAAGATCCTTCTTTTTCCTGACTGAGTGGAATGAGAAGTAAGTTTTGGTTTGTATTTGATACATGTTTGCCTGACGGATTTCACACATCAAATATTCATTAAATAAAAAATCCACATCTTTATCATGCATTGTATTGTGAGCAAATTAAACTCCACAGAATTCAGAGAAACTCAGGGGAGATGGGAGTGACAAAGGAGTAGGATAGCCAGAGGAAGAGAAATTGGACTCACCTAAATCTGGTCTGACAATAAACTAAACTAAAGTGGTCTGAGAATAGCTTTTATTCACTTGAGGCATCCTGGAATAATACTGGAAACAAAAGGAGATGAATGCAAAGGTTGTAATACTTTTCTCTTTTGAGGACTTCTGCCCTTTGGATCTACCTCTAGTAGGGAAACAATCCAGCTTGAGAATCTATTGTAATTTTTCTTTAAGGGTTCTTACAGAAGGAACAAGTCTCTTTTGGGTTGTTTGGGTTTTTTTATGTTTGTTTTGATGTGGTGGGTTGGTTTTTTTTTTTTTGGGGGTGGGGGGTGGGGGAGTAGTTGGTTGGTTTTGGGGTGGGTTTTTTTTATTTTTTAAATAAAAGTCTAGAGTTTTAAGATGTGAACCTTAGTTTTAAACCAGAATTTTAGAATACAGGCTACAAACTGAGGGTCATGTGCCTGTTTGATTTGAGGAAAATAACTCCAAGTGAAAGTAATTCACGCACTCCTTGTGTGTAAAGGTAATGGGAAGACAAAAAGCATGTTTGCAATAGATGAGAGTGAAGTATAACATGTTTTATGATTTGGCAGTAATAACTAAAAAAATGGGTGCATTTCTGCTAAGCATCCAAATTATACCTTTTTTTAGGCCCTAACATCTACTTTGGTTCCACAGTTGAGTTCATAGAGTTTGAGTCCTTCGAGTTTGAGTGTTAAATGATTGGACAGTAACTGTTATCCTTCTGTGTTTAAAAATTAAAAAAAAAAAGGTTAAAAAAAAATCATTCCTGTTTGCTCTGTAGGAATTTTCATCCTGATCAGGTACTATCTTAATGGGCAAATATAGTTGAAGTGTAGGGGAAGGATTACATTTCTTTTAAGCATTTTTGATCTGTTAACAGAAATGGCTGATGCCTTTCTGGAATGCATCTTACACAACCTCTTTCGAAAACAAAATATAAGAAATGAGAATAGAAAGAAATTTTTTTAGCCATAACTAGAATAGAAACTGTTCTTCTGTTTTTATGAAAATGTAAAGAACGCTAACCAAAGCTTCCTGTTCATATTTAAACCTCTCCTCCTACAAAATCAGTATTAAATGTCTGCAATTCCATCAAAAAGTTTCTCAGAGAAAGAACCAGTTAAGTCTGCAGGACAAATTCTTTCCTAGAGTCATAGATGACTATAAGAGACAATATTTAGAGCAGTATGAAAATAATATTAGTTTATAAGACCACCTTTTTACTCTTTATTGGTTGCTTGAGTTTCAAAAATAATTTTCAAAGTAAATTCCAAATATTTTCAAATAAATTCCAATGGAAAAACCTAAAAAACTGTTTTTGCTTGGTAGTCTTTTCAATGTTTCCCTCAACCTTGAAAGGTATTCACATATTTTCCTCCTCAAATTGATTGGCCTAAATGTTTTTCAGTCTCAAAACATGAAGGGAGGTTTCTTGGACCCAATGACCTGAGATCCAGAAGCCCAGGCTGAGAATCTAGGCAGCAAATCATACTGTTATTTTAATATGTTTTAACTTGTATCCAGAACTGGATTTTGTGAACGGATGCTATTTTTGAGTCAAAATGCAAATATCAGATAAGTATTTAAAATCAGCAGTCTCACAGCTAGAGCTTTCCCTCCCTTTTTTTGAGTCCCTAAAATGTTCCTGGGTTGTCAAGGTAGATTCTAATCAGAAAGGAGATGGCTATAAAGGAGGCATTTACTGCAGAACATAAGCATGTCAAGATCATGGCACTAGATTCTGTTCTTATTCCAAATCTAACACATCACTTAACAAAAGCAAATGTTTTCTTTCAAAGACAGGAACTGACTGCTTGACTTGTTTTCTCACCGCAGTATTACTGTCTGACTATTGGAATATTAGGTAGGATGGAGATTCCAGATGATCTCTACTGTATGAATATATGTATAAGGAAGGAAATGTTTATGTTGGTTTTACTTTAAATATGTAATTTTTGTCATGGTTCTGTAATGAGAAAAGGTGCTTTTTGCTATTTGTGCTGCTAACTCTCAAAGAAAGAATAAAGAAACGGCACCAAACTTGACAGAATAATCAGTATATTCAGAATATTTTGAAATACTCAGAGAGAAGGAACAGTGGAGGTGGTGCCATATTATCACTGAAGGTGCTACGAGCCTAACAGGCATAATGTAGAAAATATTCATGAACAGGTTGGTTTTGCTTTCCTACAATAAATACGTGTATATAAACAAAAATTTAATATTTTTTGCAAGAATTTTAGCTGGAATTGATTAAAAAATAGGGAGTATTAATGAAGTGTTACTGTACTTGCTTTTTCCATGTCATCAAGTGGCACTGTTTCCTATTGTAGGAAATCTGGGTCACTCAACACTGTAGCTAAACGATGTTCACTCTTAGTTATCTTTTGGCTATAATGTCATCTTTCTGGACCAGAATGGAATATGCTTGCATAAAAAGTTTACAGAGAAGACAATTTCTGGTTTTGCAAAGTTTCTTGCTTTGAGTTAAAGCGCTACTTTTATTCTAACCCATATGCTATTTTCAATTATCACAGCAGTTGAAAAAGCATGTGGTAAAAGGTCACCAGGAAGAGCTTCTGTTACATTAGGAAGTCAAATATTCTCTATGCAGTTAGAGATCAAGCAGGCTGAAAAATAAACGTAACTAATTCACAGTGAGTCCTGATCTTAGATTAAGATTGGCTCAAGCAAAAAAATGGAGTCCTGTTTTGATGATTAGGAATCTGGTAAGAGAGTTTCTACCAAAGACAAGACTTGCTTTATTTGCTGTTGTTTATTGATTGAGTTTGTGTTTTCAAATGCTTTAATCAGTTGCTGGCTGAACTTTAACTTAATACATTTTTGTATTTAAATGAGTTTTGCTTGGCATCTTTTTCCATATTTAGTCTTTTCTGGAATGTTCTCAGAAAGATGGGGATCATTTGATACCTGAGGAGTTTGCCTTGAGTGTTTCTTCTGTTTGTTCTTTTTCAAGAGCAGCCCTTTTGCTTTACATTTTCTGTTTTCTTATCTTTGAATATTCAATTTCAAAATTGGGATTGTCACCTTGGAGCAGAGTTGAAATAGACTGATACCTAGCACAAAAAGAGTAGTCCAAAAGCTGCCTCCTTACTTTCTCATCAGTGACTGAGACCTCTTAATTCTTTTCTTTTGTCTTAGCTGTTTGATTTTAATATATATGTGTTTCACCATCACCTCTTTTTCCATCCTCTGTAATTTATGCTAAATCTAGAGACATGAAATATGGAATTAGCATTAAGCCTGCCATTTATCACCTCACTTTCTTGGCATTGGGTTTCCCTCTTCTTTTTTTTTTTGGGGGGGGAGGGGGGGAGGGGATGGTAGTGCTTGTCTATTTTGTTTGTACTCTTTCAGGGCAAAGCCTGGGTTGCCCCAGAGCTCTTCTGTGTTGAGTATTATTCGGATAGTAGGCCCATGGCCTTTGAAACCAGCTGTGTAACTTTGTCTAACATCTGTGAATAGCACCTTTTCAGTGAGTATCTTCTCTGTTCCTCTCAACTACTGTTGAAATTGTTCACCTGCAGGGTGTCTTATTTCTGGCCACTGTTTCATTTCCCTTGCTTTGTCTTAGTCATCCATTTGGCTCAGCTTTGTGCATTCAGACCAGGTAAGACCAACTGGGTAAGCTCAGACATGCATAAATCAAAGTTCTTAAAAGCAATATAGATATTCCTCTTCTCTGTGTATCACACATCACTGGAAGAGAAGTTTTGCTCCTCTTTGGCTCAGGCTTTAACTCTTGGCATGTCAAACTCTTGTCAGAATTTCCAGGTTCTTTTCCTACTCGTGCACATCTGATAGTGGTATATATTGTTTCCTAAGGAGCTTCTGGCAAGCATTTGCTTCCTGCAGTGAGGTTTTTTTCCTTGCTTTGGGTTCACAAGGAGTGTTAACAATTGTCTGTATTAGAAAATGCATGCCTCAATTTTTCTGTCTCTTCACAACATTAATGATTTTTTAAAGTTAAATGTAGCTCTTCATTGAACAGTTTTATGTAACATTGCTAGAGTTGTTGGCCTGTAAGTGAAAAAGACAGAACAAGCTATCTATGGCATGTAAAACATCTCAGTTCTCCAATAATTGTTTCTGATTATGAGTGAGGAAGGGGGCATGAGACAGGGAAAGCAGAGCTGAAAGCTATAAATAGGGACACGTGGGAAGACAGTTGAGAATTGCTTCTCAATTCTATTCATGTTAATTAGACAGAGTGGGAAATTGCTGTCTTGCTTTGTTATTCAAAGAGAGAGGTATGCAAATTGGAATAATTTCCAAATGTTTAGGACTGATCATCTGAAATTTTGACACTAATGCTAATTTGGAGTACTTCAGAATTTCAGCTGAAAACCTTCTTTCAGTGTCTCTGCAGTGCATTCAAGGAAACTTTCCTGAAGCCAGTATAATTTTGACAGATTTGGAACTAGGAGCAAAATCTTATGCTAATTTTACCTTATACTTTTACCATGTCTTCTTTCTGCTACCCATAAACCTTATGTTTTTCAGGCTGCTATACTTCTTAAATACTGATTTCTACATTTGCTTACTGCTTCAGTATGACTATACCTTTTTAAAAATGCTGAGTGCTGCATTGTTCTGCCAGTCTGGATTGAGTATCTTAAAATTAAATGGAATCTATTTTATTTAAATTTATCTTCTAGCTTGTTTTCCTAATCTCAAGCTTATGCAGATCTTTTGTTTTCTTAATGCTTATGTTGTCATTGTGGAATAATTCTTTTAGCCTTTAGCTTCTTATATTGATTTTTGTTTATACAGAGAAATGTAATTAATTTCACTTTCCACTTGAGAAATTTAGGTTTGCACTGAATATACATAGAGAAAGCTAGAAACCATCCACCATAACTGTTCTCTTCAGGAAAAAGAGACTATAGAACTTGCACATGTCTGGGTAGATACATGCGTGATTTTTCCACACAGCATGAAAGTATCTTATAGACTATAGAACTTGCACATGTCTGGGTAGATACATGCGTGATTTTTCCACACAGCATGAAAGTATCTTATTTATTAGAATTTTTCTAAGTTATGATTGTGAATTAATTCATATAATATATATAAACAAACTGAATGACCATTAGTTTGCTAATGATGGATGAATATTGATAGATCTGAATTTTCTCACTAAAAAATGTGAATCACTCATTGCGGTTATGACAAAGTCTGCCTTTAAATTGGGGTTGGGGAATATCACCAAACACATCTGAACAAGAACTTAATTATCATACTCATAAGCAGCTCTTAGTTTCTGTCCTGGTTCTGGCTAGGCCGGCCAACCTCCCCAAGCAGGCAGTCCAGGCGAGCTGAATCAACCCAGGCTGTTCCCACACCACACAGATCACTCCTCCATAAAAGGGGCTGGTTGGGGAGGGATGTTCCTAGTGCCTCTGGGCCAGTCTGAGCATAGCTGTGGTGTTGGGTTGGTCCTTCTGTCATGAAGCTCTCTGTGATAGTCCGGTTGGTAAGGTTCTCTGTGTTATCACCAGGTGTGAGTGTAATTACAGAATCATAGAGTTGTAGAGGTTGGAAGGGACGTCAAGAGATCATCGGGTCCAACCCCCCTTCCAAAACAGGCTCCCTAGCTCATACTGCACAGATAGGCATTCAGACGGGTCTTGAATATCTCCAGAGAAGGAGACTCCACCACCTCCCTGGGCAGCCTGTCCCAGGGCTCTGTCACCCTCACTGTGAAAAAGCTTTTCCGCATGTTGGTGCGGAACTTCCTGTGCTCTAACTTGCAGCCATTGCCCCTTGTCCTGTCCCCACAGACCACTGAAAAGGGGCTGGCTAATTCCCTCTGCATCCAATGCTTAAGATAAATGTAAACACCAATTAGGTCTCCCCTTAGTCTTCTTTTCTCTAGACTGAACAGTCCCAGCTCTCTCAGCCTTTCCTCATAGGGGAGATGCTCCAGGCCCTCAATCATCTTTGTAGCCCTTCTCTGGACTCTCTCAAGGAGATCCCTGTCCTTTTTACACCAGGGAGCCCATTGGCCATTATTGTTCTACTGTCATGGTGCTTTTGTCAGTAACTTATATGTATCCCAATCCAGAGAGGCTTTGGCTCTTTCTTCTTCAGGGCTGATCGGTATGTGGTATTTAGCCAGTGTTTGGGGCTGAACCACTGCAGTTTCTTAAGTAGTTTTTTCCTCTGAAGACACAAGACAGCAAATAACTATTGGTTTACATTTCATCCTTAAAAGATGCTTGCTCTGAAATAGCCTTTTATCAGTAAGATAAATTCTAAAGCATAAGTTTAACTAAGTTTTTGCTGCCTTTGTCAGCTGTAGTGGTTACCACTGAAGTGAATGAGTTTTTCTATGCCTCTTCTTCCAGTATTATGTCCCTTAAAAGACAATAATTGACAATATTCATCAATATGTTGAAGGGATCTCTCAGTTGCATTTTCCTTCAGAGTGCAACTCTTATAATTTATAGCTTGATATATGTGTTAAAGCATCTAGAAAACAGAAAAACCTCTCACTGTTGGTTACAATGCTGAATTGTTTCTTACTTTTATTTTTCTCTTTTCTGATTTTCTTTTAGAATCAACTTTCCTCTACGAATAAAGGCTCTTCCGAGGGAAACTATGCTGACAATAAAACTACTTGGAGTAAACAGTACCTCTAAAAATACAGAAGTGCTTGCGTGGACATGCTCCCCATTGTATCCAAAAGAGTAAGTTCAGTTTTGTATGACAGCTTAAGAAAAGACCGTTGCACTCAACTTGTGTGAAATATAAAAAGACACAAATAGTCATTTCAGGACCTTGCTGTAATAAGACGGAGGCAGTCACTTAAAGTAAACGGCTCTTGATGTGCCAGTAAGAGCCCCATCCATAAGCTTTTCTCTCTTTCTTTCTAGTGTATTGTTTTTGAACTTGGCTTATGTAACTGTTTAACACTTACTATAAAGTTCCCTAAACTTGTTGAAAGGCCTTGCTATACACTCTTCTGTAACTTTTCAAAATCCCTCTCAGTGTAGCTTCTTGTTCACAAAGGTTGGTTGTTATTTTTGGGTTTTTTTACAGTCTGCCTTCCATTCTCACATCCTTTCATTCTGCTCAGAGTGGAGCAGTTAGAGATGACCACAATGAGCACCTTTCCCTCTACACACCACTTTAGAATCTTTCTCTTCTTTTTTAACTTCTTCTTTCTACACAGCGCACAGTGTAAAAGTGGCCTTGACTATCTCTGCAGTGATGCATAAATAGAGATCTAAGGTAAATTTTCTCCATCACTCTAAATGTATTTTACTAGCACTGAAGTACCTGGATTTAGATGGAGCTTTTACAACAATACTTAATTTTTATTTAGTGACCATAACCCTGCATGCCCTCTGGCAACACCTGACATCACTTCTCCGTAAAAGGGGTTGGTTGAGGAGTGGCACTCCTGGGTGCCTTCAGAGCAGTCTGAGTGTGGCCAGGGTGTTAGGTTGTTCCTTGTGACAAGTCATATAGGTTGTAGGGGGACAGTTGGACTAGATGATCTTGGAGGTCTTTTCCAACCTTAATGATTCTGTGTGGTTCAGCGATTAGAGCACTTTGCTTGAAGGAAAGAAACAAGTACATTTGGACATTTTATTCAATGACTTGAATGAAAAGTTCCCCACCAACTATGACTTGAATAGAAAGTTCCCCACCAACATGCAGAAGAACTTTTACACAGTGAGGGTGACAGAGCCCTGAGACAGGCTGCCCAGGGAGGTGGTGGAGTCTCTTTCTTTGGAGATATTCAAACCTGTCTGGATGCCTACCTGTGCAATATGTCCTAGGGTACCTGCTTTGGCAGGGGGGTTGGACCTGATGATCTCTCAAGGTCCCTTCCAACCCCTAAGATTCTGTGATTTACTTCCATAGTTCGTCTGAAGAACAAAAAAATCACTCACTATCCCACTGTGTGTTTCTTTTAAAAAAACAAACCAAACCCATGCGTTGTACATATTTTGAGTGCTTCTGCCATCCTGCTGCTTAGGGCGAAATAGATAAGAGTATCTTGCCTGAGAATCTAACAGATGAAGTGTTAAAATGACCTCATCCCCAACAAGCTAATACGTCCTGAGTACATTCAGAGCATTAGGCGTGATAACTTATTTGGGAAACACTTGGGCACCTTTGGAGGTAAGTGGGATATGTGAGAATCCTGTTCTTGAGGTCCTGTGTTGTACTAGAGGTTTTCTTGTTTTTCAGACTTCGAGTCTCAAAGGAAAATCTTTTGGAAAATCTGAACCAAATCTCCCTGTGTTGTATATTTCTTAACGTATACTACCAGAGCAAGCGGGTTTGATTTTCATTAGGTAGATCTCCAAGTTACACAGACAGTTTCACAAATTTTACTGGAAAATGGCTCCATTCTTTTGTGGTACACACAATCAGTGCAATGAAGGGGATAGAGGGCTACTTTCCTTTCATCTGCTGTATAATTGTAGAGATCATTGCTGAAATGACCCTTCAAAGCAAAAATAAAAGTTGAGCTGCTGGGGAGGAATGATTTAGGAATAGCATGTTCTACACCCCCTAATCTGATAGCTGTGTCATTTACAATTATAGTAATTACTAACACAAAAAAGCCTAAATGCTTTTTCCTCTTCTAGCCAACCACAACTCCACAGAATTATTCATTCACCATGATTTCAATTGATAGACTAGTTTAAAAATAAGGAGAGCCCTGAAATTCCTTCTGAAATGCAAAACTTGAAAATATCTACATTCACCCAACTTGCTTTTCCTTTTCTTTGGAAGATGGTGGATTATTTTTTCTTGCTAAATGAGCTTTCAGGGTTACCTACTTAGAAGGCTTAAAACTGTCTGGTGATTCTTAATAGATAATACTATCAATTAGTTGAAGAAATTGAGAAGCAACAGTAGGACTTTGAGAAACTGTTTCCTGCTCCACAAAAAAAAAAAAGTTAATGGCTTTTGACTCCCCAGTTTTATGGAAAACATTAATGAACTGAGCTATGAACCCAAATTCACTCCCTTTGCTGCTAGAATGTGACAACACTTCAATAATTACATCAAAAGGGTATTTCTGAACTTGAAAATATGTACCAATAAATTTTTTGGACCTGCAGTGTCATGCTAATATATCAAGAGTACCTTGTATTGTTGCAAAGATTATAGTATTAAGGTCTCTAAATGAACAAACTGCAAGTTTATATCAAAAGAATAAAGAAATCTGATTAGGAAAGTCTTTGACAAAACATTTCTAACTTTGAAGTTATCACTTTCTCAAAAGAAAGCTTTCTTCAGAGGTGCATCTGAGTTCTAAAAAAGTCTTAACATGTCTAGGATTTAATTTATAGAGGAAATGACAGAAGTAAGCTCTTTGAAGAAGCCAGTAGCCCTGAGGTATTTGCCTGAGTCATCAAACATCCTTGTCCCAGTTGGTCATCAAGCCATTCTTCTCAGGGTCAGCAAAGATGAGGCCTTATTCTCTCTATTCAGGTGCTTGTTAAAAAAAAAATGAAGTTAAACATTGGAAAATAAAATAAATGCCAAACATTTTAGAAATTTTAAAAGTAAGTTCTGTGCCATTATATCTTATTCTGATTTAAAAAAAAAAAAGGAATTCTGTTCAAACTGGTTGTGGCATATGTTAAAAAGAGAAAGGAAAAAAATTACCAGTTTTGGGTTATTCCCAGATATTACTTGGTTACTCAAAGATCAAGTTTCTTTAGGGCAAGAGGATGTTTTATTTTAAAAGACTATGAATTTAGTCCTCTCTGTAAATTTTGATACCTGTTTTCTCTTCCAAAATGGTTGCTATCATTGTATGGTCACTTCTCTCTCCAAAGTTTAATTCAGTTTTTACTATGAATGGAAGATTAAGAAATGAATGAACTTCTTTTAAAATATAATACACAAATTCCTCTCATCTGTTTCTAGAAGTGTGAAGAATTTGTCATGCTTTTGGACAAGACCATGTCAAACTCTCTTGCCAGATCAAGGATCTGTAGCTATTTTCTGAGATTTTAACACTCCAGTTTCTCTCTGAGCAGAAGCATATGAGAAATCTATTGAAGAGTAAAAGAAAAGCCAGCTATTGAGGCACAACAGTTATTTTTTGGCATTTCTTATTGCATTGTCTTCTCTATACTTGCCCATGTTAAAACCACATGATGCCTAAAACATTCTCAAGAGTTGGGCCTGTTTAATTTTGGGGGATTTTTGTGATGGTAGTGTTAATGTCTCGACAGTGAACAGATGTTTAAGCAAATTTGAACATTGCTTAATTTACGTTATTTCCTGAATTCTAGTAATACCTCTCACTGTTCTGACAGTTGTCTTGAAGCTTGCTGATCTATAAACATGACTAGCTAAACACAACTAGCTGATGGATGTACAGGGTAGCCACTGTACTCTTTACTGAATGTGAATTGGGATTACTGCTATCACCTTCAAGTATTTCTGTACAAATAGCTTCGCTCTTCACAGAATTGACTCCTTGCATATATTCTCCAATCTTTACATAAATATAGTTGTTTAAAGTTATTGCATGTAACTTTTGTTTAAACTTTATATTTTAGGGGGAAAAAATAGGAAGGAATTGGGGAAAATAACTAAAACTTTGTTTTAAAACTAGAATCATCCAATAATTTTGTATTTCCTGTATTTGGTACCTTCAAATGGATTTGATGCTATTTAAACCAGAAACTCTGGTCCTTATAAATGTCTCTAGGGCATTGCTTTGCAGTTGAAAACTATCTCTCTAATTTGAATTTCTAGATTTCTGAATTATTTGTAATTATAATACTGTAGTTATTTCACAGTATCATTCCAGTGCAGAATTAAGACTGCTTGAGCCATAGGATAGGGGTTTTTTATAGTTTAGAAGCTTTGGATTTCCTTGAAATTTAACATCAACTCTGAATTGCTGAGACTTATACTGTGAGGTTTGGGGGTAATTTTGCACCATATTTTGTCCTAACTTTCCTGCTATATCCAGTCTAAATAGTATCGCTACTGTTATGTGCATTTGGGAAATAACATAGTAATAATAATTGTAGCTGCTAACTTGTCCAGTAGGTGAGCCTCCACACCCACATTTCTCATCCTTATCAGATAGTTGACTTTTAGATAGTGGCACTGAATCAACACCAATAAAGCCCTGGATGGTGTGCATCTGTACCAAGAAGTCTTACTAGACCCAAGAGGCAGTTCAAAAGGTGTTTGCAAGCCTGTGTGCCAACTTTCCATTCCTTCACATCAGAAAAATGCATTTGTCTCTTGGACTGAAAAGTTTAGTGATACGAAACTAATTAATAAATCAGAAATCCATCATTTGGGGCAATCTGGGAGTTGTAATGTACCCCACAGCGTCCATTGCTCTGAATTCATTAATTCTAACACCACATTTATTCTACATTAGTATTTCCTAATCAGACAGAGCAAGTAACAAAAAATTCCTCTTGCTCGGTGTGGTGGGGGAAGTCTCCCATGTGACTTCCCATGTGACACAAGGTTCCATGTATTAAGGTAACTTGAGCTGTCCCTAAATAGTTGTGTTCTCTCTCCTGCACTAATTAGACATGTATTTTATTTTTGTTCCAGTAATTAAACAAGATCTGTGAGTTTGTGTAATTCCAGGGGTTTCCATCTGCCCTGCCTTTATGTGAACATATAAATAGATAAATGGCAGGAAGCACAGAGCATCACTTGTTTATTCAGCTTTTGATGTGCTTGATGCTGAACTTGCTACATGGAAGCCATTGTCTATGGCTGTGATCATTCTGCAGTCTTTATAAAGGTCAGTATCACTACCCTCTACTTGCAGATGGGAAAACTGGCAGGCAGAACAGGGAGTGACCTACCAGAGGTCATCCAACAGAGCCACTTGGCAGGGAGAGGAATCTGCCCATTCACTAAAAGTTAAGGTTGTCATGCTCATGATGCTAGCTTTTTCCTTTTCTAAACAGGTTCTAGACACTCCTCTGCTGCTTTTCCTTTTTCTAAAAATAATGACGCATCTCTTTACTGTTTCATTCACCTGCATGGCCTGTATTACTGTTCCATTTCCATGTCCAAAATCAGACTGGGTCCTCAAGAGTGTTAGCTGTTCAGTGCATACAGTTCCCCAAAGACTGCTAGGGAAAGCTGTACCTCTAGAACATACACTGTATGTCAAAGTTGATGCCTCTCCACATCATTTTAGAAATGTTTCCTGTGTTTAGACTAGCCTTAGTCCTAAGAGTGACTTCCTGATGGAAGATGCTCATTTGTACATGTAGATATTAGGCTGTTCAATATACAAGGCATAAATACATGTCTAGTTTTTTAAAGGAATTAATTTTTACTTAGGAGACCTCTCCATATTGTCAATGTGGTTTATGTCTTTGGTTTTACTCACAGTCCAATCATCTGCTTTAACACGTGAGGTCCTCCCAGTCCAGCAAAGATACATTGCTTTACTTGCTGTTTCTCCAGTTGAGGACTCTGAGAAGACCACATACCAATGCTTCCTTAGCTTCCTGGACAGTCTTTAGCCACATATGTACTGGGTGCAAATGAGTTGAAATAAGGGCAGGAAATGTCTCAATTAAACACATCTGTTGCTGACACAACAGAAGGAAAGGAAGCCATCCAGAGGGATCTTGACAGGCTGGAAAGATGGGCCCGGGTGAACCTAATCAAGGTTCAACACTGCAAAGTGTAGGGTCTTGCACTTGGGCCGGACGAATCCCAGACATAGGTACAGACTGGGAGAAGAGCTTCTTGAGAGTAGCCCTGCTGAGAAAAACTTGGGGATTCTGGTAGATGAGAAACTTAACATAAGCCAGCAGTGTGCTCTTGCAGCTTGGAAGGCCAATGATATCCTGGGCTCCGTCAGAAGAGGGGTGGCCAGCAAGGACAGGGAGGTGATTGTCCCTCTCTACTCTGCCGTTGTGAGGCCCCATCTGGAGTACTGTGTCCAGATCTGGGGCCCCCAATATAAGAAAGATGTAGAACCTCCCCTACAAAGAAAGGCTGAGGGAGCTGGAGAAGAGAAGGCTGCAGGGCTGCCCAGAGAGGTGGTGGATGCCTCGTCCCTGGAAGTGTTCAAGGCCAGGTTGGATGGGGCCCTGGGCAACCTTGTGTAGCTCCAGGCCTGGAGGTTGGTGGCCCTGCCTGTGGCAGGGGGGTTTGTGGGTCTCTTCCAACCCACAGCATTCTATGATATCTACAGCATCTCTGAGGTCTGTGCTACTACTTGTATTTGTCTATACAGGTTTCCCAGGGAAAAAATCCACTGTATAGATCCTTTTTTAAAATCCCCTATAGTTTTAGAGCACAATATGAAAGTGGTTTGCAGTAGTGGCTGCTCAAAAGGATAATTGAGTCTTCATGTTCATGGAGTTCTCAGCTACTTCCAACTCCCTTCCAACAGAAGTGCCAATTAGTGCCAATTATGATGTAAACTCTTGTCAACAAAGGAGCAGTTGAAAACAAGAGATGTGACTCATTTATTGAAGCTCATCCCAGTACACACTACAGAAAAACAACTTTGAACTACGGTAGTTCACTTCCATGTTCACATCAGTGACCTAAATGTGAAAGACAACCTCATGGACTGCTTTCCCGAAGTGCTTTCTTCCTCACGTGACAGCTTTTTTTCCGCCTCAATTCCCCTCAAATGCACTTACAGTTGCAAAAGAAACTTCTGAAAATTGTTTTGTCTTTATTCCTTGTGAATTGTGCTCTTGCAATAAAATGAAATGTTTATGCCAGCATTATGAGTAGCTTGAGAAGTAAAAAAGAAAAATTAGATCTAAATTAGGTTTACAGAGTGTTCACTCTAAAAATGATTTTGCAGGAGTTTCCTATTTCTTCTGCAGAAGACGTAGAAACAATTGATTTCCCTTTGCAATTCAAAAGCTACTTTCTTACAGCATTGTTGTAGACTCATGTTGGGATCAAAAAGTCCATCAGGGTTCTCTTGTACAACTGATATACTCATTTCAGATAAAAGTTGTGCACTCAGAGCTTATCTACCTGGCTGCCTGTTGCTGTTGAAATCAGCAGAAGAGAATCCATCTCGTTCGCTCAGTTATTTTGGCTGAGCAGAGTTTGGAATGACTGCAATAAAAATTATTTTTAAAAGAGGGGATGTTGAACATATTAAAGTTTCTGACTTCACTAACCATTAAGATGTAGAATAAGTCCAACATACCATATCTTCCTTTAGTGAGGTACAGCTTTCTTAATTTGAATGGATTGGTTATGATTAGAATTTACACCTGAACTTTTTGATTTTATTAGAGTTCTCTAGATTGAATTGTGTTGACCTGCCAAATAATGGTGGTATTCTTATCTGCAGACCACATGCATGCCTGTTTCTGATAAGACTTCCTTGTACATGTAGTGCTCAGGCTGGTACCTCAAACAACAGTCTTTCATCTTTCCAAAAACCACATGTAAAATGTGGTACACACTATCCCACTCAAAATCCTTTCAGCTTTGTGGAGACACTGATATCATACTCCCTCCTCCCTGCCATCAGCATGCAACTCTGCAAGGCTTCCTCATGTTTTCAGTAGGTTCCACTGCACTGGTTCTTTTTGTGGAATAAATGTATGCTGCCCTTCACCTTACATAGTATGTTGTTATTTTGCAATCTCTAACATATTTGTCCTCAAAATTAAATCTTGAGATAGTAATACAGTATTATCTTTATTTTATACCTAGCTTAAATGGCAGCCCCTGTTGCACAAGACCTGACTTAGGATGTCTTGGCAGTGTGATTTGTGTCACGATCTCTGCAACTATATAGGTATGACTACAGTGATCAGTGAGGCCTTCAGTATGCAAACTGCTGCTCTCAGTCAGATTTGTACTAGGCACATAAAGTCAAAGAGTTTGTTCTCCTTCTGCTTGTCTTTTTAAACCACCCTGTTCCATGTCCTTTGATGTAATTTCAGCAAACCCTGTTCACATTGTCTCCCATGCTGATGCAGTATTTCTGTCCGTGTGTCTTGCAGGCGGCTCATTCATGGAACTGTGCTGCTTAACATGACGCTGTACAGCGCGCTTCCAACAACAATGGTTACCCCAGGCATCTGCAGTATTGATACACCAACCTCAGTAATATTGCAGGTATGAAACTGAGAAAGCAAAGGAAAGAACTGTTTTCTAACAAAGTGCAAGAAATAGGGTTGTTCCCACAGCTCATCAAGACCACATAAATTAAAAATCCTATTTCTTTTGTAGCTGCTCAAAGAGTGCACGTTACTCTTAATGGATGGGAGTGTATAATTCTGCACAGTGGCAAATATGTATGATACTTTCATATCAAATACCACCTCAGAGAGCTGGAGAGGGATTTTGTAGAGTAATTTTCATTGTTATAATTTTGGTTCCAAAAATACTTTTGACACAAATTAATGATTTGGTACCTGACTTAGGGCTGCCTTTTCAAAGCTGAACTTTTGTTCTGAGTTATATTGAATTGCATGCCATTATAAATGTAACATACAGCTTGCAATTAGACTGAGTAGCATAAAGGATTTGTAAAGGAGGTGACTGCAAGGGAGTTGTCAATAGGCATCAGCATGGCTTTCCCTCGATGAGCACATGCTGAGCACTCGCTGCTTCTGGGCAGAATGGTGCTCACAGAATTGAAAATACGTTAGGCTGCATGGTAGTTTTGTCTTCTTTCCAGGTTAAATTAGCAACTGGATGCTTCAAGGGCAAAGGCAGTTGTTTTCTGTTTTAGAAAGCAGAATGGCTGTTAGCAGATGACATGTAAAAGGAGATAATACAGATAACTGAGGCTTGCCTAAAATGCCCTGGCTTTAATAGTCAACCAAACGGGGGTTTTCTAGTCTGAGGAGTTCACTCAAATAGGATGCCTTAAAATAGCTCCCCCTATTAATAATAAAGGGAAAACTGAGACCGTAAATGGCTATTAATTTATAATCTCTGATGAAAGAGATGGAACAGGAGGATCTCTCATTCTCCCTCCCTCCCCACCCCGGTTTTAGTTATTCCCACGCATGTGACAGTATCACAATTTCTGAACGTGCTGGAAATATCATAAAGACAGCTTTTCTGATGTGACTGACAGTTGCGTTTTGTAAGGAATAACTTTGTTAACCTTTAGAAGTGATGTGTATCAAATACAGGTACTAAAAGTTAGCATATATGATAGGTCATGGTGTGAGTTAATAAACCAAAATGCTATCTGCAAATTGAGCTGAATTTTGTAGAACCTCGATTTTCAGCTAAGTCTACTCAAATTACCAAGGCCCTCAAGCCTCATAGTTACGGCTGAACATTAACTTTCTCTATATTTTAAAAACATCTTCCTGAATTTCTGACACCCATGTATAGGTGTAAAGAATTTTAAGTTGGTTGATGTTGTATAATATATTTATATATATATATAAACTGAACACCTGGAACTGAAATCAGGAATCAGATTTCTGTCATTTACAATGGCAAACTACAGATCACGTTATCCCCACTTTTTCTGGAAAAAAAACCAAAACAAAACCCAACCCTATGGTAATGGAAGCTTTCCATTTAAGAACCTTCTCATTAAAAACCAGGATAGGAGGAATACAGGAAAAAAAAGGCTTCAGTTTTTGTTCAAGCAGTTCTAATAAAATTGAAATACGGTTCATGAAATTTCAGCTCCCAGGAAAGTCAGTGACGAAGCTCCCACTGTGGGCTGAGTTTATCACTAACGTATCTAAGTAACATATTACATACAGTGAAGATCATCCAAGAATGATTCCCTCTTCTTTCTGTCATATTTTGTATGCTTCCTATACAAATCCAGGATAATGTGTATTGGCAATTACATCTGAGAATACATGTTGCTAAAAGGACTTACACCTTTTTCTTTCTTTTTTTTTTTTTAATAAAGATTGACTTGCCAGAAACTCATTTGGAGTTCATTAAACCTGAACCCGAAGAAAGAAGGGATGATCTTGAAGAGCCAACTAAAGACTGCTTGAAGCATATTACAAGACTTTCGCAGACACGTTCTCTCTTGCTGTAAGTTGTCCCCAGCTGGCTCTGCTGATTCTTGGCTTGCTGTACTTATCCTATCGATCACAATTAAATGTATCCAATTCTTCAAACCCAAAATTTTCCTTTGAAGGAGCCTAGCTTGATTGATTTGAGAAGTAACACCTCTAAGTGAGAGAATAGATTACAGCAAAGCCTAAATAAGCCCCTGGAGGTGGCAATGTATTTTACTAGTTTAGAAAAGGATTGTTTTCCCCTTTCTATTACTATATCTTTTTCTGCCTTTGAAGCGAGAAACTAATTTTTGATTCAGAACATAAGATTTTCAGGTGATGCAGTAAGTCTCCATCAGTATTATCAAGAAACCCTTTGGGTTCTATGAAAAGCGACCTTCTTTAGTAATTATACACTCAGGCTTCAGCTACAGTAGTTAAATGACATATAATCATTAAAACCGTGTCAAGTTACAAGTAAGGAAAGTAGTACAGAAAGTTTATGTTTCACGGAAAGTGGATGAAGAAGTGAAAGAAGGGACACTGCATATACTGGGGCAGATTAGTATGCTCAGCTATATGTATTTTACACTATCAATTAGGATTATGTACTGTATAAAGTAATATTAAGTACAATCAGAGCAGAATTGGGAGCACCAGTGCTTACAGAGAGCCATTATACCAATCACAGCTAATTGTGATTAATCTCCTGCATCAGAAACCAAAAGGTGCATTAGTTGTGCAATAACTAAAAAAATTCAAGCCTGTTCAGCCCTCTCAGTGTGATAAGACTTACCTGTTAGGAAGACTGCTCTGTGCTGATTTCTATATTTGTTGTTTGGGGGAGTTAAATATTTTTAATTTTTCTGGTTGTTTTTTTTTTAATGAGACAGACTCGCTGGTGTATTTGATGTTTACTTTGACTTGAATAGACAACATAAAATGTAAAATTATTTTTGTTAAACATAGGATCTGTGATTTTTTTCATGTTATTTTTACATATGAATGGGAGTTCAGTGTAGTTTGTGGATAGCAAATGTGCCAGGATGCTGGCAAGTTTTCAGCAAAAATCTCCCCCTGCAAAAGATGCTCCAGAAATTATTTGGGGAAGTTCAAGCTGTCTGACTGCTATTAACAGTAAAATTGTGGGTTCTGTAGGGAGGAATAAGATCATTAAGCATTTAGCTAAGTACAGAGTAATTTGTCAGGAAGGAGCCAGTGTGGCTTCCGTGACTAGAAATCTTACCTCATCAACCTGTTGCTGTAGAAGGTTGTCAGTGGGTGCATGGATATTGAGCATATTGATGCTCAAAAAACTTTTCTGAGGCTCTGCATCAGACTGTAAAAGAAATGAAGTTGCCATGGGTTTAGAGGAAAACTGGTTAAAGGCAAAGACTCGGATGTTTAATGGGTGGCTTTTCAGAATGGAGGAATCAGCAGGTAGAGTCTTTCAGTGCTGAAGGCTGGGACCAGTTTTATTCAGTATCTTCACTGATGATGTGGAGAAGAAAGCAGTTGGGAAAATTTCCAGGTTTTACAGATGATACTAAAATCTGCCAGAGTGTTAAACACTCTTCCATGGAGGGGACGTCCATGTTTGAGTAAGAGAAGCTAAAAACGCTGGGATTCCTACTTTGGAGAGGAAAACACTAGATTATATGTGTGTATGTATGTATGATTAATTTTTTATAAAATCATAATGGTTTTGGACAAGGTGAATACATCGTTAAATCCCACAATATTCTAACTAGGGACATGTCATGAAACAAGTAGGAGATCAGCTGTCAACAAATGGAAGAAAGTACTTTGGAAGACAGTCCATGTTGATCTTTTAAAATTTCATGTCACAAGGTTTCAGAGGTAGACAACATCAGATTCCTGAAGGCTGTACACAAATTCATGGGTAGCAAGTTCATAAATATTACGAAGACCGGGCAAGGGTAGACCCTATAACAGCCCTAGTAAAACAATTTTGAGTTCTATGAGAGTACAAAAGGAAGAGAACAATGAAAGTCACTAGGCTGGAGTTAAATCTTTGATAAATTCCATAACAGGTTCTTGGAGGAAAAAGAATGGCAGTCCTGTTTTTTTTCAACACTTTTCAGTTATCCTATTGTACTGGCAAAGCTGGTCTACCAAATGAGTCATCCAAGTGAAGGGTAGCATATATGGGTTTTGAATGAAGGAATTCCTTTTTTAAGTACTTTCTGGTTAAGAAGATTCTGACAGCCTGTAATTTTTGTTGTATCTATATCAGAGGAATTCTTTTTAACTTCCTCGGTCATGCTACAGTTTTATTTTAAAAATTTGTAACAATATATTGATATCCAAACACATTATTACCATTATATCTGAAGGCCTCTTCCTTTTTTTATTTTTTTTTGTACATCAAGAGAAAGAGAGGTATCTAGGTAGCTTTCCAGTGACACTATGTCTCTATGATGATGCTTCAGGCTTACAAGCTTCAAATATGATTTTGAAATAAATGGGTGCCTGTGGTCAGAAGACACAGGAAACCTTTCTCAGACTGTCAGGATCCTTCTGTTCATTCTACTAAAAGCAGAGGGAATATGTGAATGGACAGAAAATATTGTTAACCCTACAGTAGAAAAAGAAGACACAGTGGTTAAAAACAGACAACTGTGTGGTTATCTGTGTTAGAGGGTCTTGAATCCAATAGTGTTGTGAATGCAAGGCTGCTCTGGCTCTGTCCCCCTAGGTTCAGCCATTAGAGAGGTGGGCTTCCGTATTCCAAATAGGAGTAGCAACAAATGCACACAGGTGGAAAGCATAACTTTACCGGCGCACACAAACATGTAGCACTGCCGCAAAAGGACAGCCTGATTCTGTTCCTCCTCTCGACCTGAGTAGGGTTAAACTCTGCTGGTGGAATGCATACACATATGTACATATATAGAGAGTATCACAATATCAATGGCTTCCGCAGTTGGGTTCAGAACAGTCAATCCTGTAGCTGGACCTAGATCTCTCTGCTCTCCCCAGCTGCTGACACCCAGACATGTGAGTCCACAAGGTTCACATCCATGCTCTGGTTGCTGGTGCTTGGACTTCTTCCTGATAGGCAGAAGTGGGTTTCCATGGTAGCTGGTCCAAACATACGGTCTTCCCAGTAGTTGAATCTTAGACCCCTGTCTATCAGGTAGCTAAATCAGGTCACTGGTCTCCATGGCCAGCATCTCTTGGATGTTGATTAGTGAGGGGATCAGTATGACTGGAGGAAATTAACTTCACCATATGGCTCTCATGCTCCTCACAGCCCTGCACTGTGTGCTGTTGCATGATCTTTGGCATCCTCACCAAGCCAAGCAAGAGGCAGGGGAACCAAGAGAATTCACTAGTTACTGCCAGCCACTTTGGCTGACTTCAAAAAACATTTCAGATGTGAGCCTGTGATTCCTTTTAGGATTACTTTGTTTGAAATACAAACCCCAGAAAACTAGCCATCTGAGATAATAGCTGCTCTTCAAATATGATTCAGCCTGCTTGTGCACAGTGGCTCCCAGTGTAAGGATCAGAGACTGGTTTGAAGCCACTCTCTGCTATGTTGTGGGTGTTTTTTCTTCATTCAATTTCCTTCTATATTACTTTTTCCTCTCTCTCAGCTTCCCTTTTTCTTTTCACCACTTGCCTGGTTCAGAATCTGATTTGCCTACTAGTCATCACTAGAGTGCCGTTGCAGCAAATTGTGATTGGAAAGGTTACTTCCAGTCTGGTGAATAGTGGGACAGGTCTAAAAAGTGCAGTGCTGCTGCACGCTGTGCCTAGCCTCTCCACAGGAGAGAAACTTGCAAGTGAGAATTTGTGCCAGGGGGCAAAATTTTGCATTTTCTACTCTGTTTTTCTTTCCTCTTTTTGCCTTTTGTCTTGTTCTGCTTTAGTTCTGAACATAATCGACAAGAACAGCTCAGAAGCATTTAAATTCATTTTTGCCATTTCCTCCCCCAAAAAATAATAATTAGGACCAGCTAGCAAAGCCTTCACAGAAGCTGATCCTTTATTTAGCTAAGGGGATTAATGAAAAATTTTAAACTGAAAACTACTGAATTATTTAGGTTTGAAGATACTTTATTTGTGTTGAGTAGAAGCCTATATATTTTTATATAGCTGTTGTGTGGAGGGAAGTTTAGATATATCTCTACCTAAAAAACATAAACTGCATTTTTACCAATAGAGTTTATTAGCATCTTATCCCAATTGAGCCAAAGAAATGTCCTTATTAGCATAATAATCTTCAGATGCTATCTGTATGCAATATACTTTTGCCATCTATTTTAAATATTCTGTTACACATATGTAATAATGTGAATTTTTGTTACAACTAAGAAATTTAAAGTCAAAACCTAATAAAAACCCCACCTCACCCAACCTTTAATTTTATCTCTGATCTTTAAAACATGGAAAGAGAAAATGGCATTGCCTCTGGAGTAAAGTCAGAGAGAGAAATCTATTATTTAGAAAACCTGATACAAGGATTGATTTCTTATCTCCCTTTGTAAGCTCAATAGAGGCTTTAGTTGCTTTACTCTGAACAACAGATTGTCTAGTTTGGAGGGTGCTGTTTGAAAGCTTAAATCTCTATTTAAAGTCAACATATATAAAGGGTCCTTCAGCTGAACTGTCCTGGAGAATATAATTCAAATGCAGAAAAATCAAATGGGCAATACAGCCTTAGGCCTGCTTTTATTCTTTTTCTGCATGTGACTTCTTCATACAGACACCTATCTGTTGTCACAATAGACATGCCATGAATTCTGAAGCTGTTTCTTGAAATGGTTACCAAAATCATACTTCTCTTGAAACGACTGCTAAAAGTCATGGCAGAATTTGTATCACAGGTTCATCTTCTGCATACATTTATGAGCTTATTCGCCTAAAGGAAAGAAATAAACATTCACTCTTGTGACAGTGAAAAACATGCCCAACTTTAAACTGCCACTCTCTGTTCTTGAATGCTTGGCAATTCAAAATTGCAAAGCAGAGAAGTTTTCCAATGTATGCAGAGCCCAAAAAACTCATTGCTATGAGTTGTGAAAGCCAGTCTTGATAGAGCAGGACTAAGGTAGCTTTTAGCTTAGAATATCTCAAAACATTGCACATAGAAGGAAGATGACCTGAGAAAAAATGTAAGCTGTTGGATTTTGAGCCCTGCTTACACATCTGGATAGTGAAACACTTGACTGGAAACAAGCTATTTACTTATTACCTTCTACAAGGTTTCTCACACCTTTCTCTGAAATACCTAGGTCTGTTTAAAGACACATCTATGTCATTCAATAGATAGATCACCAATCTGGTCAAACTAAGACCAAGAAAACCGGTGTTCCTTTTGGTTTCAGTAACGATTTGTGTGATTAACTACACGGAACACTTCTAGGGATAGGGCTTCCACAACCTCCCTGGAAAACTTGTTCCAGTGCCTCACCACCCTCACAGTAAACAATTTCTTCTTGACATCTAATCTAATCCTACCCTCTTTCATCTTGAAGCCATTGCCCCTTGTCCCATCACTACACTCCCTGGTGAACAGTCCCTCTCACACTTTTCTGTAGTCCCCTTCAGGTACTGGTAGGCCACAATTAGGTCTTCCCAGAGCCTTCTCTTCTCCAGGCTGAAAAAGGCCAACTCTCTCAGCCTGTCTTCAGAGAAGAGGTGGTCCAGTCCCCTGATCAACTTTGTGGCCCTCCTCTGGACTTGCTCCAAGAGCTCTATGTCTTTTCTGTACTGGGGCCCCCAGAACTGGGTGCTCTGGGTGCGGTCTCAAGAGAGCAGAGTAGAGGGTCAGAATCATGTCCCGTGACTTGCTGGTCACACTGGTTTTGATTCAGCCCAGGGTATAGTTGTCTTTCAGGGCTGCAAGCCCACATTGCTGGGTCATGTTGAGCTTCTTGTCCACCAACATCACCAATTCCTTCTCAGGACTGCTCTCAATCCATTCTCTGCCCAGCATGTAGTTGTGCTTGGGATTCCACTGACTCATGTGCAGGTCCTTGCACTTGGTTTTGTTGAACTTCATGCACTTCACATGGGCCCATTTCTCCAGCCTGTCAAGATCCCTCTGGATGGCATCCCTTTCCTCCCAGCAGGTTGACCTCACCACACAGCTTGCTGACATCTGCGACTTTGATAAACCCTATTTTAAATGCAAATACAGTAAAGATAAACATACCTGAATTAAGCAGTCAAAGCAAGGGCAGGAATGAAAGCTGTGACTAGCAGTGTTGGGTGTCTTGTTGCTACAGTAGTTAGTTGGAGATGATGTGTAGCAGATGACTGTAACAATAACTTATCTGGTGATGACTGCACCTTCTTTGTCTCTGTCAGAAAACCCCAGTAAAAACAACTACCACTACCAACAAAGACAGCAGAGAAGAAAAATAAGAGTTCTTGGGAAGTGAAATAACCATATATGTGTGTCTTTTGACACTTCATTTTTATATGACCCAAGGCTGACAGATCCAGAGAATAAGTATCACTTTTCTTATAAAAGCTGGTCTGCAGAAAATTATATCCTACCCCAAGGAAAACACGTACTTAGTCGAAAAGCAGTGTACTGTATGACTTGGCCCCTCTGTACAATAAAGTTTGTTGCTACACAAAGCTCCAGGTGGTTTTAATTTCAAACTGAATTTCTAATCTTCTCTTCCAGACTCTCTGAGCAACAGAGAAGAATCTTATGGTTTTATCGTTACTACTGCAATAATCAAAATTGCTCCCTTCCTCTGGTACTGGGCAGCGCACCCAGTTGGGATCGAATGACTGTATCAGAAATGTATGTGGTGTTGGAGAGATGGAGATTTTCTAACCCTCTGGAGGCACTTGGGCTTCTGACTTTCAGGTAAGGGAATACTAACCAAGTGGGAAATAAAAATGAATAGAATGACCACGTGCCAATTAATTCAGCACTGGAATTTGCTCAGCATGTTGTCATGCTTTGGGTCACTGAGCACACTTTCAGTTCTGTACCCAGTGAGGGTATAGTTGCAGCTCTTGTGATGACCTTCATTTGAAAGTGCCAGCCCTGCCTTCTTGGCTGAGAAGGTTTTCTATTTCTCGGGATAATGAAGAGGAGTGCTTCGTTCATTCTCTAGAACAGATTCAGTCAGTTTCTGGTAACAAGTGATCAGTCAAATACTTAAGCGCTTACATAGCACTTCATATCTTCAAAGTACTGTACAGATATGAAGTGACTAATGGGAGATAAGGAGGACTCAAATATGGTTCCAGATTATGACACCATGTAAATAGGTGCACCCTCACCTGTAGCCCGTCTTTCTGAAGTAGATAGCATGAAACTTTGAAGTCAGTTCCCCAGACTTTGAATAACCTCCATTGTGAAGCCTTATGTTCCATCCCCACCTCTTACTCTGGAAGCTGATTGTTTGTTGGAAGACTTCCTTGATGTTGGAGATAGTCTTGCCTATGATGTAACTGCAGATATAGGGGACAGAACCTGTATCAGCAGTTACAGTTCCTCCAAAAGCTTGGGAGGTATTTGCAATCAAGTGTGCAATCTGTGAAGACATTGAACTTGTGGGTGAAATAGTTTTTCAAGTTTATCAAGCCCTTGCGTGTCAGGGTAAACACATGCTGCACCAGCTTTGCAATCTCATTTCCAAAGAAAAAACACCTCACCTAGAGCTTTGCTTGAGAAAAGACTGTATACACTCACCTCAGCATTAGTAAAAATGGCTACTTAATTGTATAAAATTCACTATCAGCTATTACTTCCCTCTGGATAAGATTTCCTAAGAATACCCGTGTCCCCGGTGATATCTGAGCTATTAACAGTTTCATGTGTTTGCATACCTGTCTTTTTTATGTTTCATGGGAATTATGGAAGCCAAGATCCTGAAAGATGAGGGTCTGGAGCATATTTTTGTTATCTTACTTACCATTATTAACTTACTAGAATCTATTTCTAATTTATAAAAGAGCCATGTAAGAAGGAGTATATGGGCAGTGAGTAGTCTTACACAGCCCAGAGTATCAAGAGATTTTTGAGATGATTTATCAGAGCATGCCAGGCTTTCAGATCAGACTTTGGTCAAATTTTGTTCCTGTGTATGGGTGGTATTTCTGCAAATGAGGAGCTTAATTGCTCTTTGAAGATGCAGCTCTGCATCAGGGTGTGGTGCATCATATCCGTCCTGCCAGGTGCTTCACAGGGTATTTACTATGACTCAGCCTGTCACAGAACTTCTCCGTGTGTAGTGGCTGCAGTGTACACACTGTTCGTTCTGGCTACCACAGAGGTTGCTGGCATGAAAAACCAAGAAGGTTTCATCACTTTGTCTCTCCTGGTGCCACCATTGGGAGTGGCTGGCACCTGCAGTGGTGCCAAAGAACAAGTACTTATGATCAGGATCTTAGCTGGTTTGTCCCTTTAGTTTCTTTCTCACGAAAGATAATATCAATCTGTGGGGTTTTGCCTCATGCTAACACTACAGAAAGGAGTTCTGGATTACAATACAGATCTTCTTTAAAAAAAATGAATTCTGTCCTCATATCCACAATACTTTGTAGGCACATGTACAATTGCAGAGCTGACCTTCAGAAAAAGGCAGATTGCATTTCATTAAAGATGTCTAGTTTTAGAGATGTTTTGGTCTCATGACTGAACTGCTGAGACAGATGTATCTGCAAATTGAGTGCGTTGAAGGAAAGGAGTACTTTCCATATAAATGGATTTCTGAGGTTTCTTCTCTTAGTTCTCGTTTCCTCAGATTTCAATTGTTTTGAAAAGTAAAGTAGCACTGGAGAGGGTCCAACTTTCCTTCACCATTACCTTTGCTGACTTTAGATTGTCAGCTCCTCAATGGAGCTGTTTTTCATGGTTCATTCAACTCTATCCTGCATTATGTTGAGCATTGACAATTCATCAACTCAGTTCCTCACTTCTATCATCCACAAAACAGCTCTGATTTCTTGTGGTTACTGAGACATCTGAAAGATCCATGTTCATATAAAACACGAACAGAATATGAAAGAAATACTTGTTATGTATTCATATCTTTCAAGGACTTGTGTTACCATCGCTATTAAATAATAGGTATGTAACATAAATTAGGGCTGATCTTTATCTACATGTATTAATGCAAGAATGTTGCATCATTTCTGTGTGCCACACTACACAACATTGTCAGTGATACCATGAAAGAGACTGGAGCTTCCAATTGCTCTGAATTCTGGGTGCTTCCTATGCTGGAACTTCAGTTTGCAATGTCTTAAAGAAAACCTGAGTTCCCCCTGCACACATGTGCGTGCTGTTAGCTAGGATACTCAAAATCAGTAGTCACTTTTACAGGCCTTGGTCTGGGGACTCTATCCTCCTTCTCAGTGAAAAAGCAGCATCTGTCCTGATGATTAAGCTGAAGCTTACATTTGCAAGGATAAGGAAATTAAAATAATTAGAAAGAGTACCTCGTTGCCTGGGTTAGAAGACAGCATCACAGAGCTTAGGAAGAGGTATCGTGCCCCATCAGATCAAGCCCTGTTATCACCCATCTGAGTTAAAGCACTCTGCAACTTTCTGAAGCTTACAAAATGTTTTGTTCCCTGTGCAATTAAATGCTCGAATTAATAGGAATTTTTTGAGCACGTCTCTTCCAGATTATGCTCTTCCACTTTGCAGGCACACCTCAAGGCAGCCAAGTGATAACATATTTATGCAGTGGAAAGGAAGAACTTTCATAAATTCAAAACACAATCATGGTACATTTCACAGATAGATAAATTCAGTAGCAACCTTGCATCAAGTCCTTGCAGGAAGTGCATTGATTCTTAAAGCCCTAGAAGCCAACACTTAAAAAAACAATTTAAAAAACAATGAACATTTCTTTAATCAATAAAGATGGGATAGAAAGGAAGATAGGGGGAAGTGTTGAATAAGATTTTTACACTCTTAGTTTTAACTGATTTCAGGGAAGGGTGATTATAAACCATTGCCTGAAAAATAAGATTTTTGCCTAAGGCAGAAGGTGCAGAGCTGGTCCCTCCTACTCAGCACTGCTTATTGGTGCTCTGTGCATTTTACCATTGACTTCACTTATAAGTTTGGTAAAAAGCCAAACTTCAGTAGAGTTAGAGCTTTCTATAACTATCTGCTTTGCATGGCACACTGGCCAGGGAAATGACGTGGGTACACTTGGTTGTTCAGAAAATTTTCTTAATAACAGAAAGAAACCAGAGGCAGTGTTAGAAATGCTACTGTTTATGATGTATTGCTAACATGCCAGGTTTTTATGTACATACAGAATAACTGCACTTAGAATCGGATTTTGTCAGGTTATCTTGCTATTCAAATTCTTGAAAGTGAAAGCCAAAATATATTCAGTAACCCAAATAGCAGAATGTTTGCTCCAGCATTGGTTTTTTTGGAATATCTAGAACACATTTGCAGGTCAGTGAGGTACTGTGGCTAGGACTCAGAAAATTGAGCTAGAATTAGGAAACAGACACCAAAGAAGGTATGCAATTTTCCAGTATCATGGATGGCTGAAACATTTCTGAACAGGGAGCTTTTCTCAGTCAACAGTAGAGGCGAAGACATAACCTCCATGGAAGGCTTAACAATTTTTACTAGAAACTTTCTGCTAAATTCTAGCCCTGTCAGGCTAGAAAGGGACTTTCCTTTAAAAACGCATGCCAATTCAGAGGATTTTGAGATCAGACATGGAGGTGTCAGAGGGTTTTTGTGGTACCTTATGTAACTCCCTGCACAGAGCAGGTAGAGTAGGGGAAGATATGATTCCTCCTACCTCTCCTTGACCAGGGAAGATGCAGGCTTGGTTATAACATCCCTTTTGACTTATGGTTATAACAGCCTTTTGACTCTCACTGTATCATTGATTTTCAGGTTATGAGTTTCAGAGGATAGGATATATACAATATAGGCAAAACTCACTTTTTAACCAATAATTATAATAAAATGCGATAGCTTGAATCCAGAGTTTATTCTTACACCTTTGAAAGCCAAAATGATTTTAGACGTGTTGAATCACATTGTCACTGTGTTAATAAAAGCAGAATGTGAACTGTTCCCTGAGAGTCCACAGCAGAATTCCCAAAAGAGTATTTATCAAACATACAGCCAGAGCCTATCTTGCCTGTTTACATCTTACTTGCATTAAAAGACTGTAGTTGTATAGCAATGCGGAGAGCAAACACAGGCTTATGCAAAGAAATAAGATAAGAAGTAACAGTTTACAGTTAATTTGTTACTCTGATGTATAGAATGCACTACTGATAAAGCTTTAAAATGGCTTTGTAGTAATGTACACGAAATTTAGTGATAACTTATGTGGGAATGTACGCATTGTCATGAATAGACAACTCTCTATTTTAAGCCATAAGGCAATTAATTCCTTTTTTCTTTTTCTATTTTTTTTCACTGCCTTTAACCATTTTTAGCTTTCTTTGCAATAAATATGAAGGTAGTACAGCAGGAGTCCATTGTTAGTTGTATTACTATAGCTAACTATGTAGGATATAGCATGCTTTCTGTACGTAAATGTGCAAATTTAATCAGGAGGCTAAACCTGTAAATAGCCTTCCAGGTCATACACGTTTCAAACAGAAAATTGCATCTTGTTAGTTTCTTCCTGTTTTGTTCTCTCTTAGGATATGGGTCACCGTATTGTCTCTGTGGCATCGTAAACTTAATACTAGTTGTTTTGGTCAGAATTTCTTGTATTTTCAGTGAGTAGATTCTACAGATCCATCTGGCAGTTTTGCAACCAAATCAATAGCTAGTGCATCTAGCCATGAGGTTTGTGAGGGTGGGCAGGGTTAGGGAGGGTTTTCATCTTTCTTCGACTGAATTTTTTTTGAAAGTATGTCCTTTTTACTGACAGTATTTGTTATTTATCTGTATTATCTTTTAGTCCTTGCCATTTTCTGATCTTCATACAGTCACAGTGTTTTCTTTAGAAATCCTCAGAAAAATGGGAAAATTTAACAGCAGAAAGCAAATAGCCCGTTTATTTTATGTGTGCGCTAAACCTAAAGGAATTCCTTAATTATTATTATTTAAGTTTCTTCTGTCTTCCTTTCTAACTACTTTTAAAATACTTTCACTGTCATGCAAAACTTACCTGTTTGTTCTTTTAAACAGTTCTTCCATACTTTCTTTCCTGGCACAGATGGACCCTTCAGTGACATCCTTTACTATGTAGAGGGCTTTTTGGTTTGAGTTGGTATCTTCATTTTAGTTGGCTTTTCAGCTCAGCCTTCCTTGTTTCTACCAGATTTAATAACATGCATTTCATGGGACCAGAGTCTGGCTTTTTTGAAAATGCAACAGAACTCAAAATGTGAAGGGAATATGTGGCATGTTATAAGCCTCTAGCTGAAAAGATGGCTTGTGAAAGGCCATTCTGTTCTCTGCAGAGATCCCCACATTCTAGAAAATGTAGTGAACTGTACAGCTCCATTTACCTGACAAATATCTTCCAGTGTAGGACTGAGACAATGTGATAAAATTAGAATAATAAAACTGTTAAAAATGAGATGTGCATCTATTTCTCATTTACAATCAAGTCACAACTGGCAGATGCTAAAATCTCAAGAGAATTTGAAAATCCACAGTATGCCTCAGCAGCAGTTAGTTTTCTGTTGGAATCTGATTTAGCTGAAAGGTACATCTAGACAAATCACTCCCTACTGGCTGTCTATATGAAAAGACTCAAAGATTGCAAGTTGTTCTTACTTCTAAAGCAAATTGTAATCTATACTCATCCAGCTCAAAATTCAACTGTTACAAAAACCATCTCAAAGTCTCAAGGGACACCTAACAATCTTACAGCTTCTTAGAAGATATAAAATGGGTGGCTGTCAATCATTGGTGTTGTGCGAGGAGGAGAAGAGGGGGAAGGAATAACAAAACAGTGGAAAGGATATTGAGGTTAAATATCAAAGGACATCAGTTTCATAATTTAAGGATGACCCATGCTGTCAGACGAGCTATGATGGGGAAATACTCAGTCCTGCCGTAGTGTAGGCTGTTGCTAAGGGTGAGACTTAACTATCATTTACGTGTTGTCTGTTTTTCAGTAATGTCCCTGAGTGTGTAAACCTGGAACACATTTGTCAAAAGTCACGATCTCTGCTGCAGATTACTCATTACCAGAAGAGAGAAGAAAGAAAATAGACCAAAAGAAGGGGGCTACAATGTATTGCAATACAGTTAGGCAAATAAATAAGAAGATCATAGGTTTATTAACATAATTAATTATTTACCAGTTTGTGGTTTGTTGAGGGGGAAAAAAATTACCACTAGAAGTAATTGGAAACCCGGATTAAAATTACCATTATGAAACTATGCAAAGAAAGAGTCATACCAGCATAGTTGAAGGGTTTTGTTTTAAATTTTGTTTGTTGAGGTTCCTTTCTAGCTAAATTCTTGGAGAATTTGGTGACAACCATGAAACATTTAGAGGAGTGCCTGAGTCGTCTGCCTCTCTGAAGCCATTATCAGAGGCCACATGTCAGGAACCTGATAATCTACGGTTCAAATATGTTGCAAAATTGATCTGATATAGATGAGCTCTGATACTGACAAACTCCTGTTTCTCCGAGGAATACCCTTAAAACTAACTGAAATACTGAATTCATTGTGATACAGTCATCTCACTTCTCTGCTTCCAGAGTGTGTAAATAATTACATATGCATTGTTGCAAGCCCTGGAAATCAGCTGTCCTCTAATAGCCAAGCTATGAAGCTGTTTTTCTTAGGCCTAAAAAGATTTCCTCTGCAGTGAGTCACGGAGCGAAAAAATCTATTATTTGTGTCCTCTAATCAAGACTAATTTATGTATTACTAAAACCACATTTGATGCAATGCTCAAATGTTTCCAAGATTTTTCACTGGGAAAAAAACCCCGCTAGTCCTAATTAGTTATCAGGCATGTGAAGGGTAGGATTTCTTACTTGGATCTGCTTCGAGACCTTACCCTGTTACTGGCTTTTAGCAAGTGAATTAATGTATGTAAGGATGAATAGCATAAGCACCATGCAATACTGGTTGAATTCATAAGTAACTTCTGTGGTACTAGTGCTTCTGAGGATGTTAAATGTTTGCTCAAATACAAATGTAAGGGGTAAACCAAATAGAATTAAATATTTTTCCATTGTACCTGTGACCCTGACTATCACTGAATTTCAAGAGGGCAATGGATATTACACTTGGGGCTTAATAAATAGTCAGGTAGTTAAAAGAACATGTTAACTGCCCATTCTTTCTAAAAGATTCATCTCAGCCTTAAGGTGACCTCGAGATCTAAAAGCTGAAGGAAACAACTTAGTAACCAGGACCTGAAAAGTACCAAAATGTCATTCACTAAGAGTGACAAGAGCCATGTTTCCTGAAGCAAACTAGCCTGTAGATTTTTCACCACAGTGCCTATGCACTTGAGTTCATCATTATTCTAACCATACCTCCTAGAGACACCTTTGCTAGCTTAGATACAGCCCCAGTTTTGACTTACATCAAATTAATTCTAAAGAAATCAGATGTTAATTGTTGAATTTTCTGGAAAGTATGGGATTAAAATAATTGTATCATCCTGTGTTTAGCTGGAAAAGTCATAGGCATTTCTCTCATGATAGCATTGAATATATTCAAATGTTGGCTTCTCGTAAGGACAAGCAGAAACTAAGTAATAACATTTTTCTGCTTGACTTGGTGCCTGTGTAGAGCATATTTCACTGTTCAGTAACCTGTTGAACTAGGCGAGAAAGGAAAGGGAAAGAATAATTTCCATATTATCTTCACATGCTTGGCACACAGACCTTTAGAGTAATTGCATAATTAGAAGATAGAATGATACAAAAGGGATTTATTTATTTATTTTAAAATATGCAGTCCTCCTTCAAATATGCCTTGTTTTAAATAGCCATGTGAATAGTAAAGTAACAACTTCATATTCCTAATGGGTTGCCTAGAAAAAAAAAAGAATAATCCTTGCAAAAAAAGGCTAACTTGGGGCTGATGTGATAATTTATTTATAATGTATTCCCTCTCTCCCCTTCAAGGCCCTCTCAGAATTATACAATTACAAACTGTATTAAAACCATCAAATTTGTCCCATAACAGACAAAAAAGACCTAAACTGCATTGTTAAAAGGGGGGGAGGGGGGGTGTTGAGAGTGCTGTAAGTGGGAGCTGATTGCAGCACAGAAACCAGGCCTTTCAGAATTAGGTCCAATTGTCTTAGCCTATTTCTTTCTTTTTTTTTTTTTTTAATCTTTAAATGTCCAAATTTTTATTTGGTGGCCTATATACTTCATTTGAGGATCAAAGCATACATATTGTCTTGCTTCAGTTTTTCTGTATTGAACTTTAAAACTGAAGCTTAGAGCTGCAGGTTGTTTTATTTCTAAGCACTTACCGTTACAATTTCTTTTCTTTCTTGATAGCAATGAGCAGTCATTGCTGCTAATGTTTTAGTGTCTCACGTGTTTCATGTGGTGGGTTGACCTTGGCTGGAGGCCAGGTGCCCACAGAGCTGCTCTGTCACTCCCTCAGCAGGACAGGGAGAAGGGAAAAATAAGATGGGGGGAAAATTCATGGCTAAAGAGAAAGACAGTTTAATAAAGCCAGAGCTTGCTTGTGGTAGTGGGGAAATGTTGGAAAGACAGCCTTGATGCTGTGCCAGCACTGCTCAGCAGTAGCCAAAGTAGTGGTGTGTTATCAATGCCTTGCTAGCTGCTGCTACAAAGCGCAGAGCTATGAGAGCTGCTATTGGGAAAGTTAACCCCATCTCAGCCAGACCCAGTATGTTCACTTCTGATTTAATTTTCTAGCGGGTATGTTTTTGTTAAAAGTTGCTGGATGGGAAGCTGGGATGGGTTTGTGTAGAGTCCATAGGGCAGTAATACTTGTGGTGCATGACACCTTCTGCCATACATGATGGTTCTTATTTCAAAGAACTTTCCCCAGCGTGAATTGACAGGATAATCTGTGTCCTTATCTCATCATTTTTATATATGCCTAAACTGCCAAATGAGACAATTTCTAAAGAGCCAAACAGCCATATCAGTTCTGAGAGGGGGGGATTCACTGTTGTATATGGGGCAAGTACTTGCGCTCAGAGAACTGGATCAAAGCCCAGCAGCTCTTCTGAACAATATCTAAATGACTGTGCTGTTGTTTGAAGACTTTTTTGCCCCTTCGGCAGAGATGACCACTCGTTGTGGCTCTAGTGAAAGGAAGGTCTGTGTGGACGTTTCCTTCAGGAGATGAAAAGCCTTGTGGGATGGCAATGGGCAAGCTTCAAGTACTGACAGAGTTAAGGGTGACACCACGTAGCCAACATGCACAAAAAAGCACATCTGTTGTTTCCCTAGTGAAAGAGGAGCAGTAGAAGAATAGCTGCTGTGAACCAAACTAGGCAACTTCTTTATATAGGAAATATTCCGTGTATCAGGATTAATATCACAAATGCAACATATGAAAAGGTGGAAGATCCTTTTTGCATTTTATTTTTCCCAGGAACTCCTTAAAATATTATTGTCCATCTTTCAATTATTAAAAAACCCCAAATCTCTGTACTTATTGTCATTTTCTGTATAAAGAAAATGCTCTTTTAAAAGTCAGTTTTGATCAGACAGGTAAAACCAGAATTTCATTTATTTTTCTTTTTTTTGACCAGATATATTTTCCAGCCAGCTTTTCATGTTTTATCATTGCTGCTAAAACACGTTTTTCTCTTTTTATCATTTGTACGGTTAAAGCTCCATCACAAAATCTATATTAAGCTATGACCACTCTGGTCTCAACCAGAATTGTATCTTCTGGAAACTCAAACGTTTTCCACTCAGAAATGCCTGTTTCACAGACTTAGAGTCTTTCTGGGGGAAGGTGTTGATTTTTTTACTAAATTTTCTTTAGAAAACTAAAAACATGTTTTCCATTTAAAAATTACTTCCATTTAAAAATATTTTTTATTGTTTTGTGATTTGAACCAGAAGAGCTGACATTGCAGTAAGTGGTCTGAAACAAACACTTTTTGGAAGGGGAATTCAAGCTTTTGTTTTGCTGCTCAGAACAAAGTAAGTCTTCAAGTGACTGTTAAAAGTTCCCGTCGCACAGAAATTTCCTATTTGACGGTAAGTAGGAGCAGCAAAAGATCCATAATTTGCTTCATATTCCAGTACATATAGCGAAAATTACAACATGTGATAGCTCAAATTAGATGTGTTTGAAGATGAGGGGGTTTTTTTCCCTATATGAAACTGTGACAGCCCAATTAAGTTACCTGCTATGTGTTTCTTGACTCTTGTTACAGTAAAGCAAATGAATTTATTTTCTTTTTTCCTATTCCATTTTGAGAGAAAACCTGATTTTCTAACGTTTTATATCAGTGAGAGCTCAGGAGAGTTGCAGTGCTTCAGTAGCTCTTAATTATATCTATTTGTTTTGCTCTAGTTTTCCAGATCAAGATATTCGCAGAACAGCAGTCCAACAAATAGGAAATCTGTCAAATGATGAATTGTTGGAATACCTCCCACAGCTGGTTCAGGTAAGGAAGAAATTGATAGCTGAGGAATTCTTCTGTCTAGATCAATAACTTCATTAAATACTTTTGATTCTTTCAGTTTGATTGATGCATTGTAAGAGGAATAAATAAGAAAGGCTGGTCAGCTGATGCAGTGATTGAATTAACACAAGGCTTGAGCAATAGACTGTTTTCCACTTAAGAGAATGTAGTTGTTTGGCACGCTGATGGAACTTTTAAGTATACCACAAGAAGGTATTTTCAAGTAAAAAAGAAAAATAAAAAAGAACCTGAACAAAAGAATCTCCGCTATGACCACCAGACTAGGGGTGGTGGTGATGGTGGTGGGGCTTTGCTGCAGTCGAGGAAGTAAGGGATGTGGAACAAATCCGTTTTCTTAATACCACATATATGAGGAAAACCACTGTCAGCACAGAGTAACCAAGATAATTTGTGTGTGGAATTATCTCTTTACAGATGTATGTTGTATTTCACTGGAAATGAATGTTTTACAAGTGATGGGCCCACTGCTTCCGAAGCAATTACTTTGTGATTAAGTCCTGTGTTGCAGTTAGGGAGAAGCCAGCCACTTTGAAAGCTTTCTGCCCTGACTTTGTAACACCGTGCACACGGAATTGCTTACAATTCTATGTTTCAGAGTTACCTGGGGGGATGTTGTGTGTTTTTAAATACATATTTATATAAAAGCATGCACGTACATACATATATCTAGATAGCTAGATAGGCTCACATGCATGAATGCATTTATGTAATCCACTACTACGAAGTAGTGGAACCTGCACAGCTTTACAGCATCCACACAGTGGGACGCTTACGGGACCTTTCAGCTGCCACAGCTTCTGTTTCACAAATAAATTTATTTGGCAAACCAGGTAATCAGAGAAAAAATTAAATATAACGGTAGTTTTATGCAGGGTAAGAAAAGCTGCATACTTAGATACATGTTAACATAGTTGAAGTCAGCATGGTAATCTGCCTGCCTTACAGATGGTGGCAGACACTTATGTCCTGAAGTTTCTTTGCTCATTGAGTTGCTAGGGCAGTTTCCATATGTTGGATTGCTTTGTTCAAACCAAGCATTGAGGCCTTTCTCATTAATTTTGTTGCAAAGGAAAGGCAACAAAGCCAGCATACAAGCGCTTATTAATTTATCTGTTAAGGTGCTCAAGTTTGAGTGGAGTCTTGAAAGCCCTCTAGTGAAACTTCTGCTGAATCGTTCTCTTCAGAGTATCCAAGTAGCCCATCAACTTTACTGGTAAGTAAAATGACTACCGCGGCCATTTCCTATTACAGTAACTTTATCCATTATTCTGTTGGTGGCAAGCTCCTTTTATTTAAAATCAATGGAAAGCCTAGGTTTTTCTCCTTCTTTGATCTCTTTTCAATACTTGGGATGGGGTCAGTAATATACAAGACCTCCTTATATCTGCCTTCATCCTGTTCCCAGCAGGATGGAAGAGTGTAGGTTCTGTTCACTTAAGTAAATACCATTTAATTTTTTTGTTAATTTTCTGGTTTGAGACAAAAACAATCTTCCTCAAAATTTGCAAGTTCCAAGTAATATTTGCTTTCTTATAAACAGTCCTGCTTTTGTGATGTATCTGACGTCTCGTGAAGTTGTCAGGGTTCTCCTGTATGTCCAAATGTTATAATGTATGAGATCAGTCTAATTTGCGATGGTAGAGTTTTCATGATTGTGCAGATGAGCCAGTCCTGAGAGTAACTGCCATGCACTATCTCTGCAATGTACAGACATCTGTAATTGTTTTATTGCTTGTTGTTGTTATGTGGCTTTCTGTCGTGTGAACAACTGCCCTGTGATTTGGAAATCAAACTGTTGTGGGTTGCTGGTTTGTTTTTTGTTGTTTGGGGGTTTTTCATGTTTAGCAATGATGGATGAACTGAGTTTTCATTTACAGTTCAGTTGATTCAGACCCCTTAAAGCAAAAGCTTTCATCCCTGCAAAAGAAAGACAACTTGAAACGTAATCATTTGGTTGATGAAGTGTGAGGTCGGAAAGAGCATAGATCATACTTTCATACCTGTATGATCTCTTGAGACGTTAGTGGAGATAAAACAGAATTATGAATGTGTTTGTTTCACTGAAATGAGTAGGATAACAATAACATGCCTGGAGAGTGTATCTGTCAAATAAAGAGGAACCACATTTAGCAAGCCATTTTTCTGACAGTGCCTGAAATATGCCTGAGTGATTCCTACTATCTTGTATTAAACATAGCCATGGGATATAAAATGGTCAGTTTAGAGTTCTTAAATGTGCCCAGAAAATTTGTCGTTTTCCTGTGCAATTAAAAATTATTTCTAGAGTTCATCAGACAGGGGGAACAGGATTGGTTTGCCTGTGTTTTAACTCCTCTCTTCTGAGAAGAAAAATGACTAAGTACCTGCAGTCTTCCTCTGCTTTACTTTGCAGTGTAGACCTGTGTAGATCCCCATGTTTTCCACATTTTGCTCAACCTGTCTAATATTCTAATCTTGGGTAATATGGAGCAGGTATGCCATCCTGGGCAATTGATATCCTTATCTGGTGCAGTACAATTTAATGTGGCAAAATACATTAGTTTAGTATATAGCTTAATACATAGCATAATTATACATACACATATTAAATAGAATATTTCTCAACATTCACTGTATTCTCTGCCTTTCAGCTGGTAGTAGCCCTGTTCATGTCATCCAACCATGTATTGTTTTACGAGCATGTTTTCTCCTAGTGTGCATTAGCAATTGGGGATAGCAGCAGCTACTGAGTCTTTGTCAAATGTTTTGATTATCTTCTTTTGCATCAATTGCAAGTGGAACAGTTTACTAGTTTATTAAAATAGTTTCTAATTACACCTATCTGGGAGTTACATATGATTGTGGACACTTCCCATAAATAATATCTCTAATTGTCGAAACAGTGCTTTGCCAGTTATCCCTAAATGAACAGTATCTTCTATTTGAAATGTGAACTCTCGTTTCCTAGAGGGACAGCTAGGATGAAAAGGCGTTTGTATGTATGCTTCTGTAAATATATGTATGTTTATGAAACACATACATGCACATACATTTCTATAAATATTCAAAGTTATTTACTTTGGGGTTTTTTCTTCTTTATAATGCAACAATTTTTTTTTTCCTTCTAAACATTATTCTTCATGATTATCTTTCAGTACTGTCTTACTGAGTCACAGGACAGAAATGGATGTAATTTTATCAGCATTAGTAGCTTGGTAACTTAACTGAAGAGTACCAGCTAACAATTAGCATCCACTAACTTTCCTTGTGAACTTGGTAATCTTAAGAGTCAGCTGCCATGGCCTCCTTAGCCAAAAAAGCAGGTAGCAATGGGAGAGAGAACCACTGTGGTAGGGGATCAGGCATGTATATTTGAGTTCTTTTTTTCATGCAACAGCCTGTCAGTAAACTACAGCTGAAGACTTCTTTCTGAGAACAGTTGGCCTAATGGCAATGTGTTAGGCTATGGCAAAGACTGGGAGACTAGGGAAACGTGAGTAAACACAGCAGGCAAAGGTAACAGCAGCCACCTCTCTGCTAGTCATCCATGGAAGTATAGTGGTAGAACTGTGTCCACTTAACACACACTGAGTGGTCATTGGCTTTAGGTGGGGAGGTTGTTTCACAGGGTGTACTCGTGGTCTGGCTGCTTTCAATTTCAAAAACTGGTAAAAAGAATTTAAATAATCATGCGAACATCTAGCAGTCCAGTTTAGTGGAAGGAGCCAGGGTACCTCTTTTATTTAGGCTTTTTGTAGAGATATTTCAGGCTAGACCAAGAACTTATGTATAGCACACGCCCCTTAAAGTGTTACTTGTTGTGTTCCTCGCGCTGCGCACCTTTTCTCCTTTGGCTGCTCTGGTCCACCATGTTCTTCAGTAATAAACTGTTTTCTGCATAACATTTCAGTTTATGTAATTATTCATATTCCTGGTCCAGCATTTTAAAAGGCAGTTTCCCAAATCATAAATGCTTTTTACAGAATTTAATAGTAATTGATGGATTTTACTAATAAAGCTGTAATTTCTTATTAAAGGCTTTCTTTACTTCACAAATTTAATTCAGTCCTTATAAAAGTAATAGAAAACAGAGGTTTTCTTCCACTTATCTCTGAAGAGATTTTAAAAACAAACTCAGTGATTTAATAATGTGGGGAGCACACGTGTGCAGGTACACACATGTAACTTCTTTAAAGCAAAGTGATTAGGTAACATTTTATTCTCTTATTCTCGAGTGTTGTATCCTATTTCAGTACCAAATTAGCAATCAAGGAGCGAGGACTAGTAAAAGCAAACTTTAGTAAAACAAGATTATATTTATTTTTAATTGTAATGAATAACATTACCATTCCATTATTAAATAATACAACATTCTGCATAGTGTACCTGCCCAAAATAGAACCTGGAAAAGAAGATTTTAATGTAATTCAAAAAAACCACAGGGGAAAAAGTAAACTGGTTTTAACATCCATGTTTTTACCACACTATTGTAAATTGAGAAACTAGTTACCTAAACTGGTGGTACATATAATTTATAATGATATCTTAGTTATTTAGAATTACCTCAATTTCCCTGCACACCACAGATAAGCAGTTGCCCAACAATGATGTACCAGCTCATCACCTTTTTAATATTAATGTTGGATACTAAATTGTTAACTCCTTTCCATCAAGCAGTGATGAGTTTGAATATTTTATTTTTAAATGATGGGACAGTAATTGGCAAAGGTGGACAGAGTAGATAGAATATTCATTACTGGGACATATCTTTACCTGTTGTAAATCAGAATAGCTTCAGTATGTTCTTTGCTTGTGTCTCCTGCAGATTTGTTTCATTAATTCTGCTCTTTAGAGTGAAAAGGAAATTGATTTTATATCCTGTATTTGTCTGTTTTCTTACCATGTATGACTTTTCCCCTTGGAACTCTTAAGGAATTTGGGTAATCTGCATCCATCAGTGTTTCGACTCCGTATTGGTACTTTTGAATACTTTTTTTGGTTTCCTTTCCAAGAAGACTAAAAATTGCCCATGCATACAGTGCCAGTGCAGGACCTGTGTACCACTTAAATAACATTTTAGCCTTATTTCAAGAGTTCCTAACATCCATGAGGCATGGGGAGCACCTGGCCTGGCTCACTATCTCCTAAAAATTTACTCTGATTCTCGTCTTTTCCCATCAGAGTTCCTGGGAAGGGGAGAAGTCTGGAGCAAATTTTCCCATTCCCTGGAGCTATGGTGGGAAGTTATTAAAACCGGTTTTAGCAAAACAGAAAAGTTGCTTGAGGGGAAAGAGACCTGCTTAGGCCCCTTTGGGCCCTCCTGGTTGCTGGAAGCCTCTGTTTTATCTCCTCACTGCTGCTTTTCACACACAAGTGGGTTTTGTCAGCTTTTGTACTGGAGTTTTAATCCACTTCTCTGGCAACTTGCCAGTTGGTTTCCCGGTTGCTTGAGTGGGTTTTTTATTTTGGCTTTTAGCAAGTTTCATAGGTGGCAGGTGCAGTGTACAGTTGCAACAGCTGGCTGGGGCAGCAGGTGGCCAGGAGAATATCTCACAGATGGGTACCTACCACAAGAGGAGTGAGGAACAGGGAGATGTGTGGTGTCCTCCAAAAGCTGTGGCAGCTGCATGAAGGTGGTGCTAAGAAACAGGTTTCCTTGTCATGGAAGAGTATGAGTGTTTGTAAATTTTGGCTGAGCATGAGTATCTGATATGTTTAGCTCAAGAAAAGGAAAAGTAAAATCCTTGCTGAAGGCAAAATGCCCTTTGTAACATGTTTTCTAAGTTCTGTTAGAGTTTCGAGTCGCTAAAACTTTACAGAACTTTTCACATTTATAGCATTTCTCTACATTTTGACTGACAACCAGGAGAAAAGGGAGTAGTCTTCTATCTCTTCCAGTCCATGTCACGCAGATAAGTAAGAATGTGAGATTAAAAAGCAACTCTTGGTGAAATCTATCACACTGAAAACAATATGGTTTAGACTATTCATTTAAAGTTTAGAACATAATATTTTATTTTTATTTCTTTTTCTATATAAAAAGAACTATAAGAATCAAAAATAACATGCCCAATGGGTAAAAGTTTAAAACGACCACAATTAAATTTTCTCCTGGATGTTTCTCCCTCAAAATGGTGTTTTTCAAAATCATTACAACTTAGCTTCACACAGGAGTCCAGCACTAGAACAATAGATTATTGCTTCATGTTTTCTGAAAGGAAATATTTATTTTTTGCTGTCAAAAGTGGTTTAAATTCATCATAATTTACTTGAAGACTTCAAAACAAGGAATAAACCAAGGAGATACTGTTGGATCTATCCAACAGTTAATTATCTGAACATTAAACAGGTGGCTATCGTCCAGCTCTTTCTCTTCCCACATTATGGTGTCTTTCTCCCAGTCACTGGTTAAGTCTGCTAATTATTAATGAACTTCCTAAATGGCTGTGTAGAGCAGGCTGAAAAGCTCAACACATTAAATTGATGTTAATGTAAATAGAAAATATGCCTATTTCATTTTGTGTTAATTTGGTCCTTCTTGATGATCAGAATCAGAAGATCACTTAATCATAAATGTAATTTTAAACCTCTGAATACCCAGTCTCAGTGTATGTTTGATTGGTTGTTTTGCTACTCTGCATTAGGATTTGAGTTCTTCTGAGGTAACATCTCATTCAATCGAGTGATTATTATATATGTATATTATTATAACTTTCATCTGAATTTGAAGTATTTGATATAATCATTGTGTTTTGGAACCTCAACCATAAAGTAGATTTACATCTAGTGATTTAGTTCCGAACTTGTAGTTCTTACTTATGAAATGCCAATAATTTAGTGACCTTTTTTCCCTAGCTACTTATGTGTACAGTAAGTAATACCATTAGACCATTATTTTTCTGAGATAATGATTCAACCATCTACTGTGCTAAGTGTTTCATTATTAGTCTTGTGGGACTTGGATTATTGCCTCAGAAAACAGATAATTATTTTGTTTCCTACTTAACAGACTGAATTTTCTTAGACTCCAATTTTAGAAAATGATGATGTCAAATCAAACAAAGAGATTTTGTTGTAAAAAAGTAACATAACTCTTTGTTGGTTTTGACCTTCACTTAAGTCAACACACTTTAGTTTATAAGAAAAAAAGATCTATTTTAGATTCACTTTTTTCCAGCTCTAAATAAAGAGAGGAGTAAGCTGGCTGTGACCACAGCTGAAATTGATAAAATGTAGTATACTGCAACTCTGGGTTGTCAATGCCAGCTACTGTCAGTGTTTAGCTCCTCTGGGTCAGTCAGTACTGCCCAATAAAAGAGGACTGGAGAGCATGGCCGATTGCTAGACCTCTGTTCTGCCATGCTTTGTATATGCTGCCTTCCTCTCTGGACCTTTTTTGTACTCCTTTCTCTGAGAGAGCACTGGAGCACAGTTTAGGATTATTTTACCCCTAAAAACCAAGATGGGCAAAAGTGCCCCAGCTTTGACAGACTCCGTCCTCCAGCACTGCTCTACCCATACTAACAGGCTTGTGCGGACCATCTGAGTCAGAGACCACTGACCTTCAGTCTCTTTTAACCCTCTGCCATTTGTTGGACTGTAACAAAACCGTCATGGTCTTTCTGAAGCTATGGGCATGTACTACCACGGGGTGTAGCACTCAGAGCACCGGGGAGTCCTGGAGCTCGGTGGTGCATAGTGATATGCAGTCTGTGCTGCAGAGGGAGCTTGCCCTGCTACATCTGTGCCATTTGGCTCCAGGTCTGGGAAGTGCTCCTTGTGCTCAATCTTAAAAATGTGCCCTGCAGCATACACTGACATCCACAGGCTGGATGGCCTGGTTTGCATGCTAGAAATGATAGTTTCAGGCAACAGATTGGCAGGTGTTCTACCCTTTAGTAGAAATATTTATAAAGTTGCTGTCTTTACTGTTTCGTGTACAAAGGAAAGAAGTCTGAACCCATACCTCTTCAGTCTATGAGACTCTTGGTTTTAGTGGCCTTTTAATCAGGCAGTTACTCTCGGGGACTAAGAGTGTGATGTATTTTTCTAAAATTGTTAATTTACTTAAAAGGTTTTGCACATGACATCTATTTGCCAAAGGTGTTGTGGATGCTGTGATCTCTCTTTACAAACGGAAACATTCTGACTAAAGTAATAAGCATTTTAACTTATGTATTTCCAACTAAAAGGAAATAGAAAGTAAGTTCCAAAGAATTAAAAAGCAAATTGCAAACACAACTGGGAAAGGTTAACAAAGAACCTAAAGAGGGAGTTAGTTTTACACTCCTTTTAAGAAAAGGGAATAAATTTAAAAATTAATAAAGCAATCAAAGCTATACCTGTTTGTAATTCAGCGAATATCATACAATCTAGTGAGTCCTTGACAAGGGCATTGATAACATAGTTGTGCAAGGGTCTGTTTATAGTTACTGATTCTTAATAGGATGAAAGTGTCCTTGACTGTTTAGAAATCTAGGAACACTCTGTTTTTTCAGATTGGGTTCAAGCATGAAAAGGCAGAGGTAAGGCATCCTTGATATGATATATCAAGGTGAGAATGGAGGGAAGCATGATCCTTCGCATCACTAGTTGTATTTGTGCAGGCAAGTATTCATCTGCAGCTAAACAAGTTATAGATCATAGAGATAACTGTGATTGTGCGTCTGTTGGAACTGAGAAAATTCCATACCAAAAAGTCACTGAGGAGGATTGACATTGTCAGGTGCAACATAAGAAAGTCTGCGAATGCCAAAGGTATCAGTGTTTGTTACTGTAATGAAAAATATGACACCATGTAAGTGTACAAGTGAATCTTCTTAGAGTTGAAAAGATAAACTAAAAAAGGTGGAAGAGTTCTGAAGATTAAATAAAAAGAGCAACTGGCCTTAATTCTTTTAGCCACTTCATGATTTATAAGGTAGCATGCAGGAAAAGGTTTTTCAGTACATTGTTCAGTACACTGCTTGTCTGATTTATTTTTGTTTTGACTCCTCTTACATTTAAAAATGTTGAAGCTGACAAATTTAGTTTTTCAGTTCTGCTGGAAAACTCCCTGCTAGCCTGAAGTCACATCAATCATAACCCCTCTGCTAATGTAACTGCATATGAAAGATGGGTGTTGTCTTTGCGATATCCACTGTGGAATGGATTGAATGCACTGTTTTGGCGGTCACTTACTGCGTCTCCAATGCTGGCATGTGATGGACTATAATGACCCGCTTGTGGAGTTGAACAGGACTGAGGGGGTGTTGCTGCGGAAGGGACTCTGTGCAGATGTCACCCAGGGCTTTCATCTGTGCCTTTAATCTTTTTTCTTCCTTCCCCCCCCCATTAAAAATGTTTTATTGTTGCTTCCTTCAGAAACGAAGCAGAGAACCAAAATCTTTCTTGACTGATAACTCACATAATCTTTGCTTGTCCCAGAGGAATGTTTGGGGATGTAAACCAGAGTAGTAATAAATCAGGAAGGCTTTTGACAAAACATTCATCTTGTTCTGTCACTTCAAATGGATAATTTTCAGTCACGAATTTGATGGATGTGGAGGAGTTGTGTTTTGTTTTTTATACAGTGAAAGACCGCTGGGAAAAGATGACTGAAAGTAATCCATGAAGCTATGTCTTTACACTGAAACTTGCTCTAAGTATTCATTGATCTAAGCCAATATTCAAAGAGTGGCCAGCTTTAATAATCTGAAATGTCAAATTATAAATAATAATAGCAGTCACAATTTAAAGATGATGCAAATTTCCCTAATCAGGCTGTAGTGATTTTGGAGAGTGAAATCCTTAGTCGGAAAGTGAACAGTATGGAGAATCCCTTGTGATTCTCAGTGGAGCAGGTGGGGTTGTGTTTTGCTGGCTGCATGTTGCGATCCTGCCTGTGAAAGGGATCCTCCAGCATGCTGCTGCTCTGATGCAGAGCCCTGGTCCTTACCTGATTCTGATTGCTGAGTGGAAATGCTAAGAGAGGGCACCTCACTCTAAAATTGTCAGATGTAACATTTTCTTTGCGTTTCATGCTTGCACTTTCACTTTTTGCCTTTTGTGTCTGTGCAGAAACTATTTCATCAAATATTAGAATCATGTAATGCCTTTGGTTGGAAGGGATCTTTAAAGGTCATCTTGTCCAACCCCCCCGCAGTGAGCAGGGACATCTTCACTAGATCAGGTTACTCAGAATTTCATCAAGCCTGACCTTGAATGTCTCCAGGGACGGAGCATCCACCACCTCTGGGCAACCTGTTCCAGTGCCTCACCACCCTCATAGTGGAGAACTTCTTGCTAACGTGTAATCTAAATCTTACCTGCTTTAGAGCAAAACCACTGCCCCTCATCCTATCTCTATATGCCCTTACAAACAGTCCCTCCCCAGCTTTCCCATAGGCCCCTTCAGGTACTGGAAGGCCACTCTAAAGTCTCCCTGGAGCCTTCACTTCTGGCTGAACAAGCCCAAGTGTCTCAGCCTGAGGAATGCATTTCATTATGATCTTCTTTTATTTAAAGCTTTTTTTCTATAAATGGCAATTATTGTATGCAAAATGAATGAATCTGCAGATGTTACAAAATTGCATCAGATTATGTAAAGCATTTTACAGGCCTTGCTCTCTCATAGGTCTTTTTCTCTTTCCAGCTTAGCAAGCTTTTGTGTTTTAACTATAGCTGTTTGAATCGTTTTTGGCAGAATTTGTCTTGAGCTACCCTAGGGAGTTGTTTTCAATCCATTTTTCTTTGAATGTGTTGCAAAGTTCTTACCACATGACTTGAATAAATGCAGTGCAGGCTTGCATATCTTGGATTGATATGTTGGGAATCCTCATTTATAGTTATCATGCAATTGATCACAACCGTCTCTGACAAGTTTCAGTTTAGTAAATCATTGCTATTTCTGAACACTGTTACTTTGGGGGGAAAGTATAAACATAGAGAGAGGCTTCAAGTGGATATTAGACATTCAGTGTAATGAAATATTGGACATCATAACCTTACTGTCAGTTGTATGTTTCTGTGACTAATATTTTTAGGCTTAATTGTCATTTTCCACCAGGATAAAATCTGAGTCTTGGACCTTTGTTGAAATGACTGAAATGGCTAGGAAGGCTAAAGCCCGCTTGGAAATGACGCTAGCAAGGGACATAAAGGATAATAAAAAGAATTTTTTCAGATATGTGAATAGTAAGATAATGTGGGTCCCTTGCTGAACGAGGTGGGTGTCCTGGTAATGGGTGATGATGAGAAGGTGGAGATACTGAATGCCTTCTTTGCTTTGGTTTTCACTCCTAAGGCCCCTTGGGACCCACAGATCCTGGATGAAAGTAGGAGTGTTTAGGGAATGAAGAGCTTCCCTCTAGTTGAGGTGGGGGTGGTCCAGTAGTGGCTCAAAGGGATTAATGCACAAAAATCCATGGGCCCAGATGGGATGCACCCACATGTGCTGAAGGGAGCTGGTGGAAGTGATTGCGAAGCCGCTCTCTATCATCTTCAACAGGTCTTGGAGGACAGAAGTGCCCGAGGACTGGAGGATAGCCAATGTCACTCTGGTCTTTAAAAAGGGCAAGAAGGAGGATCCTAGCAAGTATAGGCCAGTCAGCCTCACTTCTGTCCCTGGAAAGGTGATGGATGCCATCACCAAGCAACTGCAAGAGAAGAAGGTCATGAGGAGTAGTCAGCATGGATTCACCAAGGGGAGATCGTGCTCGACCAATCTCATAGCCTTCTACGATCTCATCACCGGCCGGGTGGATGGAGGGAGAGCAGTGGATGTCATATGCCTTGACTTCAGCAAGGCTTTCGATGCTGTCTCCCATGACATCCTGATAGCAAAGCTGAGAGAGCATGGGATAGATGAATGGACATTGAGGTGGGTCGAGAACTGGCTGTCAGACTGAGCTCAGAGGGTGGTGGTCAGTGGAACAGAATCTGAATGGAGGCCTGTGACTAGCGGTGTTCCCCAGGTTTCGGTGTAGGGTCCAGTCCTGTTTAATATCTTCATTGACAACCTTGATAAGGGAATAGCATCTATCCTCAGCAAGTATGCAGATGATAGAAAGCTGGGAGGGGTGGCTGACACGCAGGACACTGCGCTGCCATCCAGTGAGACCTGGACAGGCTGGAGAGCTGGGCAGGGAGAAACCAGATGAAATTCAACAAAAGCAAGTGTAGAGTCTTGCACCTGGGGAGGAATAACCGCATGTATCAGTACAGGCTGGGGGATGACCTGCTGGAGAAGAGCTCTGTGGAGAAGGACCTGGGGGTCCTGGTTGATGACAGGTTGGCCATGAGCCAGCAGTGTGCCCTGGTGGCCAAGAGAGCAATGGGATCCTGGGGTATATCAGGAAGAGTGTGGCCAGCAGGTCTAAGGAGGTTATCCTCCCCCTCTACTCTACCCTGGTCAGGCCCCACCTGGAGTATTGTGTCCAGTGCTGGGCTCCCTGATGTAAAAAAGACAGGGACCTCCTTGAGAAGGGCTACGAAGATGATTAAGGGCCTGGAACATCTCCCATAAAAGGAAAGGCTGAGTGAGCTGGGACTGTTCAGCCTGGAGAAAAGAAGACTAAGGGGGGACCTAATTAATATTTATAAATATCTTAAGTATGAGATGCAGGGGGAATTGGACAGCCCCTTTTCAGTATTCTGTGGAGACAGGACAAGGGCAATGGCTGCAAATTGGAGCACAGGAAGTTCCGCATCAACACGCGGAGGAACTTTTTCGCAGTAAGGGTGAGAGAGCACTGGAATAGGCTGCCCAGGGGGGTGATGGAGTCTCCTTCTCTGGAGATATTCAAGACCCATCTGGACGCCTATCTGTGCAGTATGAGCTAGGGAGCCTGCTTTGGCAGGGGGGTTGGACCCAGTGATCTCTCGAGGGCCCTTCCAACCCCTACGATTCCGTGATTCTGTGATTAGAGAAAAGGTGAATCATGAATTAGACTGTTGAATATGTTCCATCAGTACATGATACAACAGAAAATTACTTTAAGACTAATGGGGATTTTTCTCAGAAAGGAAGTCTCTAATGTAAAACCAAATGTCATTATTAACAGGTTTCTGGTTTGTTTTGTTGTTGTTTGGTGGGGTTTTTTTTCTAAATCAAAGCATATAATAGGGAATATTTATAGGGGGGAGAAGGGGAAGGATTCATAAAAGATATTCCTGGGTCAACAGTGTGGAATTATTATAATTTTTTTTATGTACTTGCAGATGATGAGTATTCCAGGATTAAATTTATAACAGCCATGCTGTTTGAAAATATTTCCTTAAGCATTAATTGCTTTCTGAATGCTCACCCATACTAAATGGTACATTACTCTGTAATTATAATGTTGTCACTTGGATTTGGACCAAATTAAAAATAAACTGAGAGACGAAAGAAAGAAAGAACTGTTGGATGAGTTGTCTTTGCATGGCTTTTTTTGCTTGAACAATGCTGCTAACGCCGTGTAATAACCTCCTTTTCAGCAAAAGAATTACGCAGTGGACCATGTCTTGCATTGTCTCATTCAGGGTTTTCTTGGCAAAGAGCCCACTTGGCCAAAACTTAGGTATGTTGGACCTTTGAGTTAAATCACAGGAAGTGACAAGTGAATCTAAAGGAATATAAAATATTCCAAATATAAAGCTAGTAAAACTCCACCCAGTAGTTTGTGTGACCAGTAGAGATCCAAGACAAAAGACAGACAGCTGGATTGTTCTTTAGCTCTCACTGTGGTGTCTATCAAATATTGCTCATGATGTTATTTCATTATTTCTGAAAGAGATGAGGCTACAAAAATTGGGGTTTGTCTCTGAAAGGCCATTTTTCCTATATAAAGATATTCAGAGATAAGTTATCACAATATTATGTCAATAGTGGTATTTTTTGCTGGAATAATTCTGCTGTAAGGTAGTTAGGAAGGAATTTTTTCCCTGAATATTTTGAAAAATGTTCATCAAAATCAAAGCTTTTCACAGAAATATTGACCTTAGATGCAAACATTCAGATGGTATCCAAAGTGCCAGATAAAGTAGAAAAAAAAGTCTTAAGACTTATGCTAGTCACTGGAGATGTGAAAATAGAGACTTCTGGCTGAGGTAACCCAGCAAGTGCCACATTGAGCTACTTTGAATGATTCCTCTTCCCCTCACCCCATTGTTGAAAGGTACCAAATTAATTTTTAAAATAAGTCACTCAACCTAGAGGAGGTGCAAGGCATGCTTTAATACAATCCCTAATACAAAGCTTGTTATATCAGCTCCTCGTAGACCTCATCTGCATTGCACAATCATAAACCATTAAGGGTTGTCTCACTACTTAGCTTGAAAACAGACTCTCTTTTAAAAAAAATGGATTTATGAAATACTAGTGATATTTCACCTGGCTGCTTTACATGGATGGCTGTTACTTGAGAGAAACCGTGTTTGCTTATGTTAAAAAAATTAAAAATTTTAAAAGTATTAAGTGGATGGTGGGGTTTAAGAGGGGATAAATTGCTATCAGCACATGCATGGGAAACTGGTGGTAAATTTGATCAAAGCTGTCATGCTGGAGTAGCTATTGGATTTAATTTGTCTGTCTTTCAGATACCTAATACAAAATACCTCCCCTGAAAATTTTAAAAGGTGAATTTCCAAGGTGTGGTTGAGCCATAGAGTCAAAGTGCAACGGAGCATTTGCAGCTCTAGACTGGTGTCAGTTTCTGTTGTGAAGATAAGGCGATGTGGAAGTGTTTTTCTGGTATTAACATTATTAATGATGAGAAGAACTGTGGGGGTGAGTGATTGGATTGAAGATCTTTTAACGATGGCCTGGCCTGAACTAGAAAAATACTTTCTCTACAGCATGACCGTTCTTCCTTCCCTTTTAGGGATCTAGATAAACCACAGTGAATGAGCAAGTAAATGAACTCTTTTGTTAGTAAAACTAAGAATAGTAATGTCCTCCTCATTAAAAGGAGAGAGAGCACTGAGATAGGTTGCATAGGAGCACCGAGATAGATAATAATATAGCAACAAAAAAATTAATGGTCACTTGAATTAAACAAGCAATGGAACATAGGGCATTGGATGATCTTTTTGAATCAGCACCATTCCTCTCTCACAACCTGAGATTTCCTTTCTCATCTCATCTAATAAATGGCTTGGAGAGTTCAAATCCTTAGACATAAAAGGTGACTCTTTTTCAGTGTAAACAATAAAGCAGCCTTCAACATCTCTCTTAATAAAATCCTGTTTTATGCTTCTTACTCCTCATTTTCCTAGCTTGTGTAGCAGGGCTTTTATCCAAGTAGATTTAAAAAATATATATATCTTTTTTCCCCTTACATAAGTGCTTGGTTTTCATGTTCAGCTTCCCCCAGCAATTGTTCACAGTCTGTCATCCAGTGAAATTAAAATATCTTTCCCCCAAGGCCTCCTTACGCTCTATTCCCAGACCAGAGCTTTCTCACATGTATGCAGTGATGTTCTGCTTACACATGTACATACCGTGGTGCACGTGCTTTCCTGCATGCAGTCTTTATAATGTAATCCATGGTGTTTTGTGTACAGAAACCAAAAGCTTTCTTAGAGATTCACTTGGAAGTGAGCAGAGGTTGTAATGTGCAAAGCAGCATGCTGCTGGCAGTCAAAAGGGGTGAAACAGAATTCCTTCTGCCTGGCTCTGCAGAAATTTCCTGTTTCAAGATCCCAGGCTCAGAAATCTGAGCTGTCTTCACTGGTTTGAAAAAGGAGGGAGTTGCCAGAGTGGTCCCAGTTTCTGTGAAGAAGTGTGGAACTATGTTTGAAGTGATGGAAAAGAGCCTTGATACAGGTTCAGAGATAAAGAGTAGTAGTCACTGGTAGTCACCGAGGGAACTAAGGACAGCAAAGCAAAGTATCTTTATAGGAGGTAGGATACAAAAAAGCAAGAGGAGAGCAAGTAGTACAGTAAGTAATATAGTTCTGCTATGTTGTCTAAGAAGTGAGTTAATTTTTCCTAGCTATGACATTTAGATACAGGTGGAGACCTCCTGAGAGAACTGGGAGATCTAGAACTGCTTCCACAAAAACCATTATTCCCAAGTAAAACCCATGCTGTTACTCTCCCCTCTCTATAAAGTGTAATTTTTATTTGATTGCCTATATTGCTACATGTTCCTCTGGAGACCCTTTTGCCTAGACATGTAACCGCTCTGTGGTCCTACCTCAGTCTAAGTTATTGATTCTAGAAAACAAACAGCCATCAACTTCCCTTTCTGAGAAGCCACTGGAGACTCATACTTAACCATTTCACACAAATCCTGACTCTGTTCTCCTTTGCCTGACATACCTTTCCTAGGAACCTGGAAGACTAGGCCAAACAGTGTTAACTAAATAGTCAGCTGTTCATTCAGAGAAAGCAGCTCTTACATTTTTTGCATTGCAAACACACAAGAGAATGTTTTCCGGGCAGTGGCATAGGTAAAACCCCTATATCTGCTATTCTGTACCTACAGGTAGGTAGTTCTGTGGATTCTTTGTTTGTGCCTTAAAACTAATCTATCTCAGAGAAATTCTTAAGTACTTTCTGTTTCTATGACAGTTGGGCCCAAGCTAGAATTACTTGTCACAATTTGCCTTCAGTTGGAGTGCAGTTGATGGGACTGAAGGCAGATCAGAGTGACGTTTGCAACTTAGAAATGCAGTTCTTTGCCTGATTATTCATGTTATTATTTCCAAAGAGTTAGGATGATCAACAGAATTTTAAGTTTTCCTAAGGTCAACCAGTGTATCCTTGAAGACCTGCCTGTCATTAGGTCACATCTTTCAAAACCACCTCCTGTTCTGGGGACTTATCATCATAGGGTCAAATTTCACCCTTGTTCTTTCCCCTGTCTCAGGAACTCTCCCAACTTGCTGAGACCAAGCCCTTTGAACAACCTGCCTCAATATCAGAGCTAGCTCTGCTTTGAACAGGGAACAGACCAGAGGGCCTCCTGAGGTCCATTCTGATGTCAGCTGTTACATATTTCTGTAAGTTATAAATTAATTCTGTAACTATCTGGGCATATCTTGCAGAAAGGCTGCTCTCATTGTAGGAAGCATTGAGAATTACATGTTTTCTAAATAAGCTACTTGGTAATAGGTGTCATCTGTTGGATGGAGACCTTCATCAGTAACTTTCTGTGGTGTTCCAGAAGGCCATGTTAAAGCTAAAAGGTAGTAATCATGGTGAAAACTACAGGATAGCATCCCAGACAGACAAGAATGGTGAAATGATATGTTAAGCCCCAAGGAATTCCACTTGACATCAGCGACGGCAACATTGGGCCACTGCTAACACTCCATCGCACAAATGATAATGCTATCTTTCACCCAGAAGTGTAATGAAATATACTTCCTTCTACCTCTTGTCAGTTATTTCATCTATAAATACCGACAGTCAATTGTACCCACTGAGAGGTTTTATCTTTTACGTTAAAACAAGAACAAGTGGTGCAGCACTAGGGATGTGCGCTTTCTTCTGGAGCAGCTGAAGAAAGAAAGCCTGAAGGCAAGTTGAATAAACCCAAAATTATTTAGTATAGAAAAGAAAAGATAAAATAGAATAACTAGGGAACAGAAGGGGCTAAGTTCAAGAGTGCTTAATATATTTCCTATACTTATATTCATTTGTTTCAATCAGAAATGTTACAAGCATATAATGGAAAATACGATAAAATGAAAACCTTTAGGAGAAATTACCTGATTGTTCCATTCTGCCCACATCACCAGTCGTATGCTTAGGTATTAAAGCTCTGTGTCTAGGCAGAAAACATAAAATTTGATGATGATATTATTTGAAAAATAGCTATATAAAAAGCCATAGGTTATACATGACAGCAAATGCTCCTTGGAATAAGAAAACAGTATTTTTCAATTAGCATTAAATGAGAAATTATGTTACGTCAGCTGATATTAAATGAGTATAAATGTCTGGATTACTACAAAAATATCTGATGTCTGGGAAAATAATATTAATTTACTGAATTGATAGTAATCAAGCTTATTAGTTTTAGCATGGCAGCTGCCATCTTGGCTAATGCAGAAGGGATTGAACAGGGATTTCCAAAGCCAAATCCATGGGTGTGGATTAATTTAAAGCACCGTTCCTCATCATGAGTGCTGTAGCACATTGTACATTTTTAGCTGAGAGAAGGCTTTGTTTGCACATTAGCAGGGGAATTGGGGTTCTTTCTGGGAAAGCGGGCATTGCCACCTGCAATAATTATCCTGTGAGCACTGGGTACAGACAGCACGCAAGGTTTCCACTCTTCTTAGGGCTTGGCATAATGATAGCTGATAAAATTCTGCTTACCTAGCTCAGCTAATTTCTATTTTGACCTGTAGCATTTCCTTTGTTGAGTCTGGTATTAGAAGTCAGTATTTATTCTTCTACTTAACCTTCTCTGCAGTGTCATTCCTTTGTGTGTGATGATTTCTATCAGGATAACTGCTATTATTAATTAATCTCTTCTAATAGGCACGGCTTAGCCAGCTTCCGAGTGACTTGCATAAGCCATAGATCTCACGTGTGTGTTTTTGTTGATAGGGCAGTTTGCTGAATGAATTTAAGGAGCCATTGTGACAAATCTTCTTGCAATTGTCAGTGCTTTGCACTCTGTGTCGCTCAGAAATACACTGCTTGGTCATGGTATGAAAATGGAAAGTCACTTAAATAACATCCCATTTTACTGTAATTTTTTGCATCAGTTTAAAGCTGACACATGCAGTCTCCAGCTGTTGCCCTCATTTATCATTGGGAGGTTTTTAAACGGCAGTTTGAAGGAGGTTTAAACAGTAATTTCCCTGGCTCTGCAAGGCTTGCCCATGGCTCCCACCCCATGAGTCCTGCCACTGCTTTTCTAATAAAAATAATATGGCCCTTATCCATATTAATTTTGTTCTGTTCTGTGTTTTGCTCCTTCAGCAGAGTACATGCACATCCGAGGAGAAATGAGGTTGACTCAGGGCTGTTCACCTGATGAAATGTGAGCGAGCGCATGTGTGGTGGGAGAGGGGAGGAAGGCGATGATTTCTGCCTCTCAGCCCACTATCCAGCTGTACCTTCATGTAGACTGAGCATAAGGACAGCGCTCTGAGTGCAAGAAAGATACCTATAGCAGAGCCAGTGAGTTTCAAAGTCCCAGTGGCATTTTGTGTCAGATGGCTGATATATATTTATTCTGCCAGTGCAGTAGCTGCCCCTGGAGAGCACGCTCCACTCTTTACCTGACTCAGTACGTATGGAAATATGACATCTGCTTACTGCAATACTACTTCCAACAAATGTGATTGTGAATCTTGGAACTAGAGCTGAACTTTTCATCAGAACAACTAAATCTTAATTCTGTTTTTCTCATGAGCAAAAAAAAAATAAAAATGCCCGGGGCTGCTATTTTCTTCCGTCTGATTGAAAAATGCTGGCTATACGAGTACCACATGGGAAAGAGGTGGCAGTGTTATTAAACAGACCTATTTGCCATGGCATTTACCTCTGTAGCATAAGAGTAGCTTACAAACAACACACAGTGATCTATGAGAAGGTAAATAATCCATTACTCTTTTGAAAACGAAAACAAAATAATAGAAAAATTAAAGAAATTTGCCAAGGTCATCCAGCAAGTAAAAGCAGGAATTCAAGATGGATTTTTATTCTTGTATCTACCTTAAATTCTTCTGACATTAAAATCTGTGAATTTTAACCCTAAGACTATATAGTTTGATCTGAAAAGACTATGTAAGATTTCTTGATAAAAGCTCAAGAAATAATCCCTTCTTAGTTAGGGGTTCATTAGAAGTGAATTTAGAATGTTCAAGCTTATTCAGATCTCGTCCCACAGTTGAACATGTCTCAGCAGATGGACCTGTAAACCTAGATGAAACTTAATGTCTATTGCCCAGCATTGAAAGAGCAACAAGCTGCCTGAAATGAGAGAGAATAATTTCAGCAAGCCTCTGCTAACTAAGCCAACCTAATTTCACATAGGTCTATGTCTCACTTTCCTACTGTGCCTGCCCTCCAGCTCTTCTGTTTTCCATGGTAACTAGGCCAAGCTGTCGACTAGGAAAATACCCTTGGGCCAACTAAAAAAGAAGAGTTTTCTCTTACTAATATCTTGCAGCAAGCTTTCCCTGGTACATGGGCTTAGCTTCAAATTCCCACTTCTCTTTTTACAAAGCCAATATTTGATGGCAATAAAGTGGTGAAACAGAAGGAAGATCAGAACCAGACCAGTATTTAACAAGGAGGAATCCAAAGATATTTCCTTCTCTGCTCTTCTCTCCTCTCTTACCCTTGCAAAAGATACTACTGCTATACATAAGGGGGAGCAAAAAATGAATAGAGAGGAGGAAAAGAAGAAGAGAAATAAAACCAGAGAGGAAGAAAGAAAAGACCTAGAAAGATGGGGTATGAAGATAGTGGAAACACTCTTCTTTACAATGTAAATGTTTGTTCCTCTGTCCTGCCACTGACAGGAATGAGCTGATGAGAGCCATCCCTCATCATCTCCTCTGCTTTAACTAAACGAAAACATAATAGGTACTATCTTGTTAGATGAAGACTGCAGAGTAGCCTTTTGCATAAGGAGAGCTGTAGTCAGAGGAGATTTCTCCCTTGGAAGAGTCAGAATCATGGCAGGATGAAAAAGTTATTTGCACTCTGGAGACTTTGCTATTAAGAAGTCTGATTCTCTGTCTTCTGTTCCCTGAAAACAAATGAATTTTGATAGTTATTTTTGAAGTGTAAAGGGCCATATGTCTTCATGATACCACTTTATTTGAGCTACATAGGTTCTCTCAAAGTTATTCTTTTGACAAAGTCACACACAAACATGAGCTGAGGCAACAGGTTGCTGTCATCTGACAAGCTAATCCACACATCCTTTGTTGTTGTGCAGCATTGGTCCTACTACTCAAGCTGTACTCTTCAGTAGGCTTCTCTAATGAGATGCCACATGGCAAATTGCTAGAAAAAGACAACATCTTACAGAAAGCATAGTATGTTGAATGTGAGAGGAATATTAAACCAAAATGTTTTGCGATCTTGTAATTATGCTGAGGTACTATCACAGCTGAAACGCATGAAGAGGTACCTGCTGAAAGCTCATTATACTTCCTTATTCCTGTGTAGGCAGTGATCTGAAAAGAGATTCCTTTGTTAGATATTGGGAAAAGATGCTAAGTAAGGCCATTACCTAGAGCAGAAATGTCTGGAAGAGACAGACATGTCAGGAAGTGATGTGAGATCGGGATCCTAGTTCTTCTGATCTGTGCTAAAAACACAATGGATCTACAGACAGATTCTTCCAGAGAGGTAGAAGTGATGCTGCTTTAAAAGAACCATTAACTCCACATGTATTTGGAATGTATTAAATTTCATCTCTTTCCCCTGCTCTTGGCATCTCAGCACCTTGCCTGTAAAAATCTGAGAGTCTACTTGAAAGATAACAGTTTTGGTTATAGACGTTGTTAAATAAAGCAAATTCTTGTAACTAAGTGCAGAGCAAACAGGAGAATTAACATCCCATCTCAAGATCCACTGCTCTGCAGAATAAAGTCTTTTGAATGACAAATTTGCAAAACAATATCACCCTCTCTTCCTATTTCCCCCAACCCAAAAACCAAACCCCTCCCTCACCATACCCAGGGCGAGTCCTAAGAATGGTAATCTGCAAACTCTAGCATGATAAAGTTCAGATCTGGCTCGGAACATAGGAATAAAATGGGGAACTGGTCCAAATATGAGCAGCCAAAGGCCATAATGACCTTGTAGAGAGACAATTTTAGTTTCCTCCCTGAAGCTACTTCTACATTAGTATGTAAGAAAAGTAAAACCACAACAAAAAACTCCAAAAAGCAAAAAAAGCGCACACAGCATTTTATCTGAAGTTAACCACAGCGTTGCACTGTAACTCAGGTTTAATTCTGCAGTTTCATGTTAATCTGGATCGCCCAGTGCATGCAGAACCATACAGAATCAGTTCTGTGTCACACATTGTGTTTTATAGTGTCATGAGGCATTTTTTTGTTCCAGCTGTGAAGCTAATGGGAAGGTACAGAAGCTATCCAAAGCCATTTTGTTAGACATGAGCTACCCGAACAATAGGCGGATGAAGAAAAAACATTTTCAGATTCTCCTCAGTGTATCGCTGTGATAACTCTGGCCTAAATTCAGATATAGTGCAAAGCTTAGTAACTCTGTTGGCTCTAGTGGACTACTTGAACCTGGATTAATTTTGCATTTTATTTACATGGTTTAAATATGGAGTAGCTTAGTCACCTCCTGTATCCAATTAATTGCTGGCATATTTGGACATCATCCCATTAAAGCCATTGGGTCTGCTTATTTTTGTGGTGATTATCCCATCTAATCCCATTCATTTCAAGCTTCCAATGCTGTCACCCACTGGGAAGAATGCAACAATTTCTGTTATGCCTGGAATGAATGGCACATTTCAGTTCCTGCACCACTTATTTACTCTAAGCTATTACAAAGAGAGATGGTTTCTAGCTTTCAGGTTTGCTGATTCTGGTGTTAAATAATATACTGCATAAAATTCTGAACACATTGTGGTATTTGTACTGAGGAGAAAATCCCCAATTTTGATACAAGTGAAGACAGGGGCTTATACAGTCATGTGAGCAAAGTACTGGCAAAAATGGACTTTTCAAAATTAATGCCTGATTTGAATGCTATGTTTCTTACTGAATGAAGAAAAGTAATACCACCCTATTGATAATCTTCACGTAGATATTAAATGCAGCACATCTGTTAAGCTGCCTTTAAAAATGTTTTTATTTGAAATACAGTGTTTGGAGGGCAAAGTTAATCATTCCTGTTGGTTCTCTTTACTGAAATGGTGTTACTTTTTCTATTACTAGTTGAGAGCAGTTAGATTTATAGTTGTAAGCTGGACCTTAGGACACTGTTGGCCTTGCTAACACTTGCCAGGCAGCCTTAGCAGGGCTTGGCAATGCATTTGCATGACATTGAATAGCCTTGGTTTCCAACGATCTGTTGATTTTTTTTGAGCCATCAGGACGTTTGTTCAGCAGTTAGGGCATCCTGTGGGAGTGGGGCAAGCTGGGTTGATTGAATCTGCTGGATCAAGTCATTAGCCTGGATGCAAATTGCACTGCCTTGTTCATAAAGATCTTTGAGAGAAGACTGGTGAATAACGGCAACTAGTCGCTTGGCTCTCAGAACAGTGTCGTGTTTCTGAAGTCTAACCAGGATACACATAGTAAGACTGCAACCTTATTTTTGTTGTCTAAGGGACAACAATGAATGTGTCAGACATCTGTTCAAGGTTACGTTATTTAAAAAAAAACCAAAACCAAAACAAAACCTGAAAAAACCCAAAAGCAAATGTATCACGTGGCCTTTTAAAACAAAATTTCAGTTGAAGCGGAGTTATTTTCCATTCCTGGGTAAAGCTTTGAAAAATGAGTCTGTAAAAGCAGCTCTGTTACATGCACAGCAGCAGGTGAAACTGACTGAAGGTTTCTTATATGAGAGGTGTGAAGAGCCAAAAGCAGGCAGGTGCTGCAATCTACTGAACAGCTGCTGCTCTTCCATCCTGGAGACTTACGTGGTTACAAAGATTCAGAGAAAATATTGTACCGTGCTTCTCTCAGTCTGCTCAAGAAATGTAAACTTCCATTCTCATCTTGCTCTAGAATAGAAAGAAGAGAAAAGATTAGAGACAAGGCAGAGCTCTGCCAGCTCTCTTGGGCTTCTCACTTTCTGCTGGCCTTCTACTTGGTCAGAGACAGGGAGAGTGAAAGGGAGTTCAGTCTTGGTCCTTCCAGACAAGTGAATAATGATGTCTCACAGTGTTTTTGTGTGGTGGTGAAAATGCCTGATGCTGCAGTCACTTGGGAGAACTGCTGTGTCCCTTCCATCTTTGATGTACATTAGCTCTTCTGCCTAATTGACTTTCTTCCCTATTCTCCCCCGCAGACTTGGTGGTGGCCTCAATGTGTTAGGCATTTTGTGCTTCTCAGTTGTGTGTTTTATGTCTGTTACATTGTTGATTGCCATGCCCCAATGGGTCTACATAGAACGGTGCTGCTGTTTTCCATATTCCTTTCTGACTTGCAGGACATAAATGACACCTTCTTAGAATTTGGGGTCAGTTTAAAAAGGGGGGTGTTATCCCATATCTGTTTTTTAAAGGAAGTTGACAGAGAGAGATAGTTTGGTTGTCTTGAATACAAAAGGACCATGAGGACAGAGTCATCTTAAGGCTTTCCAGCAAGGTAAATGAAATTAAATTTTTCAGTCTGGTAAAGAAGGCTGGTGCCAGTGTTTCTTTCTGTTCTCTGAGCGATAGCTGCCATCCCACAGACACGTTCCTGGGAGATTCAGCAAGTTCAGTCATCCATCCTGGGCACTGGCAAAGTGATCAGAAAAGCCACGGTCATACTTGCCAGCTTGGCCTCTGCTCCCCTAGGCCTGGGCTGTGTTTGAAGAACCGAGTGCTAGCAAGTGAAAAAAAGATTGGTCTCCCAGTCTTGGCTGTACTCTGCAGGGGAGTAAGGGGAATTGCAGGCCTAGGGGATGGAGTATGACAGGTACTTGTTAAATTCTGGAATTTGTTGGAGTTCACAGTGTTTTTGCAGAACTTGTTATGTTGATATTTCTGTCCAAGGGATTTTCCCTGTTATCACTGGCAAAGAAGTAAAAACCTTGTCTAGTGTAATTGTGGGGAGATAAACTAAGAAAGATTTTACTTGAAAGTTAGTAATTAATAGCAGCAGTTGCCCACTCACTCATCCTCATGGCCCATCGTAGCGGTGCTTAGATTGAGGTACTAACCTTTGGCTGCATGTATGTTTTGTCTCTTTCATCCTTGTGCCTGCGAGTAATTTTTCAGTGTGATTTAAGAAGCTGCAAAAACCCCAAACACAACCCCACTGGCAAACTACCTGTTACTTTCTCTCCTGTTTAAGAGCACAAACAGTAAAATGTTTCCTTAGAGGAGTCAAAAATGAAATATGTGAGATGCTTCGTGGCACAAGAAAGCACAAAGGACAGGTTAGGAATGTTGCAAGATGTCTAGTGAAAACCGAGATGGATGGCAACTTTGGATATCGAAGCTGTGCAGTGGTAGAGAAGTGTGTTCGTGTGCTAATCTTTGATATGAACGGCTGTGGAGAGTAATTTTAAATCACTTATTGCTATAATGAACAACAGTCTGGTACTAATGTTCTCTTCTTCTGTAACTTGTCCTGCCTTCAGCCTAGTAAAACAGAAAACAAGCATAAAATATGCCCTCACAACAAAGCATATTGACTCTCAGTCAAGTTTACCAATGATTGACCAACAAAAGGAAAGGCCTCAGCATTCAGCTTAAAACCCTAAGGCACCTCATTTTCATGGTGTGTCTCTGAATGTAAGACATGCTAAGCAAAGAGTGCACGGTGAGTGTGCCAGTAGGCATAGCTTTTGTGTAATAAATACCAAAAATCACTTGGAAATTAATTACCCTGGGTCACTACTCTGACACCGTGTGTAAACAATCCAGTCAAACTGTACCTTGCACTTTCATAGCAGGTAGGGGCCGAAACCTGTAATAAGATACTAGAGATCCTGGCTTTTTCTTGGATTTCTTTTGCTGCAGCGTGGTTTAACAGGCTACCTGCAAGCTAGTTCGTTCTGTCAAGAATTACTCTCTGGTCCACCCAGCTCCCCTTTCTGAAGGAGACAAGGAACAGATGTTCAAGCAGCAGAGTTGTCTGAGCAGCATCACTCTTTCATTTGTCTGCCAAATCCAACTCAGAGAGCAGACTGTGCTCTGCTGCAAGGTCTTTAGATCACCAGCTTCCCTCTCTCCCCACACCAAAGAAGAACGAGACTGCATCACCTGTTTCAGTACCGAGATCCATGCAATCTCATTCCTTTCTTTCCTTACTTTTTTTTCCCCCATCCCTTTTTTTTTTTTTTTTTTTTTTTTAAATTTCCCTTTTCTGCATAGCAGCTGGCTTTAGGTCTGTTTCTCCTTCTCTGACACAGCAGCCAACTCATCCTGATTCAACCCCACCTTCCCTTCTGCCCTGTGGCAAAAAAAAAATCTCTCCAGCACACTTACATTTCTCTACCCAGCAGGAATATACACATGCTTCCACAGCTAAGAGTGCAAGAAAATGGGGTTGCAGTCACCTTGGAGGCATGGAGAGGGTACGTGCAGAAAGGAAGAGAAGCAGCTGCTTGCAGAAGGAAGTTGGGGGGCATCTTTCAGGGCACCCCAGAACATGACTTGTACCTTTTGCTGCTAAGCAGGGGCAGCCTAATTTGCTTCTTTACTAAATTTCAGGGCAGCATCCTTCTGTTTCCAGCCCAGTTGTGCTATTTCCCAGAAAGTGACCTTTGGACAGTGTATCTGAGTGACCCTGGCCTTGCTGAGAACAAGGGTGCTTGTCCCAAACCAGAGAAGGCTGAAGAGTGAGGAAGTCTGCCTGTTGTTAGGAGCAAGATCCTCTGCATAGGCCTGGCACAAATCCAGGCTTTTATATTGAGTTCTGTCTTGCAGAACCCTGTGAAAATTGTTAGAGGAAAAAAAGCTTCACGTATTTCCTTACTTGCCAGCCTTGAGTTTTAAATCATTCCAATTTTGTCTTCCTCTATCACAGCTAGGCATCCTGTCCTAACATGAAAATTTCATTAGGGTCTTGAGCATTTCTCAACCCTGCAACCTCAGAAGTGGCAGACTTTCCTATCTCTGCTCAGTTCTTGCAGCACCAGAGCAAAGATGTGTGGGCCAGGAAACTGGGAAGACAGAATTACAACCGCGTATTTGTTCAGTTGTTGAATAAACATTTCAGCAAAGCCTACAGTGAGTCATCACATTAGAAGCTGTCCTTTGTAGCATCCTTGGGACTGCTTTTATAAAATGAACATAAAAGTCAGACCCAGTTAATCCAAATCACTTTGCAAATTGAGGCCTAGAGGCTTTTAAAAGCATCCCTCTCCCAGCGGGCCGGCAGAAGGAAGTTGCGCTGCCTGTGCCGCAGTCGCCAGGCACATTTCGAGTGCGGAGCCCCGTGTCCCTCGCAGGGCCGCTGAGGAAGCACGAACACCCTGTCAAAAGCTGCCATGTGGGCTCAGACTGCGGAGCGTGTGCTGGGCTGCAGCTGGCGTGGAAATGGATTTTACCAGTGAGATCGTGATGGCTGCTTCAACTTACCCTGGGAACTGGGCTCAACGAGCGCGTGTGAGAGGATTCAGACTCTCCACACCCTCCATCCTCATGTACATCTGTCACATAAGCTTTCTGAATCTGGCCCGTAATCCTTTCTCACGTCCACGAGAAATCTTTGTATCATCTGTGTGTATAAGCTTATTTTCTGTGAACGCTCAGCCATAGCAATAATCAAAAAATGGATCTTCGGAGTTGATCTGCCTTTTGGAAGGAGTAGCTCTTTTTAAAATAGGAAAACATTTTCCTTTTGCTAATTTGCTTCCTGTATGTGAAATCCTAAGCCTTTCATTTTACAGAAATATATCTGAGAGGATTAGGGACATCTCAAACATGAAAAGGAAGCCTTTCTGGATTCCCTAAATACGTATGGTTAATATGAATTAGGTGAATTGGTATGATTTAGATGCTCAGGAGCTGATTCCAATGCAAGCCTAAGTGCAGACAGAAGATTCTGCACCAGCATAACCTGGTCAGTTCAAAATAGATAACACAGTAATGTCTCTTCACAGGCATACTTGCACTTGTATCTGCAGAATAGAATTGAACAAGTTCATTCTGCCTGTGCTGCAAGAGAAATGCAAGCTGTTCAACTGGGCTCTGCTTTAGTAGACTAAAATTCCTGCCCACGTGACTTTTTGGACTGTGCCACTAATGCTTTTGTTTAAAAAAAATAATCACAGAGCCTGTTGCTGATTTGATGTTGAAGTGGACAGTGTTCTCTTTATTCTTTATGTAAATCACATTGTTTACATATAACTGAGCTAAAAGGCCACTGCAGAATGTGATTGAGTACCCTAAACATAGGCTGGTTTACTCAGCACAGGGCATCTGCAGCATCAGCGTGGGAGTGACCCATGCCCTTCCAAGGCAGCAGCTGGAGGTCAGATAGGATTTCCTTGGGTAGCTAAAATGGCACAAGGTATCTACCTTTAAGACACTGAATCACATCCTGTGGAATCTTGGACTTAATCTGCCTTGAATCGGGAATAATTTGTTTATCCAGTGCCATATATGCATGTGCTCTCAGCCTTCTTCAGTTTGTGGAGGGTTCAGGATAAGAATAGAGCTACCCCTATGTGCTGGGGTTTGCCTTTCACCAGGCACTGCAATGAGAATTTGTATTTCTTTCCAATCCAAAAAGTAATTATTTGTTTTTACTAGACTACAGAAAGAAATGTCATTTCAATCTCCTCTGGAGAGTACCAGTGATAAACATCTCATATCTCATCCCTTTCATGTCTAGGCATTTCTGATAGAAACACCACACATTATTTTAAGATTTTTCTGTACTTACAAACCCTTAGATATTCAAAGGTTTTGTGTAACTGGAAAGGCTTTTCAAAAACCAGTAGGTGGTATTACTCTGCATTGAATTATATAGGAAAAGAGGACCTAGAAGGATCACTGCCTTATAAAAGATGACAAGAATCTCTCATCACCAAAAGATGCAGGGGCTGCAATAATGTAATGCTCTATATATGATTTGAAGTGTCTATGAATTATGATTTTTTACCTTTGAACATCAGTGCTTGATATCTCATTCTTGGTTTTTGTTACGTGAGAGATTCGTATGTGATGTGACTTAAATTTCTCTGCCTTTTCTCCTGAAATAGCTAGCAGTATTTGTAACCTCATCAGGAAAGGGAAACTGCATTAAGATTCAGGCATTTATAAAGAATTTAAGGATTCAGATGTTCTTAAGGATGAAGTTGTGGGGAGAAAGGTTTGGACAAAAGCGAAGAGCAGTTCATCAGTCATTCAGGAAAATCCCATCTACACTTATAAAAATAAACGGGTACAAAACATCTGCCCCACATAAAGATAAAATTTCCAAGTTTTCTTGGGGCAAATGAATGTGTGATTATAGAAGACTGCATGATAAACATCGAAAAAAAAGATTTTGGTTTTATTTCTGACTTTTATGCTGGTAATAACTCCAGTTCCAAGGCTTTTACAAATTCAGAAGAACTAAGAGCTGAGTGTTTGCTGTAGTCCAACACTTACCAGTAAAGAATGAAATAAAGTGGCCTCATTTCAGCCTTTTCAGCAGTATAGCCAATTTCAGAAATGTTTCCCCAACTTAAAACAGTGAAAGTTTCTAAAACTGTTGATGCATCTGAGACTAAAACGGTCTTTAAATGCACCTCCTAGCTGAAAGATGTGCTTGATTGTGTATGTGTACTGGCAGAAGGAGAAAAAAAAAGAATAGGTTTAAGTTGGACTTCAAAAAATACAACTTATTCTCACTTTCTAAACTTTTCTTGCAGAAATAACAAGCAATACAGGCACTGCACTGTGTATGACAATAAGAAATGGCAGGTTTCTATTGATTCAACACACTCAGAATCTCATTAGTTATCAAATGGGACTTGAGTACTGCCAACAAATAAACAGGGTTGGTTTTTTTTTTTCATTCCCTGCTGCCCAAAGTCGGCAAATACAAATTAGTCTGGAGTGCATTCATTGTTCCTGCTAGAGGTGATATAAAATAAAAATCAGTTTTAGATACACAGATGGTTTTTTTCCCCTCCTTCCTTCAGGCTGTTGAAGAATGCACAGAATGAAGTTCATTTCAAAATCTGGTATCAGAAGCTACTGGCTGCTCTCCAATTCTGTGCGGGAAAGACCCTGAACAATGAGCTTTTGAAGGAGGGGAAACTTATCAGAATTTTGGAAGACATTGCCAAAAAAGTAAAACTGGCCAGTGATCCAGAAAGAAAGGTTTGTTAAAAAATACCTCTCCTTCCATCTAGGTTTCTTCTGTTTTTAATAAGGTGATCCCTATTCCCTATAATGTCTTTCACATAAACAAACTCAAGATTCAACTAAAATATGTAAAATTTTGTGCTGCTCTGAAAACAAGTAAAACACGTGCATTTAACTCTTGTCATTACTACTCTTAAGGTCAGCAGATCTTTTAAGCCATTTAAATCTCATCACTGGTTTCTCGGCCAGACTCAGAGATGCTCAGAAACGATGGCAACAAAGCTGGCTAACATTTTACTGAAAGGCAAGCTCACATTCAACACCTCATCCTGATATGTTTGACTCCTGTGGAGCTGCACTGCTTCTTGAAAGCTTTGCTAAGAGTTTTCAAGAGGCTGAACATCCTCATTATTTAGCAAAGCCAACCTGTGTGGCCTATACTTAATGTCTCTGATACAGCATTTAGCAATTAATACTGGAGACGTATCTGCAGCGCTGCGTTCCTGGCAGCAGAAGGCTTTCAGTAGTCTTCTCCAGCAGGTGCAGCTTTTGCATTGCATAGGTGCATTTCCAATTCAAAACTGTTAATTTTCCAAGACAGCTGTTGTTACTTACCTGATGTGTAAAACTGTTTCTTGCTGAGATCTCAGCAAGGCAGACCAGAAAGCCAAATAAAAATATACCTGCCGCTGCTGGTTATCATGACAGTTCTGAATTCTTTTTGCCTTGTTAAGGATTCAAAGATTTTCAAAGGATTTTTCAGAAAACTCTGTGTTGCTACTGAGAGCAGCAAAGCAAACACAGAAGTAAAGAGATGAAAATATTTGCAAAGAGAAAAATCCCTGTAAAGAAAAATAAGTAGAAGTGATACATTATACATTACTGATGCATAATTCAGTTTTTAGAGATTAATCTTATGGCTGTGGTTACTGATACTGAGAAACTCCCAGACCTTGCAGTTAGCACACCTACAGTTTGGTGAGGGAGATCACAGGTTTGGGGCAACAACCAACAAATCCTAAAGTCATCCAGCAGAGCACAAAAGATGTGAGGTGTAGCAGAACAGGTGCAAGGCCAATCAGCCCCTGATGAAGAGTATTGAATTTGAACCTACGCGGCAGCAGGAACTGGCAGGGCATCCAGGCAGTAAAAGCATGAAAGCTGGGTAAAATCACAGTTCTTATTTTTAATAACTGCACTTCAGTGTGACCTCATTAGCTGTGATAAAGTTATATAGATCCTGCTATCTCCAGAAATTGCACTGCTTGTTTAAAATATGGAAAGGCAGCAAACGGCTTAAAAGTAGCTGTTGTGTTCTTTCATGTTACCATAACAATTCATGTATTGCAGGAGGTGTTGAAGGTGGAACTCAACAGGCTTCAGCAGTTCTTCCATGAGGTAAAGGTTTGTCGGCTTCCACTGAATCCTGCACTTGTTGTCCAAGGCATAGAGGCAGATGTAAGTCCAGCTCATGCAATGAATTACATTTGTAATGTTTTACTGGGTTATTTTTTTTAGAATAAAAGGGGGAGAGGGAGTTAATGGCATCACTGACTGGGAAATAATCTTACTGGTGTTAAACATAAGTCATCTGGTAAACTGACCGTTTGGCCTAAACCCCTTCACACTGGGGAGCCTTTGTTGGAGGCCTTTTGTTGGAGGCAGAGGAGCAGGGATCTGGTGGGGTGGGAGTTGTTTTGATGTCTCACCTTGTGCGGTCCCAGCAGTAGAGGTGTCACAGTCTGCTCCCCCCTTAGCTGCTCTGCTGTGGTGGTGGGATTGGAGAGGGCACCTGGAAGCCCTGAAGTTGAGGTCTGGTTACTGTCCTGCCCATGTATCTCTTGGTGGCAGTTTCTTTTCTCATCTAAGAGTCTCCCCTGTCACAAATGGGAGTAGCTGAAGGTCTAGTGTGAGCTCTCATTTTCCTGAGGTGAGACTAGGCACGTGACTGAGAAATGCTAAAATATTAAATATTCACAGTAATTTACTCGTGTCAAAGACCCCTGTTAGAAATGACGGAAACAACAGTGCTCTTTAGTGTTACATGACTTTACTTTGACCACAGTACGACGGCTCAGTTATTCATTGTTTAGAAATGTTTTCATAACACTGTTATGCCAGGAATAAGCTGTTCCAGCTCTGGAGAAGGAAAAGGTATCCAGCAGCAAGAGAAAACAAACCTGAAGAGCCATGTGTATTACCGGTTATAGCTGCCTAATTACAGCAATTTGTGCTCTATTTTTGCTCTCTGGCTCATTATCCACAGCAGACCTGATTCTAAGAGGTGCTGATCCCTTCAATTGCCTTTGACCTGTGATTCTCCAAGTAATTGCTATTCAGCCTTGATCTCGCTGAGAACAGAGGTCTTCCAGCACCCCACAGGTTTGGGCCAATTGTGTATGATATAAGTCAGAAGAATTTGAAGCCTGCTGCTTCTCACTGCTTTCAGGCTTTTTTGGAAATAATGACTAATGGGAACGTATCTCACCATACAGTCATGCTATTTATACTGCACCAGCTTGGCTGGGCAGATACAAAGTGTTTAAGTATCTGAAGAGTTTTTTCTTTTTTTTTTTTTTAATTTTTTCTTATATCATCATATGCCATTATCTTGCTATAAATATATTCAGCTTCTTGATTGAACTGTATGTCAGTATAATCATGCAAATTAGCATTTTAAAGTGCTTATAATTACACAAATTTAATTAATTCTGGTACCATCTATTGATTTTGCTAGTAGCATGCACTGCTCCCAGCTCTGTCAGTAGTGCATTAGCTCACAGTAACCTTTCAAGCACTTATTGAGACATTTCAATTGGCAGAATTCCATAGGGGGTCAGGATTTCATCATCAATAGTAGCTATTGCACATCCCAGGGGTATGATGTGACTAAGGCAATATTTGTGTGCTCGTACTATGCTTTGAGATGTTTCGATGAAAAGCAAGAGACAGCTGTGTCTAGTAGAGGCTTTGTTAAAATTAGCCACCATTACACTCCACCCAGTAAGTACAGCAGTAGCTCCTGTGGGGTGCTCATTATTTCTAGAAACGAGGCCATTAATTTACCATTGTCTTTGGTTGTTTTTTCAGTGGGATTTTTCCCCTCCTTTTTTTAATGATGATAATATCACCCCGACTCACACAGGATTTGCAGTGCTTGGCTCATTAATGGTTTTTGAAGCCCTTTGAGGTCTTCAGGTAGAAGGAGCCGTAGGGCATAAGAAGTCAGAGTTTATGTTTAATTAAGATAAATTCCACATAAAATGGATTGTGGTTTACAGTGTTTCCTGTATTCTAAGCCAGAGTGAGGTCACCAAAGAAATTAATAGGTTCTTTGCTTCCATAAAGACTGTATGATTGGCTGTTTTTTTAAATTTATTTTTTTCCCAGAAAATAGTAGGACCAAAGGCTTTTCAATTCTTTGCAGATTCTCATTAGATCACCCTCACACATTTTGTACACTCAGTCCCAGCCAAAGTTCATCATTAAATAGGCCTGGGTAAAAATGAAAAACAATAAGTACAGAAAACATTATCTGTTCACATTGTCATGAAACAAGTTGTCTGGGAAGAAGAATTTCTCGTTTTCCTAACCTAATTAAACCGTCAGTAACACAAAGAATTACTTATTTTTGTTATCAGTGCTACTAAGTAGTATTTAAAGATAGTGCCTTTTTTTTTCAGAGGTATTGCATTAATCTGATGTTTGTATATATGACGTGGTGATTCTTCTCTCTCATCTTTTTTTTTTCCCTGAAGTCATGTTCATATTTTACATCCAATGCTTTTCCATTAAAAATCTCCTTCATCAATGCAAATGCTCCAAGTGGAAACATCAATGTCATTTTTAAGGTACGTTGCTCTTCTAATCCTCAATTCCTTTTGTATAGCAAACGTTGATTTGAAATTCACCTAATTTATGTTTTAAACTTTGAGCCTGAGAATGTTTGATTTGTCTCTGCTGTTCACTTTTCCCAATTATTTTTGACACTAGAACTTTTAATGGAATATGCTGAGGCACTGAAGTATCAAATTTTTGATCAGTAGAGAATCAAACAACTTCTTGCAATTTATTTTTTTCTCTTAGTGGAGACAAGCAAGCAAAAATGTGAAGTTTGTATCATTTTAAACCTAGTTTATTTACCACACTGAAGTCAGAGGGCAAGTCTCTGAGAAGAGATAGTTCAGAATGACTGAATCCCATAGCCTTGTCCATATGTCTCTAACAAATGAAAATACTGGAGTGTTACAGATTTCATTTCCTACACAGAACTAATTCTGCCCCATAAGCCTGCATGGTGGAATGGGCTGAGGAAGAGGGAGGTGGAGGGGACAGAAGAGGAGCTCTGTCTTACTGGAGTTATTTGGAGGAACTGACTGAAAATAAACTCCAGTTTATTTTCCAGTTGTCTCCTAGAGAGTTCAGGACAGTGCTGAGTCCATCTGCAAAAGGCAATACACGTGATCTAAAGTTACTTCTCTTTCAAAAAAGCAGAAGTTTTCATTAACTGTGGATGCTGGTTTTAGTGAAGAGCACTGAAGGTCATAAAATGACTGATGGATACAGAATGGTCAGTGTTGCCAAAGATGTTATTCCTAGATCTTTTGCAGTATCATGTTCCAAACCAGAAGCCTAAAAATTGATAAAATTGTAAAAACAAAAAAAAACCCCAGGATTTCTCGGCCATTTAGAATTACGCTGACCTTTAGAGCAGGTGTGATTCTCAGGAATAGAAGTATGCTTTCCAGGTGTGTTAGAGGGAGGCTAGCAATGTTAAGTTATTTTTCTTTACAATTAGAAGGCTGGTTCTTACAGTATTTTGTTTGGAAATTGAAGTTAAATAGACGAGTTCCTACTTGCTTGAGCAGCTTGAGCAAATGCCTGCTCATGGGGTATTTAAACATATCTGCTTGCTTTACCTATACAGTATTTTCCCTGCCCAGTAATGTTTAACAAACAGCTGTCCACCTGACATAGAAGTATTATTGCTGACATCACCTTCTTCTGTCAGCAAACCATTATGCCATTACATTGAAGGATCTTTTACTTGTACTGTGGGTCCATTATTTGTTCATGATGGATAACGCATACATAACATACTAAATTGTCTACTGACTCTGTATTTGAGCAGAAGAGGGAAAGTAAGTGGACAGAATAAGATTTTTCGCATGTTTAGGTATTAAGAATTAATTTGAGTTAAGATTACCCTCAAATGAAAGAAAAATAGATTTTTAGTTTTATTTTTTTAAAATAGTTTATGTCCCCTCAAGTACTCATTTCATAGCATTAGATGTCCATAGATTGGAATGCTTATATAAAAGGAATATAATAAAATACCAATAAAAGTCACATGTATTTTAGATGGGGTGGGGAGGAGAAAACAAAAAAAGCAGAGCTTTTGTTTTCACAGGCCATTTACTCAGCCATGGCTGGAGATAATCTCTTCATTACCTCTTGTGGCTACAATTAAAGCCCCATTTCACTAACATTGTTGTTTGACTGGCTCCATGGGGAGAGCAATCCACACTGCATCACTGTTTGAAACTGAATATGAATCATGTCATGGATAAAATATAAATTCATGATAAAATTCCCCTTCAGCCTGCTGCAAATGCCAAGTCATGAAGCTTAACATTAGACAAACGCTGTCATTCGTGAAAAGGGATCTAGCATTAGGTAGACTTTAAAATGTAACTAAATTAGGATCCTACCTCCGGATTAAATTTTCAAAGTCTAATAATTACATATGGATAATAAGCAGAAAGGCTGCAGTTAATCTGGAAGCATTTGTTTCCATCTCTGTGGCTGCTAAAACTGCTTCTGCCTATGTATATCATTTACTTTGTCCTCTTCTGACACAGAAAGACAAGCAGCAACTTTGAAGAAAAACAAGAGGGATTTACTTTAAAATTAACATAGCTATTTTGGTGAGGAAAAAAGTCCAAACAAAATAGGATGTTATTTCTATTTGGTATCAAAGGAGAAACCTGGATTTCTTATGCAATTTTCGCAGATAGGCGATGATTTACGTCAAGATATGCTGGTTCTGCAAATTATTCGAGTGATGGACAGCATTTGGCTCCAAGAGGGACTGGATATGCAAATGATCATTTATAGGTGTTTATCTACAGGAAAAAACCAAGGTCAGTTTTAGATTATAAATTATCTGTGTTTGCATTATTCATATCTCTTGTAAACGGCAATACACAAAAGTGTTCCCTTTAACTTTTATTTTCATGGGTGTCCTATTTATTTTCCCATTGAAGAAGAAACAGTGCTCAGAACTTCAGTTAGTCAGGCCCTAAATTGTATACTCACCTTCTTGTGAATGTTCTTTTTATTTATTTATTCTGCCCCTTCAGAAGTGCAACCAAACTCATTCAATTTTGTAGCAACTTAGGCTGGAATTTTCCAAAAGCCTCAAAACCATCAGCATCCACCAGGTTCTTAAAAGTAACTTCACACAGCAGAAAGAGGGCTATGGAGAATGCTAGCCATATAGCTACTTAAGTTTTAATCCAGCGTGATCCTGCATAGATGCTTAAATGAACCTGGATGCATGTGGCTACGGAAAGTATCTGTAGACAAGTTATGACAGCTTTGCAGTGTTGATTTTGAAATATTACTCTTGCGATTTATGCTGCTTAGGGCAGGCCTGACTCATCTGAAAGCTTTATTTCTCTCCTTTAGGGTTGTTATAGCAGAGCAGTGGCTAGGATACCAATTGCTCAGTAAAGAAATTTACTGACAGCAATAAGCTTACTATTTTTTACTGACTCTCCAAATCATTTCCTGAAAATAATCCTTGCACAAATAGAAGACTGATATATCCAGATTACCTGCTGTACAAAACCTGCCAAAAAATCACCCAAATAAACCCCAAAAAATTCATTGCTTTCTGAGCCACAAAGAGAAAACGAGAGAGAATGAATGATCTGAAAGGAGCTAGGAGAAAGTATAGATGAGTTCACACACATAGAGAGGGGTTAAGGTGACCTGAAAATGGCTCATTCCTTCTTCTCCTCCTGTCTTTGTGGAGATGCAAGTCAAAGCTTGAAGGCTTCTACTTCAAAAGCAAATAAAATAATAATATTATTTCTGAACTTGATATTGTAGTCTCTCTTTACTAACACTTTAGTTTCTCGTCTATACTAGCACTTAATAAGATTTTTACCAAGAAAGATACAGGGATCATCTGCAAATAATATTCTCTGTCTGACAGTTTCTTCCTTTCAGCACTATAGTGGCAGAAAACCTCTTGGTGTCTGACAGATTCTCCACACAATGTCTTTCCTTATGAGCTACAGAAATGTTAATATAATTGATTTACAGTTAATCATTGAGGATAAAAGGACCAAGTGACATGCCTGTGGCCATACAGGACTTGTGCTGGCCTGCACCCAGGTCTCCCAAGTCCTAGGTTAACAACTTGCTCCATGGGCCATATTTTCTACACAAGGGAGATGGGAGAGAATCATTTCATAGTCATGGGAACATGGAAATCACTTTTCACAGGAATGTGAAAAGCAGATAAAACACCAGTAGGATGCCACTTTCCAGGCATGGTATAGTAGAGGAGCCTGTAACCAACTGAAATTGTTAAAGGAAACCCTTCCTGTAATGCAGAATTCTGGGACACCATGCCAGGGATCCACACACAAGGAGAGAAAGCTGGCAAGCCAGGTCTTGGTTCCAAAAATGGAATTAAGTGCATGCAGTAGAGGCATAGGATTCAAGTGAAGCATTGCAAAATACTTGGCTTCTCTCTGCACTTTGAAGTCCCAGTTTATGTCATCTTGGATCAGACTAATTTCTGCGCTATCTAGTGTCCTTTCTCCCAGCTGTTATCAGCATCACATACTGCAGAAAAATTTGTGTAGCATCCTTGGCAATAAACACATATGAAATAACTTTACATATCATAATATATAATATAATAATAATAGCTTATTATATATAGCTTATTATATAATGTAATCATAATAGCTGATCCTATTTTTTTATATATTCCTGTTCTTTTTATACATGTTCTACCCGCTTTGAGTCTTGTCAAATGGCTGGCCTTGTTCGTACCATGAGGAGGTTGTCTCCACAATATTGTTATTGGTGGTTTTATTTCTCATTTGCAGAACTGCCACTTTTCAAGAAGTGCTCTTAGTTTTTTGTATCCCAGGAGAAAAAAGAAAATAAAATCTTGATCACTATTTTCTATTGCATTCATTATTTTTTGAGCTTTTAAGCATGTATATTCTTTGCATGGAATGATCCAACAATAGGCAATATGCATTAATAGTCTTCATAGCTTTTTAAACTTTAAAGTTTTTCATGTGAACTCTTTTCTGTCTGATTAGGATTAGTACAGATGGTGCCAGATGCTACCACACTAGCGAAGATCCACAGGGAGTCTGGTCTGATAGGACCACTGAAAGAAAACACAATTAAAAAGTGGTTCCATCATCACCATCCTCAGGAATCAAGTTACCAAGAGGTAACATCATAATGAAGCTTATTATACATTTCATGTTTTACCTTGGGGAAAAAAGAAACCAAATGGCAGTCAGCAGCAAAAACAAACAACTCAGACACAAGGCAGACATGCACAGTAACCAGGGAATTGACTTAAATGCCACTCTCTTTCTAAGGAGGTATTGCTCTGGATCAGGTGCATTGTAATACATTTTCTATAAAAATGTGTCAGAGAGGTATTTTGAAATTTTGTAGTAAAATGAAGCTGAAGTAGAAATGAAGTATTGAACTCAAAAACTTATTATTTGTCAGCTCTATAAGTGTTTTCTTTTGTATAAACCATGCAGAGTCTCAGTGGATTTCACGGAAATGACCGTGTCAATATGTTTGGCTTTATAAAGCTGTTTTATCAAAACTTTTTATCAAAATGGTACGATACAAGAGATCATGCTTTTCATATTATTCTGTTACATCCCATGTAGTGCCCCTGATGTTATGAACCTAATCATGAGCTAAAAAATTGGAAATGTTATTTATAGAAGCGAAGGTTTTCCAAGGAATTCTTTCTGTTCATTGTTTGTTGTCTGAGCACGTTCTGAGTGCTATGAAAAAACTTTTAGTATTTGTGCTGAGACAATTTCTGGAACTCTACTACATTTACATGGTAGATTAGTAGCCAAAATTTAAAATTTGAAGGGAAGCTTTGAGTATTTAGCACTCTGAAAATGAAGTGCTCTATAACAGTTTGTCAGTAGGTAGGTAGCATATTTGTTAAACTTTAGTAATTTTGTAATTATTCCATATATGTTTGTTCATCAACGTTTTCAGTAAGAGCATTTGAATTCCCAGTATATCATCTCAACTCAATTAAACAGGGATAATCCATATAGGGTGGGGTTTTTTTTACAAGTTTGTATGATTACAGAGTTATGGTAGAGTGCAGACAACATTTCAACTGAGGAGTGAGATACTATTAGTTATTGATTCAAAACCTGATTTCTTGCTGCTGCTGTTTGTAAAAAAATGCCATTAATGTGGAATATTCTAAAACCAATTTCTACCAATTTTCTTTCCATTTTTAAGTGTATAAAATACAGCAAGAACTGATTGCATAGGACGTGCTTAAAATTACTTTTCTACATTCACCTTGCACTCACTGGTGAATGAACCTTTCTCTTTTACTCCTATTAATAATGTTTTACTCACACAGTGCTGTTTCTAAGGTCCTCGAAATACTCATGCAGAATAAGCTTTAATATCCTCATTTTACAGTTGGGTGAACAAAATCACAGAAACCTTAGGTATTTTATCCAAGGTCATCGAAGTGGGTAAGTAGTACAGTTAGACATAAAATTGAGGCAACTGTGGTGCTGTGGCCTAAGTCTTCCATCGTGCTGTCATCCGTATCAGCCATTGCTGGTGGCGCCCTGTACCTGCATGGGAATCCTCAATGCCTAAATAATGATTTACCTTGGCTAATGTAGGTTTTGTCCACAAAACATGAAAATTGCCGGTTAGGATTGTTTGGCTTTCTGTATAAATGAATCACATTGTGATGTAGATTCATGGGAGATTTAAGACTTCTGACTCAGAACTGCGTTTTCAGTTCTTAAACTGTAGTAGGTAAGATTTTTTAAAAATTAAAATCAGAAGCTATTTCTTCTGCCTTGGGGTAGAAGAGTGATCATGATTTGCATCAGTAATAGCTCTCCTCTGAGAAAGGACACTGAATATGTGCATTGTGAAAGAAATTGAATGGATTCTTCTACTCGGAGAAGACGCAGTTGTTAAACACTTCCCACTGAACTTAGCTGAAAACTTGGAATACACCTGTGAGTGCTGGGTGAGCCAGGCCGTTAGCATGTATGTTTTCCTACATCTGTCATGGGCATGTTTTCGGCCAAGAGCAGTGCCACAGCACAATATTTTAAAGAAATTAATGAGATAGAGCTGAATGAGCCTGTCTACTTACGCATAGCAGACTAACCATGAAAGTACACATCTTCACCATATAAAAGGGCATCAGAGGAGTGGGTTATATTAAACATAAGTGCTAGACTGGTTTTTGGCTTAATCACTCTCTTGGGTCTCTCTGCATGACACTAGGTTTGATCCCACAGTCTACTCAGATTTGCAGATCTTGTGTCCCGAAAATGATTTAGTTTTTCTTTGTTTCCGTTAATTTCTATAAAATAGGGTTGAGTTCTTTGGCCTGGAATATTGTGAGACTTGATTATTTTGGATTTGAGAATAAAGAGCCGTGGACTTAACAAAGCAGCGTGTGTAAAATAAACTGTTTTCTTTACAAAGCAGATGGTTAAATTTGTTTATTTCCAAACATTTTTCTTGCACTATAAAGGCAGTGTATGAATGGAAAATGTCAGGTTCCTGCCAAGAAACTTGCTTTTCTTAGGTACATCTCACCTTAGAAATTTTCCACAGAACTCCAAGTATCTGTAAAGCACAAGGTGAAAAGCTCATGCTTAAGATTGTTCTTGCGTTGTAACTTTGAAATGTGTGTTTTACTGGTATGAGTACCACTCCTACAAATATCTGTCTGTTAACAGTTTAGCAACATGCATATCATTTGTGGAACTATGATTTTGGGTTTTCTTGTCAGTGTCATAAGTACACCTCTGTGCATTTCCAATAAGTGCTTTTGTTTTACCATAATTAGGCAATAAGGAATTTCTTCTATTCCTGCGCTGGCTGGTGTGTTGTTACCTTCATTCTGGGAGTCTGTGATCGACACAGTGACAACATAATGCTGACAAATGCTGGACACATGTTCCACATAGATTTTGGAAGATTTCTAGGTCACGCGCAGATGTTTGGAAGCATAAGAAGGTTAGTATCTATAGTAATGCACACAGTAAACTTCTAAGTAATGTTATGAAATTTCATAGCCTTATCAATAACCAGTGGGGGGAAAAAATACAAATGAAATCATGCTGGTTTTCTCTTCATCTGAATTTTCAAAACCAGCATCTTTTCATTGTTCACAACCTGAAAAAATATAGGAGAGATGGGGAAAGGAATTAAAATGAGATGTCTGAGATACCTTTTTCAGTCTTTAAAAAAAAAAGAAATTGAAATCCTTGTTTGGCTCAAGGTTTGAATGATGCAGTTCAGTATTGATCAGAATAGTAAATTCTGATGTCCCATTGGGTTTTTTCTAACAGAAGAGCGTTCCTGTAATTGATCCAAAACCATAAATGTTTTTAATTGACCACTTTCTTCACATATTCAGAGAAGAAACCAACTTTTCTAAATAAGCATGGAGAATAATTACCTTATGTCGCTGTGGGAAAATGTACATTCTTTTTCATTATCTTTCGAAGCTTTACATCTAACCACAATGAGCTCAGGGCTGGTTTACCTAAACAAGACTGATTTTTCTGTGTTTATACCTGCCTGTGATATAACTATCCTATGATAAAGGTAAATAAAATAGTGTGACTGTATATTCAAATTCTTAACATGAGGGATGAAAATAGGCAGGGTAATGCCAGTATGTGCAAAACCGAAAGAAGCTGTTATAGTAGAGTAGAGAATGGATAAATGATCACTAATACTGAAAAGTTGGGGGGTGGGGCTGCCTTCCTCCATGTTTCCTAATAATATCCAGAACTAGTCACAGAACTAAGTTTGAGCTAATTGGTCCTTTCTTTTCTTTTTTTATTATTTTTAAGCTGGCCTTTGACTATTCTACATTATCTCAGTGTGCTAGACAGAAATAAGTGTAGGAGTATTGATATGAGGGAAGCTGGTTGGGCTAATAAGTACTTTTAAACCAGTCAAAAGATTTAGTTGCAGTGCTCAGAATTATCGTCAATCATTCAAGATATCCTCCCTTAATCCTACTTATTTGCTATGGAAAGAATAAAGCAGAACAGAGTAATAAATAAGATATTCACGCACATTCTGAGCCAAGTGCTGCATCCCACACTCCCAACTTTTTAGGACTTTCATGAAGTGCTCTCCTGGTTTCTTACTAAAACTGGACTCACATTAAACAGTGAGTTGTGAACAACATGGGACGATCTCTGGTTGTCTTCCTCATACCTACAGGCAACTGAGCAGATAGAATTTTCATGACTATCTTTCTCATGAGGTGTATCCTCATGAGATACATTAAATGTATCTTTATGAAATGTTACATGTTATTTGCAATACAGGGATATCACATTTCAATATCTCATAAATTTCAGGGTCTCAAAATTTGAAACCCTCAGTGCTATTTGCGTCTACTTATTCCCACAAGGCAAGTCCTGAAATAGGTTTAGGCTCTGGCTTCTTTAACAGCTCTTTCTATTAGATTTTTATTTGAGTACCTACTAGATTTTTGAGTTCTTTGCACCCCCAAAAATATCACACACCTAAAATACTTTTGATAAAGCAGCAGCACAATGCTTTCAAATCTTAAGAATTATTAGTGCTGACCCTGAGGGTTTTGAACTGTGGATACTATGCACATACTTGTGAAGTTCTGTAGTGGCTTTAAAGAGTAAGAAGTATCTGATACAAATCCCTGTACATGCAGTTGGTCTTTACACAAAACATTTTTTATTTTTGTAAAATTAAATCTGTGCCAATGAACGAAGGCTTTTAGAAAAAGAGTCCTTGTCTGAACTGTTTAAAATAGTCATTCATTTCAGAATTTAGGAAGGCAAGTTGCTTGCCACAGCCATCCATTCTTTGTTCCCAGGGAGTGCTTTTTGTCATTAACGAACTCTTATTCCTCACAGAGATCCATGGGGATAGGTCCTCTCCCAGTGTTCTGCATATAGAGCGTTTCTTCTGATGTAAATAAAGGGAAAGGCATACATCGCAGCTTTAAGATTCATGTGCTGTCATGCATGGGCTGCAGTTCTTTCTGTGAAACCAAATATGAGGTGGCAGAGAACCCTTTGAAGCTGCTATGATTCATGCAGACATGCTCCTTTTGCATTCATGATTGTATAACACCCCAACAAGGGATTAGTCAACTTTTCTAATTCCTGCCCTCATCTTTAAAGGATATCCAATAAATCTACTCAGTTTTGAGTCCAGGGCACAGATCAGTATGTCAGCTCTTAGTGATTTCAGAGGGAAGAGCAATCAGGAACATTCTGTTTTGTCCAGTTCCATGTACCTTCACAGTGCTGCAAATATGTTAAATAGTACTAATAGCCGGTCTTTACTTGGGTCTAGGAACTAATGCTTCAGAAGTGTTGGAGAGAGACATGTGATGGATCCAACCCATAGTATAATAACAGAGCTTGGCAGAAGAATTATTCTCTGAATCCCAGGGGGAACTTTTCTACTGAACCATGAGATTTCTTTTTTTCTTTTATTTTTTTTTAATCATACTAGCTGATGCATTTTGATTGTGGTAGTAAAATACTCCTCCTTTCATTCTCTAATCCAGCCACTACATATGACCTTACAGTCCCTTAAAGCACTGAATTCCACAGGTCATGCTCTTTATCTACTGAGAGTTCTGTGGAAACCATCTCAGACCCACTGTGACTGAAATGGGTGTTATATTACTCAGGTAATCATATAGGACTAGGTCATCAAATGGTATGGAAGAAGGTGTCTGGCTCATGGTAGTACCTGCCATGTTTTCTTAGCTTTTGATTTCTTCATTTCAATTCTAACTAGTTCCTTTTGCATATTTCTTCTTTGGTAAATTAAGCAGTAAGGGATTTATTTAAATCCTGTGCTAACTGAACTAATCCTAACTTCAGCAGTCTCATCTTCTCCGCTAGCAGTCATTTCCAGCACTGTCTATATTTTTTCAGGTGATGTGTAGACTGAAACCTGATGGCAAGATATGGAGTAGTCCAGCTCATGGCACACTGTGTATTCAACTTCTGAAAACCTAACTGCCCTTTTTTTTAATACCCAGTCATGCTGATTATTTCCAATACTCACTGTCCTTACTTTTCCCTGATCTGAATCACGGAGACCCTCTTGTCTCTTTGCCAAACTCATCCTGTGTCTTGGCGTGGTTTTCCCAGAAGTTTAATCTGCTAGGCTAGTTTTCTTCTACGAAGTTAATTATAAGAGGCAGCCTAACTATTCCATTGGGAAATTCCAGGTTTTTGAAGGAAGTTTAAAATATATGGGAAAATTATCTTTCCCACACTTGTGTCCTATGTCAGTGCTTATCTATTCTGAAAAGCACTTAAAGTGAGCATGTAGAAAAGTAGAAATGTTTATTTTTATTTTGGAAGTAAAAAAATTCATTTTTAGTGTTAATCACCTAACATAAGTGTTACTGTCTCACTGGAAGTGTTTACTTGAAAAAATAACCCAAAACCCCCATGTTCCTTTCAGGTATTTGTTTCTGAAACGGAGAAGTTGGCCTACAGTCAAAGAAAAATAAGTTGTATCTACATTCTTTGACTACACTGCATCTACATGTCCCATCTTTTCCTAAAAATAAGAAAAAGTAGTAAAGAAGGAAGATAGGAATTTGAGAATTTCACACTTTACTTTTTTCTTTTTACCTATTTTAAATTTTATTTGGGACATTCATCAAAAGAAGATTCTAAAACTTGAAATTAAAAAGTTCAAGTATGACTTCATTTCCTAAATTTGTGCATGAAAACTCTTGGACTAACGTGTAGTACCCACTGATAGGTTTCATTAGGAATTTTCAGTATTCCTATTTATCAGTTATTTTTCTGCAGTTTAAATTACTTTTTCTAACATGATTGGTCTGGAGTTACTAGTTTATATGAGCTGGTAACTCCTAATTCTTTGCTACTGTCTGCTTGCAGTACTTCTGTATTCCATCCTCCAAAAAAATCTGACCAAAATTCTTGAAATATTTAATTTCTTGACTTAAAGCACCTTGGTAGCCCCACTGATCTTAAGATTATACAGATATTTAAAAATAATCATGCACATAAGTCTGTGCAGAGACCGAAAGGTGAAATATGCATAAAGACCTAGAGGTGAAAGAGTGTCACCTCCAAGGTGATAAGGCCTAAAAGGGCTTGAATTTATGAGGCAAGAAGCCCATCTCTTCTGAAAGTGTCTCTAATTGCCCCAAATTAAATACCAAAAGCACAACTCAAGTCCGAGAACATATGAGCAGCACAAGTTGTAGTCATGAGTTTCAGATGCACTTCTGTTATCTTTGTCTGCCTTGAAGACTAGGTGTTTATTGTTGGTGTTTTGATTCTTTCTCTAATAATCGAGCTAGGAGAGTAGTTTGCCTCTTTACTGTTGGTTAATTATTTTCAGTAATAGCCTCTTGTGGAGGGCGTTCAACTAACACTTTTTGACATCTGAGCAAATTATATTTACTGTCTGCTTTATAGCCTTTTTTTTTTTTTGGTGATCCTTTTCAAAGAACCTAGAGAGCTAAGGAAGGCAATGTTTTCCCCATACAGTCTGTATGGATTTGAGCCTATCCAGTTTTGTTCATCCCATTGCATTGTTACGCTGAATTGAGTTCCCTGGAACTCAGTTATCATCTGCCTCAGTTCTCAGTATCCTTCATGGCTTTTCATTCAATTCAAGGATGCCCTAAACTTCTTTCCTTTCTTCAGAAACAACTACTTTCTGAAGGATTCATGGTGTATTCTTGTTAACAATTTTCTGTGGTAGAGAAATTGTTTGATGCCTTCAAAGCCACCAGTGGAATTCTCTCTGCTTTGGGAGATTTACTACACATGAGTTCAAGTGATTCCCTATCAACTTCCTGCTTTAGACTTCTTCCCACCCCCTCCTCTTCCCTCCATCTCTTCCAATTAGTCACCCATGCTTTTTTTGTAGAATATGACTTTAGAGATAACACAAATGAAAGAGAATAAAGGCATCATCTTCACTCTCCACTTTGACTGTATGATTTTATTTGTTGTATTTTTCAAAATATAACTCTTTACAGATATATATTTTTTCTTTCCTGGTCCCAGCAGAAACATTTTTTTGTATCATCTCTTTTTCCAAAAGCTTTCTATACATCCCAGTTTATGTTCAGGGGGATCTGTTCTCACACAGAGTCAGGTGAACATTTCTATTAGGACAGCTGTTCTCGCAGTCAAGTATATATCAACCACTTTTAAATTAATCTCTCTTACTTGGTCTTGGTGTCTTTTTCTACTTGTTCTCCACTCTACGCCTCTGTCCTTTATCCTTAACTGGACAGCATACTGATATATTTAATTCATGTAAGACTTCAGCCCCTGCCTTGAGAAATTTTTGTGCAATTCAACAACTTTATCACTAGTTTATTTCTCTGTTTTGCCTGGTCATATACAAAACTCCTGCAACAATCTACTGCTGTGTTTCCCAAATAGCCATCTCATACTGAAAAGACCTGTTAGCTGAATATTTGGTAGCTATGGGATATAAGCTCACTTATCCTATTTATTTCAAGGCAAGTTTTAGGTCTGAGTTCTAAGATCTTTTTCTCAGGACTGAAAGGCAGAACACAAAAAGCAGCTCCCCAGAAATTTCTATTAAACAAAGAGGAATTGCTCCAATCTGCTTGTAAGTTAACTCAAGGGTTTTATCAATAGGTTTAGTAATAAACTCCTAACAAACCTGGAAAATTTTATAGTCTTTAAAAATGGTATAAAGCATCAGGAATGCTCTAATGAACAGTTTCAAACATAGGTATTGAACATGAAGTATATAGGACATAAACCCACCATAAAACATTGTTATGAAATCTGTTTGCTGGTGACTGTTTTATGCATGTCTCTCTAAATAGAGGATTCTAACTCAACTCAGAAGGTGCCTGAGCTGGACACAGTAGTGCTTTTTAAGTACTAAAAAGATGCACATAGTTGCAAAAGGAATAATGTGTGAAACTAATGAAGACCTACGGTCTTAAAGCAGAGTACATCTTGTTTCAGAAAGAATCTTTTTGGATTCTTCCAAAGTATACAATCAGTTGACTGTACAAAATGGTTCAAATTCTGTGACATAAGCGAATAAATTCTGTGGTCAGACTTCAGAATAACTGGTGATCACATCAGAGGCTGGGGAAATGCAGCCAGAGTGAAAACCATCAAGAAATGCCTTGAACTAGTTTCTGCTTTCCCATCACAAGGCTACTGCCAATTTTCTTGTTACAAAGTAAGCTTCCAGATGACTCCCCGTGGCAATACACACCACAAATAGTAGGTCTGCGCTAAGGTCTGTAACCATGTCTAACCTCAGCTGTCAGCATTTGTGTTAGCTGTACTGTCACTTAGCATAATAAGCCTTTTGGACCAGGTGTAATCAAATCTCCATGATTTACAAACAGTAACTTCTATTGTCCCACCATGGAAAGGATTTTCACTACAAGCAAGGCATTGAGGTCCTGGGGCATGTCCAGAGAAGGACATTCCCTTGCACTTCGCACAAGCAAAGGGGCACAAATAAATATTTACTACGGCTCAGTTTACATGGGGAAGTTAACAGAATGATGGATCAGAGCCCTTTGCTTAAGCAAGGATTATAGCTTGTTTTCTACCATACCCGTTAAGCATGATTAAATCTCAATGTAACCAATTCAGTTACTGACAGAAACAGATAAATCTTTCCGAATAGGCCAGTCCAGGGTGTGAAATATTTCTTTTACTACTGATCAAAATCGCATGTATGTCCAACACAGTGATTTTACTGGAAAGCTAAGGCTCTGATAGCGAAAAATAAGGATAACAGCAAAGTTAGTATATATTCAAGAACTAACTTAATGAATAAATAAGACTATAATGATTTAAGAACTGTCCTCAGTTACCAAAGGAATTCAGGAGATTCTTTCTAGTTTGATGTTTATGCCTCTAAGATAGATGTTAATATAAACATAATTTGGGTAAAACTGTAATCAGAAATGAGTAGTTACAAATCAGAAATTTGTAGTTAGAAAACATTTTATGCAGTATATATCTCAAAAAGCAGTAGAAATGACAGAAAATAGAGACAAAACCATGTTATATGGTATAGACTTGACTTCTGGGCATTTGATTAAAGATGATAGGTCAAAAATATTAGATACATGTTTAAAATGTCTCGTCCATGTACTTTATCTGAACCATGGATTGTCAGGGTATTCAGGAGTCATTCTGTGTAAGTATTAAGGGTGTAAGGTCAACACTAAATTTATGCCAATTTATCCAGGGCTATGTCCAGTTGAATCTTGAAAACCTCCAAGGATAGCCTCTCCGGGCAAACTGTTTCCATATTTAATTATCATTATAGTGAATGTTGGGTTTTTTTCTTATGGCCAGTCAGAACCTAACCTGTTTCAATTTTGTCTCATTCTTGCCTGCATCCATCTGTTTTATAACAGTCAGCAGATACTGGACAACTACTGTTTGGTCTCCTGAAAACCTTCCTCAGCTTCTCCTCATAGGCAAGTGCTCCAGTCACCAAGAATCTTGGTGGCTCTCTGCTCAACTTACTCCAGTTTAGCAACACCTTTCTTGTTTTGGCAGGACATGAACTACCAAGTGCTAAGTAAAGAGCATCTACTGTCTGCTCTTCCATGAATTCAGTTCAGGATGCTGTTGACCAACTTCAGTTCCAGGACTCATATCTGGCCCACCACTGGCTCATGCTCAGCTCGTTGCCCACCATCCGGGGAACCTTGTCAGTAAAGACTGAGCGAAATGGGTACCTCAGCCTTGTCAGTGCTGCCATGTCACCAGTTGGCAGCAGGTCCCCATTTTCTTTGTTCATCCTTTTACTAATGATGAATCAGTAGAACTAGTTCCACCACTTCATCTCCACCACCAGTTTTAACTCTAGTTGGGTTTTGACTTTTCTAATACCACTTCAGTCAGTTTGTATATCCCTCCTTTCTAGACAGTCTTTACTTGTACTTTTTGCCTTGAAGCTTAGTCATGAGTTCCCTGTTTGGGCAAGCAACTCACCATCTGTCTGTTACTGGAAATAAAAGTTATTAAAAAATACAGTTGGGAGTAAATCCCTCAGGATAAATCTGGGGTTTTTTTAAAAGCTGTTTCAAATTTGCTAATTCACTGCTCTCTTCTGTTCCTTTTCACAGCATTGTAATTACTATTTGGCAATTGAAGTTTAGAATGTCGGTTTATTTAGATGTAGGCAGGTCTGGGTGATTTGTGGAATAAAGTCAAGATTTTTACACTTTCCAGGAGCAGACATGCATCTGTGGAACTGTTAGTAAGATCTCTTCACTAAATCTGAACACAGACTAGCAGTACAGGCCAGTGAAAAGGCAAGTGGTAGCAACTGTCATTGAGGCCAGTAGGAAAGTCCAGCAAATGAAGCATTTATATATTATACAAAGCTCAGAACTACTGCTTTGTTATGAGGACACTTAAAATATATTTACAGCTTTTAGATTCTATGTTTGCTGAAAAGATTGTCATCTCCTATAGCAGTGATCAGAAGATGAATAAGCACTGTGGAGTTCTCCTGGAGCATTTGCCTTTCTTGAGTGTTTATTTTTTTCAGGAGAGGATCATCTGATGAAATAGAGGAGAAAGTATAGATGTCACATAACTTGGTGTAAGTTAATGTACTCTTAGTAGAGCTGTTGATCACAAGCAGCATTATCATAAATTAAGAAGATACTGCCTAGATAAAACCATTACAGTGCAGAACTGCTTGAATTCATGGAAAGTGCCCATCTGTGTTTCAGCATCATGATGGAAGGATACACCACATGGCATACCAAAAGTTTTGTGATGAGACTGACATCTTTCAATATTTTCATTAGTAACAAGTATGATGAAATAGAGAAAATGTTTGCTTGGTTTTTAATAGACAATTATAAAAAGAGGTTTTGAGTGTGCTGAAATTTAGGATTAGCAGTGATAGGTAGTTTTTCAGGAAGGGGCCTGACAGTTATACTACAGACAAGTTGAATATGAGTTGATACAATATTGAATTGGAAAGCATGAAACGATGAATAACCCCTTTGCTTCATGTGACACTGCTACAATTTCAGCTGGAACATTTCCAACATTTTACTTTTAGAAAAGTGTGGATAAGGAGCCTGGAGAAATTGCAATGAGTCCAGAGAAAAGCAATTAAAATTATCAGATATTTGGAAAACAAGACTTATGAGAAAAGTTTGAAACAATTGTCTACAGAAGATTGAGGAAAGACATAACAGACTGCATATACATTAGAGGCTGCTGTAAAGACAGGATCTTCATGTTCCCTTTGGAAAGAAAAATTAACAGGATGAAAGCACAACAAGGTTAGATTAGGTATTAAGAGGGAAAAAATGCTTTGAGGGAAGGTACTGGAACAGAAATTTCATAAGGAGGTTGAAGAACTCTGTCACCAAAAATCTTTGAGACTAGGCTAAATAAGCATCTTGGAAGCATGTTTATAGTTGATCTCGTCCTGGTAAGCAGAAAAATAGAGTATGTCTTCTGGTCCCCTTTTCAGGCATATTTTTAATGACATATGTGCTTCCTTGAGACAAATTGAACAGTTGTTCACTGTTTCATTCTTTAATACATGAAAGGAATAAACTTGGTCATGTTTTTTCTATGTCAACGAATATATGTTATTACTATGATTAGGTATTTTTGCTTGGCTTAGAAAATAAGCCCTCACGTTCATTCATTTTGTGTGTGTTCTTTCAATAAGCTTTCAGCTTTTGCTGCAGAGCAAAGGACATCAGCATTCAAACACTGCCTAAAAGTTTTTCCTATTTTACTGGATACATCCAAATTCCACATATTCATGCTGCACACTGTCAGTCACTCTTGACTCAGACAAAATGGTTTTAAAGCAGTCAGGGAATATGTGGGAGCATGTGGTGCTGAGCAGCTGGTTTCTAAAAGGCACGCAGTTCTCTGTGGTTTCTCACGCACTGCCTCCTATGTCCGTATGACTACTTGGACTACAGCTTCTCTTTTGGTACACTCTATTACTCTGTGTAACTTTTGCAGAACTACACGATTAGGAAGTTTAGATTGGATCAGAGTAAAGGTCATTTGTTATTGTTTATCTCATATGCTTTTTCTGCTTTACATAAAAGGAAGTCAGTGTATCATTCTTAAATGTTCTGTGCCGTGAGATTCATAATGGGAAAAACTAAAACCATTGTTGACCTTACAAGCCTTGTTAATCAGTTTACATCTAGTGTTTCATAACAAATCCCACTGCTCTTACTGGTCTTCTTGGAAGCCAGCACATTTCTAGCCTACAGTGAAGTCCCAGTAAATGTTCCCATCACCCCAGACCAAGTTTGTTTTTGCATGATTATCTCTTCAGTTGCTCGAGGTTTCCTTTCTTTCCTCACTCTCATGACATATCATCCAAACATTCTTAATCTCTAGAACTGCAAAACACATTCCCATGAAAATCTTAAATCTCTAAAAGCAGTACACAAGGAAAAAAAAATAAAACCACCATGAAACTACTTTTGCTTCTCACTGCATAGCTTAGGTAACCTCTTTTGTCACAGCCATAGTAAAGTATAAGTTTTTAAGACTCAGGACTGCAATCAGATTCTGTCATAAATGAGGGTATTGCCTTTTTGACAGATTTCTATTATACAACCAAAGAGCTCATCCATCTCATCTAGGTGTGGGGGGGGTGAGAGGGGGAAGGGAGAAAGAAAAAAAAAGAGAGATCTAGCTGTGATAAGGTAGCTTGAATGATTTGGGGAAGCTTATTGGCTGTACATCCTTGGTCTATCTCAAGCCACACCAGTTGTCTCAATGAGGCTTTTTTTTTTCCCTCTACGAATGATGGTAGCAGACCTTACCATTATATAGTAGAGGTCATTTGAGACTGCTTCAATTCTGTATTTCTTTAGCACACCATAAACGGGAAAAAAAAGGCTTTTGGTCTTCTACAGAGGGATGATAAAAGGCTTTTACTTGAAAATACTTCATCATGCCAGTTTTCTTAAACTGATGCCAGTCATTTCATTAATTTGATGGAAGCAGAAATTTGTAATACATAAAAATTTCAAACTAAGGAGCCCTTGTGCCATTGATTGTAATGCAGTCATTGGTCTTTGAACATCTGATGAGTATAAATTATTATAGGGCTTAGATGTGATCCTGAGAGAATGTTTTGGGGTAAGAATTATTTCATGTTTATATCTTTTAGATAACTTCAAGCTATGTAATAGATTTGTGTCCAAACGAGTGCTATCTTTCGTAGTTATTATTACGAGGCCTTTAGATGCATTCTTGCATATCTTCTGAATAAATGACATCATGTAATATAATCTCAGCTATGTGTCACAAAGCAGGCTGTCAGAAATGTATAGGTTCAAATATAAAAATGCAGGCTGTGCCCTGGAATAAGCTTTATTTGCACGTGTAAGTGTGTGATAAATTAGATTGCCCACGCAACACTGGGGCATGCACTGCTTTCTCTTCCTTATGCATGCTAAAACAGCCTCTATTGTTTGCTGATGCAAATTTTCCCATTCCTGATGGACTTGACTTGGCTGTTTGTAATGTTGCTGTAGCAATTTTTAGACCATGGCTGTTTGTAATGTTGCTGTAGCAATTTTTAGACCAGCCCCTTCTATATTTTGATATTCTGAAGGAGTTTGTGAAAGCAGCAAGCAACATTTTGCATCTATGGACAGACATTCAGCCCTGTCAACTGTTTTTTTCAGAATCCCTAATGTACTCATCAGTGAGTAAGCATCTCCTCCCACTGAAACTTTGCTTTTTAATACCATCATGAGAAATGGCAGTGTTGTTCCTTCTAGTGAGTCTTGTCTCCCATAGTGAGTTGGGTATAGGTGGGTTTTATTATTTCAGTTGCAAAGTATATCCATTGTGAGCACTGGCTTACTTAGGTACACACAGAAATGGAACTTCAGTATCTGTCTGATTGATTACAGAGGATGGCAGTAAGAGCTTATGGGACAGGCTCTGGTATCATAACTTGAGTAAAACCAGGGAAAACAAATTTCTACATAGTATTTAGCGGGTTAGCGTGGGAAAACAGGCCCACTGTGCTAGAAGAGAGTCCAAAATGATGCTGAGAAATTTAAGAGCTTTGAAAAACTACTTTAAATCATCTTACAAGTAAAATCAACCTATAAATAATACAAATACTAACATACCAGTTATATGTTCAAATGGATCCTCCAACAACCACAGTAAGAGAATTGACTAATGTTGCAGTCATTGCATTATGTGGAAGCTGGCCCACAGCCCAACCCAATGATGCTAAACACCATATTTCTTCCAGGAAAGTAATTTCTGATTACAGTATCTGTTTTCAGCTCAAGTAGCTTAATGTGGGAGAGCTGGACTAGCTCAGAAAGGGCTACATTTTTGTGTCTCTTGATACACTTGAACATCAGAAATTAAATATTAATTTTGAGCATAATACATAATGTGGAGCCTTTAGAGCAGTAGTTTTGACTTGGGTTATTTTAGCCCAAAAACATAAATCCAGATAAGAAACAGATTTGGTTTTTAAACATTCTCAAGATGTTAAAACACTTTCAAATCAGGATTTAGATTGGACTTCTGTTCACAAATAAGAGAAAATATTAATGTTGCTAATTTTCTGGCTCTGTCCTTCTTACTGCCTTCAACAATGTAACTGCACAGTAACAGTCATACTATAACATAGCTGTCACACTATGAACTCAAATCTAGCATAGAAATGTATGGAAGGAAAGAATAAGAAGTACTGTTGTGGACCTTCATCACTCCTAGTACTACCTAGCTGAAATTGAATGATATATTAAAAAATGTTAATGGCCTGGGCTGTTTTGAGGTGAACAACACTCATAGAACATCTGCTTTCAAAATTAGCTTCAGTGTAAAACAGGAAGAATTTCGATACATGAGGAAGGGGAAGATGTTTCTTGCAACCAAGACTTTTCAGCTGCAACCTCAAATCTCACAGTAACTTGATTTTCTTTTTACAATAATACAAGGCAGATGGTTTTATAGGAAAATGAGGAAAAGTCCTGGAAAAACTTCTCTGTCTCATTTATGAATGAAACATCAAGAAGAGTGGGTTCAGACTCAGACCACATTTGAGGTTTTAGCGAGAAACAGAGAACCTCAAATTTGTTTCTATATTGAAGTTTCCCAAGAATATCTAGTTTATCCAAGTTAATTTTGAATTAAGAGTTAACGTGCTTTGTATATTTCCTTAGACTATGGTCCTCTAATCTGTTTACATGCCTCTGTATACACAGTTGTGCCAAGTAAATCACTGCAGTAGTTGTGTCTGCGTGAGGATGCAGTACATGAGGCCTTTCTGAAACTATCAAATGATAGGATTGCTAGCAGAAGCCTGGCTGATCTGCTTTGTTCTGCAGCAGCATGCCATAGCCACGAACTATACTAGAGATAAGAAAAAAAGCTAAGACATGGTGTCAGATTCTGCTCCTCGTTTAGACTAGGATGAATACAGAGTAACTGCACAGAAAACAAGACAATGTATTTAGGTTTGTCTTCTTGTAACTTGGGTCAGAAACATCCCTTCAGAATGGTGTATATTTAATGATAGCATCATATGTTGTATTTTTTAGTTGCTGTTGGATTGTGGAGTTGTAGTTTTTTTCTTAAATTCATTTCTTGCCTAGTAGGGAGTTGATATTTATATCGCATCCTCTTTGAGAACAACTTTTAAATATTTCAATACCATGGGAGAACTTGTTTCCAGATTCATTTTCAGTCTGGAATCAAGAAATTAAAGCAATGAGAGTTTAAAAAGAAAAGCAGAGAAGAGCCAGAAGAAAACATGTAAGCTCCAAATGTGTTTAGTTGTTGACTTTCTCACTAGGAAGCACTTGCTGTGAGACCTGTCTCTGCCCCAATTAGTCAGTGACATCAGACAGAGCAATAGAGCCATCCACATTGAGGAAGGGAGAGATGAAATAATGAGGAAGGTAATGCTGGAAAAACAAATGTAGATAATGAGTTACAAATATTAACTGTCTTGTATGATTTGCTATGTATGATAAAATTTCTTATGTGATTGCTCTCTTTTCAAGGGATCGAGCTCCCTTCATCTTCACATCAGAGATGGAATATTTCATCACAGAAGGTGGAAAAAACCCACAGCGTTTTCAAGAGTTTGTGGAGCTTTGTTGTCGAGCTTATAATATAGTCCGGAAACACAGCCAGTTACTCTTGAACCTGCTGGAGATGGTAAGAAGCTTCAGGATATCAATTTCGTCTGGTGTCCCCTTCCCTTTTACCGCTTCTCAACTGTCACTAGTAGCACTGTGATTTGAACGGGTATCAGCTGCTCTGCTGGAAGTGTTAGTGCTGGTACTTCCCGTGCAAAGAAACTAACCCGTTTCAGTACTAGTCTCTCAGAGGAGAAAAGAAAAGCTATGCTGCTTGGTTCCTTGTGGTTTTTTCCCCTTCTTGTATTTAATTCATTCTTTTTTACAAAATAGCAGAAGACTGCAAAAGAAGCCGGGTACAAGTTTCACAGTCAGGAATTTTACTCAGCCCCTTTTCTAAGCCTTCAAGCCACCATTTACCAATCCCTTTCATGGTTATAGCAAGACAAAGTAGACTAAATATTTCACAAAGTGCGTGGTGCCACAGCACCTAGCAGCACTGCAGCTAACAGTGATGCCATTAGAGTTACTTGCACATTTCCACACTCCCTTCTAAGAATGGCAGACACAAGAAAGAGAGAGCATTGCCCATGTTAATGCATGTTTGAAAATCCTTTTGCATAGGTTTTTTCCTTTAAGTATTCCTACCAGTTCATGTGCTGTGGCAAATTCCATAGCTGCTTTATGCCTTTATTTACTCGTGTGTGAAAGGCTAACTATTTTCCCCCTTCATGGGTAGAATGATAACATTAAGTTAACTTAATATTTCCTAAATTGCTCAGCTAAGATATTAATCTAATATCCAGGGTCCCATGCAAAACCAAGGTGAATGGTCTGTGCATGAAAAAATCTACACAACTTTATGTACAGAACTGCTGCTGAGGTTGGTTAGGGTCCAGACAAGAAGTTGCTTTGTAAACACTGCTCTGTCATCTCCAAATTCTGCTGTGGAGAGGGGGAAAAAGGGGAAGAATTTGCTCATCTCACCCTGAGAAATATGGTCTACAGGGGGCTGATGGGGTCCCTCTGTCAGAGAAGAGGAAGAGCATCTTCAGTCATAGGCTTTCCAAGCTAGTGGAGAGGACTTTAAGCTAAAGTTGCTGGGGGGGAGGGAAGCCTAAATCCATCCCCCTTCTACCAGTTTGATGCCAGTGCCAGCAATCGATCCAATCGATTCCAGTCCAGAGGTGAAAGAAAGATTACAGGTCAGCAGGAGAGCACCTGAAATGCAGCACAAAGGAATTCCAGCCACTCCAGCCATCTTCTTCAGAAACACAAACTAAGTGCCAATATCTGTTGGAGGGACAACACAGCCATGCATGCATTAAAAATAGCTTCCTTCTCCAAATGATAGAAGAAGGGGTGCCATGCTGGACCTTGGTCTCACCAACAAGGAGGAGCTTGGGGCTTGGAGCTTGCGGAATGTGAAGCTCAAGCACAGCCTCTGCTGCAGTGACCATGAAATAGTGGAGGTCTATAGCCTTAAGGCAGCAAGGAGGGCACACAGCAAGCTCACTACCCTGGATTCAGGAGAGCAGGTTTTGGCCTCTTCAGGGATCTGTTTCATTGAGTGCCATGGGACAAAGCCTTGGAGGTGAGAGGGACCCAAGACAACTGGTTGCTATTCAAGGATCATCTCTTCCAAGCTCAGTACTGATGCATTCCAACAGAGTCACACAGGCAAAAATGCTAGGAGGCCTGCATGGATCACCAAACATCTCCTGAACAAACTCAAACACAAAAAGTAAGCCTAGAGAGGGTGGAAGCAAGGACAGGTAGCCTGGGAGGAATACAGAGAAACTGCCCAAGAAGCCATGGATTATGTTAGGACAGCTAAAGCCCAGACAGCGTTATATCTGTCCAAGGATGTCGAGGGCAACAAGAAAACCTTTTGTAGTTATGCTGGCGATAAAAGGAAGACTTGGAAAAATGTGGGCCCTCTCCAGAAGGAAATGGGAGCCTGGTTATCCAGGGTATGGAGAAGGCTGAGGTACTCAATGACTTCTTTGTCTTGTTCTTCATGGGCAAGTACACCATCCAAGTCATGGAAGGCAAAGACAGACACTGGGAGAATGAAGAGCTGCCCACTGTAGGAGATCAGGTTCAAGAAGGTCTAAGGAACCTGAAGGTGCACAAGTCCATGGGACCTGAGGAGATGCATTCATGGATCCCGAGGGAACTGGCAGGTGAAGTGGCTAAGCCACTCTCCATCGTGTTTGAGAAGTCATGGCAGTCTGGTGAAGTTGGATTGGAAACCTCCCATTTTTAAAAAGGGAAAAAAAGACAACCTCAGGCCTCACCTCTGTGCCCAGCAAGATCAGGGAGTAGGTCCTTCTGGAAACTATGCTAAATTAACGTGTTTTCACTAAAGGAAATCATGCCTAAAACTTTTGTTGGCAGTGGTTGTTTATTGGATGTTCGTACTCAAAGAAATGCAGTCAACAGCTTGATGCCTAAGTTGATACCAGTGACAAGCAGCATTCTTCAGGGGTTGTTATTTGGCCCAGTACTGTTTAACATCTTTGTTTGAGATACAGACAGTGGGATTGAATGCATCTTCAGTGCGTTTGCCAGTGATACCAATCTGTTTGGTGTGCTTGACACACTGGAGGGAAGGGATGCCATCCAGAGGGACCTTGATAGGCTTGGGAGGTGGGCCTATGTGAACTACATGAAGTCCAGCAAGGCCAAGTGCAAGGTCCTGCACGTGGATCAGTGCAATGCCAAGCACAAATGGATGCTGGGTGGAGAATGGATTGAAAGCAGCCCTGAGGAGAAGGACTTGGTGATGTTGGTGGATGAGAAGCTCAACATGACCCAGCAATGTGTGCTTGCAACCCAGAAAACCAACTGTATCCTGGGCTGAATCAAAAACACAGTGTCACCAGCGGATCAAGGGAGGTGGTTCTGCCCCCCTACCCTGCTCTTGTGAGACCCCACCTAGAGTACTGTGTCCAGCTCTGGGGTCCCCAGTACAAGAATGCAATGGACCTGTTGGAGAAAGTCCAGAGGAGAGCCATTAAGATGTTCAGGGTGCTACAGCACCTGTCCTATGAAGACTGGATGAGTTGGCCTTGTTCAGCCTGGAGAAGACTCTGAGGAGACATTATAGCAGCCTTCCAGTAACTGAAGGGGCTTATAGGAAAGCTGGGGAGGGACTGTTAACATAGGTGTGTAGTGAAAGGACAAGGGGTAATGGCCTTAAACTGAAGGAGAGTAGATTTAGACTAGATATGGGGAAGTTATTCTTCACTGTGAGGTTGGTGAGGCACTGGCACAGGCTGCCCAGAAAACCTGTGGTTGTCCCCTCACTGGCAGTGTCCAAGGCCAGGCTGGATGGGGCTTTGAGCAGCCTAGGCTAGTGGAGGGTGTCCCTGCTCATGGCAGGGGGATTGAAACTAGATGATCTTTGAGCTCAACCTTCCAACCTCTATGATTCTGTGATCATGTGTCTTGTCCATGGATTCTCATGTAGCGACACAGCAAGTCATTTCCTGATACGGAGGAAGAAGGACTGCCCCAGATCTCTTAACCTGCTTCTAAGTACTCACAAAGGCACAGCAAAAGTGCATTACTGTCATAAAACATAATTTTGCCCAAGTATGTTGTAATCATACTGTCTGAAAGTAGTGCAGAGTGCAGTTGTAGGAGTAGTCTTAAACTAAAGAGCCTCTGGAAAAACTCAAGAGCACCCACACTCTCTTATCCACAGCAATAATCTGTGCGTTTCTGAACAGGTTGTCTAAACCAGCATGCTGCAAATATAGCCCACCTCCTTGTCCCCAGTGCAGTCCCTTTTTCTGCAGTCAGCAGAGATAATGACATTAGATTACTCTGGGGTAGGAGAGTGTTAGGAAAATGTTCCTGTCGTGAGGTCTGAAGTAACTAGCTATCTCTGCCCCAGTATAGCTCACAGGGCTGTCTGTATTCAGGACATACTGCATCTTCTTTTGTTTCCGCTGATCTTCAAGGAGAGGTAGCAGTGCTGAGCTACAAGTCAGCACACAGACATGTTTTAACATTTGTCAAGGGGCCACAGTTAGTCAATCGCATTACATCTCATAACTGACAAATAACTGGCAGCATACTCACACCTCATCAATGAGCACTTCATGGCAAAAAGGAATTAAACAAGACAAGTTTGTGAACGCCTCGCTTTTGCCAGTGATGTTTGGAAGAGAGAGTCTGGTTCTGCACTTTAAATGAGGTGTTGCTCAGAAGCTGTAAGTATCAAAACATTTTACTTACATGGGTTGTTTCTAGAAAACTAAATGGACTGCAAAGAAATTTCACTTTGAATTAATTTCCATGCAAAATATCAGATGTTATCATGAAGGGGCGAGATAAACCAACCACTGCTTATTTGTTTTGATGTCATTCTATGATTTCCTTCAATATCTGTAAATCTGCATCATTACTCTTTCCCTCCTCTCCTACATTCTGTTTTCTGAGTTGTTATTCATAAAACATGGTTAAAAATTCCAAACAATAACACTGTTTCCAAAAAGTACTTCACAGGAGTAGTAAAGTACTCTGGATGGTCAGTAACTGTTAATGGTTTCCAGCATATCTGCAATCATGAACAACCTTTTAGGGGTTTTGGCCCAGTTTGGGACTTAATGCTTTTTCTTGGTGGTGAGCAGCATGTTTCTAGAGCTGTACTGACATTTGCTACTGGGAGTAAGAAATTATCCATGAAGTTTCCATCACTTTCAAAAGCAGAAACATCTGCAGGAGACCCAAGAGTCTGCTGCAGAGTTCAGCTCTGTAAATGCCTGCAGTTCAGCAGCTTTGCTCACATTAAAAGACTTGATGTGAGCTGTTACAAAGAGGACGATCACTGGACACAAACACCTTTCCACTAGTTTGAAGAAAATGCAAAACCCGTTACTGTTGTAAAGATTTTTCAGATAGAAAATTATTTAGAGGGGCTATGGGGTGACATTAGATGGCAAGTAATTGATCCACTTGCCTCTGTTGTGACAAGAAATTGGTCGACCTAATAATATAAAACAGGAGACAGTGCCTTGACAGAGCATATCTAAAACTCAAGAATTCCATGTCCTCGTACAGGACATCTCACTCTTCTAAACTCAGAAACACCATTGGGGAAAAGAGGACTAGGATACACTCCCATTTTGGAGGTCTAATGCATGGAAAGTACGTGCCAGAACTATTCATTTTTCCTGGGATAGTGGGCAGAGCATCATGCACCAGCTCTGAAACCAGGCCCAAGGAGGGCATGGGCAGCTCCATGCAGTGAGCCGGAAGGCCTGGGATAACCAAGTGTGATAGGTCAAGATGTATATGTGTGACCAAACAAGGAGAGCAATGCAAACGTTTACACTTAGGCATCTCGTGACATTGGAGTTGCACTGGGTGACCTGTAGTTGTTTCTGGAGCATGTCTTGTCTAATTAGCATCTAGTATCACCAGCCACAGTGTTCAGATGCCTCCTCCATCTGGGGATTGGAAACATGAGAGAGATGCTATATGGAGCAAGAGGGCTGAATCGGTAGAATAAACCTCCAGGAGCCCCTTGCAGACAGCAAAGCACCGTGTAGATACTGCCCAGCTAAGGATGTATTTTATTTGCTTCAGCAAATAGTTCTCGACCTTCTACAATGCAGAGAACCTGAAAAAAAGAGGTCCTGTTTTTAATTTGCACCACAGATCATTCAGATTGTGTTCATATCTGGCATTGTTCCCTTTTCTAATGCAAGGCAAGGAGCTTAATTTGCATATGCAAGAGCTTGTTGGGGTTTTTTTTAAAGGAGACAGGAGTTGTTATCTTTGTTGAAGGTATGCAGATAAATAGCACTGTGTGTCCTTAAGTGCTCAGCGTTGTTATTGTCAACTCACTTAAATTCACCTCAGGGAGCTTTCTTCGTCTCTGCCCCTTGCTAGCCAAAACACGATAGCCAGCGATCTACCTGCCCTGTTGTAGTATAAATTGGGTCTGATATGAAGCAAGGCATTCTTTATAATGCCAGGAAAAAAAACCCAAACCAACAAATTATTGAAACTTGACTTAAAAATATTAAGAAGGTTTGAAGGAATGAAGAAAACACACCTCCCCATCTCTTTTCCCCTTACTCTATTCATCTCTCAAACAAAACTTAGAAGTCCTGCTTCCTTTTTTTTTTTCTTTTGCTTTTTGTTGTTACTTGCAAAACTCAGTGGATCTTTCTGTCTGAGCTAGACATAAATATCAATGAAGAATGCACAGCAGTGACTTCAAATTCAGATACATTTCCTTCTGAGCAGTGTGAAGGAGTGATTTTTTTTTCTCCAATGCAGACAAATCATCCCTCTCAATTTACTGTGATTGTTGAGAAAAATCAGTAGATTTTGAAGTGAGTAAAAATTATCTTTGTTGTTGAAATTTTAAAGTACCCGGAGAGAGCTGTGGGGGCAATTGGACACACTCAGTTATGTACCCTACTCATGTTGTAACTTTGCTAGTTGAGTATTTGCATTACTTCCCTTTTGAACCTAATTTGGCCAGCTAACCAGATCAGCTTCGTCCCTCATCTATGGAGAATGATCCCCTCTCTAGGGGGCAGTTCTCAGTGCTCAGGTGAGGGCTCCTGACATGAGTCAATATGAAGGCACCTTTCTCCTCTATTGAGGGGAGTGAATTTACAATCCCTTTGCAGGGGGAGTCCAGAGCAGTGATGGCAGAATCAGTGGCTACAAATGATAAGGTGATGTAGCACTAAATTGGAAGAGGACTAAGATAACATTGTGAACATAACAGAAATGTGTTTACTGTTGTTCAGGTGGTTGAATTTGGTCACCTTCCCTTTATCACCATTAGAAGGCTATGAAGGAAATGTAGCAGTGCATACATTGAAGTTGTTATATCCAAAGTGAAAATAAATAACTGAAATGAATCGGTGATTTTGACCCATGCCTCTTTGCAGTACCTCAGTGTGAAGGATTATAATACATTATATTCACTTCAGTATTCCAGGCGTTGCCCTAGCATCAGAACCACTTTTCAGATCAGCAAAACTTTGTGTTTTACAAGAAGACCTTTCAGTGTGAAAACTTTCTTTTCTCAGCCCTATTTCATTTAAATTTCTTTTCCATAGAACAGTCAACTAATGATATTTCTGTACTTTAAGATGCTGCATGCAGGATTGCCTGAGCTCAACAGTATTCAGGATCTGAAATATGTGTATGATAACCTCCGTCCTCAGGACTCAGACCTCCAGGCTACAAGCTACTTTACAAGGTAAAACCAGAATATAATCCAGAAACCTTCTCTCCTTCAGGCATGAAGAAACACTGACAAATTAAGAAATAAAGAAAAAATGTATCTTTTCTGTTATGTTAAGATATTGTAATCAGTGAAATTGCACTTTTAAAAAGTTCGTTCCTTGTGCATGTTATGACCAGTCTCCTCAGATTTCTGGAAGAAACAGTTGTGCATTTGTGGTACACTTGTAAACAGTCAGTTCTTCAGTGCCTAGAGGTTTCTTTGGCTTTCGTGGTGAAACCATCCTGGCTTATTTCTAGTCAGCTTTCCTCTCTGCTTTTAAATGTAGCAGCTACATCCAACAGGGTTTGGACTAAATAAAAAGGTTCGACTCATTAATGGTCTGAGTGGGGACCTGGAATTCCTGCATTTTATTTCATTTCTGTTGTCCTTTTGACCTTCAGTGTTGCTTCAGGCAAGTTAACTTTCCCTCTGTTAGCCATATTCTCAATCTGCAAAATGGTACTGATTTTTCCTTTTAAGCACTTAACAGATCTATCACAGAAGAGCATTGTGTGTGAATATAGGTATGTTTAAAGCTTGATTTCTGTTAGGATAATGAAACCTTTCACTTGTTTGTGATAATAACTGCGGATTATTGATGAGGAGCTGTAGCTGACGAGTATAAAATCAGTTTGAAGCCCTCAGTCCTGATTTTTTGGGTCAGGCCTCTGCATTACATATAATTCTAACTGTTGATGTGATGATGGAGCCAGTGGATACCGTCTGCAGTTAGAAACTCACTTTCCTAGACGCGGTATGAGAAGAAAACCTCCCTGACAGAGCCTGTCCTGTGCAGCACAGTCATTTCCCAAGGACAGTCTACGAGGACACACCCTGGACACCACATACACATGCAAAGCAAGCCAGACTCTTTAGGTGCAAACTGCCTTGAGGCAAGAGCAATCCCCCTACTCTTCAGTACAGCCAGAGGCCACACTGCAGCGAATAAATGAGATGAAAGCTGGAACTGGATCAGCTGAGCCAGTCTCATTACCATTCCAGAGGCCCACATGAAGATGTTGGGCAATTTGAACTGTGATGTTTACATGTCTCCTTTTCAAGTATTAGAATGAGAAACTGAGGTGGCAGGTTTGGAGAAGGATGGAACAGAGACCTAGAGAGTTTAAGGAAGAGTCTTCTTTGAACCAAAAGAGAGGAATTTATTGAACAAAACAGGAACAATTGTTGATACTTAACACACAGCAGAGCACCAAGTTCTCTTTTAACTCTTGCTTTTTCATATGCTTTCACTCTTGCCACTAAACAAGTTTATTTTAAAATTTAACTAGTTTCACATTTACCATCATCTCCTACCTTATCCCTTCCTTTAAAATTTCACATATTCCCAAATTAAGATTTACATTTCCATTTCAAATAGGAAACATGCAGTTTCTAATTAAATTGTAAAAGCCATGATTCTGCTTGTGTCTGTCTCTCATGGGAAAAAAAACAATTCATTTAATTAGTGAAAAAAAGGTTAGATTATACATAAAAAATATGGAGATATGAGTCCTCAGAGTGAAAACTGCATCAGTGTCATGCAAAGCTCAGGGCTAGTGCCCAGCACTCATCTGGAGGTGGAAAGGATCAGTATGCTTTTCAGTTGGGTAGGACTAAGGTTATGGTTAGGGTTGATATCACTGCAGTCTTCCTTACCTGGAAGACAAAGGATGTAAGCTGGGTTCAGGACAGAACTGTAGCTCCACGCTCTTCTTGGAGTTTGGCAAAGTGGGTGTGGTGTTTTGAGACTTTGGGACTTCAGAGCAGGAATTCACCTGCAGTCTTTCTCAGCCACAGCATGTGGAACAGCAGCTAACATTAGGAAGACTGGCTCAACTGTTTCAGAAGTAAGAAGAGTTGCTGTCCTTTGTTGCCTGGTAGAGATTTGTACTGGGGTTGCAAATCCTGTTCAGCCCAGAGGCACGATAGGCAGGTCTCAGAGGCCAGCAGGGCTTTCTTCACATTAGATTTCTTGTTAGGGTCGGTACCAAGGAAATTAAGGCCTTTGGAGTGGAAATATTGCTCAATCCTACATACCAACATCATGGTGCAGATCTGCACAGTGCTCTGTTCTTACTTGAAACTGCATTTTCTGTTAAAATGTTTATAGTGAAGTCCAGACCTATATTCCCCTTTCTTTTGAAATAATGCAGCATAGATGTGGTTTTGTCCGTAGAGATCATTACATCACATGGAAAAGTCTGATATTGCTACAGTGCATATTTTGTTCTCTAATACTCTTAGCGTATGTTTATATTATATATTCTCATTTGCAAGAAGAAAGTCTCTTGTCATTAGCTCATGAATTTCCATGGATCTCATTTCACTTGGAGCTCTTTTTTTGGTTTGGTTTTTTATTTATTTTAATTTCTATTCATGTCTGACCATAACTTGTTTTACTTTAACACATACAAACTATCATTTCTACATGTTTAAACATAGTGAGAATATCAGACATCGGGATGGCTTGATACCCATGCAGAACTTACCCCTCTGTATAAGCATTTTCCCATCTGCCCCCTGGAATGTTAATATTTTGAGATTTTTGTGAGCTTGGCATTACCTACATAATCTTTATTTCTGTCCTTCAGAAAAATACTTCCCTTCCTCCTTGCTACACAAACATCTGGGTAAGAAAAAATCCAGTTGCACATTTCTCATGGTCACTCTGTGGCCACACACAGGCTTATTCCTCTATCTGTTTTTCAAGCTCTCCTTAGGAAGCCAAGGAAATTGAAATTTCTGGTTATTAGCATAACTTCCAGTAACTCTCAAATCCTTCACATTTCATAGCTCCTTTTTCTCCATACTTACTTCCAAAACCACTTTATTGTGTTTTAAAAGTTCTTTTCTAGACAAGGAGTGTGGTCATTGGAATGTTAAACGCTGCCAACAGAAAGTTATTTCTTGTTCTGAGGACAAGGTAGTTATTGTAATCTTTCACATTCAATTGTATAACATATCTGCTGAAACCCCCAATCTGCAGCTACTGGAAACAGGACAACAGTATTTCTCTGTATTTTTGTAGAAATAGGTTGCTTTTAGCAACTGTCTGTGTTCGGTTTGAGCAATAATACTGACATTGCCCCTACTGGTGTTCCAAAACAAGAAGAAACGATGAATGATGTCACAAATAATCCTGGCAAAACAATGTTAATTTGTTCATTGCCGTCACCTTTTCAGCCAACAGAGTAACGCGAATGGAGTTGGGGCTGTAACGCGCTGACCCCTTCCAGGATCATAAAGCGTTCTGTGTTTTACCAAATTCCTTTGCTCTCATTCTTGATTTAAGGCATGTTCAATAGTCTGTGGTCTCATTCGTGCGCTGTATCCATCTCACATTGGGTCAGCTTGCTGTTAGGAGCTGATGAGTGGCAGTGTTAATCCTCACAGTTTACAGCCTTCTGGAAGGTCGCACCCCCAGATTGTGGATAAACAATGCTCACATTGAGAGTTAAACAAAAGTTTCTGTGTTTGCTTGTCCGTTCCCTACACCTAGTGCCAAATGAAACATTGTTGTCTGTCCAGCATCTGCCCTGAACTCTGTTTGATCCTTGAAACTCAATTCAATCCTTTCCTCTCCCTCCGTTCTTCGCCTCCTGACAGCACAGTCTTACCAGAAACTGGAGACCCGCCTAAACTCTGGATATAAATTTCCTCTTTGGTTTGCTGCAGATGTCTTCAAATGTCACCGTGGTGCAGCATGCTGCTGGATATTTTTAAGGTGTTTGTAAGGGGATGTGTGTTTAAAAATTGCCTCGTGCAAAGAACGGCGTTGATTTCAATTGATTGTGGTATGTAATCTGTCCCACTTAGAGAAGCCCACAAAAAAGAGATGCATTGTGGATCTGGCAATCACCAGCGAAGTGCCACAGCCTATCTTCAGCAGCCTGATTGAGGGGCTTGCTGCTTGGGCGAGCTTCTGTCTTTACCTATTTATTGATAGAATCGTTTGTTAAGCACGTGCCATTGCCCAGGTCAAGCATATTCACTCCAAACCATAAATGGCAGAAGTTCTAAACTGAACAATTCACAGTAGCGCCATTCAAAACTAATATCAACCTGATTTGATTCTGGAGTACTGTGTCCAGATCTGGGGCCCCCAATACAAGAAGGATATAGAACTGTTGGAGAGGGTTCAGAGGAGGGCCATAGAGATGATCAGAGGGGGGCCATAGAGATGATCAGAGGGCTGGATCAACTCCCCTACAAAGAGAGGCTGAGGGAGCTGGGCTTATTCAGCCTAGAGAAGGCTGCGGTGGGACCTCACTGCAGCCTTCCAGTACCTGAAGGGAGCATATAAACAGGAGGGGAACCAACCTTTTAAAAGGGTAGATAATGGCAGGACAAGGGGGAATGGATTAAAGCTAAAGGAGGGAAGGTTTAGATTAGATACTAGGGGGAAGTTCTTCAGAGAGAGAGTGGTGAGGTGGTGGAACAGGCTGCCCAGAGAGGTGGTAGATGCCCAATCCCTGGAAGTGTTCAAGGCCAGGTTGGATGGGGCCCTGGGCAACCTTGTGTAGATCCAGGACTGGAGGTGGTCCTGCCTGTGGCAGGGGAGTTGGAACTCTATGAACCTTGGGGTCCCTTCCAACCCAGACCATTCTGTGATTCTATGATTGGCCGATCCCTGTTTCTCAGGCAGCTGCAGATGTTCCCCCAAAAAACCTCCCAAACAGCTGAAACACCAGTGAAAGCTGGTGACTTCTGAAAAGGCACAGAAAAACCCACTGTACCAAACTTTTTTTCACTGGCATTGAAGCAGTTTGTAAATCTCATGGTATGTGTGCCATGGAGGAAAAGAGGTGGACTTCCCATGGGGCCAGAGTTAGTAAACTTGGATTTTAAAGCCTAGCAAAATTAGGAGTAAACAGAATACGATTATCACCCATATGTCATCACAGAGGGAAATGAAGTATTAAAATGAAGGGTTATCACTGCTGTACACAAAAAGAATATAAACTGTCCATGAATAAATGTTGCTAAAAATATGAAAATATCTGTCCCTAAAAGCAGTAATATTCTGGAAAGGTCAGTAAGAGGTGTTGGGGGTATAATACTCAGTTTGTTTTAAAGTGGGACCTAGTGAATTCATAAATGGAAAATGGGATATAAATGAAACCCCATGTTCATAAACATCCAGAAATCCCATGAAAATGAATCACGCTCATATTTTCCAGCCTAGATTGAAATGAGAAGTGGGATGCCATTATGGATGGTAAATAAAATTATTCTGAAGTTTGGGATGAATATTTATTTTATATATATCAAAACTAAGATCGGGATAACTACTCAGTAATAATGAGTGCATGTGCTTTTAAAAGGCTATGGGTAAAGGCTGCTGTGTCCAAAAAGATCTAAGCACCAGCCTTCAGAATACCTGTCCCATAAAGAAATGTCTACTGCCTAAAAATGAAGGCACCATCTACCACTAGTCACTCCTGAAAACATTAGCCAGTCTTTTCACTCATCTCTGTTTACATGAGCAGCCAGCCAGCCTCTGAGTGTTTTACCTGGTAGTGTAATTTGACAGTTCTGTAGAAAGACTGTGAGCCACATCTGAAATTCAAAGTCAGTTAGGCAGGTGGAAAGTGGAAAGTGATTACTTTTCAATAACCCTGGATATTTAACTCACTTTTCCAAGAAGTAGGTCAGACACCAACCTACGGGGTAAACGGATATTGTGATGTGGAAAAAATATATTATTTTCTGCCTGAAAACTGTGCGTTAGCAATACTGGGATTCACAATTTGTGTTACTCTAGTTAATGACAATTTCTTGTCCTCTTCTGATTAACCTCTCCTTTTGATGCCCGTCTTATAGGTCACTTTAATTTTCCCATCTATAGACCGTTAGGCCTGAATTCTCTAAGCACCTTGGGCTACCAGAGCTCTGACATAACTAAGATCTTTTTGCCATCTTTGTGAAGGCAGAGCTAGCTTTAGGCACAAAGATGGTAACAGCTTAGGGAGCAAGAGAATCTCAGCAGTGAACACCCATGACCTTATCAGCTTCTTCGCCTACTGCTAAACACAACGTGGCTGTAGAGAAAAGAAGGTGTATGGGGATCCCAGGGAGTTCCAGGAGAGAGTTCCACCACTGATCCTTAGGATGAACTTTAAAAATGCTATCAGAAAAGGGAATCAGATTATCACAATATGGTAAACTGAATCAGAGAACTAATCCACACCATAGATAAACTGCAAAATTAAAAAAGATAAGACAGATGAGTTTGATGTACCACATTGCTCTATAGATGTTTAGGAAGCAGCTTTTTGGAGGCTGTGGGAACGAGGGTCTCCTTAAGCCAGTTTGCCCTTGAAAGAAAATGCAGTCAACCATAAGCGGAGTTGCTCTACCTTGCTGTGAGGACACGTTCTGAGACGTCATCGCAATATTAGAGGCCTTTTCAGTTCTTTGTTGATAACCTGATCTAAACATTGCTTAATGTTTTATTTTCTATCAGAGAGCACTGTATACAGAGAAAACAGAATATTGAGAGAGGGAGAAAGCAACATATACTTCTAGTTTTAATTTATTTTGAATGTAATCATTTAAGATACCTCACAGAAAAAATACACAGCAACAAAAGCCTCTTTTTAGGTTTAAAGTATTTGATTAGCAACCTGTGTGTTAAAGGCATTTTAGAAGCTTAGTGGACCTATGCAAAGAACAAGCCATTAAATACTGAATTGGTTAAATAATGTTATTCTGGTATCAGCTGTTCTTTGTTGGGATGATGTCTGAATTAGTACTAGTTTATAAGCAGAGTTCTGCTTTATGTGAATTAAAATGCACTGTATTTAACTGCAAAGTTAACATGCCTCATAATAATATTGCAAATTCCCTAACTATAATATGGCCCAGTTACAGATTCTATAACCTAAATCATGTCTCGGTGATTTAGGAAGTATTTAAAGTATGCATTAAATTAAATACATAGGAGTTAAAAGGAAAGGTTCACCACAGATGCAACCTCATTAATCAGTACCAAATTGATTTTGTACTAATATTTTAAAATGAGATTTGTTTTCTTGTTTTCCATTTTAATGTTGTGTCATTTATTAAATAATCTGTATGTTTCTGGCAAATCTAATTAATAATTAAGATAATTAACTGAATCGATTCAGGGGTACCATTCCTTCCATTACATGCAGAGAAAACATACATCATTGCTCAGTGTAGTATGCCTGATTGGTGTGTGATAAATTCACACAGGATTTTGAATGAAATCTCAGTTTGGGGAATGGCGGGGGGGCAGGGGGCAGCAATCCAGGGAATTATGTGGACATAGAATTTCTTTCTGGTATGGTTGCATCTGTGAAGGCACAGACTTTAGCCAGAACACCTGAGACCATGACAATTAGGCTAATGCTATGAATGGAGCTGATTTCAATTGATTGCAGTACACAATCCAATGCACTCCCAGAAAGCCATGAATAAGAATTTAATTTAAAATGACAGGTGAAGCATTTGCTCAGCTTTGAACAGGGGATAATGAAGATGGTTAAGGTCATTGCCAGCCCTTGTAAGCTAGTTATAGGCCAAAACTGGAATTAAAAAAAAACCACCAACCTGACAGTTAGGTAGAGGTTTGCTGCCATATGACCTGAAACTAATGGGCTGCTGTTCTGTAACATCAGAACCTGTTCAGGATGTCTTCAGAGAGATGTAGAAGTGAGTGAGGGGAAAAAACCACAGTAACAACAACAAAAAAATAAATGCCGAAACAACAACAAAAAAACCCAACCCCAAATTCAATAAATCTTAACCAGTAATTGAATTCAAGAGGACAAGTATTTTTGAATGAGTACTGCATCTTACTCTTCAAAGACCAGTTATTATCTTGCAGTGTTATTTTCTCAAGTCGTTCACTTTGATGTTAAAGATGTTTGTAGTACATATCTACATGTACATCTAGGGGGTTGGTTTTTTTTTTATCTATTGTGTCTTTTCTGATGAAGGATCTTAAAACTCTAGGAAATGAGAAGTGTATTCTGGCTCCCCTTGCACAGGGATGAGATCAGGGAGATAGGGGAAGAAAGTCTATTTTTTTAAATTTTTATCTTTAACTGTTCCACAAGGACAGAGCTCTTGAGAATTGGGTAGAGGATTTCACAGCACATCATGCACAGCTAAATCATGGATTTGGTGCAAGAACCTTGTACAAACACATTCACGTCCACGTGAGGTTAGTGTAACCAAACAGAAAGTGCTAGGGCACTCTACTCTCCCCAGCTGTTGCGGTGAACACATGTTCTGCCCTGGAATTCCTCAAAACACGCATGGAAATGTTTTGCCCATCTCTCTTACCCTAAAAAGGCTGATGCTATCCAGTTTGTGAAGAGTAACTACATGAAGGTAAGGCATGAGACAGGCTATGGCAAGAGCACTCCTTTAAGCAGTGGAGCTCAGGGGCTGGATATTTTGTATTTGCTGCTACTGGCAGTCACTGGTGTGTATGTGGGTACATGTCTGTGTACCGATCTGTTGGGTTTTTGGATTTGGAGAATTTTGGTTCTGGCATCCATGAAACCAAGGATCAAGAAATGGAAACAAAATTAACATAAATAGTGCCTCTTCTGTTTGTTTGTTCTTCAGGAAAATAAAGGAAAGTTTGGACTGCTTTCCTGTTAAACTCAATAACTTGATCCACACACTCGTACAGATGTCAGTGACAGGCCCTGCGAAGCCCCCAGCTCCAGAGACTGTCCCCCAGGAATGGATGGTGCTGAATGCCGAGAAGTCAATTGCAAGGGCCACCATTTTGGGGTTCAACAAAAAACCTGACTCCGTATGTATTACGTTCTTTGCTTGCCTTGAACTCCAGCGACTCTCCTGTCAGCTCATATGCTCCTTCTCCTCCTCTCTGGAAGATATGCTTGTGCCACATTAAAAGGATCACAGGATGAACAGCAGTGCCATAAGCAATGAGCTACCGGAGAGAGAGAACGCCAGGCAGACAGCTATTAGCAGGGAGCCATTAAGGAGCGCAGTTCATGCCCTATAGTGAAAAATAAATCAAGAGCTAATTAAAGCATCCAGAAGGAAAGCACGGTACAAAATTAGGAAGTCTAATAGAAATCGGAGGCTGTTATATGATGCTTTAATGGTGCATTATTAGTTTTCACACACTGCAGTGATCTTTCAGTGTTTCTGTTGTATGCTATCCAGGCGAGTTTCTCTTTCTGTGCAGCAAAGACTGTAAATTGCAAACTGAATTTTCTGGCAGTTGGCACTACATTAAAGAAAGGTTTTTCATTGTTAAAATCACCCTATATTTTCTCTTGTATGTTTTGGGTTTGTTTTTTTTAATGTGCCCCTGTGATCATTTGTCTCTCCTGCCTCTCCCTCTTCCCCACTACAGCTGTATCTCGTCCAGGTGGTGCAGACCTGCAGTGTGGTCACTTTTGTGGAAAAATCATTCGACCAGTTCTCAAAACTTCACAGCCATCTCCAGAAGCAATTTCCAGCACATGCCCTCCCAGAGTAAGGCAGCATATTAGCAAATGTTATTCTGTTAAATGGTTCTCTCTGTGCATGGATAAAAATGTGAGAAAATGTACAGCAGACATATTTTTAGAAATACAGAAGCAGCGCGACATATTCTATCAAGCCTTCTATTCAGGCCCAGAAAGAACTGAATCATAGACCATTGTGGCAATCTAAATTTTGTATGTTTTGTTATTCCTTCTTTAATGGGAAGAGAAGGGGGGGAGAACAGCTTGGGGGAGAAGGGGGAACAGCTTGACACTGCTATACCTGAAATCAAAGGGTAAGTGGTATTGACTTCATTAAAGGCACAATATGGACATATAATAGTTTCTATTTTCTGCATTATGCTGATCAAAACTCACAGCAAAATCCACATATTAAACCAGTATAGGAATGTTCACAGTAGGTCATAACAGAAACAAGCCCATCTCTGACACTGGTAGGTATGATCAACCCTTCCACAAAAAGAGCACGTACCAGCCAGCAGAGAAATACGCAGTAATCTTACGTACTGTCCTGGACCCAACACCCAATACTTTGTGCCTCACTGCATTCAGATGAATATCCCTTGAAAAAAGTGCTATCTTTAGCTGCAGCAATTCTGAATATTACTTTTTATCCAGGTGCATGTCTATTCCTGCTTTTCATATTCTGAATTTTATTTCTTCACAGTTTCCTGGGACAGTGAGTTCCAGGGTTTATTTCTGTCTTATGTGAAACAGTTTTGCCTTATGTAGCGATTGTCCATGGCTTTGGTAATATGAGTGGGGTTATGTAGTCTACAGAGATCATATACATTGTACTGCATATGCCATGGAGAACACAATCACCCTCTCCTAGACAGTCATGCTGACTCACCTGATAGAAGCCCCTCTTCAAGTTCATTCTACAAAAAAATGCGAGCTGGCTAAGGAGACAGTCAGTTTACTTGAACCAATCTGAGATTCAAGTGATAATACTTAAAAAATAGAAAGGTCTTTGAGGTTTGACCTGAAGTAAATCGTCACACAGTTTTGACTTAAAAAATAAAGTCCATGAATTTCAGATCCAAATTTGATATTCCCCCAAGCCTGTGAAAGGCTCTCAGTTAAATGGTTTTAGGTTAGTTAATTCTAGAGAATCTTTCTTCCACCTGAGGGAATTTTAATTTACTCCAATTTGACTCATTATGATTGACTCACATGAACTGCTTTGCAGCGGTTGGTGAGAACCAGAATTTCACTAAACACTGGAAGTGCTCGAATTGTGGCTTTGATTTGGAGATATTTGCATGCTAACTATTAACTTGTAAAATAAAATATTTTTAAAGAACCTATTTATGATTTTTTTTTCCTGTGGTGAGCAGAGTCCTTTGAAAGAAAATGTGTTTCTCTTTAGTAATGCACAGAACTCAGAAACCCTGTAGTGAATTTCAAAAATAGTAATTGCCATTTTTCAGATAACTCTACCTTTAATAAGATCCTTTACAACATTTTCACTGCAAAAGAGAGCTCCAGAATTCACAGAGGGTTAATCTGCATATACTCAGGCTGTGTCTAAGAGCTCCAGAGCTTTGTTGTCATAATTCAGTCCCAGCAGCAACCTGTCACTGTATGATCTTTCCCCAATACTGTGTGAAAGTAATTCATTTTATGGTGTTTCTTTATATGTGTGTGCTTTAATGTTAAAGTTTTGGGTTGTTTTCTAACAGAATTTTATCCGTTTGAGGCTTTTCATATACTCCGGATTTTATTCTAAAAATAAAAACCTAATTATTTCTTTATAGGAATTTTTCAGAGAACTTGCCATACCCTATCAGACCATTAGTCTGTCTCTGTGTTACAAAGCTCCAGCTCTGGCCGATGCTGGATGCTTCAAAGGATGGAAAAAATCCTTGTTCCATTACGGAACCCCAAAATCAGTTTGAAAATGTGTGATTTAAAATTAGCCTGTCAAATAATACTAGAATAATTGGACCAGGTAACAAATAGGACTTGGTTACTGCTTTGTATTGATTCATGAACCTGTGTATATTCATGTTTCACTGGGGGAAATGGTGCAATACGAGTCTGCTTCATACTTGTGATAAATCCTGGCTGTATTGCGAGAAATTAATGGCAAAAGCTCAGACTTCTCGGTGTCTGGTATTTTGCTGTTGACAGGTAAACATTCAGGCCGTATTTGTATGTCAGAGCACAGCTGCCCCAAGCCAGCCCTTGCACTCTAACACCTTCCCTCTTATTTGGTTTCAGTTGGAGTATTAATTTTGTAAAACAGTTTTGTAAAAGGCCAAAAATATTTTCACCCAACAGAGCCTTTAAAAGTGATGTAACGCACACACAGAATGTTCCTCAAGCTAATCAGTAGGAAGTGGAATCTGCTATGTGGGAATGTCTGTTCTTAGCACAAGTTTGATTTTTTCTGAAGTACTTAAGGGAGATGCAAAGCTCAAAACAAGCTGGGGAAGTTAACCTTCTGTAACACAAGAGTGTTCACAACTGCAGAGACGGCTTCAGCCATGGGCATGAAAGAAGCGTTCAGTACCGCCACAAGGTCCATATTGTCCTTCACTGCAGCAGTTACTAGTGCCATCAATCAGCAGTTTCTCTGTCCTCTGGCTACTGAGCTGAGGAGGCATCTTCTGAGGACCTACATTTTACAGCCAGAGTCCTCTCTTTATGTTATACAGTCTAATTAATTTAAAGCTGCTTCCAAACAGATGTTCTCTACCGTCTCTTGAAAGAAGTCCTTTTTTTGTGCCCCAGAGGAATACAGAATAGTCGCAGGCTATCTGTGTGTGCCAAATGACCTGGGCTCTATTTTTATCCATGCAACTCATATATGTCATAATCCTGGGTCATATCACTTTCCCTTGCCTCATTGTGAGTCCTGCCACTGTAATTTCGTGAGGCAAGGATCACCTCTTGCTCTTCATTTTGAGCCCTGATCTTTCAGTGCTATAGGCAAAAATAATCAAAAGGTTATACATACATTTAATATGCTGATATCATCCTGGCCCCTTGCTGATTTAATTGCAGGGTGAGTTTTACCAGTGCTGAGTTCTTCCTCTCAAGTATTAAACCAGATGGGTAAAGATCTGTCCGCTCCTAAAAGGAATTAGAATATCTTGTTAATCAGTATTCTCTTCATAAAAGAACTGCTGTTACAAAACAAGCTCAAAAAAGCCCAACCCAACAGGTCTAATTACAGTTCATAAAATCTAATTACACTGAATCTCTTGGTAACAAAAACTGTGGGTTAATCATCTTCAGTCATTTTATTTTCAGTAGGTGAGGCTGCTAGTTGTCGTTTTTACAGCTGGGTGGTTTGCAGAGCTGGACAGTGTTCCTCCCTGGGGATGGCAGTCCAGTGCTCCATGTGTTGCTATTTGGCTGGCCTTTGAAAAGCCGATGACATCTTATCACTGAGCTGTGGAATTGGGCAATACCCATTCACAGTAGGATCTGACCAGCTGCCTTTCAAAAAGCCGGTGGCCAAGTGTCTCTTTTCAGTGTGTTGCATTGCTAGATGGCTCTTCAGTCATTTGTTGAAGCCTTCAGGTAGCTCTTGAGATCTAGTGGATAAGCAAGGTTGTAGCAGAAATAAGGTTTGTCAACGAGACATGGTTAACTGTTTATACTGGTGGTGTAACAAGAAAGTCAGATCAAACCTTCTGTCTTTCTATATCACATAGATTAGAGGATGTAAAGCACAGCATCAGTCATGAATCCAAATATTAGCAATTCATATCACAAAACCCATTGCATGCAATTTAGCACGGATAGCTTTTCTAATGCTCATTCAACCTGGGAGAGACATAAGTAGTCCTTGTCAGGGCAAGGTAACTATAAACTGATTATGTGTATTGCTGAAAAGTCTAATCATTTGACTGATCTAATGTGCATCGTCTCTAGACCCCAAAGATAATTCAAGTAAAAAAAAAAAAAGTGGGGTTTTGACATTTTCAATCAACAATACAGTTGAAAATTGACATAAGGCCATTCTGCACATATGTGGTTTATTTACTAAACTGAAATGAAATTCATCTCAATAAAAATTCAGCCAGAACATTACTATTATTATTATTGTTATTGCTTTTGTTTGGATTGATTTTGTTACTGTGACGATCGTCTGCTTTCATATATTACTTTTATTATACTAGTGCTTGAAATTACATATGGGATCAGGGACCTTCTCTGGAAACCTTATCTACACTTTAAATAGCTGAGGTAAAAAAACAAGCAATGATATATTAATAAAATGTCCCATTGTTGCTGTAAGGTTTGGGTATTCAGTATTCTGTGGTAAAGGTTTGTGTAGCCTGAGATCAGAGACCTGTTGTGCTGTGCACAGTGCAAAAAACAGGGAGGGTAACATTTTCCTGGGATCATACAGGGATGATATTTTACAGGTATTTAGATATGATAAAATGCAAGTAAGTGCCTTTTAGGTTGGATTTTGCTGGGGGTTAGTTTTGGGGGTTTGTTGCTTGGTTTGGGGTTTTTTTGGTGAATGATTTAGGCATAAAAAGTGGTACATTATGAAAAAGAATATAATCAAATTAATAGAAGAACCAGAGTCAGAGGGTAAACAATCTTCTGGACACTGTACCCATCCTTTCGCCTGCTTGCAAAGCCCCTCAGAAGCGTTAACTTTCTTCTGTTAAGTAGAGTTGGAAATATTTTCAACAAATACTCTTCTTTTACAGGTTTCCCCACTCATGGCATTTACCTTTTATGGAGCTTGAACATAAAAGAGTGACAGATTTGAATCTCTATCTGAAGCAGCTGTTAAGTGGATCCAGGAAACTGGCTAATGTGAGCACTTACAGTATTTATTTTACTTGCATGTGACTTTTAGTAGCGTTGTACCAAAATATTCAAAACCAACCCCAAACCATAAATGACATGTTCTAATGCAGCTGTTTTAAGGTAGAGCCATTGTAGCATTGATCAGAACTGAAGACAAAGACAAGAATGACTGAAAAGTCTATTAGGCCTGGCAGGGCATTTTTAAAAAAAAAAATAAAAAAAATCTCTTCCATTGCCATCATCCAGAAATACTGATTCACAGAATTTTTGACAGTAAGTATTAGGTTCTGAGGAATGTAATGTCTAAAAAAGGGAGTGATTTTTGAAATACTGAAGTCTGATTTTGACAGTTTTCAAATGAAAAGTTCCCTTCTTTCAGCCCAGAAAAACTCTTCATTTCAAAATTTATTTAACACTTACAAGAAATTGTTTTGCAAACATGAGAGAACAAACATACTGTTTTAATATTATCAGAGTGTGTCCATTAAAACTGGTGTTTTCACATTATTTTTTGTACATTGTTGTTTTCTGAGATTTTATGTTCACCTCCTGTTCCAAAATGGAAAATTGACATGGTAACAAACTCTGAGTCCTTGTTCTCTGGCCCAGGACAAAGCCTTATGCACCTCAGCATTGTAGAAGCCAGGGCCAAGAGCAATTACCAGGGCCCATGCACCTCATGATCACACTGCAACACTTCAGAGGCTGAATGGTCGCTTTGTAAGCTGAATGGTCAAATTACTTATAGTGACTCAGGGTCTGAGGAAAAGGAGCATCTTCTAGCGACCAGCTGTTGTCAGGAAAGCTGTCAGATGGGCAGGCAAAAATGGTGGTTTACATTAGATTTGAGGTTTATGTCAAGGCTAGTAAATTCGAGGGAGAGAAGGCACGAGCAGTTATTTCACTGTTGGCACATTCTCTAGCAGAGATTGAGCCTCTGCCAGGAGAGCCATCTCATGTCCAGTGGCCTCAGGGCCATTGCACAAACTGAGGCTGGGTTGGTTTAATGGCGTAGATAGTCTAGGATGCCAAAAAAGGGTATGACTGGATGTTTTTTCTCAAAAATTTCAAACATCTTGCAGGAGGAGAAAAATGTTTGCTGCCTGACTCTGTATTTCCCAGCTGTGATGCTGTAATGGAGATTAAAGAGGAAATTGTCTGTATGTAAAGCAAACAGCAGTTTCCCTATTAATCTGAATATAAAGTCTGTGCCCTGAGTTGCAACCCAGAAGATTTCCTAAGAGGACAGATAGTATCTGTGCCACAGAGTTACACTCAATTAAGGTGCTTGGCTCCCTTGATTGACCTTGCCAAACAAACGGTGCAGGTTGGGTTTAATTGTTGTGTGGTTTCTGTCAGATGAGGGTCGTGGGTTTATTTTACATTAGTGCCTTTTGGTCACAGCTGAGGAAAAAACTGATGTAAGCCAGTGACCTAGAAATAAAGAGCTCTGTATCTTACACTGCACTCTGGGCTGCTGTGAGGTACATGGATTTTCAATTTGGGCCAGGCACTGCTGTGTAGAAGCCTAATCTGCAGTTGAAAAATGAGACTGCTTCAAGGCCTGGGATAGTCATAAAAACATTCCCCGGTCACATGCAGAAACTCACTTCTCCCTCCTGCTCCACATTCTGTGAATGGGCTGGTAGCCATGCAAAGCGTGCTGCCTCGCACTGGGCTTCCTAATGCCTTTCATCCTCCCTTTATGGTCCTGCAGCATGTGCCTGTGTTGCTGGGTAAGTTCTCCCAGGACGCTGCTGCTGTGACATGACCACAAATAAGGTATTCAGAGGGACCTGTGCACGCATCTGCTTGGGGACATACACTGGTGTGGCTCTGGCCCAAGCCGCTGGGGCTATTCGGACCTGCTGGACTATGGAGCTGCTGAAAACTGGTACAGCCTGTAGTGCTGAACCAGGAGGAGAAAACTGTTTTGTGTGTAAGAGGGCTCCACAGCTACTGGTGTGCTTGGAGGGCACACGGCAGTAAATGAAGTAATGAGCAGATTGTTTCCATCTGCAAAGTGCTATTGCATGCGGGTAATCATCTTGCTTGCCACCATGCAGCTAACCTGCAATTCTGAATTATAACCTTTAAAGTTATTGATACTCTATAAACATTGAATAATTATTTTTACTTCAATATGCTTCTCCTGCTGGGAGATGTAAGAAATTTATAAAATACTGACGTGTTCTGACCCACTTAGAACAAGGAGAACAGTCAGTGGGTAATTTCCTTTGTATTCCCAGCTGAAGGCTTCTTTTTTACTTTTCTCTTTGGTATGACTCTTTTAAAAATGTGTCATGGTGACTTCTTGGTTTTACTCTAAGCAGAAATCCATGCTAGGAGACTCTCTTGATACAAATAAACATGTTTATTTTGTCTCTCTTCATGCCTTGGACAACTTTGCTGTCAAATGTGTCCTTTGTCTTAAGTTGCTAGGGACCCTGACTGAAACCATTGAGCTGTCTGGTCTCAAGCATTACCAAACTCTCATTCCTATAAAATAGTAAAGCTATGTAGGAATAAATAATTAATTTGGAAATTTGCAAAGAAATCTTGTAAGAACAGATGCCTATAGAGTAGGGTTGCCTTTACTTTTTTGACACAGTCATTTCTGTCTTCTGAACTGGACCTGTAAGGTATAGTAGCTGTACAGTATACTGGAGTATTGTCTGAGATACTTTGAGAGAAAAGTTTTTATTTCATTATAGCATACCCTTGCAATCACTGTGAACGCATTACCCTGATTGACTAGACACCATCTTCAGCTCTGAAAAGTTTAGTCCAGTCCACACAGGACTGACTACACACTTAAGATGCCAATTAAGTAATTATAAATCCTAAGAATAAGGAAAGAATTGGATTATATCCAAATTCCTTCCTCAGTTATGCCTTAAGTGCGTGCTTTTTAGTCCAGACTAAGTTCTGATTATGAAAATTGTGTTATAATTAAGAGTAGGTCACAATGTCACTGACCTTTTCTGCTAAATGGTTTGAAGGAAGGAGGAGAGGTGGAAAATAGCTGCCTTCTCATTTGCACTGTAGTTCAAATGGAATTTAATTTTCTTTAAACCTTTCTTTAAAGATTAGAAACTTCAAGCCACCTTTCCCTATCTCTGAATTTTAGTATCAGATCCCATAAATGCAGAAACATCAGCTGATGGAGATATTTGCTGTTGGGACAGTTTAAAAGCTTAAATGTGCTCCTGCCCATCTCTGTTCAAAGCGTTTTTTTTAAGTCTCTGGTTTAATTTGAGCACCAACCTCATTCATTGACTTCTCTCACTGAAGAGTTGCCTAGAATAGGAGTCCTTTTCCAAAATTCAGGTTAACATTCAGTTATAAATAACTACACTTCCAGACTATACACATGAACAACAAGCTAGATTCACTACATCTATCACTAAAATGCAAAAGTTGATGTACCTTCAACATCATGTTGAGTCATTCAGGTCAGGATCAAAAACAAGCTTTCAGCAATCTTTTCTGGTTTCATTCTACTCCTCCCAAACCAAGGAGGCTTTAAGTGATCACATCAGAAGAATATTTAGTCTTGTGTCAGTTGCACTGGTGCTGACTGGCTGATCAGCTGCTTGTGTTGAAATACCTGGGTTTTCCAAATCAGCAAGGCAACATACTCAACGATGTTTGGACTCCTGGAGCTTTCCTTCATTAAATGGCAAAACAACTTTGTGGTGCCACTAGTCAGAGGTGGAGCATCAAGAAACAATAAATTGAAGGTTGGTAATGCAGAGGAAGACAAAAATATACATTATCAATGTACAAATCAAATTTGTGACAAAACACAGCTGCTATTCACCACTTTTATATTTTAATCTGTTCCACTGCAAACTCTGGGTGATGGGCTGAATGCAGACTGCAGCCCAGATCTTGAAATATATCAAATAAATTAAGACTCCCCTGTAGCTTATCTTAATCCTGTGTTGTAGGAGGGTGTACACTCCCTGGGGACACAAAAGCAAGGTAAGGCTCCATTAATTTAGTCTGCTCTTGGCCCTGGTGTCAGACAGCAGTGTTCACAAAGCTGAATGTCTTCTTGCTTATTTTGAAAGGACAACCTGCAGCTGGCTTGGCCATGAGGAATGAAAAAATACAGAACTGAATCTAATGCAATGTTTTATATAGCAACTGTGTGCATTTGGCACCATTAGCCAGCTAGTAGCTTTCTACAGATAATCTTCCCATCACTCATCATTTAAAAGAAGTGGCATTTAATTTGTGGATGTTGTTATTGATAACACAGCTCAGGCACTAGATGTACATACTGATCTTGCAAAACTACATAGCCCTAAACAAACCTACATAACTTGTCCCACACCTTTCACATGGATTGGTTTCGTGTGCAGGTTCGGTGGGCTTGGGTGTTTGAGGGAGCTCCTTTATCACAGTTTGGGGTTAAGCAAGCATAATTAATAGTATGTGCAGGTAGGTGCACAGGGGGCTGGTCAGTAAAAAACAACAACAAAGTGGTATATTGGGGTTTTGTCTCTGTACAGGTTTTCTAAGTATCCAAATTATCTAAAGGCTTTGGGGCCAAAGACAAACCCAGTGCAAGCAGGTAAGCAAACAGCAGCAGTGTGTCAGCTATGGGGAGGTTCTGTGGACAGCTTTATGGTGACTTACAGGCTGTGTGAAAGGGTTTTAAAGAGGATTTAAATGCAAATGATTGCAAATTAAGTTCACGCATCTTCAAACATACAGCGAAAACCAGAACCACGGTGTTGTTCTACAGTGATGCACATTTTACATCCTAAAAGTAATCAAATTTTGCACGAGTTTCCCATATTCATTTGTGTTTTAAACACTGGTGCCATTTGGGCTTTACAGAGATGAAAAAATAGCTCCCACAGTGCCCGTATGCAGGTGAGGAACGTGTCGGTACAAAGTGCACCGGAGGTATGTGGGTCCCTTAAACTCCCACCAGTCCTGTACTCCTGAGCCAGGAATCCAGCAGAGCCAAAATGGGGAGGGTTCAAAGTCCCCTCTATTCCGATGTCCTTTACTGAAGTTATAATAGCTGCAGCAAGGTCAGGTTTTTTTCTGGTTTCTTTCTTTCCTGCTGATCCTCCATCCTGTTAAAGTCTAAGAGGTGCATGGGTGTTCTTTGACCTCAAATGTACTCTAACACAGCTGAAAAGAAAGCTGAAAGCAGAGGAGAGGCTGCTTGTCTTTCTGACAAAATTAAATCTGGCTTGAAATCTGGCTGTTTCTCACTAACAGCAGAGTGCTTTTCTAGTTGGGCTCTGATAGAGAGCACAAATTCTGCTACGTTACAGAGGTGCAGGGCTGTGTCGGCTCCCCTGATAGAATTGAAATCACCTATTTCAGTTGTACCCCAGTGCAAGTGAAGGGGGAATTTGTCCCTTCTGAGTTTTATGCCTGAATAGACGTCAGACACGAGTTCTAGCCAGACCAACGCTGGTATATACCTGGGTGCTCCCCAGTAGACTAATGCTGTTGAGTGACCTGGAAACATTACCTGTTAAATATTGTTGTCTTAGTAGATAAGAATGATACCAGGATATGAGGCTTTCCTAAAAATTCCCAAATGGGCAGTGTTTGAAGGAATTTCCATTTACTAATTTAAAGGTAATAATTCCAGGGAAGAAAACAGGTAGATGAGTGCTTGTGGTCATCCCCAGTGCCAACCTGTCAACCAGGGCCATCACAGGGTCTCTTAAATTCCCACTTACGTTCAGGTCTTTGTAGCAATGGTGCTTCTTCAGAAGCAGACACTATCTACTGTGCGCTTTTTGATCATACATACAGTCAAGGCTCTGCTGTGCCTGTTTCTGCTCAGCAGTATAATCAGGTGCACGCTGAACTCTAAGCATATGCTTCAGTCCTGTTGATCGGAGGCCAATCCCTTGAAGTCCCATTGATTTTAGCAATCACCCGAAAGTTCAGGTTGTGCTTTGGAGATCTGCAGGCAAAGGGTGAACGTACGAAGGTACTTAAAAAGCTTTGCTGTTGGAAATCTAAATGGTGGAGTCCTGCAGCAGGCAGATTAACACAGTTTAGGGAGAAATTGCTCTCTTGTGAGTAACTGTGTGCAAAATGCCTTTTTCTGCACACATGTAGGAGATCACCTCAACTGCTTTCAAAGCACTTTGCCCTGGATAGAGAGCTACATCTGCCCCTGCAACCTGACCTGTTATGCTTTTGCTTTCCATCTGCCCATGTTAGCTGCCTTCTTCCCCATGTTCTTCAATACCTGTTGAGTACAATGGACACAGGCAGGGAAAGCTTTGAAACCAGTGCTGAGGCACCAACAATGTACAAGTCTCTCTTGTTCATCCCTGCAGTAAGATCTGCATGAAATCCACTTCTCATCTAAGTGGAATAGCATTTTTTTCAGTGTGGTCTCCTGTACAAAAGAGAATTTGGAACTATCACCTGAAACAATCTTTGTACCTCCTGTTTACAAACTTCTCTGCTCATATATTTCCATTTGCTGCGAAAAGAGTAAGTGGAGAGGAAGCAGAACACCAGGCTGCTCAGTGTGGAATATTTTATTTCTCTTTCAAGTCAGTTAGTTCACCTCCTGCCCACTTCTCTCAAGATCTTTGAACTCGAAAGGCTACTTAAGTTTCTCTGCTTATTTTCATGCTGTCAAACAAAAGCTGAACTGCCATAAATATACTCTTTCAACCCTTGAGATTTCTTACACTTGGGAAAGTGAAAGAGCAAATAGAGGCCCTATGGGGAATAACTCAGCTGTTTAAAGCTACCGGAACCTGACACAGGTGTATGGGTGTCCCCCGAAAGCTGTCCTCACAAGATGAGAAAACAATTAGTCATGCTCAGAAAAGACAAGTCTATCAGCAGTCCGCCACTAATGGCCTAAGAATTTGTCTTTCAGTTCATGGAAAATAATTCTGATGGGTTATCTTTTTTTTTCTCCCTGATTTTTCTCGTAAAGAAAATATTGGTATGTGAGGAAAAATTCCAAACTGTAGAATGAAAATTATAGGCAACTGCAAAAATAAATCCAGATTGCTAAGTTTTATTTCTGTGCTGAACATACGCATCTTGTTCTGTGTCTGCCATAACCACATCTTAACTCCTCACTAGCTGCATTTGTCACTAAACTCTTCTTTTTTCCCCTGCACAAATCATGCCACATCTTGTCAGATTGAAACAAGACAAATGCTACATGAAGTACATCTTGCTGATAAGAGACACATTATTTTCCATGGCCTGGAAAAAAAAAACAATGGTGACATTTTAATGCTAGAATCTAAGAAGTTTCTTGTTCTACCCATTCATTACAGCGTCAGTCCAAGTACCATCAGCATGAACGTAGCAATTCTAGCCAACCTAAAGAGTGGCCGCTCTGAAATACAGCTTCATGAAAAAGCTAATAAAATGCAATTACTGTTCACCTTTGATTCAGAATCATAAGAGTCCATTTCAGAATTCACACTTTTATTGCCTCGCATGATACTCAAATCTGGGGGTTTGGTTTATTGTTTTAATTCTCTGAGGCCGATGTAACTACCTGTTATATATGTTCACTAGAGCAGCACAGGTCAGTACATAAAAATAAAAGTTATAGTGCAGTACCTAAGGTGAATTACTCTTAAACAGGGCGGCAAAATATTGAGCACCCCTTTTGCTCCCTGTTTGTTTCTGGTAGGACTTAACTCTGTATGGAGCTTTTCAGTGTGAGTGTCCATTAAGCTGCCACGTGAGGGAGGGATGCACAATATCTGTGCCTCAGGGAGGCACACATTCGGTCAGATGCTTGGGGTCAGCCCTGCGCCAAGGGCAATTTTCATGCTGACTACACAGTGCATGGTAAAGATGTTCTCCTGCGTTTGTTTCACAGATGGGTTGTTCTGTAAAAGCCTGTGCAGCTGCTAGTACATATCTCGGGACACTGGAGATCAAGCACCAATGCAAATCTGTGGTGTGTGTGGCACGTTGCTGTTTGGAAGTGTGTTGACAGGAAGGGGCCGGGTGGGCACCAATGCAGCACCCCTGAGCTGGTGATAAGACAACGGTGTTGTCTTCCCAGTGCCTGTGTAGAAATTGTCCTCTGGGATCTTTGCCTGTGATCAGAAGTGAAATGCTTCCCTTTATCCCTAACTTCAGTAATACACATTAGAAGCCTACCAGCAATCTGCTCAGAGGGGAATAGTTTAAGGAACAGTGTACAACATGTGATATTGCCTAACATATTTTCACTTTCTTTCAGAATGAGCTTGTTCTCAGGTTCTTCTTGAATTGCTGCAAAAATACCTTGGCAGAAGATTCATCATCTGTGACCTTAGGTAGGTGGATTACCAATCCTACTTGTTTTATAAGAAGGACTTCTTTAATAAATATAATAATGTGAAGGTGAATTGAAAGTGTTTAGATTGCTCTTTTTTCTTCTTCTTTTTTTAAATGTAAAGATGCCAATAAACAGTTCCTGATTTCTCAAGGTCTCTGAAAACGTGTTAGTTATGTGACCTGTAGCTTTCTTTCACTTTGTTGTATTATCCTCAGCCTTGCCCCATTTCTTTTTGAATAAACATACCTATATGCAAAGTTCACACAAACTGGCAGGTTTCTTGTTTTGTAAAGCAAAATCTTTAGAGAAGAATGTGGAGGAAAGTATGTGTCATGACAAAGCACAATGTGTGCTTGGACCAGCAAAGAAAATTACGGATGCTTTCTAAAGTCATTTTCACAATGAACGGAACAGGTAAATAACAGAAGGCTATGTTAATGCCCAGGCATACATTATTAATGATAGTGGTAATTCACTTCTTACTAAATGAGATTCTGCGTTGCTCCCTCAGCCTATCTAAATACTTAATCCATTTCCCTCTTTTGTCCAGCACCTAATTTAATCTAATCTCTGGCATTACAGCATTAAGAGCCAAAGCATAAACCATAATATGTAAACTGTGAGTGTTTGTTTTCTTCCACTGCACTAGTTCTGCACTGAAAATAAGCTCCCAGAGTCAGTTTTTAGGCAAAGTGAAATCTCATCAAGAAGCCTGCAGTTGCTCTCTGCACCACAACGATTCAGCTGGCAGTTCTGTACTCCAAGCGATAGGACAGTTTGCAAGACTACCAGTTATCCACGTTTCAGAAAGGAGTGCAAGTATCTCTGCATATTTAGTTCACATGTCCATTAAGTTAATTTAATCTCTCTGCCGACAGGGGCTTCATTATCTCTTTTGCTAGGAACATTTTTTTTAATCCATCAGAACAAAATAAATACTATTCCGGCTTCCCAGCCTTTGTAAGCTTCCCCCCATGTAGAGTTTATTTGATTAGGGCATGCCATTATCATATTAAATCCATTATCACTATTGGAAATTACTCATGGTTGCTCTAGCTTTTACAAAGGTACGAGGAGATAATGCAAAGATGCCCTAGGTGTTAGAAATACAGAAGGCTAAATTTTGTCACAGAAAATCTAAACCAGAGTTCCGATGTAACATGTCATTGGGATTCATGGGCTGCCTCTCTTTAACAAAGATGCATATGTGTGAGAGCAAGCGGAGGCATAAAGGAGTTAAAGTCCCAGGTCTTTAGAAGGATTTTGACATTTCAGTAATATTTAGGTGCCTAATTATTAAAGAGAACCTGGGTCTGTAAGTCTTATGCAAAATCATGAACTGAGTCTGTAATAAATTTGAGAAATATATTACAGTCTCAGAACTCCTACTGTGGTGTCCTGAGCCAATATAGTCTGCAGGGTGAACCCCTTATCTTTGCCATCAGTGATATCAAAATCAGAGAAGAGAAGAAACAGAGATAAGAATGTATTTAGTGGGTGTTTGATGAAAACTGTGTGACATGTAACCCTATCTGCTGATTCACTACACAGTTAGTGGAGGTGAAGGTCACAACCTGGTATGGGGAGATGGTTACAGAGAGATTATTTTTCTCCTGTTTAGGAACTTTGCCTTTTGAAGTTTGGACATTTCCATTCTAGGCTTGGGGCAAAACCTTTCTTTAACACAGGAGGATTAAAAGAACTCCACACCTAAAACCTCCACCTCCCTTTGGAATAGGAAATTCATCACACACACCAGTAGCACGCAAGGTCCAAATCAGGACCTGATGAGTTTAGACTATGCAAAATCAGAGAACAAGAATAATGGGGGAAGTGCTGGGTATGGCACCGCCTATGGTCAGTGAGGAAGGGAAAATGCAACTGCTCAACAGTGGAGCGCAGCAAACTGTGGAAGCAGGTGGCCTTAGCTGTAAATGAGCTAGCTCAGCTCTCAGAGGAGCACCAGCCATGCATGTGCTAACCACACATCTAAGAAATGATTTCATGTGTGTTAGTCCATATCTTGCCCCTTGCCATTGGAGTTAGACCACTGCCATACCCCAGCTGGCTCACGTTGATCTATGCTGCACAGTGCTCTGTGCCCTGTTGGCATCCGTCCTGTGAGAAGGAAAAGACACAAATCCAGCTAAGGCAGGAGGTGGTGGGTTGTGCCAAGCCAACAAGCAACACACAAGGAGTTTCTGGGGAGAGCACTGTGGTCTTGGAGGGTCTTGTTTACTGACCATGCCCTGAAGCACTCTTGAGAGTAAATGCTGTCATAATGCCGTAGTCAGGCTGGGCCGGGAGTTAAGTTCACTGAGCCTTGCAGGAGAGGCAACTTCCATGAAAAGAATACATCCCTCCCCCACAGCTTTCTTGCTTTATGAGCTTATAGGGGCCTTAATTTTTGCCTTTTTTGAAGGATAACTCAGGTTTAATGTGGGCTGTAGCTTTCCATGAATCTGGTGATTTCACTCTCAGCCTTTATGCAAGAAAATAATCTGCCTCTTAGTTAGGATCAATATAAAATAAAATGAATGCCCAATAGAAGCAGGTTATGAATTTTGATCAAGGCAGCATCTTTCTCTTACATTGCTTTAATTTACAAATGTTGTAGGTAATTACAGTTACTAAAGTAAAATAAAAATTAAAATT